>CM072159.1:7525015-8125015 GCA_036850595.1 Rhyacichthys aspro
ATGAAAGCAACTTGCAGACTAGTAGGGGATAGACCTCATGTTTCCCAACCAAAAGTGAATGTTGTGACACAGATTTTTCTGAAATAGAAGGAATTTCTCAAGAAATAAAAGTTTTGTTTTTAGTCTTAAGTCCATTTTGACATGTTGATAATGCACTCTGCATTTGTACATTACAATAGGGCAGTGTAATAAAAACATAAGCACAGTCCTTCAAGGACACTTATGAGCAACATTACTTTAATTTTTTTTTTAAGTGAAAACCGGGATAATGCCCCAGCCTCTATGTAAGAGGTGTGTTAAAGTGGATTTTGAAGCTTGCATGATGCAAAATTGAGCTTGGGGTTGTCTTTTGATCCTGAATCTAATAAATGTCTTTTGCTTGAATCTAGTCTACACTGAATTTATAACCCCTTGAGAGCACTTATTAAAATGCAGACACTACGTTTAGTATAAACCACTCCCAATCCAAACCACTTATAATGCAAAAGTCATTTTCTTTAATAAAGTGAAGGCTAATATGCACTAATTTGAATTAAAGTCTTTGGTCTCTTTGTCAGAATGTGCATAATTTGGTCATTTTGGGTAAGTGCTGTGGTTCTTTAATTGGCTCAGTGGATCTGTATGCACAGTATGTTATTTCAACACAGTGGAAGAAAGTCAACATCGACCTTACTGTGATATCAGATCATGGTCTCTTTTGAGCTTAATAAGACTCTGAATATAAGACTCCAGAAATAAGCCTGTATGTTATTTTTGGCATAGTTCCTCTGTACTTCATCAACACTGTAACACTTCATGCCTGGATAGGTGCATAAAATTAGCATATAGTAAAGAAGAGGAAGATGACATGACGAAAGGCTGACGTGCATCCCACTCCACTGTTAAAGTTCAAAGATCTGAGAGGTGCCCTCGATTTGTATGTCGAGCAGTGAAAGTTTGAAAGTTTACACAAAAGTTACCAGAAGGTAACACACTATAGAAGAAATCAGCTATAACATCATGACCAGGGAACATGACAGTGGTTATATGTTAGTTTGCAAGTGTTGACTCTAAAATAGTGGTCATATTGTCCTCGAAGTTAAATGACACAAGGGCCACATTGTGTTAGCTAGATGACTAGTAAGAGTAGCTTAAAGTACACTTCTTGTGAAAAAAAAAAGTTTGAGTTATGGAGTTGTCCCACAACATGTTGGACCTTGTGTTTAAGGGTTTGCTGCTAATGTCTTGGCAT
This sequence comes from Rhyacichthys aspro, assembly GCA_036850595.1. Classification (NCBI taxonomy): domain Eukaryota; kingdom Metazoa; phylum Chordata; class Actinopteri; order Gobiiformes; family Rhyacichthyidae; genus Rhyacichthys; species Rhyacichthys aspro. The sequence continues at coordinate 7,526,247 of CM072159.1, forward strand.
CAAATCCTGTTCCATATCTGCAGAGGTCAAAGTTAGTCAGAATTGTTTAGGGGCGAGAAGGTGAATGTTGAAGAAGTTAATGTTCAATACATCTAGCATTAGCCCGGTCAGTCAGACCCTTTCACCTTCTTAGCAAATTGAAGTGGGTATTGAACCTCTACCATTGACTAGGACTTCCATCGACTGACCAATCACAACTGCTTATCTAAAATGATGAGGGCTTTATGCAATGCTCTGTTTTTTCTGATTGGTTATATTTTATTCAAATGTGGTTGGTCTTTGCAAATGTACTGCTCCCTGAAATCTGATTGATTTCAGGGAGCAGTACATTTGACTGCAGTCTATTTTCAAGAGGGGTAATCAAAGTACTGAGTCCATTCATAGGCTTGCTACGATGGTTAGAGCTTTCTCATCCAAACATTTTTACATTAGAAAGCTAAGCTTGTTGTAAAAGCTATCTGTCTGTATGAAACTAAAACTACAAGTCTAGCTTTAAACTCAGAACTGGCGAGAACTATTGAGAATGTGCAGTGCCCGAGTCTAAGCTGTATACATACATTTCATCATCAAGGTGAGGAAGCTCAGCTAAAAGTCCCTTGTAAACTATTTTTGAGTGTTTTTTTCATCTGACTAAAGCAGAGCATTGTTGTTAAAAAGCAGTATCATGCTAGATGGCAGACGTGAAGCAATTTTGGGGAAAAAAAGAAAAAAAAAAAATTACAAAGAATCCCTTAAAAATCTGCACATTTTATGAATGAAGTTTATTAAAGAACACTTAACTCCAAAATGTAAGTTTTATCGGAGCCCAGGTCTCAGTTGCTAGGAGCTGGTTTAAGGCAAAATGGGAACATGCACAATGTCACAACTCCAATAAAAGCACCATCGTTCCCTAATTTCTATTTCTGTGTCATTCAGACCTGCTATATTTAAGTCCCAAAGGTCATGCACAATGCTCTTAACAAGAAAACCCAACCAGTCCCCCCAGGGCACACTGTGAAAGGTCCTCTGGTAGACATAAAAACAGACTCCCAGCAGGTAACTAGACTGAAAGAGGTAAAGTAAAGACAAATTAAACTGTTCTTTCCCCCGATGACTGCTGAAAAAGAGCATGTATGACCATCAATTTAGTGCATGTGGGGGTCACTTGTCCTTTTCTGTACACCACTAGTGTCCACTGAGAACTTGAAAATAAAGCGTGCCCCCTCACAGAAATGATACAGCATATTGATTGGCCTTAAGGAAGGTTGTCCTTTGATGCATTTTGTCCAAAGCTGACCTTGCTGTTAGCGTATGAGTGTCTTCCCACAGGCAGGTGCACCACTTAGAGGTAATTCTCCTCGGAGTTTACACAAGGGTATAAAGGCATGTGACGAATTAATATAAAACTCTGAGGGGAGCAGTTAGTTCCTGGATGTTAATGACACCATAAACGGAATACAAAAGGCTTTCTGGATAGATTTGTGTATTTGTAATATTAAAACACTCGCCTGATTAAAAGCTAACCAAAGTTCCCTCAGTTAATAAAGATCTTGATCAATGGATTGTTTAAAAAAGAAAAGAAACCCATTGGTTAGATGGATTTTTAGTTTTAAAGTTTTTAAGCTCCTCCCACCAAGGCCACTTACCATTAATGTTTATGGCAGTACTCAGATTAAGGCATTTGCTTTTTTAATATGCCCTCTTTAGGAGGCTATTGTATTCCCATTTTTGTAACGGGAAGCTATGCTGTGTCTAGAGGCTAAGCTCTCAGGACCAATGGGCCTCAAATACATGAAGCATCCTTATTTCTTCTCCTGAGAGAATTTCTAAGAAAAGTCCACCCTCTCTCTGGATCAAATCATATGATTTTAGTGTTGCATATGGTCATGCTCTTCCTGTTACAACCCATTGCAGGAGAGATGTCCGTTAGCTCTGACTCTAATATTTTTGTGAATTGCCATCACATGCATGTTTTACCATTTAAAGTGGACATCTTTAATAGATTTTATCACAGTCACAAAGTAAATTAGTCTTGGTTGCAAGAAATGCCCCCTTCTGCACAAGATCCTAAAATATGCAGCATGTTGCATCATGCAGCATGCAAAATAAATAAATAAATAAATAAAATAATAAAAACAACACTTGGACACATCTGTAATATCTGTTGACCAAGTCCACATATTACCTTTTACTTGCCTTTACCTCAGACAACCTGACATCAAACAATACTAAACGAGCTTTTAATTTGTCATATAGCAACAGGCACTTACCACACGTTTAGCAACCCTTGGGATTTTGCAATTGTTTAACATATTGTGTCTAACAAATAAAGAAAAAATAGTTCTTTTGTTCACTCTAGAGTTCAGTTCTGGGTCTTTTAAGGACATTACAACCAGCATAGTTGTGGACATACCATTACAGCGAATGTACATTGTGTAAATAGATAAAAATAATAAGTGCTCCTTTACTTACCCAACTATACACGTTCTGCTTCATAGGATTTGTTTGTTGCAGAGTGAAAATATGGCAATTCCATTCTCTATTATGGGCTGAGAAAACAGTTCAAGGACATAATGAATAAAAAAGACAAGTTTAATGTACCATAAATAAGAGCCAATTTTGCTGGCGTTTTCCATATCATGAATGTGTGACTGGGGCTACAACACAGGAGACTAGACATCAGTGTAATGTTCAGAGTGTGCATGGGACAGTTTATTCTCTTCAGGGTGGACTGACCATCTAAAGGTGGTTAAATTTTAAGCGCTGCAGTAAAAACATGGAAAGTCAGTCATCCTGGTTTTTCACTGAGAAACTGGTGTCCTACCTAAATTAATTTGATCAGGAGCAACATAATTTAGAGGTTAACAGAGTAAGTTTGTTGTTGTTTTCTAATTATTTTATTCAAAATAATACCTGCAAATTACCATTTGGTAGGGGGTAATTGTTATGAGGATTATGCCCTTGTGAAAAATAGACTGTATTGCTGTTTTCTTGCTTAGTTAATTAAACAAAACTCCAGAGTCAAAGACGACCACAAGGAAAAGTAACTCATAGATAGCCTGGCCAGCCAGACCTTTTTCTGATACTTTCTGGTAATGTTGGTACTGCCCCCTAAATTCTGATTGGTTGTATGTCAATGTGTTCCACCCCCTGGTAATCAAACTCAGAGGGCCAAGACTAATCCATTCAATGCAATAGAAAAAGAATTAAGATGGCTGGCAGGCTAGCTCATAGACACATAGTCTAATTTTATTGGCATTTTGGGTTTCATTTTGTTTGTTCCAAAGGACTGAAGCAAACTTCATATTCCCTTAAGTGCACTTTACTGACCCTGTAAAGCATGTTGGGCAGCGTTGGTTGTTTTACGTGTTTTATATTATATATTATATATTATATATTATATAAGTATTTTTGACATTGACATTGAAAAGAGAAAGTAGTTTAACCCATTTACTGTCATTGGTCAACAACTACTGAAAGGCAATGATAATAGTTATGACAAGAAGTGCATAATTGCTCATACATAAAGTGATGGCCATTGTTATTGTTTGGTTTAATGGTGGCATCACAAAATGTAGGAATGAAAATCAAAAACATAACTAAACAAAACAAACAAAAAAAAAAGATATACTTGACTACACTATATACACTGACAGTCATTCACCCTCACATTTATTTAGTCGGGGCAATTTAGATTCTCCAGTTCACTATATATTGTGTTTGGATGGTGAGAGGACAGTGGACATGGAGACCCAGCAGAAAAAGAATTACAAAAATGTCATTGGCATTTTCTCATCAATTGCACTCCATGTCACGTATGTTTATAGTTTTTATTTTATTTTTTTTGGTGGGTCATGTTCTTTGTTGTCATTCAAGATAGCTGGAACTCATTAAATTGCTGTATAAAACACAAGCAATCCTTTATCAGAGGCAGACCACCCTTGTGCGACTTATCTCCTTCTGAATACTTTCCTCCAAAAACAAAACAAACTGTCACAGCTAGATCCAGCGGTGCAATCAGCCATAGCTCGCTGAAAGGTCCGTATGTCGTTAGCTTGTGTGCACAGGCAGTGGCACCGAGCAGGCTTTGATAAGCTCCCATGGAAAATTACATCTAATTAGATATGCTGCCGGCCTGGCCTTTCTGTGCACATAATCATATAGCAGAGACACAACAAAAACAGTCTTGGTGTGGTCGTACACAGTATGGACACAGTCCCTTAGGAGCAAGGTAAATGAGCCTCTCGTTTGAAACACAAAACGGATACTAATGACACAATTAATTACTCTTTGCACCAACAAATGGGCGACCAAAGTGCTGTTTGTGCCCAGGGATTATCTATTGTTTTAATTAAAAAGTAAGGGCAGTGATACAGTTCTCTGTGGACAGCAACCTGGCAAGACATTGTTATATGCCCTTAGAGAGAAACTACAGAGCTTCCGGAACCCCCTTATTCAGTAAACACAAGAGTCCATAAATATAAACGAATAAAAATCACTATCCAACCCCAACTAACCAGACTACATAGGCATTTTTGAAAATGTGAAATGCATGTAAGAAGGGTTCAGGTAACTTAGTCTCAATGATGTATGTATGTGCTTTTTATGAAGATTATTGTGGTATTAATCATTACTTAAATTGTATTATTTGAACAAATTTCTGAATGGTAGTAAAATACATATTGAAAATTTTATTCAATGCAGGCTGTTCGGAGAATGAAGTGGTTTTATTGCAAAAATCTGGCTATTAGTGCATGAACCCTCTCACAGGGATGGCATGTAATGAGCTAATGACAACACTACATGTAAATCACGGTAACATTTCCAAACCTGACTAGCCAGAAAGTCTGAGCTATCTGATTGGACCCCGAAGCCTTCAAAACCTTGTCATAAGGCAGGGAATTTTTGATCAATTCCCATTAGGTGATCAGGTGAAGTAACTGCCCATCATGATTTTTCCATTAGTAACAGTAATGGTCTCTTCATCATCAGACTAAAAAGAAATGCCCAAAAAACTGCAGTGTTGCCACACCATTGATCCAAACCAGCTAAGGTTTGGTCAAAATCACACCACTTCACAAGGATGGATTAAAAGATGGATTTCTCACGAATCTCATGACAGTCCAGCTGCTGCCTAAAGTAACTGAAAACTGTAAGTACAATAGAAACTAGCTCCAGAGAGTATGCATCTTTTGAGTTCTGCACACTTGAGGCTTTCAACGCGGGTCGAACATCACCATCAGCTCATTGTCAACACGCTGGTGCTCCTCCAGACGATCTGTGGATGTTGCACTGGGTTGCCAGCACAAATCCCTTGTTTATTCATGCAAACCTTCAGGAAATTCAAGAGAATACTGCACAAAAAGGGCTTTGGTAACTTTGTTGCCACAGACTCAAAGTAAGCAAAGATTGCCTAAAACTGTTTTTTTTTTTTTTTTTCTTACATAGAAATACTGATTTCTTAGGCGGTGTGTTTTTCAATTATATATAAGGAACAGAGTTTATCTAAAAGCGGAATAAATACCAAAGCTAAGTTATCAACTTCCAGCAAATAGCCTCTGTGGAGTTGATTTGTGTTGCCCTACATTGAAAGTCAAAGTTACTGAAAATGAAAATAGATTGCCATTATTCCACAGCCATCCTCATACCATAAAGTATGAGAGGCTTGTCTAAATGTGTTTAGAAGTCGATGGTGCTTTGCCTCCAGAAAATAATTCCTACTACATTTAGTTAAAGACTATGGCTTACACTCACATAAGCTCCACTGAACTTGAGAACTATACCATATTTATAGAAAAGCACTTATGTAGAATGTTTTTGCTCATAAATGCATTAACAAATTCTCATCTCAGTGGAGTAGTCCCTCAACCCTTAGATCCTTTATTTCTAATAAGTCCAGTTTTCTCATCTTCCTTCAATGTCCTGTCGCCGACTGGCTGTTCAAACAGAGTCTTGTGCTGAAGGCTTAAGCCTATTTCTAATTAATCCATCCCTTCAACGGCAGAGAGATGAGGTCAGGAAAAAGGCTGAAGGTGACTGGGACTGGGTCTAGGTCTCTTTGACTCAAAACATATTTCATCGCCTGGTGAAAGCCACGGCCATATTGTTTGTTTTGACAGCATATAAGTAAGGCCCAAATCCTTTAAAGATTTAGCTATTACAGAGAGTTTTGGCCTTGAAAATTCAAAGGACATTCTGTCAGTTTATTGGTCATGTAAAGATTCTAATTACATCTTATTCCTCATTTCCATTCAGGCACCTAGAAATATATTTTTTAAACAATTTGTTATGCAGCCCATAGAGCAGGTGCACTTCGACCTCCACGCACTGGGTCTTGTGTTTTACCACCATGTTTATGTCATGTTCTTGCAGGGGTCCACAACCTTTTCTTCTCCACGGCCCAGGCTTGTTTTCCTGCAACAAGACAACCTCATGATAGGAGTGATGGGAGACATTTGCTGTTACGGCAGAAAACCTCACACTTCACACATATAAGATCTTAGAAATGGATGCAGGATTTTCTGTGCTTTTGCTGGATTTTCTGCCTTGACGTTAATCCAGAATGATGTGAGACTTGACATTGTGGCCTCTGTCCTCATGTTGTTTTCTTTCAAAAAATTCCAAAGGGTCTTTTTTAATGTAGGGCTTCATAGTTTCATTGGATAGCCACTCGCCACTTGAAGCTTGTGTATCACCTGTGATGAACTCGTAACCTAAGTGGGACTTGTGGTACTTTGTTTTAAATGCAGCATTCTTTTTCTTTCTTTTGGCAGTCTTCTGCTGCCTCACAATTTGACCTCTCCTGCTGATCAAAGAAGCAATAATTGTTTTTTTTTTTGCTCATTTTAGCTTCATTCAGTTTGTGGGCTTATCGTCAGCTGCATTACCATTGGCCAAAGGTAGGCAAATGCCAAGGGCCCCCAACAAACAGCCCCCCACAACCATTGCACTTCTTGTTATTATTTTTTTGTCAGTTCTGTGTTTCTAGACATGCCTTGTTAGTTGTTGTGTAGTGGTCGCACACTTCTGCATCAGCACTTTTCCTTTAGTGCGTGAATGAGAGGAAAAGGGTGTAAAATGTGGATTATACGTTGCTAAAACAAGTGTACAACAGATTAATCTTTAGATCTCTACTTGAAGTGAAATGTGTAGTTTTCTCTATTCCACACCTTGTTCCTGTCTGCTTTTGAAAGCTGTGAGCACCCACAGTGACACTATGGGACACTTCGTTTTCCAAGGTTCTATGAAGCTTTAAATGCATTTTTTTCCCCATTACAGACAAATGTAAAAGTTTCATTTTGAGGTGATTATACACTACAGCAAAAATATTTACTGAAATATCTGTATTGTCAATGATATAATACTAAATGCTTGAAATAGTGGTTAATGGTTATCCCTAACATGATTGAGAACCACTTGAAGAAATTTTTTTTTACACAGTTTACCTGGATGAGTTATCCTGGGGAGCAACATATTTCAAGCAAGTCACCCATTTATTTAGTCTAAGTATCTTCACATGGTTTCAGTTTTAGATCCAGTAAATGTACAAACTCTTACCTCAACTGTAAGACGTGAAATGAAGTGGTAACCATGGCGATGCCTGACCTTGTAGATTGGTCTGACTGCGCTCCACTAAACACGATGATCAAGACTGATGGACATGACAGGTAAATCAGCCGAGGGGAACCGGATCGTTCCATGACAGTTTTTAAAAGTGTGAGGATTCATTAAACCACACAGGCCTTTGATTTAGGGCTTTGTCGGCTCTAAGGTACTTTAAAGAAAAGCTACTGAAAGCTCTACAGACAATAACATATTGATTTTATTGAACCACTGAGAAGAACCTTTGGGACATTTCTTATTGTGAATGTCCCTGTAGATTTTATATCAATAACAATCCAAACCATAAGAGATGTCACGTTAACTTTTTACCAGAAAATTCTTGTGATGGTTCGCTTCAAGGTTGCTTGATGATTAGCTGACAATAAAAAGGTACAAAAGTCTGTTTATCATAGAAACAAAGCCCAGCTGAACAGATACTTAGTGCTAAGGGCCATGTGACCCTCTCACAAAAATCTCACCCCATCAACATGTATTATTTGTATATTACATACAAAGACATAACAGTGGCCTGCGATTAAATGGCAATTGTCCAGGCTGTACCCCGCCCCATACCCGAAGGCTCCTTGTCATTGTTCAGTAGAATTGAAAACAAACCTGTGTTCATGAGTAGAAAATTATAAAAAAAAAAAAAAAAAAAAAAAATTTTTAGGATTTATAAAAATAAAAAATTCTGTGCATGCATACAATACAAAAGACTCTCTGACAGCAACATTTCCAACAGCTGTAATCCACCCATGGTCCTGGTCTGGTCTTGGTTCCCATTTTACAAATATTGAACAGCTCTGTAATATTATACATGTCTACTTACAAATTGCACTGAGCCCCTATACCTGATTAGTTTTTACAGCAGCATTTAAATGACTAACAGCTGTTTTTGTATGTCTGTCCATGTTTTAATTGAACTGTCTGCCTGAGGGTTACAGTTCAAACAGACAGTGACTGGGATAAGTCCTTGAGTATATTGTGGCTCTTTTGAAGCAGCTGGAACTGTACAGTTCCTCTAGAGAGGTGAGTGGGCAGCCGATGAACTTCTGGGCTGCGGTAACGATTCTCTGGAGTGTTTTCAATCTGCTACTGTGCAGCTGGTATACCAAACACAAAGTATGTTAAAACGCTCTCTCTGGACCAACAGTAGAAGGACACCAGCAGTTTCTATGTTAGGTTGTTCATTCTTATGACTCTTAGAAAATACAGTCTCTGCTGGGCCTTCTTTACCAGCACTGTGGTGTTAGAACAAGACAGGTCCTCCTCGATGATGATGGTACTGGTACTAACATTTGGCCAAGCTCACCACATTGCCCCTGTCAATAAACAGAGGCTGGATGATCTTTTGTGGTTTTGAGGACTAGGTAGTTATCCCTACACCAAAGGGAAAACAACCTGCCCGAAAAGGAGAAGCAGTCGAAGATGAATGGCATAAAAGTCTTGTTTAAGGGTGCAGCAGTCAAAAATTTCCTGGTACATGCAAAGTTATGAAAGTCAGTACCTTAATCTGGTCAGAGGAGTGAGCATGAGAGTAAAACGGACTTTCCTTGTTTGAGAAAACTGAACACAAGTCCAAACATGAAAACAAGTAGTGTTTCTTGATGATATTGATAGTAAATCAACTGAAACACTTCAAATTTTCACAAGACAACTTTCAACTTTAATGAATGTATGTACTGTACCTTCAAAAAAGACAGACAGACAAAGGACAGATTTGAAAGAGTTACTGCAGCCAGTACCTGTGAATATAAGTCCATTATCCAATGCCTTTGCGGTCAAACATGTCTGACACGCATCATACATTTAACCCCCATCAGAAGCTGATGTATGAAAAACAACAACATAATCGCCCACACCACTGGTGCCTGGGCTCCGAGCCAACATCTGCTGGTCACCTCTCGGGCAGACACTGACTGATCAGAGACCATAACCTCTGCTGTAAACATGGAGTAATTACCACACAGGAGGCCTGACTCTTCCCAAACAGATAGGGCCCAGACAAGGACTTCACCTGACATGAGAGCAATGATGTGGGCTGCACGAGGGGCCAGATGGTGACCACCCACATTGGCCAGATGGTCGCTTTTATAGGGGTTTATCTATGGGAAATGTAAGCAACTGCTGCGATCATAACCTTATAACTCAATGAGAACTTTAAAAATAGTCAAAGTCAACAAAATTCATACAAAATGAGCCCATACAGTATATGGTTATATCATGATCCACACACAAGGTATTTATATGTCAAATAGGTTGTATTGTCACTCTGACTGTAGTAGAGAAGAAAGAGCTCTGAAAACAATAAAGTCTGGTAAAAGAAATACCAGTGTTTGTGTGTTTGCCTACCCTTTAAATACACTAGTAAAGTAAAGTCAATTTGTATTAAATGGAAATGTTATATTCATACAGCTTACAGCAACAAGAGCAACAGTGTAACGCCTCATTTACACTGACTGCGAAACGGATTCCGTACGGAATCCGTAAGGACTGCCATTTACACCGGGAGCGGTGTGTGTGCTGTACGTATCCGGAAATCTGCATCCGCGAGACCACAAAACCACAGGGATTCACGCTGAAGAGTTGAGTTCACGTGATAACATCCATGTAAAGAGAGAGGTGCTGATAAAAACTCACCAGTATATCCCAGAGCTCCAGCTATTTCACTCCATGCCTTCTCTTTTCTGGTGTTGTCCTTATAAAAAGTATGTGAAATATCATATGTGTGGTTTTGGACTTCCGCGATAAATCTCTCGTCGTCCGTGGTCTCAAATAACCCCCGGGACCCGTCACTGCACTTGTAATGTCTTCAACTTCATGAAAATCCACATGCGGCGTCCGGAAAAAATAGACTTCTTGCGGAAACCTTCCGGAGCTCCGGATCAGGAGACGTAACACACCGCAGCTGGTGTAAATGCTTGCACTGACTACAACGGTTTCTATTCCTAGCGGCGTCCGTACGGACGCCGTTCCGTATCTGTTCAGCAGTCAGTGTAAATTAGGCGTGAGTGTAGGCTAATCTGCAACTGTGACGTACCTAACGCAGAAATGTTACCTTGTATATGTTGTCCTGTATATGTCCAGTGTACTTCTCCAACACTGACTGGTTTGTGCACAAATAACCACGTCTAAACTTTAATGAACATGGACATGCTATACCTCATTTGAAGGCTTTGATTCTCTGTTCAGTCGCTAAATCCATTTTACTGACAAAAAGAGCATATAAAGTACGTGAGCATATTAGTAGAGGTTCACCTGCATCACACATCACATCACACAGCAACACATTTAGCAACTGTGTCTCTTTACCTTCAGATTCTGCATCAGTCATTGATTATTTATATGCCTTTACTCCATAAGGGTTACGAAAGATGTTTTCTTGATGCAATACATGTAAAGAAAGGAGCCCATTGCGGATCATTAGGCAAAGCAAGAGAGACATCAGCTAAAAGGTTGGTGGTTTGATCCTTACTTCCTCCATTCAGATGTTCAGAATCGTTCCAAAGGCAAACCAATTCAACCATGACTGCTGTTGACAGTATGTAACAAATGTGTTGTTTTTGCAGTATTGACAATCATATCATTTCTGTAAAGACTCACTCAACTGCTATAGTGTTGGAGCAGACTTTTACTCTTTGCCAAAAAAAATGTCCAATTAGAGACTTCAATCACATTGTGGTTGCAACTAAATGAGTTTATCAGAAGCAACTGAGTCGGCCAAGTTAGTTCAGATTAGAACCAGTGTTTTACTCCCAAAGGACATCTATGCGATACTGCATCACAATATTTAACATAGTCCTCTTATAGTGTATGTTTACTTGGTATTCTATTGTGCTGCCATTATGTTCACCATTAAAATGTCATGTGAATGAAACTTCTAAAAATATTTCTTTCCAGTTTATCAAATTGGAGGTTGAATATTATGCCGGCGAATATTGGGGGGTTCTCACTGTGTTTTCATTATGGTATGGTATTAAACGTTCAACCAGACCAGAGTAAAAGGCCAGGGCCTCAACCATCATAATATACATACTACAAAGACTACAAAAATGTTGTAGAAGACATTCAATCTTTGTCTGAACAGCTGTCCAACTGCAGCATTAAATCACATTGCAGTTAACTACTCAAGAACTAAAAAAAATAATAAAAAAAAAAAATTGTGAAACTCTGTGGATGTTTTATTGAAAAATGTGCTTTTAGAAGACGACAATAGTCAGGAATCACACTACAAAAGACACCAAGAATATAAAATAAAGGAACTACAAACCACAAATAAAAAAAAAAAAAAATGACCAAATGACAAATAATTGGGTCATAAATATTATCAAATCTATGTTGCAATATTTAACATAGTTATTGCATATTGCATGTTTTATCATGCAGCCACTGACCATTAAAATGACTTATGCTTTGCCCATGAAAACATAGTTAGATTCTTTGCTATTCATTAAAATAGAGGTTCACACTCCTCATTTGCAGGAATAACTTGACCATTATGCATGCAGACCCTAAGAGCATCCTACTGTACTGTGTTTTGATTATGGATGTGTTATTTGTTTACAGTCTTTGCATCTTTCTCACAAGATCAGAGTAAAAGGCCAGCCTCATGGGGATTATGTTGCTCCAATGCGCTCTGCCCACACGGTATAAGTCATGGAGCTGTTTTAAGTTACAACAGATAATATGATTTCAAGACATCTGAAATCTTACAATGCTCAGTCTCGCATGTTCAACATTTACATTAATATGGATGTCATGTTAATCCTTCAAGCGTAACAATAGGCTTCGGCAGCTCCGAGTGCACGAGGGTGACACATACAAAGAAAAGATTCCCTCATTATAGATTGTGTGTGTGCTCAACTGTGTAATTCCTGCAGCCAGGGGAGCAATAGCCAACTTCTGTCACTAAGTGTTCATCCACTCATATGAAATGTAACGGCTTGACGCTACCTGCTGCTGCCATTCTCTCATTCCTAATTCATGGCATTAATATTGCGTGAGGCTAACTCTGGGGAACTTCATGACAAAGAGTATAATGGACTTCTCTCTCAAACAAAAAGCGTGGCAGTGGAATATTGATTAGGCCTGTATCATTTCATCACTCGCTGAATAACAAGCGCGCTTAATTGAATGTGCATTTCCAGATGAATTCTGGGTAATAATGTGGCTATGCCTTTTGATCTGTTAAAGAGAAATTGAAACTGTGATTAGCTTAACACAAGAATGATAGTCCCCATTTAAACATTTATGCTGAGTAATTAAAGAACTCTGGCTTAAGATAAGGCACATGTTGCTCTTTGTTATCTGGGGAAAAATCTACAATGGGTCACCACAGTCAGAACGTCTCAGTAGAATTCAGAACAATGTGGATATCGTTGGTATTAATAGATATTTGACACATACATTCATAGTGAAAATCACTTATGTTACGAGGCAAAACAGTTGTTGTATGTGACCCATAGAGCAAGGCCACAAAAGCTGGACTGGAAGGCAGTTTATAAGTTGCAGGTGTCTGTATTGTATTGAAGATGAGTCTTTTTTTATTTTTTTTAGACGCCAGCGAAGCTACCACAATAGACATCACTGAGGGACACAAACTCAGTTCTTTTACTCTAGGTTTGACAAAGTCCCTTGGATAAGAGATGTAACTTCTACCATAAAAAACTTTAGGTTCAGAGGCCTTTATATTTTTTGATTTGATTATTTGATTTGATTATGGCCACTGGTGGAATTTGACAAATGGCAATAAAATAAAAATACTGAAATATTTAAATAAATATAAATTGGAAAAATAAAACATATGGGGGCATTCAAGATCAACAGCATCCCAAATCTGATGCATCAAGTCTCAGTTCGTAGCATCTGGGGTTAGTGATGTCAGGTGGATCTCAACAACATGATATTATACTTGCTGTACTCTAATTAGGCCAAAACAAATTGCTGCAACAATATAGGTCTATAGACACATCAGAATAGTTGCTTAAGGGGGACAGCTGTTCCATGGCAACTGAAATTGCCCCTGGTGCTGACAGGTCGTTTCTTTCCAAAAGTGGTGAGTCAAAAAATAAAAATGGTAAATGGTACAATCCTATTTCTTTAACAGGTTATGTATGTCTCAGTGGCTCATGACAGGTTAAACGTGACTTTCCAGATGGTCCAGGAAGGCTTCTAAAGAAACCTTTTTCGAAGAGCAGGTACTTTAGATGAAGACCTGGTTGATGATTGGATAAAACCGTTGTTAATCACAGGTAGTTCATCCAATTTGCCACTGCATTGTCCCGCAATGGAAACACTGAACTCAGAGCAGTAGAAGATGCATGTTAGTGAGTTTGTGAACTACTCGTACAAGACTTGAGCTGCTTGACGAGGAAGTGAAAGGTTATGAGATAAAACCATATTTTGTGTGAACGTGCAGCATATTATCAATTAAATTATATCTAAAAATTATGTATTTTTTACGCCAAGTTTGAAAAAAACTAGGGTTAAGTAGGAATAAATAAGGATTTACCCAGAACAATTTACCACATACAAATGCCTCCTACAGGTAAGTATACAAAGCCAACAAATGGTGGTTGCAAAGCAGATTTAATGCCTTATATACTTGTTTCTATAAGCGCAAAAGGGTTTTATTTTCAGCGTGACTTTCTACAGTTTTCTTGCAGCATCATTATTCTTAGGATGTCTGTAGGTTGAGGGAGTATTTTTTGTATCATTTAGCAACGTGTGCTTTCATATGCTTTATTTTTGTCGCGCATAACAAATCGTCCATGCCATTCTCGCTGCTTGTCTAATTCTCACAGTCAGCGCTATTCCTGTTTTAGAAAGAGGGCTTTGCCTAAATAATGTTGGACCATGAAGACAAAATATTTCACTGTCACTTTGAACCTGTGTTTTATGTTTTTTTGTGCCCGTTTCATGGTTGGGTTTATATGGCACCTAGTTTATTTGATCTCTCTCCCAGTATTATCCTGGAGGAATAAAGTTCTCTTATGCGTCGTGTCGACAAATCACATCAAAGTTATCAGTGAGACGTTAGAAAAAGTGCATTTACGTTACATCATCAAGCACTAAAATAGAAATGACTTTTAACCCTTAACCTGCTGAGAAGCTTGTATTTATTTTCTGGTATGAACGCGTCTTCAGCCAGTTGCTACATTTTCTACAACCCTAGTCATAAATTTAATTAAAATGACCTATCATTTTCTGTTTCAGATTTAATTAGTGCTTTTTATAAATACCAATGTACTGTGCACCAGAGGGACTGTAGTCAATAACCCTCATTTAATCTTAAACTAAATGCAGTTTAACAGATGGAACTATTTATTAAGTTCATCTTGGCCATGCATCTTAATTTGTATCACACACTATTAACGCATGGCACTCGCTCTGTCATTTACATGCAAGGACGACATAGATGAAGCACACACTTACATCCGTTTGGATATTATGCAAATTAACTGCAGACAGATTATAACCTCCCATAAGAAATCAGCAATAACATGATCAATGTTTTAGTAGGTAGATGAGATCTGAAAACCAGCACACCATCAAAACTGCTGCGGGACTGGGACATTGTGTATAAAGTGATCCTTGTCCATAAAAGTAAAAAAATATAACATAAATAAAGAACCAGATCCAAACCGGGCCCTAAGAACGAAGGCACAATAGTGAGTCGGAGTCAGGTTGTTATTGGGAGAATGTGGTTAAAAAAAGAATACGTATACTGTGGGAAAAAAAATGCAATTACATTAAGAGTTCTGGACAAGATTCTGAAGCATCATTGTTCAGTTTCACATAGACAATCAGAATAGGTTTTAAATGATATGCCTTTACAGTCGTGATGAGTCCCTTGATGAGTTAAATCAGTTAATAATCGCTGATCTAGAATACATTAATATATTATAGAATATATTAACTCATAATGAACAATAATTATTTAACTTATTCAAGTCAGTTCTTCTTTTAACAAAAATTACTTGATTTTTTTAAAATAGTCTGTGAAAAAAATTACACCTTAAGATGTCATTTATGCTTTATAACTAAGATTTTAAAAGATAAGAATGATGCAGTCACATGCTCGTTTTTTAATGAAAAGGCGACCACCGAGATCTACACCGATGTCAACAAGGAAGTAACTGGTAAAACCGAGAAATTGATTATTCTGTCGCAAGGAAAGTTTCATGTGGATAAATACTGGGAATGCTTCGACACAATGATTTACAAGATGGAGATAATTACAGGATCACAATAGCGTAAAGGCAAACTTAAAGCTAAAAGTACAAGGTAAGCTCTGAACTTCAGTATGAAGGTAGAGCTGGTTGATTCGACTTGTGCGTGCAGGTGGGCTGAAGCCATACCTTGAGAGACACCATTAAAAATTCATCTTCTACAGTTAAAGGTTTCCTGAAAAAATCTTTTCAACCGCTTGATTATGATATTAGTGATACCATGATGTCATAATCGAGCCAGTATGATCTAATGCAAGTGCAGAAGCAATGAACTCAACCAAGAAACAGAGCTAGATCGAGAAAGAGAGATAGACACACTTCTGTTGAACATCATTTTAATTCAATTTTATTTATAGCCCAGTATAACAATAAAGGAACAGGCTATACTAGACAACACCCCTCCTTAGACCCTGAGATCTAATATGATGTCACCATAGGGACTTAGACAGACATTGTCATTTAGAAAGAATAACACTGTGTTGCATTAACTCAACATAGTATAAAAATAAACTGCTTATACAGACTAAAATGTCCCGGTTAAAAGTGCATAAAAATGTCTAAATTAGGTTTACAGTAATTGCACCTATACCAATGAAAAAGTATTGTCCCTATTGTACAGTATAGAGGTCAGTCCATAGTGTTGGAAATGTCACGAATGCTCACAGAACAGTAATATTATGTGTAATGAATAATATTGGGTTGGTCTTAGTTAAAAAATTGGAATTTATTTTTATTTCAAACTCTAGCAAAAAATGAATTTTTCTGAAAAGTTTGTTGAGGGAGAGGAGAGTTGTTTTTTTTTTGTTTTTTTTAAGAGACACAATGACAACACTAATTACAAAGACAAGTGAGAGGATGAGCCACACACACACACACAGATCATGACAGGAACATAGCACGACATGAGATCACTGCTCCAAGATAAGCACAAATACTAAAGAAGGCTATTAAATGTGACTGGAATTGATTAGATCTTATTTTAAACTCAAACTATGGATCAGTTAAACATGAACATGAAACTAGAAGTGGGATTTAGCTGAAGGTTTTATTGGTATCATTTTGAGATGTTATGATTTATAAGTAGGGAAGCCAATGCCACACTAGGATGTATTTTTGTGTCTCTTTAGGAAATTTGGGCTCTCTACTGTAAAACCTTCTGGAGGGTATTTCACAGTTGTTGAGACTCTATAAAAGTTACTGACTCTTGGACTGATGCTGAGTGAGCCACCACTGGACTGTAGATAATGACTGCACACTACTCAAAATGACACCAGAGTCTTGTGTTGTTAAAGGCCTCCTTCTTCACCTGGAGCTTTTATTATAAAGTTTCTATTAAAAAATGGCACTTGTTCTATTCCTGGAAGTCTATCCTCTCAGCTGGGGCGCTGCCACATGTTATCCTGTCATATTATGTTTACTAAGCTCACAACTTGGAATTATTTTTGTAATTATATCATATTTTTTCCCTCCCAGAGAAACAAAACAGTGCTGCAGGATGGAACATGAAGTGATGAGCCTTTTGCCTACTTCACCAATAGAACATGCAGTAGGTCATATCATTTTATTCATTTCAGGAGTTCGGATCTACTCTCCTAAACAGTGCAAAACATACTATTAATTTATAGCAAAGATCTTAGGTTTTAAAACATAACATTGTGACTGATTATTTTATGAAGGAAAAAGTGTTGCATTCATTAATTCGCCCATTTAATATTTGAATGAGTCCAATTTTCTGATATTCAACAATGCACTCACTCCCATCATGCTGCCAATGGGACCCAAAGGGGAAATTCAAAGATTGCTTTAAGGATATTTTTAGAGGTTAATGTGAAACTGTAGGTTTATCATCCATAAATCAAATGAATATTAAAGAAAAGACCTGTTACCTCATCTTCCAAAGTTCTTTACTGTCACAACCCACTGTGTTTCGAATTGCAGAAAATAATAGTGGAGGCCTTCAGCAAGGCTTTATACATTTTGTTTTTTGCATTAATTTGTTTGAACAATTTTAAAAGCAATTCAAAGCAAATGGTCACTTGTATTGCATATTATAATTTAAAGAAAATCCTAATAATAATTGAATGATGTAAGACTTTTGGGCTGTTTCCCTATTCCTCCAGAGTTGGCTCCTCCCAAGGCGAGGTTAGAGTCTGGGGTAACTCCTCAAGAGTCTTTTGGAACAATAGTTTTGTCAGAATTTTTTTTTCTCTAAATCAAATCATTAAAAAGCTTTTTTATTTTATTTTTATTTTTTTTTACTGGTGGTGGTTATAGGAATTAAAGTATAATGAAATATAGAATCACAGTCTAATGTCATGTAAAACTGATCTGTGGCTCATTAAAAAAGGACAAAAACATTAGTGGAGCTGAATAGTAAGTTTCATTAGCATTTTATGTTATATGTATTTTTTGTGGAAGAAGAGCTGGCAAATGTGACATGCATTCCCAGAGTGACTTCTGAAAGCTGACAACATTAGCTCATATTATACACATTGAAGTGATAATATATAAACGATGACAACAGTGTTAAAATCCCACTAATGTGAAATAAAACGGGACTGCCAAATTAATTAGTCAAACTAACGTTATCAAAATAAAACTTCAACATGATTTATGTAGTTCACTTAATGAACGTAGTATGACAACAAAATCATTAAAAATATCAGTCAAACGTGTAGTCATATTACAAATAAGACTAAAAGTATCGCCCTAGGCTTAAATAATTATTAGATAATATTATAATTAATATTTATGACAATAGGGGGCTACAAGCCACGCTGCCTCTGTCACAAACTTCAGTAAAACATACCAGTGGGAGTTTGTATATGCTTTTACTTGTTAGTTTTGTGTTACAACCTGTTTTAAGAGCTATGTAAACTGTAAGATCAAAACATTCACAGAATCCAATAAATATGTATAAAGTAAAACAAAAAAACTATTTTCCCAGTAAGAGAGGATTTAAAACACTGGCAAAACGCAGGTGTCAGGGTACAAGTGCTGGCAGGGCGGCACAGAAGTTGTGAATTTCAAACTTTAATGAATACACAGAGGAGTGATGGATCCAGTAGCAAGGCAAATGAGGATGCTTGCAGTGCTGTCGGAAACAAGTTCCTGTGTTTCATCAAACGTGGGGTAATACGGCAGGAGACAAGAGTATACCTGAACAAGGGGATTCAGTGAAAGGTAAAATTTGAGTTTAAATATGTTTGTAGAAAAAGATTTTTATGCGCTCTAACAAGATTTGTACCCCCTGTTGTGTTCAGTAATGATGAGTGAGGAAGCCCGTTGCTCAAAGACAGAGAATTTTTCAGCAGTGTCCTTAAACCGTGTATGCTATTTTAATTATTTTAGATACTGTTCTGGCATGCACCATGTCTTTTCTCACTTTAAAAACACTGGCATTCATTCAGACCTTTCTTGCATCGTCAAGCACCTCGAGAAGTGTGAAATCGCCAACGCGGTAGGTTATGATCCAGACGCATGAAGAAAAAAAAAAACTTGGTTTCTCTCAGCTCAGCCCAGTGGCACCTCCTCATGTGCTGTGTACAGAAGGATTTGGATTGGAAATGCAATTTGCTCTGAATTTACAGACATATCCTGCCCAGAGGATGGTTACTGTTCACGTTCATTTGGCCTCAATGTTTGACGCACAACAGCCAGCTTTTTACAAATGCGCTTTGATGTTTGTGCGTTTAGTCACGGCCACCTTAAACATTGCCTCATGCCATCTACCCATTTCCAGTGTTTTTTGCATCCACTTAGCCATGCTGGATGTAGAAATAATCATGCCGCAGTGTGTGGGACCAAAAGGAGGTGAGTAATGCTGAGGCATTTGGAAGCGTGATCAATAAATTACACACAGAGGATAATTAGGATTTGGTATACCTTTGCAGACTCATTTAGAGACACAAGAAGTTTGTGCTCTTTGAGAAACAGCTTACAGGACATAATGAACATTTTAACAGACTTCCCAGAAGGTTTGAGATGTGAGACATCACACTCCACTGCTGAATGCAAGAGGGAAAAAACTGATGGAACCGTTTATTTAATTATGTAGCCTCCTCTTTCACCTGGAGCGTATATTGCAAAGTTTCTATTCAAATGTGGCTGCTTTTTACTTTTCCTGGAGGTCTATCATCTCAGCAAACCATTTATTTAGACCTGCGGTATTTTACAGCAGAACACACTGTGCAAAGGTAAGTCTTGCTGCAATCAAAGGCTAAAATCACGATTTCTGATTTACAGAGCCAGGTTATTATTATCAATAGCTTCCCAGGAGTGGAAAGAAAGAGCAATGAGGAGGGTAAATTAGTCCTTCAACAGTGGGCAGATAGTGTCACAATGTTAATGCAATACCCTTAGAGCGCCATCTAGTGTGCCTGTTAACAGAAAGTTAGTCTGTTGTGTTATTTGGTTCAGTGATGAAAATGCTATTTATGATTATTGAGCAGACCAGAAATAACTCAACTACAGGACACAAATTTAGGCTAGAGTCAGGTGTAGCTCTTTATCGGTTACAAAAACAGAATCGTATGGATTGATTTTTGCCTATAGATGTTAAGGTACTACTATGGTGCTATACTGATTTGAAAAGATGACACAGTGGGTCTCTACATCAATGGCAGATGTCAAACTAAGGAAGAATCCTGTGTTGTAATGGTTGACCATCCCAGCAAAGTGAGCCCTCTGACCAATCAGAGCTGACGATTCTTAAACAGACGACCCTAAAGCTGCAGATACTGTCTTACTAAAAAGAACCATTAATTGATTGATTGATTGATTGATTGATTGATTGATTGATTGATTGATTGACTGATTGACTGATTGACTGATTGATTGATTTAGTAAAAGTGCAGAAGATAATAGTACTGGTTACTTCAATTCAAACTTAATAAGGCACACAGAGCATCTGGTCCATAGAGATAGGTTAAAATAAAAAATAAAAAATGGTAATATAAAAATATCCATATGCATTATACATAGAGCAGGATTGCCAGTGTCAGGACAGACCAAGGCTTGAATTATATAATTTAACAATTTCACTACTTTACACATGAAAGAATAAAAATGAATAACGACTGCACAGGATCTCACACCACAATTTACAAACATTTCACTTGCACTACATTGCTGCGTCACAAGTGTGCAGTATACAAGGGGAACAAAAAGTCCTGAAGAGTGCAGTTTTTTACATTGAGCACATGTTGAATTTACGGACAAGCATATTTGCCTGTCCATATAACATACATTGCTGCCTATACATGTCTCTGCCATCAAAGAGGTCACAAGTGATATAATGTCCATGCATTTAATCTCATTTGTGGCTTGGAAAGCATTTCCACACAAATAGAAATCAGGAAATGAGAGTTTGAAGTCCTCCTTTGTTTTTACAATCATTATGTTGCTTTTAACGGCATTATACTTAATGACATATTCTAAGCCATACTGTGAGCAAATATTCAAAAGCTGCTGAAGCCTGGACTGTACGGGCACAGCAATACCAAGTCGTCTGCATACATCAGATGGTTAGACAAAATCTCCAACAATACAAGTCATCAATATAAATATTACTCAACAGAGGAGACAATATTCCACCCTGGCGAATTACTGACCCTGAAAAAGAGAGAGTTAGTCATCCCATTTCACCTGAATGGTCTGAAAGGAATACAAGAAAATACGTTTTCGTAAGGTATCCAGGGACACCTTGTTTTTATAATGTATTGAACAATTTTTCATGATTTATTCGATCAAACGCTTTAGAGGGATCCAGGAAGGACATGAATATAGTGGAACTCTGGGAGTTACATTTCTCCAGTATTTACTTACACGTCAGTGCCATGTCCTTGCTTAAAGCCAAACTGATTAGCCGTAGTATACAAATAGGGTTCAAGTCTATTCAAAAGGATCTTTTCAAACCACCAAGGCTATAGGTTGATAGTTGTTGATATTGCAAACTTTACCCATTTTATCTTTGTTAAAAATAAATATGTATTCAAGGCTATTGCAACACTGCATTTCTAGTAGAAACTAAGGGCAGCACAGATACCCACATTATCATTTTAAGTGCAGCTCTCTCTCTTGCCCCTGGTGACATCAATGACACATTTTCTCGCACATGCGTACATTTTCTATGGCGACATTGACTTAAAGGATGACAAAGATTTCCCGGCTGATTTTGTTTCTCTTTGTCTCTGTATTATATCCATCTCAGTGTTTCCCTTCCCTCTCATCATTTAGTTTAACCATGACTTCACTAGAGAAACACAGAACCGCTCTGTCTCCGGAGACAGCAGCGGGAACACGTCCAAAGAAAATGGGTGCAATTAGTGTCACTGAAATGGTACAACAGCTGTAGGACAGCGGCATACTTCAGAGCTGTCCCCCAAAGCAGCGGCACTGCTCGTCCAAAGTGCACTGTGGAGGATATTAACTACTGCTGAGATGGTTGGACCAATAAAATTACACTGTGATTATGGAGACGTACACGGATAGCCCTGATAAACACTGGCTCTGACAATGGCTATCATCCCAAGCTGCTCCTCTGTTCTGTATTCGTTGTGTCAAAAGTGATCATTTAGTGTTGTTTTCTAAGGGTAATATGAGATAAACAAACTGCTGCAAGAGGGCAAAAAATCCAAGATGCAATTATATATTATACACAGAACTACTGTGCATAACATTCCCAGGTAGCATTCAATTATTTTACCTCGAGGCAAGCGGAACAGTTACCTGTTTGTTTAAGCTCTATGTTGCATGCAAGTGTTGCTTAACAGAACTGTTACTGTATTAATCTGTGAAACTGTATGTACATGCATGTGGTTCTTGTTTCTGTAGATGCTCAGCACTCTGCCCAAGAGAAATTTACCTTTGGGCCAAATAAGTGTATTTGATAAAACTAACGAGCTCCTCCTACAAAAGAGACATAAAGGACAGGTAGAACACTTATAGATGAGGTGCCAGCACAGTGTGTATTAGAACACGGCCATCCTTACTCCTAAAGTGGAAAGAAATGTACAAACAAGCTGCAGGCTTGCACTCATGCACTCGTCGCCAACATGCCCAGACACCCACCTGGAGGTTATACTAGGTAGGACATCAGTAGGATATCCTTTTGGTGAGAAAATTGACTGATTGTGTTCTTACAGAAGGCATCTTTAGATAAAATTGGTAAAGTCAGAGGGTGGAGTGTGTATGCATGTGTTTGAATGAATTGGTTTATCAGCCAGACCAAGCATACGTCTTTGGAAAAACAATAGCAACTAGAGAAAAGTGATCTCCTTGAATGTGTATGACTGTGAAAGATTTACTGACAACTGACAAGGCTAAAAAAAGTTAGAGCTGAGATTCATTTATGAAAAATAGTCACTGCAGCCAGTAAAGATATAACAACAAATATGACAGATTGCTATAATCTCAGATATCGCTGTTCTGGTGCTGTTTTAGATATTGCTATAACATTTAAATGTAGGAATACTTCAATTAACACAATATGAGTGAATGCACTGAACTACTACAAAGTCCAACTTTGATACGACAGTCAGTAACAAAACAAAAATTCTGTTAAACTCTGTTAAATCTGTACCTTTAAATGAAAGAGATAGATGTTTTTATGACTTGATAATATCACTAAGATCATATCATTTTCGCCACATAAAGAGAATCATTTCACTAAGACTCATTAAGCCCACAGCATGCTGGCTGTAATTAAATTAGCAACATTTTAATTAAATAAATGCAGCTATTTGTATTGAATTATACCAAGATGTATTTTTTTTTTTCTCTCCACCATCTAGATGTTAATAAAATAATATGCAAATAAAAGCTTTGAACTTGAGCAAAATGAGAAATTATATCAAAGAAATTAAAAGATAAAAGTGTTTCATGTGACACTGCTTGTTTTTGCTTTGTTTCCACCAAATTCAGTTTCAGAAAGAATAGCAAGACTTGTTCCTATGGTAAAATCCTAGTAAGAGTTTCTCTTCTTATTTTTTTGCAAAATTCTATATTATATTACCGTACTGTAATAAAAGTTGTACAAGCTCAGTTGGTTGACCATTTCTTGTCAAAATGTTCTCAGACAGTGCTGATCTTACAGTTTCGACGTTGTAAAGAATATACATTAATTTTGTTTTGTCTGCATCTAAAACAAGTTCTTGTACTTTTTCAAACGCAAGTTGTAATTAGTGAAAGGTCTCTGCAAGAGAGGGTGCTGCACAGTAAATGTCATCAGAGATGCTCTTTTTTTCACTTGCAATCCCTCCATAGAAGAACCCTCTATCTGAAGAGCCCTGGTTCTGCTTGTGAGATCATTTGCAAACAACCATATCAAATGCCTTTGAAAAATCAATAAAGAGGGACAGCACTGTTTCTTGTAAAGAGATTCAGTTATATATTTTATTTTATATATATTTATGACCTTCATGGCATCAGTAACATTGCTGTGGTTTTAAGGAAGACCACAATGAAATGGTGACTGAATAGAATTTTATTTTTAACCTGTTTACACATAATCCGGCCGATAGTCAAACCTCAGATTCAGGAGGAATGATGCGGTTTTTGTCCTGGTCGTGGAACACTGGACTCTATACACTCTATACCCTCTCCAGGGTGCTGGAGGGTTCATGGGAGTTTGCCCAACCAGTCCACATGTGTTTTGTGGATCTGGAGAAGGCATTCAACCGTGTCCCTTGTGGCATCCTGTGGGGGGTGCTCCGGGAGTATGGGGTCCGGGGCCCTCTGCTGAGGGCTGTCCAGTCCCTATACGACCGGAGCAGGAGTTTGGTTCACATTGCCGGCAGTAAGTCAGGCCTGTTCCCGGTGCATGTTGGACTCCGGCAGGGCTGCCCTTTGTCACCGGTCCTGTTCATCATTTTTATGGACAGGATTTCTAGGCGCAGGGGCCGGAGAGGTTCCGGTTTGGGGACCGCAGGATCTCCTCTCTGCTTTTTGCGGATGATGTGGTCCTGTTGGCTACATTGGGCCAGGACCTTCAGTGTGCACTGGGACGGTTTGCAGCCAAGTGTGAAGAGGCTAGGATGAGAATCAGCACCTCCATGTCCGAGGCCATGGTTCTCAGCCGGAAAAGGGTGGCTTGCCCCCTTCAGGTCGGTGGAGAGTTCCTGCCTCAAGTGGAGGAGTTCAAGTATCTTGGGGTCTTGTTCACGAGTGAGGAAAGGATGGAATGGGAGATTGACAGACGGATCGGTGCAGCTTCTGCAGTGGTGCGGTCGATGTACCGGTCTGTCATGGTAAAGAAGGAGCTGAGCTGCAAGGCAAAGCTCTCGATTTACCGGTCAATCTACGTTCCTACTCTCACAGTCATGTGCTTTGGGTCATGACTGAAAGGATAAGATCGTGGCTGGACGCTCCCTTAGAGATAGGGTGAGGAGTTCAGTCACTCGGGAGGAGCTCAGAGTAGAGTTGCTGCTCCTCCACATTGAGCGGAGCCAGCTGAGGAGGCCGGGGCATCTGTTCCGGATGCCTCCTGGACGCCTTCCGGGGGAGGTGTCCCATGTCCCACTGGGAGGAGGCCCCGGGGCAGACCTAGGACACACTGGAGGGACTATGTCTCTCGGCTGGCCTGGGAACACCTCGGTATTCCCCCAGAGGAGCTGGAGGAAGTGTCTGGGGAGAGGGAATTCTGGGCGTCTCTGCTTAGGCTGTTCTCATGACCTCTGCTGTGGTTAAGCAAGTAAAGTTAAAAACCTGAGCGTTGCCAGTCTTTCTTTCAGGATTTAGTGATACTTCAGTAGAATTTTCAGCATTGCATAGAAAACCAGAGGAAATAAAACACTCAACAGTCTCACACTACTGCAATGACAAAATCACTCACATCATTAGGGAAAACACCTGATGCAATAATCTAATTGTGTAAAATTTTAAGATTCTCAATGTTTTCAGTATTACTTTCAGTGAGCCAACCACAGATGTAAAATAATATGGTGACAATTTGATTTCAAGTGCTAACAGCTCAAAGTTCTTTATTAAATGACTCTGAGAGCACTAATTTAACATCAAAGGTCTACTTAATATATATGGCCATTCCACCACCTTTTTATACATTATAAACAAAGTAAACCAAAATAATATAGGGCTTTTTATGTAGATATTGTCAATACATTGGGTCCAATCCTTAATACAGTATCACTCTGGTATAAATCAACTGGTTAATATCTCTTTTGAACCATAGGTGATTTATCTGCCACAAGACAGCAACCAGAAAGGTCACTTGACATGTATTTTCAACCCTTACTGTTTCTGGGTCACAATGACACTGCATTTGTAAAATGGTGGTGGAAAAACTGCCTCTAACTCACTGAATGGTAGAGAGTGGCATTAATCTTTTAGGTAGAATCAAATAAGGGATTTATTAATTTGATGTATTAACACAATGAAATGCATCAGCATCACATGACCAGCTCGACCCAGGCCTGTTCTGTTCTTTAAAAATCGCAATTCATGATAAATTATGTTGTAAATAGCTGTTAAATGTTATATAAATGTATTTAAGTTGAAGTGAATAGGGCATATTTTGAGTGCAGATAAAAACTGCTGATTTTGCATTAGTCATAATTAAATAAGTAATTTATTAACTTCCAGCTATTTGTCTAAGTGGCTTATATTCAACACATTTAATGGCACAGTCCCTTGGGCAAATGAATAATTCCATACATGGAGCGCACATGTAATTAATGAAGCTCTGTGTCCTGGAAACGACTGCACTTTCACATGGAACCAAATTAAAAGCACAATTATATGTTGTGCAAATTGTAATGTCCTTTGTTCTTAGCTACAAATGTAGACATGGAATAATGAAAATGAATGCACTTGATCATTAAGTTAAGTCTTTATTAGGGGCACAATGGGAAGTGCTTTACAAAGAATTGGCTTGAATATCAATGGTTGCACAGGAAGGTATTATCCTTACAGTATAGGGACAGCATTTTGCATCAGTCCCGGTCGTGTTTGATTTACTCAAACTGACTTGGCCTTGCAAATTGGGAAATTTCCATATCCATTATTATGTTAAATAAAATCTATCAGTGTTGTAGTATGACATTTTTAAGAGTTTCTGTTTTGTTACATTTGACCATCAATAGTATTATTAGATTCTGTTTATAAAACTATGGGGGAAATTCTTGTACTGAGGCATACTCAGAACCTAGACTGGCCAGCTATACCCATTCACATCATGAAATGAGAAGGGTCAGGTATCCCTTCCTTTCACGGCAACTTCTACTCACTTCAACCTAGGATGGTCCAGGCTTCATGCATTCCCTTAATTCTCTGATTGGACATACGTCTTCATCTAAACGCACAAACCGCCCTCTGGAAGTACTAATTAAAGATAAATAATAAAATAAAGGCTGTCGGGTGCCCAAGAAGGGTACAAATAAGCTCTATATAAATGAATGCCATTTACCATTAACAAAACAATACAGTTTTAGTTTACAGTTCTGAAATCTCAAAATAAAGTCATTGAAAGCATGCTGTAAATTTGTGATGTTCTCAAAACTAATTTAAGTTTGTGCAAGTTTGAGAGAAGTACACTGAAGCCACAAAGATGAATGACAATTGTTAATCATAGTACTGTACAGTGGTCCCTCGTTTATCCGCGAAGTAGTCAGCTTTATTTTTTACAATTATTATATATGTTTTAAGGTTGTAAAACCCCTCATCACACACTTTATACACTTTTCTCAGACAGGCATTAACATTTTCTCACATTTCTCTCTTGTTTAAACACTCTCAAAGTTCAAACCTTAGCATCTTCCTCTGTCTTTTGGGTGCGACCGCAGGTGCCTTTGTCGGTGCAGAACGTTTCGTCGACATTGTGGGTTTTGTCGGGAGAAAACTTGCAAACATACAGCACTTCAGAGTCACACTGCTAGCGATCAAACCTTTATGTAAATTTGGCAAGCTGAACGGATTCTGTACTGTACAGGAGACACGGCACGGAGGAGATTGATTGACAATGATCTACAGTCCCTTAGCCAATCAGAACGCAGAACACAATGCGTGTTCATACGCTGTAAAAAAAAAAAGCATGCAAAATTGCACTAAAAAAATTCGCGAAACAGCGAGAAAGGTGAACCGCGTTATAGCGAGGGACCACTGTATTTAATAGATTCTGCTGAAATATTGTTGAATTTAAGCAGATGTTTTGAACACTACCAACAAAGAAACTTCATTTCTGAAATGAAAATATTCCCTTCACTACAAGTGAAGTCTGCCTTTGCTCTATGAATCAGAGTTTAGCAGAAGTCAGATGCTGCGTTCAAAATGAATTCTGAGGTTATACTGAAAGATGTGACCTCAGAGTTCGGAAATGTTGGGATATTGTGTGAAAGTCAGTGGCAGGCTGTTGAACAGAAAGTTGAGGCTGAATAGATTCACTCCAGCACACTGTGAGATTCGGTCTACAGACTGGAGCACTGCACCTGAATAAGACGCAATGCAGCAGAGTAGTAAACAACAATGACATTGATGGAGTAGCAGCTTTGACTGAGTTGATGACACTGTACTGCGGGTGATATAACAATCGTCTGCACTGGGCTACAGGACATTTTATTACTGCAGGTAAATGAAAGGGGAACAATTGAAATGTGTGTAAAAATAACGTTAGTGGGCTCCTCTGAGGTGTACTTCTTTACAAGCCTTATGACTGTTACTCATAATATGCAATTTGCCTGAAACCTGAATTCAAAAACAGACTATTTGCAATTCATGTCTGAATAATCTTAACACCACACAAGTCCTATAGAACAGGGTCTACACTTCTGTTGTGGCGGCCACTAGATTGTATTAGCATCCTATTAAAACCTCCCACTGTTTGATCACTCGTACGTGCTGTGTGCCCCAGGGGGGATTGTGGGAAACAGCAGTGGAGTTGTGGGAAATGCCAGAGGCTGAGGCATCCACGAGATGTGGATTTACCTATATGTTTGCTTTTTACTTGGTATGCTGTACACAGTGCTGAAAGTGTATCTGCATAATATCATTGCAAGATGCTGGGGGATACAGTGGCAGCGAGCTAGTGCCCGCTGGGAGCAGATGCCACACTGAAGCACCTCTGCAGTATATCTGTGAGTTGAAAAAAAAAAAAGAAAAAAAAAGGGAAGGGTACACATAGAAGCTACAACACAAATAATACACTCTTTTTTTATCTTTTGAACTAATTCATTAAAAAAATTAAATTAAGTTTTCTTTAGTCTTAGGAATATCCACGGAAAATGGAAATGGATCTAAACTTGTGAATGGAGGTATTTGGAAAAACGCGATATTAGAACTTGAATAGCTATATAAAAACACTTTGCATAGTTTCCCAAGGACTGCTGCCAAAAGTGTGTTCCAATCCACTCATCCTCCTACAGTCTTTTGTTTGTCTAAAGTACCAAGGATGCATCTGTGGACCACTAATGACCTTTCCCTACCCACAATGCACTGCAAGTGTTATTAAAAAAAAAAAAAATAGAGCTAAGAGCAGAGAATTTTTTTTTCCATTTAAACAAAAGTGGACATTTTAAAATAGTTTTTAATTTTTATAGTGTTTGGGACTTAAATTGCACAGTTAAGTTTTACTCAGAATTTGTGGTGTTGTGCAATAAATGTGCAAAATACCAGCTGATCTGATTACTTACACTTTCAAAAGACACTTGTTCTTAACATGCCATGTTTGGCATCAAATTAAATAAAAACATATTTGCTTATGTATGTAACTATGTAACCTACCACAAGGTTTAACTCGGGCATTTGCCAGGAAATGGAAAGTTACAACTACAATATCATACTATTTTCCCTAAAATTATATACTGTCTCACAATCACTACATATAAATGGACACAAAGAAGTAAGCATTGACAACAAATGAATAAAATATTAAAACATTAACATCACATTGCCAACTTTGGCTAATTGACTTAATGCTTGAAGTGAAAGCTATGCAAAGTAAAGAAAATACTTTACACTATCTTAAATATTGTTTAAGTGAGAAGAAAACATATTGAAATAGTTGGTTAGATAGTATTTCTTTTATCATTTTAAGCACAAAAAGGGTAAAAAGCTACCTCAACTTTTGGAGGCTGCAAATCAGTGCCACTATTACAACATCTTTTCATAGGCGTAACAAGACATGGTAATTAACAATGCCATAGTGTAATTCAGA
Organism: Rhyacichthys aspro; assembly: GCA_036850595.1. Taxonomy (NCBI): domain Eukaryota; kingdom Metazoa; phylum Chordata; class Actinopteri; order Gobiiformes; family Rhyacichthyidae; genus Rhyacichthys; species Rhyacichthys aspro. The sequence goes on from CM072159.1 coordinate 7,556,223, forward strand.
GTTCTGCGGCACTCCATATTTGCTTTTTGGGATTTTTAATCTTGCTCTACTCGATACTACTTGATAAAACATTGTGTTGATTGATAAACAGATTCCTTACAAAAAAGTGCCTGTGTTTATTAGTTCTGCTATATAGTTTAATAAAAAATACACAATAAGATGCAAAATAACAGATGCCATGTTGTGTTTCTCATGCACGTAGGACCATACAGGATGGATGTTCTTGATAAAATTTAAAAAAAATTTGCTCATTTTTGCAGCTTTCTGGACTATGAGAATGGCAAAACAATAGGGTGTGTAAGTGCAATGAATGGTGTACCATTTGCCATCAGTTTTTTCACACCCAGACTGAAAGCAGTGCCTTTTAAAAAGGCTGATAAATGCTTTAAGAGCTTTAAGACTGAGAGAAAAGTCACAAAACAAACTTTATAGGACAGTAAGTGAAGTCTTTTTCAAGGACACACTGGACCAAGTGGGACTATATGGAGATCTTAACAGCATTGTCTAAATATTAACTGCGAGATTGAAGTGAATGGAAGTATACTCAATATCTTTTCAACAGAAAGTGTTACTCAGCAATATGCTAATGTTGAACACTCTAAGCCATTTTTTGGGTTCAGGCCAATGTGTGAACATGCCAGCAGAACTATGGAAACAAAATGATATGCTTAACAATTAGGTCAATTTGTTTTCTGGCAAGAAATATTCCCTCAATGCTCTGTGGTGCACATCATTACAGAGATAAAAAAGAAAAAACAAATTAAAAAAACAAAATTACACATTTCCACTTCCTGATAGGAGTTTTGTTGCACATGATATTATAAATACATCCATAATTAAACCCTCAAGAACCAAGAAAAACACACATTTCTGCTCAATCTCATACAGGCCAGAAATGCCTCAAGGTAACAAAGCTGCCTGCGGTCATGCCATTGATGTCTCAACTATGAACAACCAACAACATACTAAGTAACTTGGTTTCCCTGTGTATACATGCTTTCTGCTTTGGTGTTGCAAACCTAAGGGCCTATTAGAACATTGTGCAATTGGTGTGACAGGAAATGGACAAATCTGTAAAACTGTGTGGCATTCTGTTGCATATTATGTTCATATTTTTAAATCAGAATTCAGGGGGTGGTACCAACATTCACAGAGACAAAAGCAGAAAATCAGAGCATAATGCCCATCCAGTTTTAGATAAATGATTATAATTCATCAGTCAAAAGGAAATCGATGAAGGTTGTGATCTTGGTTTGCTAAGACACTGAAAGAGTCTGTCTGGAGAGGTCAATGTACCTTGGCTCTTGGTAAATTGGCTTTGAAACACTGAATGATGTTATGTTCAAATGTAAAAATTCTAAACATTAGCATAGACATCACCTTAGACCTGTTTAACCTGTTACTAAACAATAAAGTTCAGGTGTGGAGTAAGGTTTTTGATCATTTAGAACAACATTTGGTGCCAAAAGCGCACATAGCAAAATAAGTGAAAGTAACATTATAGGTGAGATATATAAATGTATTATATAACACTAAAATAAGTTATTAATTAGTTATGTTTTGTTTGAATGGATGGTCAGGAAGCAGAGTGACTGGTTTATAACTTTGTCAAAGCCCAGTTGAATTACTGATGGGAAGTTCTGATCATTTTACTGATTCGGTTCTTTCAATCTCACTGAGCAAAATGAACAAAGTAGAATGTAATTACAATGTTACATGTTAATTCCCCAACACATCTACTTACACACATATTGATTGCATTTCAAATAAGCAAGAACTGTAATTTAGCTAAGGTGATATTAAGTAATAGCTTACCTGTGTCTTGAGTTATGTCATATAACATCCTAAGCTAAAATATGCTGTGCCGTCTTCTGTATATCAAACAGAATGATGAATCTCCTGAACACATGCTTCTTCTTAAATGTAAAAATGTTGTTCTTTTACCTAAGGTAACCAGCACAAAATAACTTAAACTATCTATCTATTAACTAAGTCTAATCACATGTAACGTTAGTTTTTCTTTTCAGAATCCCCTTAACAGTGCTTTAGACTGAAATGTAAATCTCATAAAAGTGCCTCAGGAGAGTCTAATACAATGATACTCTATTAAAAATAAAAGTGTGTGTTCCTATCTCCTCTCTGTTGAAGTCACTCTTGTTTCTGATCTTACTCAAAAACAGAATGTCAAAAAACAGACACAATGACGAGTTAAATATTAAACACTAAAGTGTGTACTATATACACACATTCTGGTGCAAATTTGACACTGTTGATGTGCTGTGTTTGTGTTTCACTGTGCAGAATGCAATTCCACACCTCAGACTCCTCCCTTTGTAACATGTGAACAACGAAGATCAATTTACTCTACTCCAAATGCACTTAATCTTCATGCAAAAACATGGGATCAAAAAAAATTCAGCTTTGCACAATTTGTCCTCTCTGGACAGCTGTAGGAACAGGAAATTAGATGTCTATTTCATGTCATGATGAACTTTTTTAATTATTATTTCATCTTATACATTACCACCTTAAGTCACTGAAGTATTCCTTTTCAAGAACACTTTTACGCAATGTACTAAGACTAATGGTATACTCTATCTACATTTTCATATATATATATATATATATATATATATATATATATATATATATATATATATATATATATATATAGTGCTGTCAATCGATTAAAATTTTTAATCAGATTAATCACACTTTTGGGCTGTGATTAATCACAATTAATCGCAATATTTAACTTTTTAGATTTACAATGCTAACTTTTACATGAAAAACACCTGAAAGTTTGAAGAAAATGTTCTTCAGTTTTATTGTCAATCAAAGGAGAGTTCATCGTTGCAGTATGTGCATATTACCTTGGTTTTGTCGACAGTTCCATCAGGGTGTTTTTTAAAACAAAGCCCCAGAGTAAACCAGCTCCAGTCTACTTGCTCATCTTTCTCTTGCATTTGCGCCTGTGTCCGCCGCAGAGGTTACCTGGCAGGCAGAGTGGGGATAAAAATCACTCCGCTCTGCCTCACTCTGCTCTGCCTGCGGGAGTAAAATCACTCCACTCTGATTGCCAAGTAACCCTCCGCGGTTCAAATATGCAAGGGTGTTAGGAAAAATATAATGCAATTAATTTGCGTTATTTTATTCATTATTACATATTACATATTATTACATATTACATTTATTATACACATTATTGTTTTTTTAATCACATGCATTAACGCGTTAACGCATGACATTGACATTGTATATATATATATATATATATATATATATATATATATATATATATATATATATATATATATAGATAGATAGATAGATAGATAGATAGATACACACACTTTGGTTTAACCTGCTTTTTCTGATGAACTCTTTGATGCTCCTCCTGTGAGTGCACCTTCTTGTTAATCCCTCATAAAGTCTCTCCCTGCATGTCCAGATTGCTTATTTGTGTATCTCGCAGACTGTTTCGGTGCTTTGGTGAAGCCGTGCTGGTCTGGTCTGTCGGTTGTTTGTCCTCCCTGTGGCTCTGTCTGTCTCCTCACAGACACCCAGGGCTTTGTGTCTCTCAGATGTCCTCATTCATCTGCTTCCTAACTTTTAGTTCCTGTGTTTGGTTTACTTTTTATAGACTTATAGATAGGAGTTAGTTAAGACAAGATACCAGTACACTATACTTGATGGTATCTGACTGAACATCTTGTAAAAGGAGCACAACCTGCAAAATATTATCTGTTGAAAGACTGTCCTTCAAAACAGGTAACTTAACATCTGAAAAAACAACATACCACTGAATGTGTTTTTCATTTGTAATAATTCAATCTTTGTGTTTAAATCTAGTATTGGTGAGTACTCATTATTAAGAGCTTATACTTATATAATTATATTATTTTGGGGGGGGTCATAGTATCAGGACATCTTTGGAAATAGGTGTCATAAAGTGTAAACTTTGCTGTTCATTTTCACATGTTGAACCCATGGGATTCATGAAAGTCATTTTTCACTGCACACAATTTATCAGAGACACCAACTTCAAAGGATTAGAGTACATTTTAAACTCCTTGAGAAATCTACAATGACCTCGGGGGCGCAGAGCCTTATTAAGGATAGGGGCTGTTCACATTTAAATGCATTTGACTTTCTTTGATAGCTATAGCAGCTCCTCTCTCCTAACAGTGACAGCTCAATTTATCAGTCTGAGGGCACAAAGAAAGTGAAGAGATTACATCACAAGCTTGCCTAGATAACACAAAGACAATGTTGGCTTTTGATATTTAGAAGTGATTACTGCCTCTGTTCATATTTTAGAATTTCATGCATATTCTTTCCACACTGAAGAGCAGCTTAGATGTTATTACTTCTCAGAAATCCTGGTATGTATGTATTCTGCTTTTGCAACACAAGACAAAGCTCTATGAGTTATAGCTTTAAAAGAATTTATCGTTGACCTAATGACAGTGTTTGCCTTGACAATGTAAAGATTTAGAAATAATGTTGAGGCACAAAAACTTAATGTTGTATGGAACCACAATGGGTTATGTTCTCTTCTCAAGCACGACTGAGTCACTGATTCTTGTCAGCATGACAAACTGCCCCATCTGTGTCATTCCAATCAAATTTTGATGGCGTGACGCATGCTGCACTTTTATAACCTGCTGCAGAGACAAACCATGTATCATTTCACCAATTTTGGCGATGAATTGACAAACTTGGCATGTCACTAAAATATTAACTTCTAGCAATCCATTCCCTGCAGGATGGCGTTGGTGATGATCAATTTTAATGGGTCGAACTTGCCAGGTATTTCTGTGAAATTATTTTATGGAACTGGACACAGAATTTGATATTGTTTTGGATTGTGTTGCCTTGTTGAATTCACACTCTCATCTGAAAGCATAATGGTCGGTCAGTAATCCATCTGTTTATGTCTTATAGACCCCAACATCCTTGCTCTGGTAATTCTTGGTTAGATGGCAGATTTTATTTACAAGCAGGTTGTGACATTGAATAGAACACACAATGCAGGACTTTGTCTTAAAAGATTTGTTTGTGAAAGTTCAGTTTGCTAGGTTTTCAATAACCAAAATCAACATGTTTACTGCACAGAAAAATAACTTTTAAAACCATGCCATTAAATTCTTCCTAGAATGCTTTCCTTTATTTGCGCTGGTGTAGGAAAAGTGAAGCAAATACTTCAGCTATGGTGGGCGCCATAATGTTTAGAAGAAGATTATGTTTAGAGGGGAAAAAAAGGTTACGTGTCTTGGTTTATATAGAATCTGCAAACGCTTTCTTTCACGGTGGCCCCAGTAGGTTGGGCTTTTTCTTGTGGTAGCAACTATATAGACATGGACACACAAACAAAAACAAAAAAAAAACAACAGTCACAGATCTGGACTATGGAGTAACTATGAACACCAGGGATTAGCGGTTAGCTAACAATGATTCAGGGGCTGTGAGTGCTGGGCCAGTGTGACATCACTTCCTAATGATGGATGAGTTGACAGGGCTAAGTGCTGCAAGTTTCATTCAACAAGGGGATAACTGAGCCATGAAACTAAGCCAATATATGTAGTAATTAATACATGATTTTGACTTTTTTTATACTGCACTGAGCCTTTGTAATGTTGCCTGGGAAACACCAGCTCATCTGACGAAGCAAATTTTTTTACACTGATCTGATTTGCCTAGGGAGCATAGAACTGGGTTAGGGTAGGGATAGGCTATTGTTGTACAAACTTGACATTCCCCTTCACTATGAAGTTTATGGAAGCTTTGTGGAAATATGGAATGTTGTACAAAAATTACAATGAATCACAGTTGTTTGCATTTCAAACTCACTACACCAAGTACACCACAAAACAAATGCTATTGGGGCCCAATAGCATTGCTACAAAATAAGAATACAGTGATTAAACAACAGGCTATTTCCATTCCTAAAATGTAGTAAGTTATTATTACATTTTAGGAATGGAAATAGCCTGTTGGAGGACCTACCTCACAGTTGCTATACAGGAGGCTGAAACAACAACAGAGTAAAAGTGAAAAGAGAAATGAAAAGTGAGTGTACACCAAACAATCATTTCAGTGGAGAAAGGTATAATGGTCTTGTTGAACATAATAGATCACAAAGGCTTTTCTTTTTTTTCTTTTTTTTCTTACGTATGAATCATGTGGCATTTTGACATATTGCCTTTTGTGTTAGTCTGCACCATTTTATTTGAATGTGTAAACCATATGGTGAAACCTACAAAAGTTATTATTTGGAACACCTGTCTAAGGTAAACGAATAAGTCACAGTGAATAATAGTGTTTGCAGTATGTAATCTATGAAAGCAAAAAAAGGAACAGCTGTTTCTGTTACTCTATTAATTCCAGAGATTGCTTGTGCAAACGGTGTGAAGGCAGAAAGATGTTGAATGGGCTATTACAGCAGTGTTTTCCAAACTTATCAAAATGACAGAAAATGATTGAATATTAGCCCATTCAAGTGAGTCTCTTTGTTCGACCGTGTGCATTGGTGTACAGCTTTGTCTGACTTATTAGCTTTTAATTCTCAGCATAAATCCATTAACACAGTGTGAGAGAGCGGGCCTGGGCGTGTGCAGCTGTGTCAATGTCTGTGTGAGCAATTTTACACTTTCCAGCTCTGCCAGGGTTGTGCAGTTAAGTATGTGACAGAGCATTACCGAATTAAAGGTTGACAAAATACCTTTGAATCCAGTATTTAGCATGCTGATTGTATTATTTCAGCTTCGAGAATTCTTCATGCATTTTTACACATATTCAATTAGAAAGTAAGAGTCATGCATTTGTCAGAATTACTGGTTTGATTAAGCCAAAAAAGGCGTGTGTGCACAACAGCAGGAATGTTGTCATGGGGGATTTCAGCAAACAATGACTTTATTATCTACACATTTGTCAAACTGGGAACTATTTATTATGTTTAGCTGTGTCTGTGTAATAGTATTTTTACAACTCAAAGGCTTTTTCTCATTGAATTATTGTTTTTGTCTGCTTGAGTGGCATTGTTTTATAACATTGACTGAGTTAAGAATATTGTTGTGTGTAAAAGTTGGATGTACTATGATAAACAAAATAAACTGATCAGATTTCTGCAGAATTAGGCCAATCCAATCTCAGATAGATTAACAGAAAGGGGGTAATGTTTACACCCTGCCACAATGGGAGCATGTTTATGTTCTCACAGTTCTATGTTCCCACAACCTTAAGCTAACGCAGCTCTATGCTCCCAAACACTAATTGGAACAGTAGATTTTTTTTCCATAATCCTGCTTCCAGATGTGCACACAGACTTAAAAAAAAATTTTTTTTTAAAAATTGAAATGTTGGAACAGGGCTGTGAGAATATAGGGCCTTAATTACAAAAAAATAAATAAATAAATCTTAGAAATTTAGGAAGATAGGGCTGTGGGAGCATACACACCAGTGTCTCCAGGAAGTGAGGTCATATGCAGAAAAGCTTTATAGCATCATCTTTGTTGTTTGGTAACTGCATAATTCTGCTGTTTTTTGTTGTTGCTGATGTTTAGATTTTTGCTTTTTCATAGGGTTAAATAATATCGGTTATAGGTGTATATATTAAAAGATCTAAATTTCTTCACAGTTTATTGTCAAAAGCCCCAGATCACGTGGATGAAATCTTGAAGTTCGAGTTGTCAGGATTTCATATGAACCAAGTTACACACTAATTTTAAGATGCAAAGAGAAATGACAAGTGGTAGCAGAAATGAAGCCAAAATAAAAAGAACCTTGTTGAAATACCACTTTACTGTTTCTATAGGCTTTAAGAGGGTAAGTTGCTGCCGGGTGCTGCTAATCATTGACACATTAAATCTCATTTAATTTTGAATTATTAAAGCTAGTCCACCTGGCTTGCCTAAAACGCCAATAAAATGTTTTAAAAAGTGATTTTTTTTTTTTTTCAAATTAAACCAGAAATATATTTGTTAGTTCGTTTTTGACCTCGCATTGGGTTGTTATTTAACATAAAAAGTGGCACAAATTGAATTTAATTTGAAACCTAATATTAACAATGGCCGTGTTTTATAAAAAGAATGTTTTAATTTGCCACATTATAGCTGTCATACAACAAGACACCATAAACATGTTATACGGTAGAGTGGGCCTATTTTAATTTTCTAGTGGCTCGCAAGCGTTTCATAGACACCACAACAACACACACTAAATTAAGTTACATTAGTTTTAGACGTTGTTAAACATTTAAAATGACTTTAAATGGGCGTGTTAAAGTGTTATTTGTAGCCTGATATTTGGCTACAATGCGAATTAAAAATGTGAAAGCTATTACCTTTCTCTTTACCTGTTGTGTTGAATTTTTGGTTTTGACAGGTTCAAGCAGAGATGCAGTTTTTGCCAAGTTGGATGAATGAATGAATTAAAAGTGATGCAGTTTGTGGCAGTTATTTGAATTTTCAAAGGTTTATAATGTGTCAAAATGGAATGTTAATATGCAGAATATAACTTAATACTTATTTAAACAAATAAAGGATAATTTGCATATATTTAGCAATTCATTTTAATGCTTTAAATAGCCTGTGTTCCTAAGTGGGATGACAATTTGGAGCCAATTATAAAAAGTGAAAGGAAAGGGATGTGCATGACTAGTTAATTACCTGTTTTTACAGATACTCTTAGTATTGCTTGTTATTGTCTAGTCATTTATCTATGGTCCAGCCCTCACACAGAAGTTTATTACCCACCCCACCAGCCACTGAGGTTGAATGGCCCAGTCGTAGAGTGCCTTTGTGCCATCAGTCACATTTTATTGCTTTCGCTTTAAAAACCATTACCTTTACATTCATGAATATTTTGCTGCTTTTCCTGTGTTTGTTCGTAATAGTTTTAGCCTTGTAGTCGTCCTGTCCTCTAGCTTTTTCTGGGAGTCCCGAGGCATTCCCAAAGCAGACAGAATACATAATCCTTTCTGCTTGTTCTGTCTGCCCCGGGTTTTCCCCAGTTGGAGTCTGAGCCTAAAATACCTTCATTTTGAACCAACTCTGCTGACCCCTTCTCACAAACGAGCGGTTTCTAAAACTCCCTTTGGATACACCGGTACATTGTCCGTGTTTTCAGCCGAGTCTGGACAACCTACTGCAAAATCTCAGCATCATTGTTCCAGTCTGTGCCCAGGGTTTATAATGAGGGATAGGGGTTGGACCTTTCGCTGATATCAGTTTCCTGGTGATTTGTGGTTATTTATACATCAAGATCATTATTCTGAATAAAAACTTGTTGGTGTCCAGTATACAAGATAATCAGCCATCCGTTTGTGGTCAATGGACAGGACTGTGCTATCCATCTTTTCCTATAGACCAAGCATAGGTCTTGGTGCACTATGGTGTTGGTCAGTGTGGTTTATTCCATGTCTCTATTCCAACTGTAAGGTGATGACCCTTTCTGTCAACAGCTCTACCTTTGTTTCTCTACAGGTTAAGGTTGGAGAAATAAAACATTCATTCCTACCCCTGAGGTATCAGAAAGGTTGAAGGGTCATATCTTCTCAATGGTGATGTATAGAAATGTTATTATTTCTCAGGTTATGCAGTTTTTGTTGATCCCTAAGTTTCCCAAGTTGTGCTCACATATACAATAATGTATTTTATTGTACATTTTAGCTATGTTTTATGAATTAGGATTGGTAATAGATTGTAAATTACTAATATATACTTTGTATTAAGTAAGAGTTAATGAGTGAGGGGGTGTGCATTATGAAGAAACACAAAAACTAAGTGCAATATTAAAGGTGCATTGCTGTAGCATATATATTTTAACAACACATCATGGAACACATCTGTTTCTAATCACCTCTAAGTAACTGTCTTTGCCTTTGTCTACCATTGATTAACAACATATTAAGCTCCACAGAACCCAAGGGCTGGATTCATTTTTATTTACTTTTACTTCCTGCTTCTGTTACTACAGGTGCCCAGAGCAGACAAATGGAGGACTGACAGAGGTGAAGAACATCATGTTACTTATGAAACATACTATCTTGTCTGAAGGTTTAGGGTATTTAGTAAGTTAAGTAGTTTTGACACTGTAAAGTAAAATGACCATTAGATGTATTTCAATGGGTTTTGTTTATAGACAACAATATATATTCCTGCTGGGCCACCATATTTGTTGACATGGGGGCACGAGGAGTGTGATGCAAGGAAATGCAAAATGGAGTTTTACCTCCTGATGTCACCAAAAACTACACATCCCACCTTCAAATAAATGTATTGGAATATTTACTGGGTACATACTCACATTAGCTGTGAGCGCAGATAAAATACTTTCATTAGCTGAAAGTATTTTATCTGCACTCTTCGCTTTTTAATTCTGTTTTAATTAATTCATGATTATACTTATGTTTTATGTAATGATTTTATTTGCTTTCTGTTAATTTTATGTACTGTTACTGTAAAGCACTTTGAATTGCCTTGTGTACGAATTGTAGTCTATACAACTTGCCTTGCCATGCCTAGTTTAGCATTTCAACATTTGTGCCATTTACATTGAAAAAGTAGTAAAATACACAGTGTACACAGTTTGGTGGCACAACCAATCATAAATAAGAATTCAGCCAGATTAAAAAGATACCGAAATGCTTCATGTCATACAACGTCAATATTCAGCTTACTACAGAAACATGATGGAACATGCTACTCTGAATCAATGTTGTACACATAAAAGGGTCACAGGAAAGGTCTGGGCAGAGTTAAATATTTATTCATTTATGGGGCACAGTACAAAGTCAGTGTCAGGTCAATACACAAATTCATTCTATCTTTCTATTTTATTATGTGTGAGCTCAAGCTATCTCTTAAAAGAGAACATGATTTATTTTATGCAACAAAGCCAACCAACCCTGATTTATTTGAGCAATATACTATGATGAGATTCACAGTGCCAAATCAAGAGAGACAGATTCATATATTCACAAATAACAGCACAATTTAGCAGACAAATGAAAACAAAACTTTGAATCGCTAATGAACTCCCATTTCCCCAAACAGATCTCCAACAATCCCTCTTTAAACTGATGTTATTTACCTAAAAAATCCCCTTATTTATTGTTAACTCATTTACAAGGTAACCTGTAGAACAACAGCACCGTGATCCTGACACTCCAGAGCTTTTGAGCTGATGGATTTGGCCCAGATTCAAGGCCTAGTTTTCACCGAGCCGTCACCATCTCAAATCACTGAGTCAGGAAATCTCTCACTGCCTTTCGAGCGTAAGAATCCCGAACAAGTAAACAGCAGGCACAGGCGGGTGACAGTGTGTTTTTGGGTCTGCTAAACACATTGTTCGCCACTCAGTCATGTAAACGCAGCCCACATCACTTCTTATTAATTCCCCGATTAGTTCCTCAATTTGTCTCTGCAGTAAGCTGGAAAATTATTGTCTAGACGATATCAATATGTCTCGAGCACTTGATTTGAGAAATAATCCTTTGAAGAAAACCAAAAAAAAAAAAAAAAGATTTGTGTCATGATGACGCAAATGGATTTTACTGACTGAAACAAGCAGACAGATGCTAACAAGGCGATATTTTTTGCAACTGCAGTTCTTGTAAGATCAAAGTGATGAGCATCAATACCACCCAAGCATCATGTGCACCTTGGCTTCCAGGAATTAACCAAGACGTAAAAAAGTCTTTTAACCTTTTTTTTTTTTTTGTAAATCCTTCTAAATTGCGCCAAGAACGTGGACTATTGACAGGCATTTTGACAGCATATACATAATGTGTCTGACACTGTGAGTCATGTAAATAAAAGGGTGCAAGTTTTATTCACTGCTTGTTTACTTTCCACTTGATGAATAGGTTGAGCATTTGTTGCAATTCATGTAGAATAACCGCTGTCACTGTGAAGGAGTCAGCTTTTTGTCAGCTTTCTTTTGTAAACTCAAACAGTATGTTTACATGCACATGGTCATAGCCTGATAATTTCTCTATGTTCGAGTTAACGTGCATAGAAACAGAGGAACTATTGAGTCAGTAGGATAATGCTGCATTCATGTGGTCTCAATATATTTAACGGCATTCAGGTTTTGGTTAAAAGAGAAGTTAAGGTTAAATCTGACTTTTGTGTTGTGTCAAATACAACAAACTTCAACAAACAAACAAGGTTACTTCCAGCAAGCTTCCAGCTAGATTGAATATATATAATATAATATATAATACGGACCTGGAGCCGGACAAACATCAGACATCTCCCCCTACATTTCTCTTCCACACTGAGCAACTAATGCATTACCTCTCACTGCATTAACTGCGTTTTACTGTCAAAAAGTGCACTTAGGCACACTGAAGACCACGCAACAAGAAGAATAATCGGTAATTTGCAAATAGAAATGCTAAAAGAAAAGTAAATATTATCTTCAGAAGGAGAAATACTAAAAGTAATGCACACAATATGTAAAAGACAGATGAAAAATGACTTTCACCCAATTATTTTCACAAATATTTCGGACCACGTTAAAGTTTCTGTAGTGACTAGGCTTGATTAATGATGAGCCTGCTTCATGGAACAGAAATCACAACAAAATAAGCTAGAACACTGAAGTAAACCGAGCTTATCAGGTTTAGCTGACTTCATGGACTACCCCCGATTAAACTTAAAACCTGAAAGCACATGAACGCAACAGTTGAAAAAATCTATTCTACACTTGAACACAGTAGATACAGTTAACTTTTCCGTCTATATGCTGTAGTTTTTTTATTCATTTATTTATTCATTTAATACCGCTTAGTCCCGTTGTGGGTGCTGGACCCTATCTCAGCAGCTCTAGGTACACCCTGGACAATGAGTAGTTAGTCGTACTGAGAGACAGACACTTACAGAAAGCCATTTACTCTCTCAATCATCAACTCAGGGGGAGTTAACTGATACATGCATGTCTTTGGTTGGTGAGACAAAGCTGGAGTAGAAAACCCACGGTAACACATGCAGACAGTGTTGCCAAGTCTGCGGTTTTCCCACGGAATTGGGCTACTTTTAAACACTTGCCGCGGGTTGTTTTTTAATTCGGCGCGTTAAAAGTTTGACATATTGCATCAGTTATATTTAGCTGAAACTGTTGCGTTGAAATATTTTACTCTGCCAAATTGATATTCTACCAATAATAAAAACTGTGCAAGGATGATGAAACAGATTAAGCACCCTTTTGTGAGTTGTAGGGGCACTAGATTACAAACTGTGTGTAACCCTACTAGCTGGCCTCCGTCACATGTGCGTCTGTTTTTGTTTCTTTGGTAAAATATTGGCAGGATCTCCTGGATTGTTGTTAAATAAAAAAAAATAAAAATTGACTTTGAGTTTGGTAATATTTGGCTACTTTGATTGGCCATTGGGCTAGTTTTGGGCTAGTTTTAATTGACCACTGGGGTAGTTTTGTTGCAAAAACCTGGCAACCCTGCATGTGGACTCGCCACAGAAAGAGTCAGCTGCACCAAGAATCGCACCCAAAACTTTAAACTTAGTACAACCTTAGCTCAGCTAGGTCAAAATCATGTAATAATAGCCCTACGGCTCCTGTAATCTCTGTATGGTTGTCCAACTAAGATAAATTCTGTCCGATTATAGTCAGACTAAGGTTATTTGAATTTCACTCACTTGCCAAAACAGATTTTTGCAACAGTATCTAACCTGCTACACATGTATGATAGGGACATTCTCTAAGTATGGAGATTCTTCTGACATCTACAGGAGAACATATATAAAAGAGGTTTCAGGAAGCACATCTCACCAATATGTCACAATACAGTTTACTTGAGTGACTTTTGTTTTCAACTTTACTCAAAGAATAATAACAAATGAACAAATTCGGAAACATCTTCCAGTGGCTGTCCTTGAATGCTGTGGAGGTGCATGTTGATTCAGGTGTGTTGAGATTAGGGCATGTATCCAGGAAAAAAAAGTATAATGTCTCCTAAACACAGACAACAGCATGTGTGTCTTTTTGTGCACCAGCCCTTTTTGGGGTAGAATAAACTCTCAGATTTAGTGCTCCAGTGATTAAGCCGATCATTATTCCCTTGGTGATTACACCATTCAGACAGATTAAATGCTTGTTGATAATGTTTGTCATCTGTTTATCCTGACTAATCCTAGACCTGGATAAGACTGTGTTCATGGCTTACCTGGTCAATTGTTCCAGATGAAAACATAGTGAATAGAAGCAGATTCTGGGGCTTGTAGGATTTCCGATAGACAGTAGAAGAAAAAAAAAGAGCTTTGATCAGTTGCTAACAAGAAGCACATTTGGAACTGACAGTTGGCTTTTATCATCATGATTATAAATTCTAAAACTGTTCAATGCTCAATTTTCATTGAAGTGCCTTTGTCTGAATTCAGTTACTCTGTACTTTTTTGGAGACCCACCTTCAGATGATTGTTCTGTAAAAAAAATGGAGACAAATCACTCTGCAATCAATCCAAATTGTACAAACTGTGCAACTCCTCCGACATTCCCCCTGGTAAGTAACTGAATGAAAAATATGGCCAGTATCAAATGAAATACGTTTGAAGGGAACCCCAACTTAAAGAAATAATTGACCTTGTGCAGGAAACATTTGCTTCAGCTATAAAAACGGGATCTTAAAAATACTGTACAGTTAAAAAGTCAAAAAATAATTTCCATTATTGTTTATGTTGCAGTGCATTCTGGGTAGTGACGTTTAAAGGTTGCCGCAGTCTCATTCCCCTAGAATAAGTCTCAGCTGTTCCAATTTGAACCCAAGTGCATTGAATAATGAAGAAGTCACTCAAAATACACCTGAAAATGATCCAATGGATGAAGAAGAGAGAGTGGGCCAAAATAACTGGTGTTTGTGCAGCAGTTGCTAATGCCAACTTGGAGAGAGAGCATTTGCTGCAAGGAGCTTCCCTTTTTGTCAGCCGCTGTTCACAGTAAGCATCAGGATCAAACACATTTTTATATAGATAGATAGAGTATTGTGTTACACAGACTAAACATAATAAATCACTCAAACAAACTGTGTTTTTGGCTGGAAATTGATCCCAAAAGCTTTGCAGTGCAGCATTGTTTCCAATTTTTCCAGGCTAACTAAGAGAAAATGTAGTAACACAGTAACTTTGTGTTTGTCAGGTGCAACCGAATTACGTCATCATCCCAGAATGCATTGCGTAGGTAAACAATGGCGACTTCCATAGGTCAAAAAAGGTAGTAAACATGTACGATTTTTCAAGTAGTAATGATTTTTTTATGTGACACTAACATTGAATTTTAGTAAAATAGGACAATGACAACAAGTTCTAATAGTCAGGGTTTCTTTTACATAATAGTCAAACTTAAATTAATGGGGCAACATAATAAAAGCATTGCGTCTGAGTTGTTTCTTAGTGCTGAAATGGAAGCTGACAAAGCAAACAAACCTGGACAGTAGCTTTAGCTTTTTAGAAGTGTTGTATGTTCAGTTTTTGATACATTTGAATATTGTGAGGGAAGTAAAGAACATTGGCAATGAGTGGAGTTTATGCTGTGTGACTGACGGCTCACTTCCCTTACTTTTAAAAGTAATAGTAATAGTAATTTTAATTAATTTTTCAACCATCGAACCTTGACATGTTTTGAATGCAACTTGCAGACTTGGTTTTGAGGAGTAACTTGATTTTGTTGGGATTTGTCATCTGGTTTTCATCAGTTTTGTCAAGGTGGGATAGCAATGGGATCTGTTGTTTAACTTCTTTAGGAGTGCATCCAACTCCAAGAGACAGAATCATAAAATGGGGTGAGGAAAAGTTACCTGGATAATACATAATGAAGATTAGGAAAAAGTCTAAAGGGCTGTAAACTAGGACGAGGCCGTGTTGACTTACACCCAGAATGCTGTCTTAAAAAGGTTGGAAAGAGTAACTGTCAGGATAATGCTAATAATTTTACTGCAGACAAACTGATCTAAAGCATAACAACTAATTCTTCTGATTGCTTTTTACTCTGGGTGATCGCTAAACTTTTTCCACAAAAATGGTAATTGCTTCTGGCTCCCCAAACCAGGCCTGCTCGATTATGTTTTTATAACATGTAGCCTTGATTAAAATATAAACTGACAGTACAATTTAATGGGTTTTTACATGAAACAGGAATAATAACCTGTGATTCTACATAATAATCCGAAAAGATATATAGTGCTGTCATAACTTTATAGTGTCTTTATATTTGATGTGAAAATCTATTTGTCCGGTTTCCTTAATGTGTCTGCAGGATTTCCACACAGCTTAACACATCCACGCACAACTCACCAGTCGGCCTTGTCTGTTTGCTCTCCTCGGTTCACCTCCTGTCTGCTTCCTCTGCCTTCATCTCTCATAAGAGGCAGGTTTCTGGGCCACGTTTTAGCACCTGTGGGAGAATTTTCCCTCCCTCGGTTCCCAATCCATGTGTGGGGCCATTATTCTGCTGTGACCTTTTCATCTCTGCCCTCCCACGAGACCGTCTTCCAGGCTGGAACACATTTGTGGTGGAGACACCCAACAAGCCTTATCGGCCTTTACGATCATCCACCCCGCAGTTGACTGTTTGCCCCTTGACAGATTTTATCACGCGCAGAGGCGCTACAGGATGGTCGCGGAGTGTAAGAGGCAACACATGTTCGAGCAAGAGCTGTTCTCTCCTTACACCGTTGGGTATAAAATGCAAATACATCTATGAATATGCACTCAAGTAAGCTCTGCCCTGGCCTTCATAGGACACCAGGCACCAGGACACACATAATTCTATACTGCATGGCCAACCAACAGGGACCAGGTCAACATTGCCTGCATATGTGAGTGCACTGCTGATAGAAAATGCTTGTTTTTCCAGGAATCCATTTTATGCAAAACTGTTTAACATACAAGAAGGGTTGGCCTTGATCCAGACATTTAAATAATTGCCCACAGCTATGTTACGCTCAATTGTGGTCATGGACAGCTATTTTCTCTCTTTCATCGTTTTAATAGAAAAGAAAAAAATGCTCCTTGAAGCCTCGGAGAAGCTGAGTAGCATTCTGTGTGGCAATTCAGTCTGATTATAAGTTAAGAGGTGACCATTTTACCATCTCTGGTGATGCAGCAAGTCAGACACCTGTGATTTGCATTAGGTTTTCTCCATGTAGATTTATGCAAATTGGAGTGCTTCTGTCTATGCCTCAGGAAAAAATAAATAAATAAATGTCTATCTATGGAAATGGGATGTGGCATTACTATTATAATGCAATGCAAGGTAATGCAAAATGGGATACATTGAAAAGTAAAAAAATGTGGAGAAATATATAAGCAATTTATTTATTTATTTTTCTTAATTTTACCAGGAAAATTGCAGATCTTTAATGGACGAATTGTATATTTTTATATACTTATTTATTTGGTTGCAGGGGAAACCTAGAAAATGTAAGATCCAAACAGAAAGGCCTTGCCCTGACCGGAGATCGAACTCACTCTCGCCATGAGGCAAGAGGCCACACAACTCTGTCATTGTGCCCTGTCAAACATTAGGACGTGGTTTGAATATGAGTTTTCTCAACACATACACACAAACAGTTGTATCTTCATGTCCATCAAATACACTTCAACATAGAAACTTTTGCATCTATTGATATGTGTAAAAATAACTGGCAAGACTCATCACAACAACAAAAAAACATGTAACTTACCTTTGAACCACAGCCACAATCCCCAAGTCTTCAAATTGTGCATTTAAAAATAAAGAAGGTGCAATTACTATAAATAGTGTGGTGCCAATCTTACTCACATCAAATAAATAACACATAGGTCAGATTGCTCCAACAAGGATTAGATTTTAAACATATTTAAATCAAGGTGTAACTTACATTTCCTTTACTTTAAGACATAGACCTAGCTTAAAATAATAAAAAAAATTGTACCAAATTTACAATTTAACTATGTTTTCCTGAGCTACATTTTTAGGGAGCATTGACGTTAAAAAGGCAGGTCATAAGCAGTGTGACGTTACACACCTCAAGTTTGAAGTTCTTACAGACACCATTTTTGGCCGTTATGGAGGTCGCCTTGATTTTTTGGAGCCAGAAGTCCCAAATTTGGGCATATAGGCAGGTTTAAGTACACATTTGCATGGTAACCAGTGAGCCAATCAGAAGCTCGCTTGTTGAAAGTCCAACAATAACCCACCCTGCAAATAGTGGTTGAGTTCCAAAGTGACCTGATTTAAACTTAGCATTGCTGCTCATTTATTGTCCCTGTGTTAGCCGTGCCCTCTTTATAGTAGCTACATTTGGATTGGCTGATAAAAGCTTACTAGTTTTGCAGACACTATATATTCTGAACAGTACTTTAACACATGCAGAAATGTACTTATCTACAAACTGGAGCTCCGTTTCTTCAGGGCAGAAAGATGAAAAAGTCATATCAGCTGAATTAAACCAAACACAGCTAGCTATCAGCAAACGTCATCTTCCATTCATATGGGTATAATAAGAGTGTGTTAAAACAAGACAACAACAAAGACAGCAAAGTTAGAATGATGACTGTGACTAAAATAGTTACTTTGTAATTGGCACCGATTTTTGAATGGAAAATCCCTAACCCTAACCCTAACCACTGACAGAAGGTCGTCAATAGATTTGCTAGATGCTGGATGATTGAAACTTTTGTCAGTCTGGTGTGAACACAACTCTATTTGTTTGTCAAACAATTATGCAATGCTCATATTACATACACCATTAATCCTAATATGTTAGTTAACAAAGAAAGAAAAATAAACATTGTAAACAGCACATTGTAGCTAGTAGCAAGTTTGGTTTTACTTTAAAACCACAAGTGAAATGGCAACATCAACTCACAGTTTTTTTTGTTTTTTTTGCTTCTCCTCTTTATTAAAATAACTCATTTATTTTAAAATTGCTTCTGTTACATACCCACACTCATTAAACTGGGCTAATTTTGCTAAACTCGGCTTTTGTCATTTTAAACTGAGATTACTGACTAGGTTTACCACCAATCTAAATTAATCTAATCCAGCTTTATTGTTTTGCCTGTTGTTCAAGGTTTTTATCCAAATTTCAGTTGATGTTACTAAGGCCAGGTTAAATTGTTGGAGAATAAATGTCATTTTAATGTAATATAGGCCTCCTTATTTTTGAATTCCAATATTTCTTACAGTGTCGTGAAGAGATTAAACCAGTACAACCAAATAGACTCTACTAAACTGACTCAGAAACTGAATCCCCAGATATAATTTAAGATGAATCAGGGAAGAAAAAAGTTGATGCTGTAGACATTTTTGATAAATACTATGTGCCAACTTTTCAATTAATGCATTAGTGAGTACAACCAATCCCTCTTGTATCTGTTTCTCTATTGGAGACAGATGGAGGACTTGGTATGATTTCATAAAGACAGCCTCAGACGCAAACCCGGTGAGGTCCATCCTCCGAGCTGAAAGTCCACTCCACATGCTTTATTCTCCGCAGCCCCTCCATCTTCTTTCTTGTCTATCAGTTCGTAGTGACAGGCTGATAATGTTGTACAGGCCGCTCCTCAGACCCACAGGAGAAAGCCCGCCTGACATAGACCATCTGGCATCCCATCATTATTCAGAAGTACCCCCAGACCCTGAGGAAAGAGCCTGACATGTAACGCTGTGTGATAAAAACCCAATGACAAAATGCTGAGACACATACAAGAAAAATATTACCCACACAGAATAGCACATTTATCTAAAAGTCCACCTGTGGAAATATCCATGTGAAATGTATTCATTCATCTAAAAGTCCGGGACAAAAAGGTGGTGGGCAGACTGACTGAGGAAAGTGCCGCTGTAACATGCACATTATAAACTAGAATAATTTATAACACATACAAATAGGAAGAAATAAGACAAGGGTAAGAAATGGGGTTGACCAAAACAAGGGCACAGATTTAAAGTGCTTTCATGCGTGACACGTTTGGTACTAAAGCAAACTCAAGTCCGGTTCACTTGAGCAGATGATAAAGTTGTCATTCAAACTCTGGCGGGGACTGACTTCTCCAGAAAAGTTGGGTATTTGTGTGCTTCCAGGAGGACTGCAGTGTGGTCCACTAGTGGTGAGGACATCAACTGGTCTTAATTCAGACCAACGGCATCACTGTGCATTAAGCAGGCTTATTTTACAATGACAAACTGATGGCAGACATCTGAGGAAGGTGTTGTACCTCACACTTGTAGCTCTAACAGGCAAAACAGTTGTGTTCTCCTGTGGCTGTTTGCGACACTCATATTGTTTCCCTCTTCCGAGATGCATTTGGCAAATTGAAGTGATAAAAAGGTGCATTTAAAGTTGCTAGTGTTACTTGTCAGGCCATTAAATTCAACGACAGGCCTGTTGTGGCTTCAGTTCAGCCTGTTCAGAAAGTTTCTCTGTTAAAAAAGTAAAGATGAGCTGCTACAGTGACGACAGATTCAGTCCAGAGATAACAGACGCTTTTCTGTGTGTGCACAAATTCTAGCTTGAAACATTGACAACACAGACCCGTGAAGTTGCATGTTTGTGATCCACATGATGATCGGTCTATGTTAAGGTCACAGTATCGTCTAAGACACAAACTGTTAATCAAGAGCCTTTTCGAAACAACTCACAACCCACTTCCACTCCAGCGCGTAGTCCCCTCGCTTTGTAGAGACACTTGCAGCTGAATTGAATGCCCTTGAAGACAGTGTAGGGTCTAAAAAGCATGTCAAATTTTTGTATGGAGATTTTTCCATGTTGAGCAGAAGCTGACATTGCCATTAGGAAGTGTCTGACCAGATGCAATTGGTAATGCTGTACGTGCAGTCAGTGCAGCTTCGCTCACAATCTAATGAGACTTTGGGCAAGGGAACAAAAAAGAACATTTAGCCATTGCCCACACAGGAAGTGCCAGTTTCAGATTTAGTTGACAGAGGCAACACAACTTATAACACAAGATAACGGCTTGGATAAATAAATCAAATGCCCGTGTCCCGAGTATTTTGACAGGTGTCTTTTTGTCACTGCCCAACATAGACACACAACCCTCTCTGATAAAAGGGAGATAGGAATCTAAAGCCCCAGAAAGAACTTCTTTTATTTGCTGTTTAACACCATTACGCACAGGCACAGCCAAACCTGTGGCCGTTAGGTTAGTCATTGGCTTAGATTTTAGCAAGTGACAATCAGCTTTCCAGTGCCCTCGCTTTTGACAATAATTACAAACTTTGTTACTACTGTCCCGCGTGTTGGAAGGTTTAGTGTGAGGTTTACTGACTCCTGCGCTAAGCCGACTGCCCACTGTCTCTACTGGAACCAACATGATGAATAAAATCTCTGTGGGTTAGCACGTACTCATCCACCTACACTGCAGCAACAGACACATCTGTAGCTTTCTGTTCGTTGGTGTAGGTAGCCATTTTGTTAGGCAGACAATTTCCTCCATTAATACTAAATCATGAAGCTCACGCAAGGTTTTTACACAGAGCACAGTAGCTTTGGTCCTCTGCTTTTTTATTGCAATGAAATTTTATAGCAACGAAATTTCTGTATGCTGCTGAGCTCAGAAGACCGTAGGACTGCACTGTTCATCTGGTCGTAATTTAAGCTAGCATCAGGTGAAAGAGAGGCTTCTTGGGCCTTGCCTGTAAACACACATTGCACACAAAAGCAGAGGCCAAACATCCCTCGACCACTTTAATGTAGTTGCCACCCTTTCAAACAATACAAAATAGGTATCCACATTTTTCTTGTTGAATGGTGGAATTCAACGAATGCACTATGAACACATCAAAATCTGTGTCCACACCAGCAGAACTGCTACTTGATTGTGCAGCTCTAAATACCCACTCACACTTTGCAGCCTCCTCTATCTGAGATTTAGCTTGCTCAAACTCATGCTAGAGCTCTTTCTCCTCTGGCTCCAAGCACCGCAGCTCCACTTGTAGCTCCAATTTTGTAGGTCAGGGTCTGGATGTTCTGCCGCACATAGAGAGACAGAGCTACAATTATTCAATACTCAGCCAAAGCAGCGTGAATTTGATATTTAACATCCTGTTTCTCATCTTGTTTTGAGACTGGGACATTAAAATGAGCAGAAATAGAAAAGAGAATGGCTTTAATGCATTGTTCAATTTTATTAAGTCATGGTTGTGCCAGAAAATCCTCCAAATCAAGCCACAACAAAAGCTCAATTGCAAATAGAAAATACACTGTGAAATTAAGTGGTGACTCAAACTAGTGCACAACCAAGCAGAGCAGACCAATGCGCCCCTCCATCTGCGGCCTGTCTAACCAAAACTTACCTGGCTAACTTCACCCTAGTCTTTACGTGGCTCTGCTGCGGGTTGTTATGCACAGAAAAGCAGTGGATTCGAGAGGCAATTTGTAATGGACAACCCTCCAAGGTCCCATGGGTGTGCTCCCAAGATCACTGTGAAAAACAGTGAACCATGACACTATCAAAAAAAAAGCAGCCCAAAGGGACAACGCTTCTTAAGCCCAACAAGGAGCCACTGGTCACTTACACAAACAATGCAGTTCACGAGACAAAAACATGCCCCTAACCTGTTTTTCCTTCACAAAAGGCATCCAAAACCGCCACACAGAAAGGTAAAGGTACGCCAAAGGTATGACTAAGCCATGTTCACCATCACGCTCATTCCCGCTCAAAGCACGCCCCAGAGTTACGCTTGGGATTCCCTGTTACACAGCGTCATTCAAAAAACAAGGAGAACAATGAGAATAATTCCCAAAAATCCTACAACGCACAATACAGAAGTTTTTGACCAATCCTGAAGCTCAAAAACTTTCTTGAGGACAAGTCCCCACTTTGTTACAACCCTGGCCAGAACAAAAACAAGGGGAACACGAACATATGTTTGAGTGCTCTTTTTTGAGCACTTTTTGGTAAAACAATAATATGTTGTGTTTGTGAGTCAGTATTTGGATGGTACGGGTGTAAGGGTGCGTGGGTGGATGCGTGAGGCTTTCAGTGGATGGAGGGAAGTGCAGTGTTGAGGGGCAGCGTGTGTTGAAGTGCAAGACAAAACATCAGGCGGCGTGGCTAGGCCTGGAACTCGAGGAGGGAAAGATGAGAGGGACAGTGGGGGCCAACAGCAGGCCTCTTTAAAGGCGACAGGAAACAGGGGCCCATGTGACTCCTGTCATCCTCAGCTCCCAGGCGGCACCTTAAAGGAAAAGGCCAACCATTAGTATATAACCAACAGCATCCGTACTTTACCTACAGTTGCTGGCTCATTGACCAGGGTTCATAGGCTGCTCACTGTTCACACCATTTTGTTTCAGATGATGGTAGACCTTTCACATGAACACATAAATAAAGGAAGTGGTAAGGAAAGACTGTAGAAAGACATGGAGAAAACCCCAGATTTATTTACAAAGTCCTTTTTTTCTTGGAAACTTGCAGAATTCTGCAAGAGTTCATCGCTTTCACACCAGACTTCTTCAATTTCCCACATTTTCTCTATAATTCACATTAGAAAGATAATTTTAATATAAATACTGCACTGTACTTCGCTGTCAAAAAATTCAGTTGCATAGCAACAGGACTGACCTTATGCAGCCTGCACTCTTTGATTCTTTGCTCTCACTTATATTTAACATTCACAGCTGTGTTCTCTATTTGAGCAACACAAAAATGTCCATTTGATCTCAGCCTCTGCGAGGACAAAAAGCCAGAGAAAAAGGCAGGAAAGATTTCTTCTGATGCCAGCATGTCTCCGTCACTAGACATTGTTAGGTCAGAGAAAGTATCAAATGTGATAGAACACATGCAGCCTGTTTAAATAAAAGTTTAAATCCACTTGTCATAGTTCCTCTTACTTTTACTTGCTAACATTGCCTGTATGTTCTACTTTAATATAAAGCAAAGTAGTATGTGTTTTAACAACAGGATAATTACTAAAATCAAAGGGAGCATCTCAGTTCAATTACCCGAGCTGCTAGAAAACAGTCTGAACATGAGCGAATAAGGCACAATCGATGGTCTCCTTCCTCCATCCTTTTTGTTCAGACAGGTTAATGGTGTTCAGAGGCAGACTTCAGCATTAGGACCCTCGTTAAACATTGCCCTGCTCTGATTTATCTTCACCCAGAGTGGGTTGAAGAAGCAGCGAGGAATCAAAAAGGATTCATCTCTTGGTCAATACTGGCTTGAACTGGGGGTGATCTGAGTCAAATCATACTGTTTAAAGAACTTCCTTTGAGATGTAAGACTGAGTTTTCATAGTATGCATACTTTCATACGTACAATACATACAATACAAACCTGTTAAAACTTTTTAGATGTGTTCCTTCATGTACAACATAGTATGGTTGGTGTTTGAACCAAGATAGAGGTAATATTGCAGCTATGACTTTGACAAGATTCAGCATTCACCCAGAATATTGCCATGTAGTGCATGGCTAAACAAAACACAAAGGACAAATAACAGTGTAGAACACCCAGATTCCATGGCATCCAGAAATATTCTCAAATGGAAGTTTTTGTATTGTTCTGTCCCATTCAGACTAATTAAAATTTCTCTTAATAAAGCTAAAATAACAAACTGTGAAACAATCACCTCTTTTTGCCTGTGTGTGTTTTACTGTAACCAAGAACTGAGCCGCATCAAAAACCAACTAATAAAGGCAAATTTAAAACTAATAATGATGGATCATTTTTTAATAAAATCCACTATTGTTAAGTTGTTTAGGGAATATCTTCTGACATTTTTTTTTCTTCGCTGGATGTAAAAAATTCCACTACACTGACATTTGCAGATGTAATTCTCATAACCACTGAAGAGGCATATTGCTCTCATCTAAAGTTATTTTTCTGTCCACTTCAAGCTCAATTATTTTCCTCTTCTTTTAGCTCAAGTCTAATCATTACCAAAAATCAGTATTTATCATTTGAGTGCCGCTGTCAGCCTGATTACAGTCGTTGATACACAGTGTTTATAAAACCAGGCATACAATGTGCGACTTTCAGCTAAATTTGACACTAGTTGTAGTCATACGGCAATTTTTCAGTCAGGCTGAATTTCACGTTCATCGTGGGTCCTTGTTGTGCTGTGTACAGGGGATTGTGGGAGGTGATTGACCCCTCTCCACATGCCCTCACCTGCAATCAGATGGTCAGATGTGTTGATTTCATATGCTTTCATCCTATAAATATTATATAATAACATTTCTGGTCTTTGTTGGTAGCAAAGTTGCTTTTTGAAATCAACTAAAGTGTTGGTCACTTGTTTCTTATGGCATAAAAGGGTTTTTTTGTTTTGATGTTTGTAATGTGTGTGTGTATGAAGTGCTTCTTGGAAGGTGCCATGTCTGATTTTTTGAGTATATATAAAATTCCGACAGTTGTAATGTTAACAATTCTATTCACTAGACTATTTTATAAGCATTTAAGGCTACAAACAAGTTTTAACCATTGAAATTATAGCTCTCCTTTTCTCTCGTAAAAAAAGAGTGACCTACACCAATAAATGCAGCCTTAGCTTAAGTGGAGCTCTGGAGACTAAATTGTTTGAATCTCTCCCATGCATAAGAAATCAAATAAGGAAAGTAGTAAAGTCCAAAGCTTAATTGAGCTATGAGAGTATTAGCCCAACTGGATATAACTATAGTGACTGTGTATCTTAGACTTTACAGGCTGCAGTTTGCTCTTTTCTCTGACAAAAAATCTCAAAGGAGGTCATTATAATGGAATATAGTGGTCGCTGCATTTTTTCACCATTAGTTTTGTTTTGTGCTTTTCACAGCTGTCTCTTCAAGAACACCGACACAACATCTAACAATAGCTCACAGTGAATGTCTACCCAGCCTGTGTACATATTTTCACTTTGAATTGGAGCCTTGCTGAAGGATGACATTCAAAATCAATAAGGAGTGGTAACCTTTTGACCTTAAAGACAGGGAAATGACATGATCGCACTTGATAAAGACAGGTGCTACTGTGTCCCACTTCTCACCGGGTGTAGATGTAAGATGAAAGGAGCAGCCAAGCCGGAGATAGGGTCCAACAGGGTCTGCTTTGATCAGCCAGTGCAGACGTTTCAGTGGCAGGCCATGCAGGCGCTTCCACCACCCCTTCAACTCCTCCGAGAGCGTGGGAGGGAGAACATGTCTGAACCTTTTTGTTAAGAACGGTGGAGGTCAGAAAACGATGCCGGAGAAGTGACAGTTTCTGGGTTATTCGCAGGGTTAGTCTTGTCTGATGTCATGAAATGAATTCACTATTGTTAAGTGGTTTAGGGGATATCTTCAAAGACTTTTTTTTTTTTTTTCGTTAGGTGTCAAATATTCCACTACACTTACATTTGCAGATGTAATTCTCATAACCACTGAAGAGGCATATTGCTCTCATCTGAAGTTTATTTTTCCGTCCACTTCAAGTTCAATTATTTCCCTCTTCTTTTAGCTCAAGTCTAGTCCATTCCAAGATTCAGCTTTTATCATTTGAGAGCCGCTGTCAGCCTGATTACAGTCGCAGTTGTCTATAAAGCTGGGCATACACTGTGCGACTTTCAGTCTGATTTCAGGTTCATCTTGGGTGCTTGTTGTGCTGTGTACAAGGGGATTCAAGAGGCACTGACATGCTCCCGACCAGCAATCAGATGGTCGGATCCTACTTATATGCTTTCACTCTAGAACAGTGGTGTCAAACTCAAATTGGTGAGGGGCCGCAATAGTTAAAATGAATCCTTTCAGGGGCCGAAGGAGATAAAATTTTGAATGTGAGATTTCATCTTAATTTGTGAACATGTTTTACTCAGATTTGAACAAGTTTTAGGTGGATTTGAACAGGACTTAGGCGGACTGGAACAGATGTTAGATGATTTGAAGAGCTTTTAGTTGGATTTGAACAGGTTTAAGTTGGATTTGAAAAGGATTTAGATGGATTTGAACAGGTTTTAGTTTGATTTGAACAGGATTTACATTAAATTGAACAGGTTTTAGTCCAATTTGAACAAGTTTTAGTTGGATTCAACAGGTTGTAGTAGGTAGTGGGAGGTTAATCTTTGTAGCAGAAATCAAAACCATCTAAAACCTGTTCAAATCCACCTCAAACCTGTTCAGACCTAGTGCCAAAAATGTAAAATACTAAATGTTTTTAAGGGCCACATAAAACATTGCAAAGGGCCGCATTTGGCCCCCGGGCCTTGAGTTTGACATGTGTGTTCTAGAAAGTCAAAATGTTACTGTTACTATTCACAAGATTTGCGACTTGGCAGTACAGTGTCAGGCAGAATATTGTAACTGCACTATGTCTTGTAGCCAGAATAAGAATGCAGAGAACACTCCACAGAAATATAAACAGATACAAAATAAACATGTAAAAGCGCCCCTATAAAAGAATACAATATACAGTCAACATAAAAGCTGACATCTAACCATCTCCATCTGAGTTATTCATTCCCAGTTAAAGCATCAGCGTGTCACATGACCGTTGGGGCTGATGTGTTTTATTTGAAGAGCCAGTCATGAGCTGAACACAGAGGCACACTGCAGCGGAGCCAGAGGCGAGGCACTTCAACCCTTAAGAGATGACTCAAGCTCTTGAAATGATTCTGCTGGTGACAGTTCAGGCAGCGCTCACAGTTTAACAGCAGTGACTTTACAAAACCACTTTCACACAATCTCATACAATTTACTTAATTGTCCAACTCTTATTCCCAATCGAGTGTTAATTAATGTTCCTACTATAAATGGTAGAGAAAGACAATGTTTATGACAATGATTTTACAACCAGTTATTTCAAACTGAAAGCTGGCAAAAGAGTGCAGTTTTATAAAATTAAATAAAAAGAGTAGATAATGACTTATGTTGCTTTAATTTAACACTCTTGCATGAAAATGTTATGGACTAAATTGTTTTTGTTTCGTTTTTCTCTACTGGATTTGCTCAAAGGCATGTCCCTGCTGGACTGCCATAGCTGTTTATATGCTCTAAAAACGAGGAAGCAAGCGACCAAAAAAAATGTGATTATATTCAAGTCAAATGTTTATACACCCATGAAGTTTTATACCTGTTTCACTGCTCTCCCGAAGCTCTAAATGCTGCCTTAGGAGCAGGGAGAGAGGAGGCTTCAATGAGGAGACATGAGCAAGGATACCCTGGAGCTTCCTTAACTCGTCTCTCTGCTATCTTCTGTCTTCTTCTGTCTTCTCTCTGTCCCTTGCCTGTGGGCAGTTCTAAGGTTGTTTTTGTACTTGCCAGTTCAAACGGCCTTGCTGAGACCCCTTCAAAACAGATGTCTCGGAGCACTTCCTACTGAACTCTGGTACGGTTCCAGTGAAAGTGTGAACCCCAAGTAGATCACAGATGCGCTTCACAGACATTGCATCATATATTGGGGACAAAAAACAGACAAAAACAAATCACTGAGAAGGTAAGATGCAATGGTGCCATGCCTCATTAGCATTTGGGTTAACAGCACCCTCTAATGTGTTTCTTAAAAAAAAAAAAAAAGGCAGTGTTTGTTGTTTTGTCCAAAGAAAAAAAATGACAGCTGTGAATGCTCATTTTCTGTTTTGGTCCGAACTAAATGAAGTGGATTAAAGTGAACACACCATAAGACAGCAGAGTGAGGGAAACGTAGTTGCAAATGAGATCCATTTGTCTGGATAGAGAGAGACTTCCCCTTACCTGGCCACAGATTCTTGTATTCTTTTGTTAAAATTAGTGGGAGTAGTAACAATAGCTGGCACAGAACTCAAGATTCATAAAAACAATGAATAATGAAAATGGCAAACATTTAAAAAAAAAAAATTATGACAAAAAAGAGATGAGGAATTAGATGTCAAATGTTCTCTGTGGTGATGGTGTTGTCTTTCGATCTATTTCAAATCAGTTATTGTCCTTTTTTTTGAGAACAAAAGCAGTAAAGCATTAGTTTCAGCACTGCTGGCCTGCCTGCCTCTGTCCAACCATGCGGGTGAACACATAAAATATGCCTGGCCCCGGTGTCCGGCCCCACCTGGCCCCTCATCTCAGTAACTAAGCAGGTGTTCCTGGGTTGTGCAGTGAGGGAAAATGGGGTTGCCCTGTCCTCGACCCGCTGCTGTGAATGATGGATGTTATAACATGGAGGCCAGAGGTCAGTGCTGGAGCAGCGCCGGAAGAAGATCAAAGTAGCTCTAGTTAACCACACACAGCTCTGACCCACCGTCTGTGAAAAAATGAGAGGACATTCCCAGATACACTTCACTCTCAACTCACTTCCACTCTCTCTGTCTCTTACAACGAGCACAAACCTGGAAGCAATCGGATGATATTTCCGAGACAATAGCAGCTTTCGCGTCTCTCTCAGTGTGTCACAGGTTGTTACCCAGAAGTGTGAAATCCTGGGTGCCATTTTGATTACCACCTGTGTTACTTCAACACATTTGTTTTGATGTCTCTATGTCACAACAAGCCTTCCCATCGCACTCCTCCACAGATGCTGCACAAAGAACTCTGCCGAAAAAGAGTTCTCGGAAATTGTTGCAACTTGAAAACCAATGTGATTCTCTTATTGGTGCATTTGAGAGATTTCATGCCTATTTAAAAAAAAAAAAGCAAATACATTCTGTATGGTGTCCAAAAATGGACAGCTGTTGATGTGACCCACCACACACATTTACTTTGCAAAATAAAAAGTGTGAAATGTCTTGATTTAAAATTGAAATGCTGGCTGTAAAAACTGTATCTCATTATCTACAATGGGACAAGCTTTCTGGCTTGCTTGGTTTCTCTGATTAGTTCTCTATACTTTATTCTGTATCCACTGGTATAGGCCTCTGGAATTCTTTCTATAGATCACAAAAAAAGAGATAGAACAGCTGCCTAGGTTATATGTTGCCCCTTTTCTTTTATTTTCTTTTTTTTTTTTTTTTAGAACCTTTTTAATTAGCTTAGACTTACACTTTTAGGAAGCTTGGTTCAAGAGTTTTAATGCAGGCAGCTTAAACCTTACTTCATTAACATGCCTTTTACCAAGAACCTCACATTGCATCAGATATCTCTTTTACACTTATACTTGCAAAAGCCAGACGGCGAGACTTAGTAAGTACTTCATTAAATTGAAAAATGTTATTAATTTTCCAGTGAGTATACTTTCTTAAATAAATGAACCCATGGCAAAGGCATGAAAATGAGTAGTATTTGTTTAAATGATAGAGATATAGCTGTTGGTATAAAGGACATAAGCGTCTTTTTGTTCTACAACTAGAAGCTGTACAGCACCCTGTCATCCTGCTGGCCACTTACACAATATTGCCTTGTCTAGTCAACCCTACTATGAATTCCACATTTTATTTCTAGACACCTGTGCTAAATTATGCACATTCACATCACATTCAGTCAAAGAATCTTTGTTTAAAATACTCTAGTGACTCATTATTCATTATATGCTGAACTCCTGTCAGGTAATGGCTATTTCACATCATCATAATAATTCTTGGTAAATGTGATGATATGGTAGAGATATTATGAATATTTGAAAGAGCGAGTGGCAAAGACAAGTACAAACATGACTTTTCCCCACATTGAAATGGGAGGTTGAGATGAAGAGTGATGGAATAAAAATATTGATCTAATCACATAGCCTTCTTCACCTGAGTTAATGACTCATTATTTTCACGTCTGTACCCAGAGGATAGATAAAGTATTGTCTGCCTGGTCCAGTGCATGGGATGATTAGCTCTCTCATTAAGAGTGGAGCTGGAGTGTGTAAATCTCAAGAGAGACCCAACATCCGGAGCAGTTGTACCAGCTGCCAGTGCATCCATGACAAATACCGTCTTCACTGGCCCCTCGCGCTCAGACCTTGACACTCCCATCAAGCCTCTTACGTCGCCATGGCTCATTTTGCTCGTCTCTAAGTGTTTCTTTGTTAAACAGCATGACCTCGACAGACAATAGTCGCCAATGGTGTCACGGCTAATGTGTAAGTAAGCACCTTTCTGCAGCTGTGTGGAGAAGTGACTGTAATGGTTTGGAAATCCATTTAATGATATCTTTGGGGAAAACCCAAATGGATTACTGATAGGAACTGTAATAATCTGCATTGTGTGTAAGACAATAAGCACTAGAAGGTAGAAATATGTGGTATTATATGGTAATAACATGAATGAGGTTAACACCTTTATGTTTAAAGCTGCTTCTGTCATTCTTTATATGTATGTTTACGTCTATATCTATGCAGGTGTATATTTATAGGTACCCCAGGAACCGGCAGAATCTGGTCACATTATTTTCTACAAATGTAAACTAAAACTGACCGGAAACTCCACCTGTACATTACATCAAACCCAAGTTTAGCACTTACCTTAAACTTCAAGCTTTGAGGTCAACATGCATCCTGCATTAATGTCTGTTGCTAAAAAACACTGTGTAAATGCATTGCCAATATCTCTCTGCTTTTACTCCCTTTTTCTCTATTCTTTTATGTCATTTTTCAGCTTGTTTCTTGGTGTAAGTAGACTTAACCAGTGATGGAAAAGACATTTACCCTGTAGGATTTTCTGTTGCCATTGATACATATGTTGATGTTTACAAGCTGTGTAAACAAAGAGCAAATGGTATCATGTGATACACATCAATCTTA
The DNA here is from genome assembly GCA_036850595.1 of Rhyacichthys aspro. Classification (NCBI taxonomy): domain Eukaryota; kingdom Metazoa; phylum Chordata; class Actinopteri; order Gobiiformes; family Rhyacichthyidae; genus Rhyacichthys; species Rhyacichthys aspro. The sequence goes on from CM072159.1 coordinate 7,587,833, forward strand.
ATACAATAAGAATAATATTTGGTGACTGAACAGTTTTCCTGAATTTACAAACCATAACTACAATGAAATCGTACATTTGCTTTACAGCACTTGCTGTCCCAAGTTCTAATGTAGTCCTTTGGTGGCAGACGTCAAAAGGAATTTTCTGTAACTAAATTTGAACATTAAAGCTCCACTTTCTGATTTTCTTTTTGCAGTGCCTGTCTCAGATTCCACTCACCCTCAACAGCAGCCTTGGGGCCCCCCTGACCATTTTTTCGGGCTTATTGGTTTTTTTACCGTTAGATACAGTCAAGTTAGTCACCATTACGTGGCTAAATTGACTGTATTTATTGGTATTTTATGTTACTATCTTTTCTTTGTTAACATATTCAGAGCTGAAAACTACACTTTATCGGCAGCTAGTTACTTCCTGGAAGATCATGTGACAAGCCAGTGTAGACCAATGGGAGCACCCCTTTTTTGAGCATATGATTTTGCAAGCATGTGATTGGTTAGGGTTTTCTGTTCCTGAATACAGGTTCTCATCTATTAAGAACCCTTAAAATAAACAATAGATGGCATCATAAAGCCTGTTTTTTCACAAATGTGAAAAATCAGTCTGTTTAAATTAACTAAAGATTGTCTCCTTTCTTTAGTCCAACACATCTTAAAATCCTCTTTTGGATTGCTCTGTCGCACATACTTGAATTCTAAATTTTGTAAAGGAAATACAGTGTTTTCTTTCAAAAGGAACCAAGGTCATGTCTTAACTGCAAGAGTTTAAGAACAGCTTTCATTTTCTGAAGGGTATGTCTATGTGAGTCGATGAAGGTAGAAATGACTGGAACTTAAAGGAGGTTATAGACTTAAGACCAATGCAACATTTGAGAGAAACCTCTCCACCTGACTGTGGCTTTGGGACTTTGGGTTCTTAACAACAGTTATTTTAAAAGTGCACAGACTGGGAAAAAGCATAGGGGTAGGCACCTTAAACTGAAACAAGAGAAAAACATATTTCAAACAACAACTACATTAGGCTAAAGTCTTGCTCCTTTTTTGTCTTTATTCTTCATTATATTTATTGTGTTTTAGAAACTGGTCATCTGATGCTACACAACTAGAAATTTCCAACAGCTTTGACGCTGGGTGGCATACATTTTGGATTTGAAACAGTTGTTAGAACAAAGTTTTTGAATGTTGTGCATATTGGTCAGAGGACATAACATTTATTTGCCCTGACAGCAACATCAAAAAGATGTGCCTGCACCGAGTCACACTGACAGGGACGTCACAACCACAGTACTGTACAGTCCTCGCTGATCACTGACATAGATATATGCATGCCTATATTAACTACATTCAGCTTCATGACTCATTCAAGTTTAGGTCAGAATTAAAAAGTAATTTTGTTGTTTTAACCCTATGGCAGTGATAGAAGAAAGCCCTTTTAGAGCTTTAAGAGAAAAATCACATTTGCTGGACACAATCTTTACTTAATAATGAAGAGATTTTTTACCTGAGCTGAAAGAGTTATCTTCTATTGGGGCAGTATATTGAAGCAATTATCTTGTACTCAAGATCTATCTATGTCTTTCTATTCTCCACAAACACCTAGCTGAGGTGGTTAAAGCTTAAAACATTATTACAGACCTTATACAGTGTATATTAGTGGCATATACTCTTTGTTGGAAATACACTCAGAAAAAAAAAAAGAACTTAATAGCATAATTCTCATCTTTAACGCCTACAAAACACATTAAACTGTTCTCTTTTTAACAGGCACCATTCAAAGAAAAGCATTTGCTGGACGCTGCTGCTGTTTGAGTGAATGTGTTCTGCTGATGAGAGGACAAAGTAAACTCCTCATTTTATCGATCAGACAGTATCGATCACTGGTGTTTTATGGCCGGACGAAAGAAATATGTGAAGATTAGTCACTGAGTGTGTGTAAGAGGTGGGGGTCATTAACATTGAGCTCTGAGAGTGCTTTGTTTTTATACTCTGGCAGCCCTGCGGTTTTCATGAATAAAACCTTTAACTGGTGAGTCATAGAAGCCAAACAGGGTACACTCAACACAAATTTATCCTCCATGAGATTCAGTGTTGTGTTTTTTTGATTTGTTTTGTTTTTGTTTACCTTTTTCTTCGTAGTTTTTAAAGAGGACAATATTGTATTTAAACTATATGGCTAGTTAATCGCAATGTGGGCGTAGATTGACAGGAGTGATTGACTGTTGTTGGCCTGATGAGTAAGTCTTCTGGGTTTCTGTTTATCACAAACAATTGCAGATAAACAGTGTAATGTCTTCCTCTCAGACAGTGTCATTTACACTGACACGACTAGAATGTTTTATTTAGTTACCTAATTGCAATAGCTGAAATGTTAGCAATGAGGTCATGTAACAATGCAAGTTGGCCATTTGTATTCTGCCATTCTCCCACTGTGTACATTGTAATTCCCTTTAATCAGTGCTGTCTATTTTTAAGATATTTTTCACAGAGAATTGCATACAAAATGATTATGGAAGCTGGTTTATGGCCTACAATAGTAAGGCCAAATGCTGTTCTTTTCTTAGCTGAGGGCATTTGACATTTAAAAGCACAGAGACTTTTTTGGTTTTGTTTCCTGGTCTTGACACCATTTAAGTGAATTTAATAGATGAGAACAATCAGCTTGTGACAGTAAGCTTTGGCTGAACATGCTCATATACAGGTGTGTCTGTTTCTTTTTGAATAAGAGACATCTACATGGCTTGCCAACACTTAATAAAAGGCAGCAGTAAGGAGCTTTTTGACTACTGCAACTCTAAGACCATTTTAAAGGTTTTGGTCGGAGCACATGCCTTCACTGTTTGTCATCATCTTTGTCTTGGTCTTAGACATATCTTTTGATTTGAAACTGCCACTGTTTTATTTGCTTTGTCCTCTGACTGGCAATCATTCTTGAATTATTGCACCACTCAGATTTTCTTCAAAGAAGCACTAAAAGTGTTACCTTGTGGAACCGTCATTTGATTTAATAAAAATTCATTTACCAACAAGGGGTTCCTCCAAACAGTGACCAAATTTTCTTCAAACACTTTTTGAAATTGTACTTATATTGTGTGAATACTGTTTCTCTTCCTGTGTTTAATGCACTGGCCTTAGTTTTGATTTGGTCTCTCCCTGTCATAGTTTTTAGTTGGTTTTATAAAATAGTACATTTGGTCAGAGCACATGTGTTTGTTTTCCAATATAAAGTTCTCATAGTCTTACAGTCTTTACTTTCACACATAAACCCTTTATCTCCCTTTGCAATTGAGTCCTGCTGTTGAAACACATGGAGCAGTCAGTGTTGTTCAGCCTCTTATCGATACTGCCATACAAAGGCAGAACACAGTCTCCACATCTACAGAACAGTGAAATTGAGAAAAATGGCTTCAAGTTTTTATGCTGTTTTTTTATGTGTTAAAGATACATTAGTGATAGTGTAAAGATGTAATATGTCAAGTCTTTATTTTTTTCTATTTTATTTATTTATTTAGTTATTTATTTTATGACCACTGATTTGACCTATAAAATAAAAATTAACATTTTGATGTTCTTTTCACAGTGAAAATCATGAAGTGGTTAACACCATGTGTAACAAAAACAATAACAAAGTTTCATGGCTAAGCTATTTTCTAATTTAGAAAAAAAAGATGAAACATTTTGCAGTAAGTGACAAAGAGGCTAAAACAGAGAGCAATACAAAGGGCAAGTGCAATAAGTGCGTTTGAAAACGTCAGAATATTTTGGATTGTGGATACTGCACTCGGCTTTTGTATTAGTGTGAATTTTGTTTTGTTTCTTCAAATTTTACACCAAAATTTCTGAGAAATTAAACACAACTAAACACATTTGTCAACAAATAAAACTCATTATTCGAAGCTCGTTCTATTTTGACAACATTTGCAGATATATAGAATTGCCATGTTTATGCACATTCTTCTATAGACCTACAACACATGGCACATGGCCCATGATTTTGTTTAATATATTTTGACACTTAAGGGAGTTAAGGATAATGTCTACATGTAGTATGCATTGGATGACTTCCTTTTCCTGATCTCCCTAATATAGTGACTGCTAACAGACATTACAAGATTATCCAGCAACTGTGAATGTGGGCTTTCCTGTTCTATTTTACTGCTCTGTTTTCCAATGCTTGTATTCTATCTTTACTGCCATTAGTAACAAATTAACTCAATTCCAGATGATATAAAACAGCGCTGGCTTTTATTTTTCATTTGAAGTCATTTCTCTTGGGCTTTAAACGTAGGTAGATGTTATGTAAATGTTTCCCCGCTCCAAAAGACAGAACTGGTACAGACAGGTCAGTGCCCACGCAGATTTTGGCACCTGGCGCAGTAAGTGGTGGCACTGCTGTGAAGTGGTTAAAACTCTAAGATACGAGTGTCCTCATTTCTTTTACAGCCCCTATCAGTGATAAGCTATAAAACTTACTTTGCATTTGAGGTTTTGATTTATGACCATGTATTTTTTCCCCCAACAATTTTATGATTTATTGGATGGACTCTTAAAATTCTACAGTCCACCAGAAACCCTGCATAGTTTAAATTAGACTTTCAGAGCAGGCAAGCGGGTGTGAAGGAGGTCATTTTCTGAATAGTGTTGTTCCTCAGCGTATGAGGTTTTTGTCATAGAAAATGTAGGAAATTTGATTAATTTGGTCCAAATGTGAATCTATCACATCTAACACATTGGCCAGAAGTTCAATCCGTTATCAATAGAACTGCCATGTTTTGTGAATTCAAAAATGCAAAAATGAATATGTACTGAACTAGATTTTTTTTTTTTTTTTTTCTAGTCTGCTACTATCATCCAAGACATCATGTAATAAAAGCGTATGGCAAACATTTGTGGGAGGCATTTTAATCTAGGATGTTAATAACTTATGATGTTTTGGCAATGATGATAAAAATAAATACATTAATAAAAGCATAATTTATTGTTAAGCACTTTTTTTAGAATTTAGATGCCCCCAAGTGAGGGTTCTGGGCATGTTCATTTCCACACAGTGAAAATAAAATGTAAGTAAGTAATATCTACTAATTATACAGATCTAATAATATTTCATCCCTAGTTTAGTATTTTATAAGAACATTGAATTATGTTAAAACAGGACCCAGACCTGGCTTTGGTGATATGTGGTAGTCAAGTCTATAAAATATTATAAATAGCTATTTTTAAATCAAGTTGCATCACATTGTATGTTGTATTTTATTTTATTTTTTCGTGAAACCAGTTTGTGGGGCTCCCATATAAAGTCCTGGATTTGCAATAGCCATCCACCACCTCAACTTGCTCCAAATGAAAAAGATCACCTGAATCAAAAATGGACTAACAACAACACTATACAAACAACAAGATAAACGTCTGTGTACCCTTTGGAGAATCCTAAACAAAGCTGACCTACTAAAACGGTAAACATGACACATGGCATTAAATATTTATGTAACGTAGTCCATGTGCGGCGCTACAGATCTGTTGTTGAGTGATGCCATCCCTTGGGACAGCTGCCTGGATGAGCGACAAATATTTTGAAGATGTTTATGTGCGGCTGTCGATCCCCGAGGCATATGAACCCATTGACTCGACGTGAAGATGTTAGCGTCTGACACTATGACGTGGGCACAGGAGGGACCCGGCACACTCCATCACACCTTGGCAAAACGAAAACACACCTGACAGAAGCTGTTCGGGCCGCTTTGAAGGATATTTGTCCCGTTGAATGATGCTCGAGACTGCAATCAAAGAGCCACATATAAATCGCCGCCAGCTGCATTTGAAAAGGGCCGTAACTGATCGACAATCCGCAAGACGGCACCGCTTTTGGAATCCGTTCAAAAAATGCAGTGCAGCTCTAACTGTGTGCGATAGACATCTGGCGGCTTATTTTCTCGTGTCACAATCACCTTAGGCCAATGAGCCAATCAAAGAAAGCAGAGCTGACTCTTCTATCAAGGGCTTTTCAAGTGATGTACCTTTTGGATCTCATCAGATAAAGAGACAGATATGAATGGAGAGGATTTATCACTTTGACTGGCCATGCCCTTGGTGCTTGATGACCCAAGTGTGTAAATATTCACCAACATGAAACATAGGTACAGTCTGTCAACAACACAACTGGACGTGAAAGGAACAGGATGTAAAATGCTGTATGATTAAGCATATTAGTTTTTTGGATTTGAGAAAAAAAAAAAAAAAACTATGTGGAAGTTCCATTACCTGTATTGAATGTTTGTATTTTCACATAGTACAAAGAAGAAAAAAGCCAGTGCTGGAGGACCAACACCGATACACATCATACAATTTGACATCAGGAAATGAACCCACAATAACTGAATTTTGAAGGAAGTATTACAGATGTCATTTTGAACAGAAAATTGATGGTCCCACAGAATGGTATTGTGCAGTCTGAGGGTGCACTGTTCTCTGTATGCTGTCAGAGTCCAAGAACCGGTGCATGAAAGCCAAAGAATCCCATTTCCTTTTCCAGTTTTCCAGGAGCACATTGAGTTTGTCAAAATCAAGATACTGGCTTGCCCCATATTCTTAATTCAAGATATCCAGAAATTTACTTGTACAAAGACAAAAAAATAACCAATCAAAACTGGGAAACTCAAAAGACTCACTGATGTATCACGTTAGAATCCACATTTCATCATTAGCTTTGGGGTGAAAAATGAAATAGGTTCCGCTTGTGATGCTTAACCAAACGTAGCATTTACCATTTAAGGGTTTGAGTTACTTTCCCTGTGTCTAGTTCCTGTTGTGTTGGCATTTGCAACTATGCAATAAACCCTTAAAAATATGACACCAGTCTGACAAATGTTAGAGCTATCAATCTATACATCAAATACTAATTTTCTTGATGACTGGTTCCTCAGGGAGAGCTAATCCAATTTCTGTTGCCTTCTGTTGCAACTATAAAACTAGTCACCAGGCTGAAATGAATGCAGTTATTGGTTCTTACACAAACACTGCACCAATCATGCAGTAATGACATTTTCATGGAGTCAAGCAATTTTTTTCTCTTTTCTCAAAACATGATGATTTTCTTTGGAACAATTCAAAGACACCACAAAGGAACATGGAAAAAAAACAAAAAAAAAACCCCAAAAACTTCTTCTTTATCTCTCTCTGTGGGTAACTGTATAACTGCCCCCCTCTTCAAAAGCTACCTGAGAGCAGACATTTGCGGAGCTTCCATTTCTGCAAAGAATTTAGCATCAGCTCAAGGACACCTGGATGGTTTCTGAAAGGTACTTTTTCTTCTCCTACTGTTCTGCCTTCAGTGTGGTGTATTCGTTTGCCAGTAAGTGCTGCAAAAGTTTTCACCTATCAAAAGTTCATGGACACTGTGATTTTTGAAAGCAGCAGCGGCGGCAGCTCTTGCAGTGTTCTTGGTGCTGCTGAATAGGTGTACTCATGCTTGGCTTTGTAAAGGGCAACCTTTAAGGGTCACCAAATGTAGCAATTGCCAAAATCACACAGCATGCATCACAATGGACCTCCGCAGAGCTCGGAGAGTAACTGCATAATTGTATGGACAAAAGTATATCCTGAAAAATACTGTTCTTCACTGGATTATTCACAGATATTTTTCATTTGGTATTTAAGACCTGTTTCCTTGAGTCCGTGACACACGTTTGGACAGTGTCACCATTGTTTGTTTGTTTGTTTTTTATATTGGTTGGTATGAGGGGGAAAAAGCATAATGTAATTAAAAAATAGAGTTTAAACTGTAGTTACTATGTTATGGTCTAACTGAATAAGGCAACAAGTTGTTTTGTCCGTGTAGTGGTAGTTTCTTGCACAGCTCTTGCTTCCCAGGGTCACAGCCTGCCTGTCACCACCCAGAGGCATTTCTAGAGACTGCAGGGGCTTCAAAGAGGAGGAACACACCAATATACACTAAACTTGAGTCACAAAGGGCATAGCATGGGCTTGTTGCTAATTTGTACATATTTGATGCTGATGATTTGATGATGTAGTTTTAATATACTAATATCCTCATTGTTTGAACATACAAAGAAGTTTACATGTGGTTATTTTTTTTTTTTGCAAAGTACCTATTTATGCATGCATATTATTTACTAGCTATTAATTGGGCTGCCTTCTTCTCGTGGCTCTGGGTCCTGCCTGCCCAATTGCAATATCTCTGCCAACATCAATTCATGTAATAGAGATCCCTGACCCTCTTTTTCAAGGTCCAAGTCAATAACTCTGTTTTAGGATAACGTCTTGGAAGCCTTATTTTATAGGCTTATCTCTTAACAAATTGCCTAATTTCAGTGTATTTGGTAAATGTTAAATGACATGCAATTATATACTCCGCACGTCTGTCTTTACATCAGGCTTCCATTTACCCGTTGGCACAGACAAGTACTCACACATTCATACTGTGGTGGCGGACTACGTCTGTAGCCACAGCTGCCCTGGGGCAGACTCACAGTGCCAACACTCTCTTCGACCACCACTTAACACACCGCCACAATCACACTCACACATTCATACACCAGTGCCACAGATACTGGAGGCAAGGTGGGTGAGGTGTCTTGCCCAAGGACACAACAACAATATGCAGAGATCGAACTGCCAACCTCACGGTCATTGGATGGTATAAAAACCTACAAGCGTAGATTTAGATTAAATGTGGAAACTTACACTGAATGGCTAACCTACGGTGGCCCAGAGAGCTCAATGAAATACAAAAGCCGAAACACACCTTATTGAAAAAAACTACAACAACATATAGCTGCACTGCAAATAGCCAAACGAAATAACAACAATAATCATGTGACATTACATCAACATTAATCACACAGAATTACAATTTAATTAACCATACAGCATTACAAAAACATTTTTCCTGCACCAGTGTGCAAGTTCAACTGGGGAATCCCATTATCTGGCAACATGCAGATGTTTTTGTGAGCGTACCTTTTTAGGACCCACTTTCACAAACCAGGAAATAAACATTATTTTGTCTTCAATTACATTGATGTGATTCTTTTTACAGCATATGAATCTATAATGATGTCTCTTTTGGTGTTGATAAGAAAGACGGAACCTTGACGGCTTTATTAAGAGAGCGGTGTGTGGCTTGTAACATGATGTAAACACAACAGCAGTGTCCCCAGTTGATCCAGCCGATCTCCATTTAACGAGCGAAGCATGCGAAACATCTTTTGAATCAAGAAAATGCTACAGAAGGCATTGAAACAGTGTGGACATGTTGCTCATATTTGTGCAATTTTTACTGAATGTTAGTAATACAAGAAAAACTATTTAACCTACGTTGAAAATGTGGTCTCAAAGTGTCCTTGTTCTAAACCAGTGGTGTCAAACTCAAAGTGGTGAGGGGCCACGAAAGTTATTTAGTATTCCTTCAGGGGCCAAAGATGGTGACATTTGAAAGCTTTTATTAAATTTTGAATGTGTGATTTCATCTTCATTTGAGTTATCGCACAAACAATAATTTCCTCCTTTTATGGAAACAGGTTTTAGTCTGATTTCAGCAGGTTTTAGTCAGATTCCAACAGGTTTCTCATGGATTTAAACTGGTTTTAGTCAGTTTTGAACAGGTTTTAGATGGATTCAGAAAGGTTTTAGACAGAATTGAACTAGTAGCTAAAATCAAGTCTATATAAAACATGTTCAAATTCAATTAATAAAACCTAGTGCCAAAATATCACTTTTTAAATGTATTGAAGGGCTACATAAAACATTGCAAAAGGCCACATTTGGCCCCCGGGCCTTGAGTTTGACAGGTGTGTTCTAAACAAAGTTCATAACATTTACTCAGTGAACCCAAAAGCCACACATGCCAATTATTGTTTGTGTGAAAACTTTTGTAAGACTCAAATGAAGATGAATTCAAAATTTAATAAAAGCTTCCAAATGTCACCATTTCCCAGAATACATCCATGGTACAGCCAACAGGTTTTGAACAGGCATCGACACAGCCACCTACACAATGTATTGTTTTTGTTACAGCTGTGTCGCCAGTTCAATCGCTAGCAGTGTGACTCTGAAGTGCTGTATGTTTGCAAGTTTTCTCCCCGACAAAACCCACAATGTCGACGAAACGTTCTGCACCGACAAAGGCACCTGCGGTCGCACCCAAAAGACAGAGGAAGATGCTAAGGTTTGAACTTTGAGAGTGTTTAAACAAGAGAGAAATGTGAGAAAATGTTAATGCCTGTCTGAGAAAAGTGTATAAAGTGTGTGGTGAGGGGTTTTACAGCCTTAAAACATATATAATAATTGTAAAAAATAAAGCTGACTACTTTGTGGATTTCGCCTATTGCGGGTTATTTTTGGAACGTAACCCCCGCGATAAACAAGGGACCACTGTAATGCCATGTGGCTACTCCAGTGCAGTTAAATGTTGTTGTAATTCCGTTCTTTTTGTAAAGTGTGTTTTGGCTTTTGTGTTTTGTTGAGCTCTCTGGGCCACCATACTAATCTGCTCCAAAATAGGTTAAGTTAAGGATAGAATAAACACCCAGTGACCAATTAGTAAAGACAACAGAGCTGCTGATGTGAGGAGGTAAAACACAGTGAGAATTTTAGAGAATTGTACAGTGATAAGTTATTAAGTTGTAATGAACAGGTTAAGCCATGTTGATACTTAATGGCAGTTTGAATTGCTTCATGTGTGTTATATCTAAATCCCCTGAATAAAAGCACCTGTGATAACAAGTCAACATGAGTGATTGTCTGGTACTACGCGGCCTGTTTCACATGAACACGCTCCACAAAGAGACCACAGTTGTTGTTGGACATTCAGAGAGTCTCCATCCTGTGTTTGAGTTCAGCTTCATCAGGTCAGGTTCATTTAGGACAACAAAAGACTCTGAGAGTTGTAATAACTAGTACAGATTTATTAGATGTAATATTTAAAGCTAGACTTTTATTATTACACAATAGACAAGTATTGATGACTAAGATGGCACTGAATGTTTGCTGCTATATTCTGCTTACATAAATATAGCTATTGCTTGACACAATAAGTCTAAATTGCCATCAGCTTTTATTTGATAACCATTGTGTACTTGTGTAGTTTTTTATTTATTTATTTTTTTGCCAACAACTGGTCTGAAGCCAAACCACAGATGTACATATTAGAAAAGGGCTCATAACTGCACTGCCACTAAAATATATTCTGACAACTTGCCATTAATTTGACATGAAGAGCCTCTGTAAGAAACAAAAGTGAAAGCCCAATGGAGCGGTGTAAGAGTTTAACTGCAGAGACTCCAGAGGCTCGTAGAAGGAAGGCTCTCGATGCAGCACTCCATCCATCACAGCCTCATGGTAAAGCAGCTCGACGGAAGCTGCTGCTGATTAAATGGCATTTGACAGCTTGCCTGGAGTTGCCAAATGGCACCTAAAGGACAGCACAAGGAATAGAGATCCTGTGGCCCTATGAGACCAAAAATTGAAAATATTGAATGTCAAGCAATACATCTGGCAAAACTAAGAGCGTTCTGTTGGTAGCAAATGTGAATAACAGTAAATGTCTAGCTTCACAACTCCAAATATTTAGATTCAAGCGAGATTTAGAAATGATTGTAATGACTGTGCCCATCAGAGGCCCGTTTCTGACCTTGTATTTCAGTCCATTTTCTGTCTGGGCAAATGTGGCTAGCTTGACTTTGTTTTTCTTGACTAAACAGATCCTTTTAAAACACTTTTCTGACTGTATAATCAACTACCTTTTGTACTCAGAGAGGGTTCATTTTTCTCTATATAAGCCACCAATTCTTTTCAGATATGCATCGGGCAAAACAAAGCCTTAATAGTGTTGCTCTAAACAAGATGTTTTATTACCGTCACAAATATACATAACTGCATGTTGAAATCTTTTATGCAGTCTATTGTTTTTGCTCCGGTATCTGGTCTCTATATACCTCCGGGAGTCAATCTATTATTTCTTGTTTGTGGACATGTCAGAGTGCCCTTGGCAGTCTTCTGGAAACCTGTGCCACTTCACAGTTCACAGTTTACTGACACCCCCCTGTCCAAACTGACTAAGACTGTGTGCTTTTGAATACAAATGAGAGTCAATATACCAGTGTCAAAATCTGGTGGAGGGAACACAAGTATGACCCTGACGCTTTATGCATCTGTGGTTTTGTGGATACAACTGATTTAGGGAGATTTATAAGCAATGTTTTAAGTGTATTACTTTTCAATATACTGTATACAAAGACAGAGCTATATCTGTAGCAAGAGTAAAAAATCCCTTTCTTTTTCTATGTTCCAGCTGCATTTATGATGTAAATAATTTTTTGGTGAATTACTGATATCACAACAAAATTGACCTTTAACCCCTGAAATGAATTTCTAGCAATTTATTTTGGGATAACCTTAAATAGATGATACCGCAGTAAAACTAACTCAGAGGAACACACCATCAGTTCTGAAACATTCTCAACAAATAAAACATAACTCAGTTTCAACAAGCCATGCAATTTTTCTTTGTACAACAGTTAACATGAGAAAACAACCAGTTTGTTATGGCTGAACTTCTACCTGCATTGTTTATAATAGATAGTCCCCATCACATGACTGTCCTTACATCAGCTACTATATCTTTATGTAATAAAGCAATTGTTTTGTGGCAATGTACAATTGTAGATTGAACATTACACAAAACAAAACCATTCCTTCCAATTACCATCCAAGCATTTCACCAAAACAAAGAAAACAACTGAAAGAATCATTATTTAAATCCAGGCATGAGTTATTTTAGTTCACAAAAAGAATATCCACCTGCTTTGTCTTAATTACCCGAGAGGTGGAACAAACAAAACTATGCAAATGTGCACGGATAGCATTTAGTAAATGCCCTTGTTGATGGTGTGTATTTGTGTTGACATTTCCCATGTGGCTTTGAGCTTTGTAGCACAGACTCCAAAAAGATGCTATCAGCCATTATTATCGTTACCACAAAACCTGATGCGTGTGACACCAGGGGGAAGGTTTGAGAGATTTGGGCCATTGCTGTTTTAAAGACAAAAGATTTTTTTATATTATGTTAAATTGGATGTCAGGCATGAATAAACACAAGCAAGAAAAAAAAAAACGCCATCATTAGCTACTGTATGTGAGAAATCTCCTATGAAGCGCAAGGTATAAGCTATGCTGCCAATGTGGTCATGTTTACAGGTAGAGGTAAATAATGGGGTCGCTTATCTGTTCCACTTTTGGGATGGAGCTGGATGTATTCTCTGGATGCAGCAGGTCATTTTCCATTATACTTGGAGCTGATTCAGTGTTAATTGGCTGAAAATGGCCTCCAGAATGACAGCGGGTGTGCAGTTCATTAAGCAGCACAGATAAGCTCATCATAATTTACACGTGGAATGGGGGTCCTGTTATGTTTTTCCGCTGATATTATGGCCTCAGTGTGCACGGTACCACTTCTGTGCATACAGGGAAGTACACAACATACAATGATGACAAACAAAACGTTGCAGAAAGATTTCCTAGAATAATTTTAAATCTAAACTGAGAGTTCTAGAGGCCAACTCCACAACATGCACTTGTTTTTCATAATCTGTTTGTCTCTTCCTATTCTCTTGTCTTTGTGTAATTATGTAACTATATTTATTATTTGCTGCTGCCTCTTGGCCAGGACTTCCTTGAAAAAGAGGTTTTTAATCTCAATGGGACTTTCCTGGTTAAATAAAGGTTAAATAAAAAATAAAATAAAAAACAACAGCTTAGATAGCAAGATGACATGCCATTGGTTTTTGAGGGATCATATAGCATTTTAGGGTTAAGATCTCATTTTGTACTTGGTCTTAAGGGATGTTCATACAGAGTACTATTTTCTAAGAGTGAAGATGATATATTATGTGTACCCAAGCTAACATCTCCGTCAGCTTTTATTGAATAACCATTGTCCACTTGACTCTATTTGTTTCTGAAACTTGGTTTTGAAGCCCTGCCACAGAGGCATTCATTAAAAAAAAGGCTTACTCTTGCTTTATATTCTGACAACTTGCCATTAACTGTACATATAGATCCCTTTTCACATTAAATGCAGTAACTAGATCAAGAAAGGTCCATGCAACAGTATTTTAAAGACTTAGGGCAAAACTGTAACTTTAACAAAATATGGATATAGAAAGGTTGCTTAATATAGTCCTGTCCTGCAAAATTATCAGCCAATAAATTGATTAGAAGTTCTAGATTTTGAATCCCACCCAATCCTCAACTGGTATCAACAAAAGGTTTATAAAAAAAAAAAAGACCCAGTGCATCCAAAAGTTAAAAAAGAAGGGATTCCACTGTGGTCTATTGCAAAGAATGCCAAAGGGTAAATACATAAAGAATAGCCTTGGTCATGTAAACCTCAGCAGTGTTGAGGCCAAATGTAATGCATTCTTATTCTACCTTCTCCACAGTGGATGCAACTATTTGCACTGATGGAATTAAAAGTAGCACAGACATATGAAAACCTCTCTGATGACTCTATAAACCTTTCATCAGGTGGAAGCAGTTCACTGTGCCATCGGCTCAAAATGCTGAGACCAATAACCAACACTGTATATTCGATAATTATGAACTTATGAAAAAAAATAACTGGTTTACCCAAACTCATCTTACTCATCTTCTGCTGCAGACAGTATTCTTTTATGGGTCGCTAGGGGCTGGAGCCTATCCTAACTCCTTTAGGTGTGAGGCAGGGTAATTGCAGGGCTAGGGCAGGACATGCAATTGACAATTTGACCTGGTAAAAATGTAAATGACAACCACACTGACCAAATTACACAAAACCAGCTAAGGGAGGCCATGCCCTTATCCAACATCTAGGGATCATTAGGGATCGTGATCAAATGTGGAATTTCAAAATTGATCATACATGTGCAGATTGAAATCCCACACATCAAACTTCTCATTTTAGAGCATGTGAACAGCTATGACGCTTACAAATTCAAAAAAAACAAACTGGAAATAGGTCCAATCATGAATTATGAAGCAAAATCAATTTAGTTACTTCCCACAATGTGCTCTCAAAAACAAAGTGCTTAGTTTGTCATCTCTGGGCCCTTATACTAGACAGGAAGAGGAAGCACTTGTTCTTGTTGAGTGTTATTATACAGTACTGAATATATCGCTGGGATTGATATGTTCCATTATGTTCAACTGTATACTGCCGCACTTTACACAATGCGCCTGTAAATAACGGTTAATTGATCATTGTTAATTAGCCCCACAAATGACCAAAATAAAACTTTACATGGTTTGATTTGTATCTCTGCCAACAGATAAGCGGCTCTTGTTTCTCAATCCAAATTCCAGCAGCCTCCCCGTTCCATACTGTTTTGATCGATCGTGACACTTTAACCCTGAGGTTCCTGCTGCTTTCTGTATTGACCTGGAGCCATCTCAATCACATTCACTTAACGCAGGGATCCTCCCGCTGTAAAAAAATGGATGTCTGTCAAAAGCAAGGGGAGGCCGTTCTTTTGCCAGAGCTTCACACAGTGCGCTGCCCACAGTGTGTAGTGCTAATGGATTAAAGTAGAAGAGATGCCTTAGCAAGATAGGTAATGCTGCTACTGTTTTCAGTTATCTAATGGGATGTAGAGAGAGTTTACAAATTTACCTGCCGGACAAGCACACCTGTTCAGATGGATTTTGTGTGCTTTTGTCCTTTTACAAAAATGAAGCTATGAAGCTGCTTTAATCTTCCTCTATTTCCTTTTAGATGACTCTTTTCTCTGGTGATTATTGTGTCCTTAGTGCACACATTTCAAACTCAAGGCCCGGGGGCCAAATGCAGCCCTTTGCATTGTTTTATGTGGCCCTTCAATACATTTAGTAGGTGATATTTCTAGCACTAGGTTTTAATTGTATTTGAATAGGTTTGGTTTTTGCGACAAAGATAGATCAAATCTGTAAAAATCCATCCAAAACCTGCTCAAATCCATCTAAAACCTGTTAAAATCCAACTAAAACTTGTTCAATCAAAATAAAACGTGTTTGAATCCATCTAAAACCTGTTCAAATCCACCTAAAACTGGTTCAGATCCAACTAAAACCAGTTTCTATAAAAGGAGGTAATTAATGTTAAAGATAACTTTTTTAAGACTCAAATGAAGAGGAAATCTCACATTCAAAATGTAATAAAAGCTTTAAAATGTCACCATCTTCGGCCCCTGAAAGGATTCTTATTAACTATCGCGGCCCCTCACCACTTTGAGTTTGACACCACTGCCTTAGTGTCTATAGAGAAACCAAGCCATAGTTTGAGCTGTTTATGTATTTATTTTATTTTCCTTTTTTTTCTTCCATTGAATTTTTTTATGGCTATTTTTGAAATTGTTAAGATAAAATAAATCAGATTAATGAAATGAATGCTAGTTATTGTTCAACCCTGATCTGGTGAGATATACTACATAGTAAGATGAGAATGTTGCAATGTAAAACAGAATAAATAAATGAGATCACATATTCATCTAGGAACATTAAAGTTGCACCACAGCCAAAGTCAAAACATTATCCAAATTCCCATAAGTGTTAAAGGTTCGGTCATGTGTTGAACGTTGTTGTCGTCCTGGTGTCATGTCCTCTTTTATCCAATCAGAAGAGAGAACCAAATAGGGTGTGTGATCAGAGCATGGATGTATTATTAGACCAGGATCATGAATGAGTCAGGGCGCTGGGAGTTTTTAGCACTTGAGCCGTATTTGACTAGACACATACATGTTTTGCTGAGGCTGTCAGTGGCTGATTAAAGTAGTCTTTCTTGGTCATGGTCATTCTTGTTTGGATTATAGACAAACTACATGATTATTGCAAAAACCTACCAACATTTTGAGTCATGGAGAGGCATAAATTCATTCTATATCAAGCAGCAAAATTAGAACTGACCTCAGGTGGATAGAGGCGGATGAAATTAATGCCAGGAGTCAACCGGTGAATATCTTGCAAACTTGAATCATCTCTCCAAAGATTAAAATGTATAGCCAGGTCACAAAAGGACCTGTAGCTCATGAGATATTCTGATCCAATAAGCAAAGCTTAAGAACAATACAAGAACATAAACACTTTACACTTGTACTAATCTGTTCCATACTTGCATAAAAATGAGATGTCACATTTCATGATCAGGTAATTGCTTCATAAAGTGAAAAGTTGTGTCTTCTACCCAACTGAACCCACCTGCCCTCAATTCAATTACTTACAACAGTTCCAGAGATTCTGACAGTAAAGCCAGTCTTTCTCCTCTTCCAATTGAACTTATTCACAGCCTTTTCCTCTATGCATTTTGAATGATAGGATGGGAATACATCATAATGAATCATAGTAAAAGGGTTGGAGGATCTTCACAAAAAGAATAGTGGAATATGATATTCACTTACCTATAACTTAAAGCATGATTTCCCTAGATCTCTGTGTCCCAAATTTCTCTTTGGGTCATTTATTTCCAAAAGTCAGAGGCAGAGCAGAGGTGCGCAAAATTTCAGACAATCCTTGATGCAGCGCTAGGCTTCAGCTGGAGAATTGAAAACATATATTTGTCATTATTTGTGAGCTGATATTGTCCAGACACCACAGACTTCTCTAATCATAAGAGGATCAAAACTTTTTTGTGTCTGTCTTGGAAGTGATCTGGGTTGCAAAAGCACAAAAGTAGAGAACTCTTTGTTGAGTTTTACACATAACTTTTTTGTACTCTATTACTTGAAATGTCCCAAGTGGAGTGCAAGGAGCATGAGGTCTGTTAGTGTGGTGGATATAGTTACAAAACCTAGGACTTTCCCTTTGGAGACCAGAGTTTGAATCATGCAAGTTACACTTCTGTTAATCAATGTCGGCATGGCCAAGTGCAGACACTAGGGCATTTTAAGTTTTTAGCTGAAGGTGATGGGATGAACCACCTGCCATTAACTGCATATTAGCTTTATTTAGAGCTAATGTGAGCCAGTAAAATCCTGCCAACCTACAAATCCTAATCTGTGATTGGGAAATTATAAATACTACAATGTTGCTTGTGATCCAGTGCACTGAAATTCCAATGTTTAAAGTGAAGTGCATGTTTTATATTTTGTTTTATTGTCATGTTCTATGGAACAAATCCAATGTTGAGAATTCTTGAAGGATACACACTAACCTTGTCATGCAGTAGTTACATGTTACTGTCATGTAATCCAGGACAGCTGAGTTTCTGTGAATTCTCTTAAACATCCTTGAACAGTGTTGTTGGGAGCACATTATTCTTTTACTTGTGGAGCAATGTGGAGGACTAGTTAGATGTTGTCTATGTTTAAAAGTCTATCTTGGCATTGTACAAAGATTTTGAATTACTCATTACTTATTTTCTGCACAAAGATGCAGCCACTGACAATGGGCAGTTTGCCATATAATATTTGTCCACTGTGGCTGACAGACATAACCACTTAGTGTCTCAGATACAAAGGAAACAGGAAAAAGCATGAAGGAAGGTGCAGTTGACATGTTAGGAATGTGTTGTTCTGACTTGTTCTGTTCATGTGCTTTTCTTGTGTTAACGTTAACATTCATATGTAAATTGATCATTATGTGGCTAAAGTGTAACATTAGCTTCTTTTTACTTTGTAACAAAGGCTTAAAGTGGCACTACCTGAGTTCCTTTTTGCCATCTCAGTCTCAGATGATTAAATTGCCAATATTAATCTCTGTTTCACGTTGCCTCCCTGTTCTCCTCTTTACTCTGTTTTGCTGTGTTAAAGACGTAATCACAGCTGCATTTACAGTTTTCAATTTTATCGGTAGTCATTACTTACTTACTGACAAGTTGTGGTCTGTGTAGACCAATGGGAGCACTCCTATTTCCAGGAGCAAGCATGTGATTGGCCAAAGTTTCTGTTCAGGACTTCAGGAAATCTCATTTATTAAAATCCTTGATAACAAAGCCAAGATGATGTCTTAAGGTCTGGTTTGGCAGATTATTTCTTATACAATTTGCTATTGGTTGATTTAACATGTTTTTCATGTGAATGGCATATTTCAATTGAGTGGATAGCACTTAATTAAACTTCTGTTACTTGAACCTGGACAAAGAGGTACATTTAGGGAGCTTAACTGACCTAGGAGCATAGTCTCTATGTTGGTAGTTTATCTGCATGTAAACATACCAAGGGCCTGATCTACTGAGAGCTCCGCTACTGTGTGCTAAGTAAGTTGCAAGGGAAGTTTTTTTTTTTTAAAGTACATACTGTGGGTGAGATATAAAAGTCTAATTTTCACCACTACAAGAATTTCAGGATGTGGAACAGACAAGTGCAAACCCAGTTTGAGAGACACCAGCAGTAAAAGCTACAGTTCACTGGCACATCAGGCTGATGCAAGGGAAAGTGTGGGCAGGTGTCCAAGTGTGTCTTTTTATTGTCACCAGCTTTAAACCAGACAATTATTATTGAACAGTTAAAAAAAAAATATTTTTTTAAAGATTAATTCACCTTCACAACGGACACTTTGAAAATGTGAACATGAGCCACTGTCCCACATGGCAAACAAACACACGCTACATCAAAAGCTTCTGCCTTTAAAGGGATCCTGTTGTACAGTAGGTTGATGCCACGACAAAAGAAAAACAAAACAAACCACACTGAGTTACTGTCTTAACTTTGATACTTATGGTGGGTCTGTTGGCTGTAAATTCCTCATATAAGTCAGTAACATATCTGTTATTGTCAATAGACCTTAACAATATGCATCTCATTCTTTGTGTTGTTAACAGCCACGACTCCTTTTTTTCATCAAAATATTACAGCTCCTCATTATGACTCACTTTGATGTTGTGGGGTGTTCTTACACTATACAAAACTAATCTTGGTCCTGACTCAATTTCAGTTGGCCACTTCTTGGTTTTCTGGTATCCACCATGACATGGAAACTGTTCGAGCTGACAGATGATTGCATCACCTTCTCAGTGAAAGGAAACCACTGAGAACAGACATGGCAGCTCTGTCAGTCATTCATTAAATCAATAGATTGTGTGCTATAATGAACTGTGGGAAATCTCTTTAGTCTGAGGCCTTGGTTTACAATAGACTCAAATGAACGCAGGCTGTATTGTTGCTCTGAGTAATATCCGACCGATGTTTCCCCACTTTACATCACAGGTGAATGAGAGAAATGAAAATGCATACAGTGTGTAAAAATAGGCTATTCTTTTTCCCCACAGTGTGTTATCTGAGAAGAAATTACAGTTCCCTATTCACTTCTGTACCAAGTTTGCCTGACAGTGTCCCTGCTGTAGGAATGTGATGTCTCTATTACCCAGCGACCACACACACGGCAGAAAAGGAAATGAGAGGAAACAATATATGAGAGAAAAAAGCCGTTACACTCATTCACTGTAATTTCAGTGTGTTCTTTGAGTTGTTGATGAAATGTTGATACTCCTCAATCACAAGCTCTCCCAAAGGGAGTGTGTTCTCTGAGAGCTGCTCCAGCCCCTGTAACAAGCCCATCATTTATATATTTTACAGTTTTTCACCAAAAAGTACCTGCAAGCACATGGACTGTCACACTGAAATAAATAACAGCAGCTTGGAGAGTTGTTTCCATGGAGATTTTACTGTACACCATGGTGTTTGGCAAAAGCAGTTGGCATTGGCGTATGAGATTCGTAAGTAAAAGTGAACGTAATAAAGAAAAGGGAAAATGTACAAAGTGAAATTCAAGCCAACATGACAAACAAAAGACGTGTGTTTTAAGCATATGCGATTTCCACTGGCATCCATTTTTGAGTGGTACTGCGTAAATAAAATATACGTTTGGAGTACAGGGAGGTTTCAGTTTGAAATAGTCAAGGTTAAACAACAATGCCAAGGAATATGCTTTAAGTGGTACTGACAAAAGGGAAGAAAACACATGTTTGTCTATCTCTGCCTGCAATAACAAGGCAGGAACACTGACCTTGGTCATGTTTACGTTTTTCTATTCTTTCAGCGCCATTAGTAACTATGTCCATAACCGAGCCTGAGAAACACATGCTGTTCCGTCCTGCTGTTGTCTTTGTGATTGCTCTATGTAATTGTCCTGTGTCATTACTGAGACCAACTCCTAAGGTACTCCCTGGGTCTCTTCAGATAACACAGTGACAGGAAAAGCAGAGTCGTGTGCCAATACCTAACTAGTCATTTCACAATAAAGTACACAAAGAATCCCAGTACACACATCACTGTACGCTACTTAACGGAGCTTATCTGGATGCTCCAGCCGGCCCCTCGAGGACTGTTGAACTTAAACTGTAAGGTGGAAGAAACCTCTCGGAAGATGTGAATATATGAACAGATAGCACATGTACTTTAGGATGCACAATGCTCTTATACATGCAATAACTTTAAAAATAATCGATGTACATTTTCGGGATATGTGCCAACTAAAGACCAAGGGTTCAAAGCTCTAAACTTGCAACCACTTTCTTCCTCGTGTCTTAGTCCTGACTTATAACATTCATAAATGAACCATTGCATCAATGTGCAACTTCAGTAGTTTATGTTGAGGTTTTTCATAAACAAATCATGAGAGATGCTTGTTGTCTAAAGCCTCCTCCTTCTTCCCTCCTCACTCTGAAAGCATTAAAAGCTTTGGGAAAGATTGCACACGGAGGTTGACTTCTGGTGCAAGCGAGTCAGGGATGTGAAATACAGACTTTGAGATGTACCTGTACTGTATGGGATGTCCATCATGGAAAACAACTAATTCGTTAGCGTCACAGGGTTGAGACAAGACAGAAGTGGACCAGCCAGTGGACTGACAAGCTATACAGTAATATGATGGAAGTTAATAACAATATTGTGTGGTTTTTGGTATCAGGTGCTGGCATTAAAGACTGAAGAAGTAATATGAATGCCTTCTCTAGGGATTATTGGTGTCTTTAGCATCTTTTTTTTTTCCTTAAATGTGCATTACTGTTTGTTTTTTTTCTCACTGTTGCATTCAGTTTGACAATTCAATCACCTTACATCTTATTGTTACAGGAATCATCTGTGGAAAAAATGAGACCTCAAGACGTGATCTAGGCTTATAATTAAAGTTGGCCAATAACAGCTCACTTCCAGGAAAAAAAGAGTGCTCCCATTGGCTAACACTGATGTAAACAACAAAGGACCGAGGGAATTAACCAAGGAAATGGATTATTACATTGCTAAAAACGCCTTATTTTACAGTGAAACAGCAGGAGATAAAAATAGAGAAACCAGCAGCAAATTAAACATGGATAAATGTTGGCAATGCTTCGACACAATGTTCCAGGTAAGCTCTATGTAGCTTAATTTTGTTCCATGGCTATTTCTTTACATTTTGTACAATTAAAAACTCAAATTAATCTCTTGTTTGATTGGGCAACCTTTCCTCACACACAGTATCCCTGCAGGAACATGCTGTTGTCTTTGATCAAACCCTGTGGAAATATGGAACATCAGATCCCTTGAGTTTGATGTCCTCAGGCAGTGCTCAGTTACCCTCTCTGAGCTGCTGTAGGAACAGTGTGGTAATGAAAAACCTATAGAGTTTTAGGATTAAGACACACATATGCAAAAGGTATTATTTGACATAGTTGAACGTTGACTTTTTTAAACATAACACATGCATAAATCCACTTCAACTGGATTTAGGCTGCTGCTCCATCTGCTCAACTCTGGAAGTTCGCAGTCTGGGTGTTATAATGAACCCATCTTTCTCATTCTCTTCTCATTTAAGACAAATCAGTGACAAAATGGGTGTGAGATCCTGGTTCACCTGGTTTCATCTGACTAACATCATGCCATCGAATTTTTACAGGCTGCCCAGCAAAGTCCTAAACAGGTACATCCAGAAGTTTGCTGTAAGGGTCCTGACTCACACCAAGCCATGGCATCACATCGCATTACTCTCTTCCTCGTCTGCCTTCACTAGATTCCAGTCCAATACCACATTGATTCTAAAATCCTCCTCCTGACATACAACGTTCTCTATTCCCTTCTACTTCACACCCAATTTAGGCAGCTAATATCTCTTAATGTTTTCTCAAAGTCAGTGATTGTTGATTGTGAAACCCATGTTGACAGACAATCACAGGATTAGTCACTAAAGAAAAACGAACAATGGCAGACGACTGAAATCTATCTGACAATTTTGTTTTAACCACTTGCCAAATTGGATGATGTTGTGAATCATTTATCTGTGGAATAGTACTATTGCAGGAAAAAAATAATTTGATTGTGTCCTTTCCCAGGACTCAATTTCCTTCACAAACTTGCAGCAGCTTCAGTTACTGATTAGAATCACCTCTTGAGAAGATTAATTCATTGAGTCGTGAATGTGGTAATTGGGATGGCTGTGACCCAGGTGGCGGCTTTGGATAACAGTGTCTTGTTGGAACTCTTAAGAACTGTAGTGTCACAACACTCTGGGTGTATAACCAATAATGGTAAATACACAGTGTAGCTTCTGTCATTTGAGATAGGTATATTGTTATATATCTACTAAAAATGTGGAATAATTAAGTGTGACATCACAAATGGCATAAGGAAGAGACTTTTTCTGAGACTTGTTTAACCAGTTTATTTTATGAAAGGTCAGAGGAGGGAGGGTATAAGCCAAGGTAGTCACAAAGTTGACTGTCCTGTTTACCAAAGAGTTTGTACCACATTAGTGATGGCTAAAGTAAACTATAAAGTGAAACAAATGAGTAAATATTCACCTCAAAATAACACTCTTTGAATTGGAAATTTGGCATGTATAGCTCGAACATGATGTTACATGAAGGCGCACATTTATGATCTACACTGATATTGTGTCAAAACTTTCAAAGTGAACTTCTCTGAGCAAATTGTACTGTTTTTTTTTTTCCAGAAAGGAGGGACCCGATGTATTGCGTTGCATTCCATGATGTGTGCCAAAAACACCACAAAGCCCTACAACCACAAGCACTTCTGTATACTTACTGCTTAGAGGTTTAGCTAGCAGCAGTCCGCAAGCCATCAACCACATCATTGTTTGCACCTATGGTAGCACAGAAATATATAATAATGTACAAGTGGGCCTCTGATAAAGGAAGACATACCTGTGCTATCAATGGCTAACTGAGTCTACCCATATGTACTGTCAAGGATTGAAATTGCAGATACGGAAATAAATCAGCCTTTTCCTCTAGTTTCAAAAGTCAAGTCAATGTGAGATTATCTCTAAGTACTTGTATTGGTTACAAAAAAATGTTTAATGTTTCATGGCCTGTTTGCCCAGAGGTGCTCTCTCTTGATCTTAATCCAGAAGTTCATACATTTAAAGAGTAAACACTTTCAATAAAAGCAAAATATTCCTGACAGTAAATCCCTGCAAACTCAAAGAAGTGTGGGGCTTGTGTTGCACACACTGAAGTCTGTCCGAAGACAGTTCCACAGATCCATGCCTGCAGGCCCGGATAATGCCAGCGCCGATTGAAATCTTGACTCAAATCCAAGCCCTGTTTGAAGTTGCTGCCCGTCTCATCGTGTTAGCATTTTTTTCCGTGGGTTGCAGGTGTCTGGTCATGATACTGCCTGGATACGCGAACACAGATAAAATGAACTATTACCCACAATTTGATTGAACTGTCAGCTTCGGCACTCTCCTATTTTTGACAAACGTGACAGCAGTGCATCTATTTTCGCTCTATTTTATGTTCCAACAATGGTCTCTCGCAGTAATAGCCTCGGGAATATAATAAAAACAAGGTTGATTCCCATGCCCTCTATTATCTATTCATTATGAAAACATGATTTAGGAGCCATGCTGCTTGTGCAGAGATCATTTTTTCCTTTCATGTCTGACACTCAAGAAACTTCTTGAGATTAACCATTTACAAGTTTTGACCGCTGTGATTGATTTACTTTAATTCAAGCTGAAGATTTTAAATAGGCTTTGATTACACCATAACTCAAGAGTATAGTGTTTTTCTACACAAATAGATTTTTTTTTTTTTTTATTAAAAATTTGTTAAAAAAGTTTGAAAAGGGAAATGTTAATTTCACTTGAGTGCATGCATATTTACAGTATATCTCAAACTGTATTAAAGCCTAAGAAGTGAATATCACAAATTTACTTAACCAATGTGTGTCAGCCTGTTGACTTTAGAACTTCCAGAATTCTGAAACCTCCTCAAAGCTTTCATTTTGTCCATTGGTGTCATCTAATCTAAGGACTTACATTCTATCATTCAAGATTATTTTGGCACAGCTCTAGATGTATAATGTAATTACTGATTATGTTATTTTGCTGTAGCCCCTTACTAAAGCTATTGAACTGCTATAGTCAGAGCAGACTTTCAGAATTTCCTTTGGATGAGAGACAACTGTGTTCTGTTTCCAGACTACGTTCAGTTGCCTTCTTTTTAACCCTTTAACATAAAGCTATTGAAGTAATGCAAAGTTATCACCTATAGCCTGTCAACCTCATAATACTACTACTAATAAAGACAATATCAGCTCTACTAACAATGATAACCTAAACAGGGGGGACTCATCAAACGTGGAAAAGCATTTCTAATGTTTCAATCATTCTTCTTTAAGGAGCCATATCTATCTATTATTTTTCATACAGTAAAGCTAATGCTAGAATACTGGTTGCCAGGCAACACCGACACTTATACATTGTATTTAATGGAGCCATCAATTTGAGTGCAGTGGAAATAAGTGGGAGAACAGATTTATGTTTTATATTAGAAAACCCAATATCAAACAACAAACCTTTTACCGATTTCAGGAAATTAAGACATAAAGAATTTTCTGTGCAATGACTGTTAAACTTCAGTATTTTGTCAATTTGAATAACATCAAGGAGTCGTATTGTGGTGTAGTGTGGCAGAACAAGTCAGTGCTCTTTATATAAACACATAAGTGCAATAAGAACACTTAACAACAGAATACCATGCTCCATCTTAATTGCTACATCTTCTTCTCATGTTGTTCTTTCTACATACGAACATGCATGCTCCATCTAGTGAAATAACGTGCATTTCGGGACACAACACGTATGTTTCCTTGAATAGCTCATTTTAGAAATGCTCTATAAGGCAGACTAGTTGGGGTTACACACACACCTAGCTCCACCCCAGTCTCCTGCAGCTCAAGCGCCAGACGGCTCCATTCATCTTCATTGCCAATTCAGACCTGGTTCTCTGTTTTTCCATCCCTTCATCTGTAAACATCACAGTAAATATGGACCCCCCTGAGAGAGAATTGATTTTTACAATCTGCAAAGCTTCATACAGCCACCTCCCAAGTACAAAGAGAAATGGTCTGGCTATTAGTGATTTATTCTATGTAATACATACTCGCTGAAGGTCATGCTTTTGAAGGATGTGAGTATGAATGCCAAGGGTATATTATACTTTCTCTTATGATTTTTAAACTTAATGGATGGTTCTTGTGAGAATGTGTTTTGTGTGCTGGATTTTGTCATTGTTTTGGAATCAATAGTAGTTATGAAAATACATTAATAATCTTTTACTTTATACTGTGCCTTTACCTGATTTTGGTGGGTGTTTGGATTTATCCCAGTCCCTGAAAAAATGTGTTATATGTTATTAAACACATACTATTCATTCGTTTTTGTTTTTTTGTCTATATGCAAACACTTAATATGTCATCATTCTTCCATAATACCATGCTGTCACATTGTCTAGCTTATGATGCTTTCAGTGAACACATCACCAAATCTATTATTTGTTCATAGACAACAGCATGTCCACACAGGGCTACTGTAGGT
Organism: Rhyacichthys aspro; assembly: GCA_036850595.1. Taxonomy (NCBI): domain Eukaryota; kingdom Metazoa; phylum Chordata; class Actinopteri; order Gobiiformes; family Rhyacichthyidae; genus Rhyacichthys; species Rhyacichthys aspro. The sequence continues at coordinate 7,614,605 of CM072159.1, forward strand.
GCTCACAGGCTGTAGAAAAGGTTCTCTAAAATTGAGGATCACAAACAATAACAAGCACTTGGAAGCATGCCTTCTCTTTTCTCCTTTTCTCTTCTCTCTTTCTCTCTCTCTCTAAAATAAACTCCAAATGTAAGTCTTGAAAACTAGCTGACAATACTCCTTATATTTCAGACTCCAAGTTATCAATGATAAGGTATTGTAAACTACAGCTCCACCAGCTCCTCCTCAAGTGGGCACCATCAAAGTTGAGCCATATTGCTGACAGAACATGATATGTTTTAATAGTGAAAAACAAACATTGCACAAGCACGACTTCAAATAGTCACAAACTGATAAAAGGAGGGATTCTCTTATAGTCACTTTTAGCATGCTAACAGCTGTTATGGCTCCAGATTTTGATCTCTTTGATCTCTTAAAGGGCACAAGCAGTATGATGAGCACTTGGATCAGATTGAAGGCAAACTGTCATAAATTGCCTCTGATTTCTTTCACTTGTAACATGCTAAAGATACCTAACAATGTCAGAAACATGCAGCAGTTATTGCTCCTAAGGTGTACATTAAATTCACTATCACAATATGTTTAAAGGGCCAAAGGTGTGAAATAAAGAGCAGTGTCCTCTGTGTGAGCAACAATTCATTTTTAATAGTCCTACTTTTACTTAAGTACAGGTTCTGACTCTCCCACCTCCTATCCACCTGAGCCTCCTATCCACCTGAGCCTCCTATCCACCTGAGCCTGTTTTGAAATTGCATTACATGCACCAAACTGTAAATTATGTAAATACAACCCTCCAAAAGTGTTAAAACTTTCCACAGCAGGGGGTTTAAAGAAGCTGTAAACGGCGTCATGAACATAGCAAACATCTCCCCGGGAAGCCCAACACTCCAGTCACGTTGGCTGGATAAGAACTGTATACTGTAGCCTATTAAAGCATGCCATAAACCCTTTCCAACAAAGATTTATGACATGCTCTTCTCAGTCCGATTCGTCATTTATCTGAGAGCAAGTATAAACGAGTCAGCGAGTACAACAAACTTTAATTCCGATAGCTTATAAATAATAAAATATTGGGTTCTTGGCTGGTGGCATGGACCCTGCGTGCAGTGCAGTGCAGTGCAGTCGTATAAAAGTAAAAGCATTTCTTTTAAAGTAGTCCTTTATTAAACTCTTTCTGGAGTCATTTGATTCATGTACTATCATTAAAGGAGAAACCATGCAGAGGGAGCGCTTTTTTTCTGATCTCTGTCTCTTCAAGTGGGAGCTGAGTGTTGAGAGATTGACAACCGCTGGCTACAACCACTCATCACTTTCCCCTGTCCTGTCCTATTACCAGCTTCCACATGTTTTATGTAACAACTTTATATAGGACACTTCTAATTAAACTGCTGGGTCTTATATAATCAGCAGAGAACATGAAGCTGTTTAGCATATATTTTATTTTGCACCATTCTTCAAGCACTGTTAACACTTGTGATTTTAAGTGCATCATTTACTGTAGCTAAGTACAATTGAATAGATGAAGACAAGTTACTAAATGCAGATAAAGAAGCAATACCATGCGTTTGAAAGCCACGATATTTGCAGAGGGTCATTTCAACTTCACAACTACAATGATCTCTGTCAGCTCAAGCAATTCAAGTTAAGAATACATTGTTTTTCTGTCTTCCTCAGTCCTGCGATTAACTGAGCATTGTCCTGGTTTTAAACTGTCTGAGGTAAAAAAAAAAATAGTTTAGGTTCCAATCCACTGTCCCCATAATGAGTTTACGTGGCAGAACATGTACCTCAGTGAGAGGTGTAGGACAAGGTTCGATGTGAAGTTGGACAGTTTGTGGATCAGATGGCCCTGTAACCACCACAGTGCCCCCTGACGTCCAACTTCTTTAGGACGAAAACATAAGAAAACATAACAAATAAGAAAACATGTACAACCCTCTTGTCTCAGTTTACCATCCTATAGACTTGTTTCTGAATTTCAGTTGTCTCCTTAATGCAGTGTTGGTGCTTTTTGTCCTCTCTTCCAATAATTTTTGCTTTTTCTGCTATCTGCTTTTAGTTGTGTGAGTGAATGGGGCTCTCAAGGAGTAAGGGCAGTGTAATGTCAGCATGTTTTGTTTTAAATCAAGACTAAACTCAAAGCCAATCTGGTCTGACAAGGTTTTTGTTACCGTTGCACTTGTAAGGTCAGAGCAAAACTGGATCAAGTGAGACACACGTGTAACAGGTGTGCACTGCAAATCAACTGTAACACACCTATTGCCTTTCCAGCATTTTCAACAAAAAACGTATTTTCATTGTTTATCTTCCTAAAACAAGACTTGTCCAAGCCTTGGTGTTGTTATCACATTCTAGGTGAAAATAATACAATTTTAGTCTGAATTGTTTTTGCTAGCTATCCGTGAAGATGTTTTTAATTGATAAAAGATTCATACCAAAGCTCAAATTAAACTTTGTTCGACACTATTTGGTGAAAAACACTGGCGATGTGAAACGAGAGGCCTATCCGCAACAGCAAAATGCAGTGTTGTTGTATAAATGGTCCCTTAGCCAAGCGAAAGATTGCAATGACCCATAAATGAAAATCAAAATAAATATAGAGTTTTCTTTGCGAACCAGCTTAAAATGTGCCACAAGTTCATGGACCGGGGGCTGGGGACCATGTTTTTATCTGTGTAATAACATTTTCTTCTCTTCCTCGTATGTTACTTTTATGTTACATTGCATTTTGCCACAATAAATAAGGCACAGTTTCCTGTTATCTCAAGCGTGTCTTCCAGGGCAGTTGTTCTTGGAAGAATATTGGTAATAGCTCGAAAAGCTATTGAACACCTGTTGGATCTCTTTGCCCACCCTTCTGGGATCATCTTTTTTCTGATCTATTCACAAAGACAATGCATACCATCTGTGCCCATTAACTTGAGAACACTTCTGTACAGGCATGCTGTATGGGCTGCTGCATATTTAAGTCGTTTGAAGAAACAGTTCAGGCTCAAAGTTAGAAGAGTGACCTAAATTTGCTTTAAGTTTTGGGCAAAATGATAGTGACAATGATTTAATCTCTGCTTGAAACAGTACTTGCCTCTTTTATAGTGTATAGTGCAGTTACTAAGTCAAAATGTCGAGTGCAATGCAGTGGCTCAGTTGTGTACATGTTTATGGTATCAATATAATGTATACCTTTATTGCAAAACAATAATTATCATATCAATCCTGAACGGCAAACTCAAGTCAAACATTGCTTAAGCTCGTCGTGGCTTGATTCTGATCTCATCCAGCATTGTTGGTGTATCTTCCACTAGAAATTCAAAAGATGAGGCTTTATTAACTTAATAGTGCATTGTATATACATATATATAGCATACAATAGAATAAAATAGAACATATTGGTCTAACTAGAGTGTATGATCATGTTATGCTTTCAAAGGAGTAGACTTGTACACTAAAGCAAAATGGCTAACTTCCTGTGACTAAAGCTAAAGAAGGCCTTTAAAATAAAAGACAATTTAAAAAACTCCTAAAGTAAACACTAATCCAACCATTTCTAACCCTAAAATTTAAAACTAAGAGCAGAGCAACTCTGTAGTATCTTTATCCTTCGATAAAGTAATGTAATTAAAAACACACATAAAGTATGTCACACAGGTTGGTATTAGTAAAACCATAGACCTGAATTGCTCCAATCTGATTAAACCAGTCAGTCAAATCCAACCAAATCCCTGCCCAGTGGTCACTTACAGCTGCATAAAAGGATCCTATACAGTCAGCAGCTTTCTTCCCCATCTCTTTTAGGTATAGCTCCTCTAATCCTCTTCAGTTTGTGTCTAATCCTCACCAGAACTGAGTTTAAAACCTCAGGCCTAATAGAAACACAGCTCAGACTGCCACAGGGGACTGGCCACTCTTTTTAGACTTAATTAAATGTTACATTTTTAATACTAAACCCAATCCACCATAAATGCAGCATAACGCATGTGCATTTGCTGGGATACACAGACAGGCAATAATTGGTAAGTATATGGAATAAATACCTTTGCACATGACTTGCACTGTACAAGTCATATCTACACTTGTGCAGAATTTCATCCACACAGTTGCAGTTAATTGGGAACCGCTTGCTGATTTAAAAGCATGCAAATTTAGCTGGTCATAAAGCGTTGCTCTTTTCTGAACCTCTGCACATCTTTGGTGGGAAAATGCAAAAGCACTTCTAAGGCTAAATGTCCCCATGGCTGTGTTTAATAAGTTTAAGAAAATCAGAGGAATATGCTTAAGGCGGGGGAAAATAATTTCCTTGTTGAAGAAAAGGAGTTTTATCAAAGTTACCCAGCAATCTGTGTTGTAATTGGCTGCAAGATACAAACAACTCCAAGTACATCTCAGAGTGCTTGTGGAAGTCCTCATGGATTTTACTATTAAGTATATCCACAGGCTTTGCAGGACTTCGTCCATTGAAGTCTCTGCTGGACGTGAGGATGCCATTTGAACTAACATGTACTTTGATGTTCATCTGACTGGATACACTGGTGGTTGTGTGGAGCAAAGATAAAGTGTGGCAAATGGAAACAACTCTAAAGTGACCATATAGAATGTCTGAATTTCTAATTATATCATGCACTCAGCAAAATGTGTCTAAATGTGATTGTTAGAAATGATGTGTGAAAAAGCTAGGTTCGTGTAGTGTTACACATTGCATGAAGTTGGAGCAGCTCTAGTTTTATTGTCTGGAATAACAATTACAAATCTGAAAAAAGGAGGTCAGTACTCATGCCTCACAACAAGAAGGTCGTGGATCAGTCCCATGGCTGGCTGATCATTTGTGTGTGGAGTCTGTATGTGTTAGTCTGGGTTCTCTCCTGGCACTCTGGCCTCCTTCCCGGAAACATGCTTGTGCAGGTGAACTGCTGACTCTCAATTGACCTTTGGGAATAAATATGAATACCTGTCAGCATCTGTCTCTAAGCATTAGCCCTGCGATTAACTGGTGATTGTCCAGGGTATACCTCATGACTTGTAAAAGACATAAAACAAGACGACCAGACAGGATTTAAATGTACTATATCATGCCGTTGTAATGTAGTAAAATATGTTACCATATATATACCAAATGCCTTGGTAGTAATGCAGTACCTTTTTGTTACTTAAAACATATCCACTGATTGCACCTAAAAATGTAGACTTTGTTTCAGATTTTATTTTCAATATCCTTAGACATTGAGGAATGTCCTATTATCAGTTACTTGGTAAGATACTCTTTGACGGCGCAAGTGATAATGTTTGGCTTAGTTTCTCTCATCTTTTTCAGAGAAAATGGGGTGCGCACAAAAGAGACATGACAGAAAGCATAATTTCAGTCCTAATTCAATTTTGACAAAAACTGGAAGTACTGCACACGACCTTTGCAAGGCAGAGTGGAGAATGAATTTTAAAGTGGCACCTAACACTCTCCTCTCATTCCCTATTGTTTGCTGGGACCAACCTATGATATGATATAAGATGCAGTAGGGAAATTCACCAACACCATTTTTTTCAGCTCAGGTAGTATAACAGTGTAAGAAAGTACAGTAAGTAAATAAAATGTGCATGCAATAAAAATAGTGTGTTTCAATAAAATGATAAGCCATCTTTACCTCCTAAATCTTCATCCTAGCCTTGAGGTAGTGTTGAGGTAGACTTTTGGCTGACGCTCCAGGTTGAGGGCAGGTGTAAAACACTTCTAAGACCTTATAATTCCCTAAGCCACCATCACACTGGGGCCAGCTGATCCATGCAAAACTGGGCCAGGGCACAGTTAACTTCAGAAGTGGATATGGCTGTGTCATTTCAAAGTGCTCTTTTGTTTATTTACAAGGGTTATTTTGTGTTTATGCCAGGGTCCTCCTCAAACCCCAGAGATGGGAGAAAAACAACATTATCTATCTCAGGCAATTGTGAAAACCTGTGCATCATCAAAATTCAGCAGGTTTGCATCTACATGTCTGATATGCGGCATGTTCGTTCCAGCTCATCATTAGCACCCTGTTGAGTGTTGCTCTCGGCTGTACTGTTTGTGCGGACTTTTTGTTTTGTTTTTTTCCTCTGTTACATCTACCTCGAAATGATCGGGTCCTTAGAGACTAATTCCTCCCAGCAGCTGAATTTACAAGATGGCTGTCACACTTTCTGCTGTCAACAACCTCCTTCCTATGTCTCAAAACATATACTAATATAAGACTAATGTTGTATTTATGAATATATGCTAATCATTCTTTTGTTACATTTGCTTTGGGCAATGTTTAAAAGTCTGCATAACATAAGTCTACGTGACATGCAACATATGATGGCTTGACACAGGAAAAATACAGTGCATATTAAACACTTCGACACAAATAAGCTCCATCGGGTACCTTTATATCAGGTGTACCGTATGTGTCACAGTGTTTTCAACAGTCATCAACCCGCACCGAAGCTGTGAGCACATTTGGGAGATTGGCAGCGAGTGCATGGGGAATCGGCGGGAATTGGCAACAGTAATGGAGCCAATTTGAGAACTAGCGAAGCTCTCATGGGGATAGCGTTTCATTATTGCAATCATCATTGTATCATGATGTGATCTTGTAGATTTGTCAATGCTGAGGTTGTGGGTAGGACTGCGGTGAGACTTGACGCCGGGGGATTAAGTTAGACATCATCCTGGAAGTGTGAGTGGAAAACAAAATAAGGCATTTTCGGCTGTGGTGGAGATACAGATGCCTCGGCAAATAATAAACAACAGGGAGCAGAAAAATAAAAAAAAAAAGGAAAGGAAAAGGAAATGGAGGTGTATAATAAGGCCTATGCTGAGTTGATGTGAATATGAGCATCAGTGCACTGTGGCACTCAGCAGAGATCTTTTAATATTCTCTGTATGATATGTCCCTATACATATGTTTCCGCCACACTCCACTTGAGCTGCATGCTGATTGGTTGCGGTAAAATGCCCCGCTGCTTTGCCAGGTGCAAGGCCAATTACCTTAAATTGTGTCACCTGCATTTTTGCTATTTATGCTGTGTCTGCGTCGCACAGAGAGGGATTTACGTCATAAATCTGTTTTTGAAGTGAGGCTTGGATGAGATCATTTTGCACAGATCGGAGGAGCGTTAGCAGCAGTAAATGGGGGTCTCGACACGGAATCTGAGGAAAATAATGTTGAAAGTGTTAGGATTTAGACACTGATTCTCTGAAAATAGCGCATATCAGGTAAAGTACATGCCCTGTGGACTGTTTCACTGTGGAGTAAATTAATTTGATAATACTTGGCATTGTCACCAAAAACAAGAAATTAGCTTGAAGAGACATGCCTTTTTCATACGTACTAATTAAGTTAACAAAATATGCAGCCAGTACTGCCTTGGTTTCAGACACATCTAGTGAGTTGTGGTGGAAACCCAGTCATGTTGTATAGTTTTGTCGCATTTTCTGTTGTTCTGTAAGCTGTGAGTGGATGAGAGCTATACACTCCAAAACATCCCTCCCATATAAATAAAGGGGCAAAAATGGTCAAATACAGATGTAGGGCACTCACTTCTAGAGTGTTACCAGTGTCCAAGATGTGGGAGAAAATTTACTCTTTCAAGAAATCCCTGCACTTCATTCCTTTAAACTATTATAACTAAAAAAAAATAAAAAAAATCTAGGACTATGTGTGAAGCCTCCAACTCGTCCCTAACCTTCCAATTACGACCTTAATAATTATATTTAAAAAAACATACATCTCTCAATGACTTATTATTGCAACCCTTCCGACTAACGTACTGAGTAATGTTAGCAAGTGTACACTGTTACAGCTTAGTAAATACTAATTTTAAACTGGTCTAGGCTACACTGAATGAATAAAATTATGCAGCTTCTAGTAAAATATATGCAGCTACATTAAATCATTTAAATACATGACCATCTGTCTAATATTGTGTTGGTCCCCGTTTGCTGCCAAAACAGCCCTGACCTGTCGAGGCATGGACTCCACTAGACTCCTGAAAGTTTGTTTATCTGGCACTAAATGTTAGCAGCAGATCCTAGAAGTCCTGTTAGTTGTTAGTTGTGAGGTGGGGCCTCCATGGATTGGACTTGTTGGTCCAGCACATCACACATATGCTCGATTAGATTGAGATGTTGGGGAATTTGGAGCCAAATCCACTTCTCAAACTCACCTTCTTCCATTGCTCCATGGTCCAGTCCTGATGCTCAACATTGGGGCTTTTGGTGGTGCACAGGGGTCAGCATGGCACCCTGACAGGTCTATGTAGCTCCATACACAAAAAAACTGATGCACTGTGTATTCTGACATCTTTCTATCAGAACCAGCATTAACGTCCGATACAGTGGCTCGTCTGTTAGATTGGCCAAAGCTCATTGATGCACGTTTCTCTCCCTACTTGCATCAATGATCCTTGTCCACCCATGAGACCACTTTTGATAAATACTGACCACCGCGATCATTAGTATGCAATGTACAGAATAAGGGTGAAAAGATGCAACCATGTGGTTCATTTCTTCCTTCGCTGAACCTATTTTTGGTCAGCCAATGCTCATCTTGCAATGAATATACAAAAAGAATATTTGAACATCCATTTTTAACAAGATGAGGCGAACATCAGATAACACCAGTCTGTCTAGTTAAGGGAGCTCTGCCTTTTTAGGGCACAAATTGAAAGTGAGAGAAATCCTCTGACAAGGATGCTTTCTGGTTTTCACTGCCTGAGGCCTTGTTCAATTGATTCAAACAGGCAGGAAATCCAAAGGGTGAACGGGGACAAACAGACAATTCAAGGAGGAGAGGAAAAGCACATTTTAGGTCAAACAAAGATGACGGGAAATGGGAAAGAATCCAAGTGTAGATAGAAAGAAGAGAAAAAAGGTAAAATGTGGTCTTCCATTGTAGAAAGTTCAATTTGGGGGGAGAGTGTCTGGAAGAAAATAAACATATTATAGGAGTGAAATTCAAAAGGTGCCTTTGATGTGCAACATTTGGAGGGATGTTACTCTGCGTGAGTCTTACATTTCCTCGTAGGCTGCAGCATCAGTTACCTGAGTGACAGTGAATTCTTCCGCGAGATAAATTCACAGGTGAGCGATCAAAGCAATTTACTCCCACAGAGATGAAATGGTCAGCTGTCACACCATATGAAAAGACACAACTTTCAGTATCATTGCCACTTTTTTAATGACACAAATAATCATGTAATGACATGTCTTTCTGAGCAAACAGACAATCTCGTGCCCTAGCTAATTTGTGCTATTACAAAAAAACAGGTTTTGTTTTTCTTAATCAAAGTAAGAGATTATGACTCATCTGTGTCTAAAGAAAGTTATTGAAGTTTCTTTGCATTTGCACTTGTCAGCAGCATGGCAGCATCTGGTCCCTTCTTAACCTCTGCTCATGCTAATGCTTGAGGGGAGTAATGACACAATATATGTGAATGTGGAATGCTCCAACAGTTCATAGTGCCTAATTACAAACATGCCAAACTTTCTTAAGATGTTGAAGATGTTATCTAGGCTTCATTATCAAGGATAGATGAGAATATCAGCTTCTACCAGCAAGCTTAGTCCAATCACATTCATAATGGACCCTCCTATTGGCTGTTGGCCTACTTGGCTTGTCAACACTGAATCAACGGTGGCCAAACTCCTCCTGCAAAAGTGTTAAAACTGACTGTGAAATAGTGCCCCGAAAAAAAGCCAGAAATAGAGAAAATGGAATCAAAATGAAACGCTTAAATATTGGCGATGCATTCACACAGACGGAAATAACTGGAAAGAGTCTAACAAGGTGAGGGCTAGAAGTTTCAGGTAAGCAGTAAATATATTTTGCTATGGCAAAATGGTTTGGATGTACTTTTTTATTGAATAAAATAAAAGCAGACAGGTTGCTTTATGTGGAGGGAGTTGTGGGTGTTGCTGAGAGCATGAGGGAAGGAGTTTTCTATTACTACATTGTTAACTAATAGCTCATACTTCAATGTTCATTCAGTATTCAAAAGTGGATTTTTAATCTGTATTTTTACATGGCACCACATGTTAGACTGGAAACATCATCAACATTTGCCTGCACAGTCCCTGCAGAGTAAAAGGGAAAAAAAATAAAGATCTTCACTAAACCTCAAAGCACACATTAATGGACCTATATAGTAATAAAAATCAAGGAATAGCACATTCCTTACATACATACTGCATGCATACATATTGACAGGACAAAATGTAAAGAAACATAATGACATGAATTCTAGAGACAACAGAACCCTGCTTTTTGAGCCGAGAAAAGATGCTGCTCCAAAAGCCGAGGGACTTCCCAATAACTTCTCAGCCTCTAAGCTACTGATTAACCTTGTTCAGTCAGGACCACTCAAGTCAATACTAAACAAATTGACATTGCTTCAAGTAAATGCTCTTTAGTTTAAATTTGGCGCGAGCATCTGTTCTGGGACCCCCCTGTCCTTCCAGCTGCAAACAGAAAGGCATCTCTAAGACTGGAATAGCAAGAATAACAGCCCCAGGGAATAAAGCATGAGCATCAATGACAACTAATATGACATTGATAACAAAGACTATATGCAACAAAGGATGGGGAGTTGAATGTGGTTTACAAGAGCTTTGCAATAAAAGCTACTGTGTCAGGCTAAATCCTTTTAGCTTTTAAGTGTCTAAAATGTGATATGTTTAAGTTCTTAAGACCAATTCCTGCAATGTAAATACACATACACCACATCCCTCTATCCAGATTCGGATTTATCTTTCTACTATTTAGTAAAGATAAACCCATATTAAATCACATTTTTTCATGTGCATTTTTGGTTCAAATCATACAACATTTTTCATACATCTTTAAATCGGTGGTCGCACAGTGTGACAGCATCAAAAATCGAAGTTGTGCAGCAAAAGACATCCTACAACAAATATCTGACAGTATCAATTGTTGCAACTTTGTCTCACCATATGATAGCTGGGTAAGTGACTTTTGCCAAGCTCTTTTTGCAACACTTGAACCCCGTTTGGCCTTTTATTTTCCAAAGTCTGATGCTCTTTTGAATGGCACTGAGGTTGGCTATCGCTGATGTTGCTAATTTGACTATAGTTGTAGCCTTGCTCTGTGACAAGCATCTAGACAACCTCATCAGATAAAATGTTGAAGTTTTAAATGTCATATGGTTTGTTTTCCAGCTACACATTTCAAGCGTATTGGGTTTAAAAATGCTTAATCTAACAGGTATAACCCTATACATAATATTGATTTGAAAGTACAGATTTATATTTTATTTATGTGTAGAATGTGAAGTTACAAAAAATAAAAAGCTATGAATTGGATCAGCCAAAGCTAAAGCTAGCATCCCTTTAACTGAGCATATGCTGCATGTTAATATTCCATGAGCGCACTGTACATTTGCCATGTGGTCCGGATACACTTAGCCTCTCCTGCTCCCAAGCCGGACATAATTCCCTTCAAGGTCAAAGGTGTTGGCAGCAGAGAGGCAAGTGTTTGAAAGAGTCAGGCACGGACCGCTAACTGGTCTCATACGTGAGGGTCCAGACCTGATCCCACTGTGATTCGTCCACTCAGACTGAAGGTCACACACAGGACAACCTATACACACTGATGGCCCACCTGCATCCCAAGTGGAAACGGGCTTTAGAACGAGGAGGGCAAATGCGCAAGGCTGGAAAAAATACGAACATATAGTAGTGTAGTTTTTGTATAATTTATAGTGCTATGTCACTTGAGTAATAAAAGTCAGTAAAATTGAAAATTCTCTTACTATGTCATAGTGATTTGGTTATATTTTATCTCTATCTAAGTACTTAAAGTCAGAAATCATTGAAGGTAAAAGAAATGAATTATTTCTTCTTTGTTATTCTGGTTGAGAGACTTTTAGCATTTACGTTTGTGGAGACAGATTGTATGTTGACATTTGAGCTTAAATTGTAAGGCCACATGCATTTACCTTACAGACAGTTGAATATTAAACACTTCTGTGCCTAAGGTTTAATGTGGCTACTGCCTCAGGTCCTCAATATCTATAGAAATGCCTTTGTATTTAAATGAAAAATATATAACAGTCAGACCTGGCTGAGAAGTTTATTAAAGAGCTGCTGATTTTGAACTGGATTACCTGCGTTTACCCTGGCTTTAGTTAAAACAACGAGCAAGTGGCACATTTGTATTCCATTTCCATAAATCTCATAAAGCATTCACCTTTCTTCCAGTTTGCTCCATTTGCTTCTCCTCCACAGATGAAGTGAAAGACAACAGATACGTCTGTTTCAATCAGCCTCACTGGTATTGTTGCAGCTCATTGGGCTAAAACACTTTGTTGCTGTATCTCTGCCAACATCACAACTGCTTTAATGGCAGAATTTGTATTCCGAAGCATAACGTGTCGCGCCGAGTGTTTTCTTTTATCACAAACAAAAGCAAATGTAACTTGAAGGAAGTTCGACCTGAGAGTTTTGAGACCCCTTGCTTCAAAATGCTGATCAAAGAGCCTGTACCCATTTTCCATAATGGATATGTACTATGTTCATCTGTCATGCAGTTTTGCATTTACAACTTAATGATAGAAACCATATGGTCCTTTTATTTTTTCCGTTCTGTTGTGAGCGCACGGAGTTGCTTTGTTTGTGTGAATACCTTTTTATTAACAAGTGCAAAGGTGCTGCAAATGTCACCTATTCATGATGAATTCCTCCCGTGAGCTGAAATCCCATTAAGTCGTTCCCACAGGGTTGTATTCGCCATGATAGGGCCCTGAAGGACAAGTCAGATTCCAGGAATCCCATAGGCCCCATATACAGTGTCACCTAATGATTAGTTTGTGCATGTGTGTCCTCAACACTAGACAATAGCATCCCTGCTGTGAATAATTAAGGTCTGCGGCGCTTGAATTCCCCTGTTCCGCACAGGAACACTAGACAACCTTTGAAGATGTTCTTCTCAGCACGTCATTAAAGATCAGACATGTTAAGAAAGGTCTCAGAGAAGCCTACTCCCTGAAGCTCCCCGCTGACTTCTTTGTGATGCTGCTCAACTTTCACTTACAAGGTTTAGCAGGGGTCGCCTTCCTATCAAAGCCCAACCTGCAGCTCAGACAGCACAGGTTAAAAAAGGAAACTCTAAGCAGAGACAGCTGCCCCTTTTGTTCTACAAACTGTGATACCGATTCTCCCCACAATATCTTGCCCCATGAATGGTCCTAGAGCGACAGTAAAAAATGTGATTATGGCATCCTGTAAAAAAAAAAAAAAAAAAAAAAAAAAACTTCACCATATGAGGTACATGCCACACAAACCTTTTTTCATATTGGGACCCAAGTAATACAGTAGAAAAAAGCAATAGTATGTGTTTGTATTTAGTCATTCAAAACTAATGTCCTCGCCATGTGCAAAAGATTGTTTCTTTTTTTGTATGTGTTTTGGCCTTCTTTATATATATATTGGTAAACATTGCTTTCTGAAAATGTACGCAATTGAAAACTGCTGTCAGGGTGAAGATTTGCGGAAGCTATGTTTTCCACTAAGATGTGAGACTGGTAACATGAAGTTTCCCCAAAGTGTGCTGATGTCTTGACTTAATTTTACTGTTGTGTGGCTAGAGATATTTTGTAAAATACCCATGAACCTATTGAAATAGAAAGCACCATATTAGACACAAGCTATTCTTGGTATACTGATGTACACAAATAGGCTGGCTAACCATGCTTATTCTTTTTTGTCTATACTATACAAATAATTAGTGATATTTATGGTTTTCAAGTTGGATTGCCAAGGGAATAGGACCAAAAGCATTTAAACACTACTATACTTTTCAACAGACATGAAACTAATGAGAGAAGCGATGCGTTCAACATAGAGTAGCAATAGAATGACAACCAGATGAGTATCTACTAAAAACAACCAAAATGACCTCCTTTGTGAGCAAATGAATAAAGTCTGTTCCAGTGCGTTGTTCCGACAGGGTTTGTAATTGGAAAAGGACCATATTCACTCCAACAATTTCCACTAAGTGAATGCACACTTTGAATGACTGACCAGACTAATACACTCACCCCATGCCGGGACAGTTATGGGATGACGTGAAATGAGAAGAAAAGCAGGTACATCCTGCAATTAAAAATGAGCATAGAGTGGACTAGTTGTGCTCCCAGTCTTTTCACAGAAGAGACACACTGTCATAAAAAGGTTATTAGACATTTGAATCATTGGGATTTCTAAATATACTATTCACATTCTGCAGGCAAGATCAGCTTTTGTTGTGCGTGTAATAGCCATTATGTAAATGGTATTTTTTGGAGGGAGAAAAGTATTTTGTCATCAACTTTATTAGGCATGTAGAATCACCAATGGAATATAAAATACTTGGTAAAAAAAATGAAGTCAAGAGCAGATCAATTTGTATCCACTGTAAGCACCTTGTATTTTTCAGAGCTTTTAAGGCTTTTAATCATGTGTTTAAAAATGAACCCAGACGACTGGGAGAAAACAACAGTGCAGCAAGACAGAGTCAAAAGCAGAGTATTCCCTTGATACGCTTGTTGTACAAGTCCTCACCTTCTGCTGCAATAAAAATGATGCAAATACAGGACATGCCTAAGGTTGACAATTAAAAGTGCAGATGGAAGCTTTTCTTTCTAACTCTGGTTTCACAATATCATTAGAAAGGGACTGTACGTACATGTTCCATTGGTTACCTAGTGATCTCTTATATACCAGAAACCAACTTTTCCACTTTACAATTCTTGCTTTTATGTAATGATAATGAATATGATTACTGATAAAGACAACTCTTTTCATCTTATTTACCAGATGTAATATAATTCAGTGCCAAAAACAGTAAATTTGAAGCCACAGAAAAATAAACTGTTATAATAGTAGTGCATTACATTGTGTCAATATGGGTAGAACAGAATGAAACAAATTGAAACAACTTTTTTCCTGAACGGCATGCCATAATATATACAGCGGTGGAAAGAAGTTTTCGGACACCCCATGCATTTGTGTAATATTGCATTATTGTTCTTCAAGTGCATTTTTTTTTTTTTTTTTCCAGTTTTGAATCACATTCTCTGTTATTTGTTGAATTTGATACTGACAATGTTGAGAACATGATGAAACTGTCAAGAATTTAGTTTTTAGTTAGTTTTTCCTGTAAAAAAAAAAAATCATTTGTATTTGTATTTTCCTGTGAATTACACATACAATTTTGTACAAACTTTCCTGCAACTTTGGACAATTATCATTAGGTCTTGGCACATCAGCCACTGAATGTGGGGGGGTTAATTGCAGAGTTTCCTTTGCATTTTACAGCACAGTACGTATTTCACTTAGGTACACTTACAAGGGTAAGTACAGAAAAGGCTGCAGAGCGCACAGCTCTTGACGTTCTCTGACTGATGACGCACATACTCACCAGAGAGCAATAGCAGCAGGGGCGTAATGCATGCTTACAAGCTGCTGCGTGCACACAAATGCAGCCTGGACACATCAGAGAGAGAAGTTGAGATGAACACTGTATTTTTAACCCATTCTGTCGGTGGTGGAAGTTTAAAGAGCCTCCATTCATCTGTGTGACACAGCGTCTTTTTGTAAAGTCAAGTTAAGTTTGTAAAGTCTTGCTCTTATTGGTGATAAGGTTAGTTTTCTGAAGTTAAGTAGGAGGACCACACACCTTCACACTTGCCTCATCCTGTCATAGGCCTATAAATGGCATCAGGTCATCCCTAACCCATCCTTTCATTGTTCTCGTCTCTCATGAGCCCCAACCACCCATCCTCCTTTACGTTTCCCTGTCTGTTAGGTACAGGGGGTGAATAAGCTTGATGCCTGACAGCTCGTCAGCCTTAAGAATGCCCCACACTGCCTCACACTCATGTCTTTAATTCCTAATTGCCCAGTATGTTAAGGTTGTGGTCCAATTCCCATTATTGGCTATTAAAACAACAATGAAGCTACATGGCCTGTTTAATTAAAAACAAAAAAAGTGATGATTTTATTATAAACTTTGAGCCATGGAAACTCATTATGAGGCACATTTCCAGCACATATCACAGTACGTCTGGTTTGATTCAACTGATCTTTGGCTCAAGTAAGGAAGGAGTTTAGAAAAGCCTCATTATTGTGTTTTACTACCACACGTCCTTTAAAAGAATGTCTAGATTATTTTCTGGCAAATATGATATTAAATGATCAATGATCAGTTGTACAAGATGCAAGGTGAATTATACAGAAAATACGTTTTTAGAAAACCTCCCGCAAAATCAGGACTTTTGGCCCACAACAATCACACAAGAAATGGGGACTGATTAAACATACCATGACTCTTATCCTGAACTGCTTAATTGAAATGCAATCAAAAATTATTAAAATGATGTTAAAATATTCAGGATGTTTCCATGGCAACCCAAGCAACCCAAATGAAAAATTATGCGATGTACTGAAAATGCTTAAGAAAAATGACATAACAAATTTTGATCTTGTTACCCAAAGTGTTAATAAATAAACAGTCCAAGATGCCTAAAAGAAGCTGAAGCATAAAACTCAATGTGTTATACAATCTTTTATTAAAGGGGATGTGAGGATTGACAGTCAGCCTATAGATAGCACAAACCACATTCTGATAGGAGATGTGGTATGTCAAGATAACAAATATGTTTTAAGTTGGGATGTCAGATTTAGATATGTAAGATGGTGCAAGAACATGTCAGTGTTACTGCAGCAAGAAAGCCTTTTCACATTTGAACTAGAACATGACCAGAAGGTAGGGGGAAAGTTTGATGTTGCCTATCGTAATTGGTCGTTTCTAGATGTTCTAGTTTCAAACGGTAATTTAAAATAGCTTACATGTCAGATTGTTGAAAAAAAAAAAGATATATACATACATAGTGAATAAAAGGTCACATTAACATCACATAGAAGAACTATTTCTATTTGTAGGTAAATGTGATGTGGATAAGTAAGGTTTTAAAAAATGGTTCCTTAAGTTTTCCACATTCCATTGATGGCATTGACGACACGGAGACAACGTAACAATGTTCAATGTTTGGAAATTCAAAAACATATAGTATGCACTGAGCACCTCATTTAATCTCATTTAAAAGTGTCCAGTTCAGCTGCAGAGAAATGTGATTGGCTCATGCCACTTGAGGGCAGAGCTTAACAGTAGTCTTTTCATTGGCTTAGCACTAGTTAAAAGATACCATGTTCTTATTTTAGTGCACTAGAAGTGATGCTTGTAATTTCAAAAGCCGTCTGCCCAGCCTAAAACTGGACGGATGGCCACTCTGCTGGGCACACATGAGCCAGGGGTATAGAATCAAATTGTGTAATAGCCGTTCCACGTCTTGTGCTGTTTTCATTTCCTCCTAATGCAGTATTTCCTGTGACATCAAAAAGCTAAAAGAGCTGGAGGGGAATCACGTTGTAATAAGAATGGGCTTATTTTTTTCCCAGTCTTGACCGAAAAGAAGAGGATGGCAAAGTCACGGGAGATTTACAAGCCAGTGTTCAGTGCTCTTTAAGAGGATGCATAGGGGAATGTGCTTAATGATTTATTACCTCATGCCACGGTTGAAATCAAAATGGATTTCAGAATCTGCTCAACTCTTAAATCTAGACCGGGAGGAGTGTGATTTATGGAAGTGACATCAGGAGCCCCATGTGTTGGCAGTGTGTCTTATCAAGCATGTGTGAAGCAGCATCTTGGCCTCATTAAGCACATTCAAGTTATGTACAGTGCAATGATTTTTTTTTAAGGCGTGTGCTTTATAAAAATGCTATCTGTGCAACTGTTACCTGCCCGCTCTCATTATTCTGTGTAACAAGGATGAATCACACACGCTTTTTCATTCAGCCGCTTCAGGTCAGGTGGTGAGAACATGTAATGGAGCACATCATTTTGTAAAATGATAAAGTTAGGGTTTTAAAGGGTTAGATCTTGTAAGGAACAATTTAGACTGCCCTACTTTCGAGAAGGAAATGGTATCAGGACGAAGTTATCATAAAAATCATTAAGCTTTGGTTCAACTGGACTTAAGTGTTTGTTGTTGTTTTTTATTAATCACCAGAATGTATCCATACAGTCGATATGAAAGTCATGGCAGCAGGTGGCATATTTCAAATCAGTGGTGTCAAACTCATTTTAACTCCATACTGAGAAGTGTTTAAATAAGTTATCGCCTCGCCAAATATTTATTCATTCTTATCACTGTTTACGTAAGACTGCAGAGGCGGGTACACCATGGATAATCAGCAATCAGTCGCAGGGACAACACTTAGACACACAAGGACACACAATTTAGATCCACCAATCTAAACATGCCTATCATTGGGTGCAACTTAAATAATTTAGGTCAGATCTGGGCAGAAGAGTTTGTTGAAAAAGCGACGAAGCATAGACAGACTTCTACATTCAATGCTACACTGTGTTGAGTGTCTTGTCTCCAGGTCCTGTATTGATGGTGATGAAATGAAAGTCTCCAGCCTTTCTTTCTCGTGTGACTCCTCTCAGCTCCGAGGGCAGTTCATCAGCATCATAAGAAACACACTGGCCCTCATTTATCAAAGGTCCACATCCCAAAAAACTAGGTGTGCACCACTTTTCCACTTTTGCACTCATCAATTTGAACATGGGCATACAGGAGGCAAAAATATCATGCCAGCTCAAGAGGTTGTGTAAAATTGACACTATAAATATACGCACGATTTCGGTGCAGCCAGTAACTCTGGCTGTGTTGATGTTTTGGCAAGATTAAATAATGAATAGTATTGAAAGTTTCAGCGACAGATTGCAGACTGGTGATCTGTGCTGGCAGCTGTCTGAACCCCAATACACATACATTTCCATACAAACAATGACTAAAAGAGAATTCTATTAGATGCTTAGATGATTGTTCCCACGTGAATCTAAAACCACCATCACTTAATAAACAATAATTCATTAAAACAGATAATTTCCTATGCCAAACTCTCCCTGTTGAATGCCTGGTGACATGGAGACACCCACAGCATCTAGGTAAATAAAAATCTAAATCTTACCCTGGAGTTAAACAGTATCCTCTAACGGATTATATTAATATCCACATGTTTAAGCAAGTGCACGTGAAGAGCCGTGCCCTGGTGGAAAGGTGTATGGGGCAACATAAGGGACGATGGGTTCTGCCTTGGACCTGCAGGAGGGACTTTGTTGTACACATCTAAAAAGGTGTGCAATACTTTATTATCTTATGCACAACCTTATAGAACAGGTTGTAAGGTTGTGCAGAACAGGCTTCTTTTGACCCACTGCAACTGGACCAACCCGTGATTTTTCCAGTGTGGACCTTTTTAGTGTCATCAGTGTTCATTAATGTGTCATTTATTGACAAAAACAGCAGTTAATCTCCACCAGTAACAAGTAGATTTTATTTTGTCTCTCCAGGGCCCTCAGTCAAGGCACTGGGTCTTACTAATGGCCTGCCAAAGTGGGGTGCATGGCCTTCAATGCACTCTGTACAATGCAGCCCCTGGACAGGCTCCAGAACAGGCTGTGCTACAGGTGATTCAAGGTGCCTGGTATTAAATTAAAAAAAAATCATAAATCCCACACATGCTCTGGCATTTCTCTTTTTTTTAACGTAAAAGTCTGTACTCATTTTTACACAAACTTTGATAACTGAGGTGTATCACAAGAATTGAACAAAGGACTTTGTAACTTTTACATTGCGCAAACAGCTTCTTGACAGTGTCAATCAAAATAAATAAACATAATCTTTTTTTCTCCAGATGACATGAGCACTTTTTGAACTCACTCACACTTTTTTGTTATTGAATTGTAAAACATAAGTTGTGCCACAATGATCAAATTTAAGGCCATAGCATATTTATATTGTGCAAGCAGGGTCATTTTAGCAGTGAATTTCTTTCTGAAGCGATATCAGTTTGTGGTAAATTGCGGCATTCTTTTCTTTTTTTTTTTCCAAATTAAAAATCCAATTGTTATTTGAACCTTGATTAATTCTAATGTTGTAAGATTTAGAGTCAAATAAAAGAAGAGTAAACTCTGTAACTATATTCAGTATTGTGAAATGCATTATTGCTATTCCATACACTAATGCCTCTGAGATCCTTCTACTGGCAGTTAAAAGTGTTTTTTATACACCAATAACAGATCCCTTTAAATCAAATGAACACTTTCTTTATCATAACACAACCATAGAGAGCCATTATGGTGGAAATACCAATGATCATGGAATAAACACACGTGTAAATAGTCCTTTTAACATGTCAACAGCTGCTTTGTTGGGAGCATGTAGGACAGAAATATTTGGAGTGGCGCTGTTTTTGCGGCACATTGGGCATGCACTCATCCGGTGACGTGGGAAATGCTTGTCTGACTTTATTAAATGTCTGGTAACAGAATGAAATTTCATAGATACAGTTTATTTGGCCTCATCAGTCCATGAAAAATTGCTACAGCAGAACAACATTAGTGTTTCTTTTTTATTTGCTCATTGAACATTCAAGCTGTGCAGTAATTGCTCAACCACTTCAGTCTTTACCACAGAAACTTCATCCATTTTTATATGAAAAGTATACATAAAAATAGTGCACACATGATGAGGAAATTGCAGTAAATACACGTTTACAGTCTTACTGTCAACTGTCCTCGTGAGGAACATAAAGGAGATAATGAGCAGAGCTGAATGTTGAGGGAGCATCTCTATGTCAAAGCTTTAATTCACCTTTTTCCCCCCCCATTTTTTTTGGCAGGAAAAAGCGGAGTGATGTCTTACGTAAGGCTGACAATGTTTATCCAGCAATTACGCACTGTAGCTTAGTAAAGCGGCTCATGTTTATGCTATGACGCCTTGAACGCTGTCTGTCTGTGTTTGGTAACACTGCAAAGCTGTTGATCTGCAACACAGTGAACAGCTGATGTTGGGACCTGCTGCTTTGGATTTGTGCAGGACAAACATGTTGACTATGAGTAGCAAGTCATAAATACTGTTTGTACTCATTATAACATGTAGCCAGAGGCTGCTTGATGTAGCACTGTGTAACTTTTAGCCCAAAAATGTATATTCTCTAAATAATTTTGATGTTTCTTTGATATGACATGGGTAGAATCAGGCCTATCGCACTGACAGAGTACCTTCAGCTGGAAAGAAACCTCTTTGGTGGCATATCATGAGAGATTACATAAGTGAGGCACTCTACCACACTGCACATATAATATAGGAAATAGGCTAATATTCTGGACCCTAGCAGAGTCTAAACCTACTGTTTGAGAAGACAGGTTTTTCCTCTGAACCTGCCTTAAACATTTGTACTGGTAAACAAACATGGTGCTCAGAGACCTGTGCTCTCTTCTGGTGAAAAGTTACACAGGGCTGCTTTACCAGAATCGTGATTCCAATCCAGGGTGACAACAATGCTAACTTGATTAATAAAACTGCATTGTCTGTTTTTCTTGGCATTTTCCTTTTGATTGTATTTTTTGTGCAAATTAGCTTTTCTCCTTTGTGAAAAATGTTTGACAATTCAAATGCCTCTAAAAGTGTGTCATATTGATCTGAGTCCAATTTATGAAAAAGGGACTTTAGCGGTTTATCAAGGCTTCTGCCACCTTTAGAACAATTTGGTTGCTCCTCAAGATTGAAAATACACTAGTAATAGTAAGGTGTGCAGCTTTTGTCAACACCTACAGTACGCCTGCGAAGATTTATTACCAAACCAAGGCAACCCAATCCAGTCCAACTATGGCAACTATCATAATTTACTGTACATGTTAAGTTTGAAAAGTTAGAAACCCTTTTGTTTTTGAGATTTACAGAGATGCTTGAGGTCTGTGTACGTTCTTAATCATCCAGGTAATCATACTATTAAAGGGTTGAAAAGACTATGTCCAGTTGCCTTCTTCTTTTCAATACTTTAACATAGATGCTCGGGGTTACCTATAAAAGCATAAATGCACTTCTCCTTCAACAAGTTTATGTGTTTTTGCCAGCTGTAGAGACAAGAATGAGAAGTAATGAAACTTTCTCTGGGCTCTATTGAACCTATGTCTATAAAGTCATAACAGACAAATGGAAAGAGTGTGGATTCTTACACCATTTTGGATAAGTTAAAAGTATTCCTCATCAAGAATCCATCATGTGATGCATTGTTACCATCTCCAGACCATATGTAATTTCAAAAACTCCTAAAATCCCAGAGGGGAAAATACCACCTGAACATGGCTGCCAACATTCTTGTTTTAAAAGGAACAGTTTCAGCAGCTCTCCTCCCGATCACAAGGCCTTTCCCGGGAGTGCAGTTATACCAGCAGCTGAAAGAGGTCACCGAGCCATGTTTGTGTGAAAACCAAAAACACATTCCACTTTTTTTCTTTTTTTTTTAGAGTATATCTATGAGGCACGTCAAAAATAATCTCTCAGCTGAGATACAAGGGCAAAACCTGGCATTAATGGAGTTGTGTCTGCTGCTCTGTTAATAATTAAGAATTCCACAGACACACGAATTTGGTTGTGTGTCGGCAGCATTAATTCTGACAGCTACACACCTTCCATTTGTCCCTACCTGTATCTATAATTGACCATTTTTTTCCACCTTACAGACTGCTCTAGTGTTGCTGTAAGCACTAATGCTCTCAGGTGGAAGTGTGTTGACTCACACATTAGCCGGCACAAAAGCGCATGTTTTGGCCCCATTTCTTAAAAAGCCTAATATACTGGGATGTTTTTTTTCACACATTATAGTTAGAGTCTGGTAGTTTGGACTCTTAAAGCCACACATACTGAATAAATCTGACATGAACGAATGGTTTACCATTTTATTATTCATATTGGAGGTAGCTCATGAAAACCAACTATTACTTGTTGGAAAATTTTAGATCTATTTTCAGGTTGTGATGCCCTGAGCCTTGGGCTCTGTCAACCTGTAGGATAACATGTCTCCAACCTCGAGCCCTATCAGCTGAATAACAACTGAATAACATCTCTTTTGTAATTGCATTGTTTGTGAACTGACCTTCTAAGAGGTTTTATAAGCTCAGTCCTATGAAAGCTTAGCCAGACTTGAATGTTCAATACACTTTGTTGACTGTTCAACTGTCTCCGGCCGGACCTGTATGTGATAGTGATAGTGAACTGCTCCTGCTTAATTCATCCAGAGTCTCTTCAGTTTATCTATGTGTTCCAATACTTTGCAGCTCTAAGGCAGTATACCAATTCTCTTACATTACTAATTGAATATTTGTTCTGTGTTGTTGTAGCTGTTGTTGTTTTTTTCTTTGTTATCAAGATGTCTCAATCTGAGATAGCAAACAGTGAACAATTTCGTGTTCCCTCGTATTCAAGTTTGATGTTTAATCTAAGCCACATAAGGTCTTCACACAGAAAAGCAAAGCTAAAGCCATATATGAATTTGAAATCAAACAACACATGGCTAATTTCTGTAAATGCAACATAAGGACATAGTACTGGTTTTTGTTTGTAAAAAAAATAGCAACAAACTGATGTGAACTGTGTTGAGGTCATGTAGGGAGCTGAAACTCTTCTTTTTCAGATATATAAGGCCTGGAGCCGACGCTTTTTCTTATATTCTTTCGGCTGCACCCAAAGCTGATGCTGCTTGTTTACACCTTCTGGGTGCAAGTGCTAAATTACCACACAGAGGCCATTATGGGACATCATCTCTGATCACGGAGAGGAGACATGGCACATTAATCACCACAAAATGCTATATAACTCACAAACAGTCGCACACACACTCCGAGGCAGCCTCACATGTAAATTCAAACTCACACATATTTTACAAAAAGGCTTTTAGTACTGTCACTCTCTCCCCATTTACATTAACCGAAGCTTTTGGCTGTTGTGAAAATGTGGAAATGCACAGGAGCACTTTGCAAAGACAGCGTTATTGTGACAAATAGCTCTTGGTGGCAGTGTTGAAATCCATTTCAACACAGCCTCAAAACCATCGGATTTGAATGTGTATTTCATTTTAGTGACTTATTCTATTGACCTTCGTAGTGATGCATTGTAACTGAGGATTTACTAATGAGGGCCGATGAAATATGCCCCAGTTTTAGTTGTCGGGAATAATTAATGAAGTAATTCACACACTGGACAAATGCAGTACCATCAGAAAGTTATAAAATCAGACAATTATCTCTCATTTGTCTGTTTTAAATCAGCATTCACCTCTCCATGGCCCCTGAAATAAAGCAGCAGTATTGTAACAGTATTGTACCCAAGAACAGTGCCCACACACTCTACCTTTGAAAATCACTGCAGGACATTTGTCTGCAGTGAGAATGTCCCTAACAAGCTGCAGCACTGTGTGAATGTCCTCACTTTAACCGCTGTAGGATTTATCAGTGTGTTAAAGTATAGTTACATTCAAGCAAGACTGGTTTGTAGTCATTCAGTTTTCAGGAAAAAAGGTATACAGTACATCTACATACAGTAGCTAAATCCATATACAAAGCAATCTTGATTTCAGAACGTTGTATGCAAAACTTTGCAATTTTGCAATCTTTATCAAATGGTTCACTCTCCTTTGCAACAACTGGACAATCTGTTTTTCTAGTATCTTATCCCCTTTTATCGAATTAGAAGTCAGAAAACAACCCTGTTCATGGAGTTTTTTCAATTTTTCTCATCCACATGGTGGTTGATGTTGACCACATTTAAAACTTAGCTTTTGGTTCATAGCCATTGCTCATCACACAGTGACTTTTGCAAAATAATAGTGTGTCGGCTTTAGACCTATGTACGTACACTGAGAACAGGAGCTGTGGTTTCCATATCACACTTTATCATCATCAAACTTGGAACAGACCACAAGGGCTATGACTGTCTTCCCATCCCAATGTGTCTCCAAAGTCACTGACCACTAACTTGCTAACTTGGCTAGGCAGATGGTTCTGTTTGTTCCACACAACTTCCATAAACAGCATTTGCGTGTGGTACTTTGAATGAATAGCTGGTTGGGATTTATCAACTGAGAGCAACTGTAGTCTTATCCTATCAGAGCAACACCATGTTGGTTACCTTAGTCATGGTAAAATGGTTGCTACATCTTCAGACTTAAAACATGCTCATACCTGTCTGTCCTGCCACATCATTGGTCGATCACTTGGATGCTTTGTTCAAGCGGAGCAGTACCACATGATTTCTTGTGACTTTGTTAAAACCCAAATCTTGAGAGAATTCTGCTACTGCACAAGGTAAAATAAACACATCAACATTAAGGACAAAATATGTACATGTTTTCTAATATACTGTACCATCTCACAGGACTCTGTTGCATCGTTGAAACTCTGGCTCAGGTACAGTTTTCTGGGAATGTCCTTTCTATTTTTTTCGTTATTACATTCATATATAGAGAGTTGTCTCTTCAACTGGATGACACCTTCACTTCTTTTACACTTGTAACATTGCAATTTTGCATTAATACCAGCAACGGCACCATTGCAAACAATGCATACAATTAAAAATGATGACTGGTAAAGACAAAACAGTACCAGCCCTTTTAAGTAGAATTCAGGTTCACAACAAACCTCCAACTGCCACTTATAAGTGTCATGTTTATGTATTTTCAATCTAGCTAAGTTGGTTTAGTATTTTTTGCAGTTTTTTGTAGTATAAGCTTTTGTAAAATGAATAGAGTTTCACATTTACTGGCATTGTGTGCTATAATCTCTATTAAGACCGCTGACTTTATGTAAAGTGATGAGAAATGAGCTTGTGATGAAGACCTTGCCTGGAGCGGTCCTGTGGATTTATGTCCTCTTCCATAACTGAAAACACCCCTCCATGTGGCGACATAGCCGGGAGAAAAATATAAAAAAAAAAGAATAGGGAGGTGGAGAGGACTAACATACTGTATGTTAATAAGGAGTTGTCACAGTCTATAACTTGGCCTTGTATTAATTATGCAAAAGCTGTGGGAGATCTGCCAGCAGTCCGAAATAAACCACAGATCCACTGGGGCAAGCTAAGGTCTAGGGGTCGGCAAACTAAACTTCTGCTCAAACATTTAACTCAGTCCTGTTCTGTAAATCTGCTCTGCAACAACGTCCATCACTACAGCCATAATACAGTAATTGCCAATCAATCTCCTAACCATGAAGGTCAATTATTAATGTGTCTGCATAAAATACACATTAGATCAATACAGTAAACAAAATCCCCCGTCAATCTATGTTAAAAGGTCATTCCTATGTCATGAATAGTGGAAACCTGTAGGTGTAAGAATGGTTGGAGAATAAAGTGTGATATCAAAAATGTATTCTAATTGTAGTTACAGTTCAAGTGTAAGGGCTTTGTTCTGTTCTACTGTTAACAAGGATGGTCAGTGTCCCAGTTCAGAGAAATTGTGGCGTTACATTTGCACCAACTATATTTATTTAAAAATGTTCTATACTTTGGCTCTAGCAACAAGATCTTAGTAGCAGATGTGTTACATTTAGAATTGGTTAAGTGAGGCCCCCATGGATTGCCTTGCCTTTCTTGCAAAGTTTTTGGAAGAAGCTACACATTAAAGTCCCTGAATAGCCCACAATTGTGTTTTTGAGATCACTTAAACCAGGTGATATACACTGCACATTTATTATTTATTTTTATTGTATTATTCCACTATTAAACAATATTAGGTCCAAGGCCATTTATTTAAGTTCTCTGAACTGTAAAAAATGGTGTCTTATGCAAACAGTATCCTACCCACTGTCATTCTGTCAGTAAACTAACTATAGGTTGTTTTATGGGTAATAAACAATATGAATTTTACATAACTGTTAACAAATCACAGTTTGATGCTAAAAATGTCCAATGTGGCCAACTCGTGCAAGGCATTATGTGTTTTGTGTTTGTTTTTATTTCACTGTGTCTAGCACACTACCTGACTGATTTTCTCATTAATCAGTGTGGCATTTGTTTTAT
Organism: Rhyacichthys aspro; assembly: GCA_036850595.1. Lineage (NCBI taxonomy): Eukaryota > Metazoa > Chordata > Actinopteri > Gobiiformes > Rhyacichthyidae > Rhyacichthys > Rhyacichthys aspro. The sequence goes on from CM072159.1 coordinate 7,641,539, forward strand.
TTAAATGCATTTTCTCTGCTAATTTCAAGCAAAGCGCAAAACACAACCTTCAATAAATCTTGGCTATTAATGTGGATGACATTTTCATTTGATGAAACCCTTCACTCGGTGGGATCTCAGGAATAAGCTCATTGATCATTAGAAAGTAATCCCCCTTTGAATTAAGTTTCCCACTAACCACTATTCTGCACAGCTACGGGCGTTCTTTTAGTTTCAGTGACATTTCGGAGACTGCATCAACCCCAGCAGGCTCTCTGTAAAAGTTCACTTCCCTCTATTGGGATTTTGAAAAAGAAAAGTGTTAACCCTGCCTTGATCTAGTCTTCTCAGTAGCTAAAGACCTGTTTTGACTCTGAAATATTTGAGGAAGGTGCCATGAAAAGGATTGAAGATGTGACAGTTCTGTTTTGAGTTGAACCAAGCAGAGACCTAACATGACCTCTAAGCAATCATTTCTTTTAAAAATGTAATTATTATAATAGCTTTTATATTCCTATTTCATCTAAAAGCATGATAATACATCCTCAGATCAGACCTTTGATGGCCATCCACATCTCCATATGCCATGAATTTTTATTTAATCTGCGCTCACCATTTTCATTCTTGAGCTTTAATGATGTATGAACTTTCACAGTAAGACAGTGTTTTTCAAGGAATATAATAGCAACTTCTTGTCTTATGTTAAACATGAAATAGGTACGCCTATACTGCAAGTGAGTAATGTAACTGATAAGGGCTGTTGGAACAATGAAAAGTACCTGAACATGAAATAATATTGGCACAAGGAAGTCTCAAGTTAAACCAGACAAGATGGGGTCCTACTTCAAGCAACACAGTCTCACAAAATTGATTGATTAGTATACTAACATAATTAAAATCATAGGTTCAAGTCTCCAGTTGTCAGACACTGCATTACTTTCTGACGTTTGCATGTTCTCCCCATGTTTGCCTCAACTATTGAAGTTCAAGAAATACATTTGCATTACCTGTGTTTTAAAATATTCTACACATATGCATGTTAGTGGCAGATGTGTTGGTGAGGGCTCCATGGATTGCCTTCCCTTTCTTTTTTTGGTAGAGACTCCACATTAACATCCTTAAATAGCCCAAAAAAGGAGTTTTGGAGATCTCTTGAACCTGAGGCGATGTACAAATTCCATTGTACAACAATGATACTAGGTCTAATGACAGTTTTTTATGTTCTCTGTGAAAACTGGTATCTTTTATGAAAACAGTATCCTGTTCACTGACAGCCACCGAAGGAAAAGTAATGTTGTAATAATGCACACATAAATAAACTTTGCAAAGGCAGAGCATTATCAAAAGATGTCTGCTTTGAAGTAGACTTCTGCAACTACATTAACTTCTTGCCTTGTTTCCACCGAGACTGTACGGATCATGTCACTATAAGTAAGGTTCTGTTGCCAAAATAGGTACAAGTGTCTATTAAAGAGCACCATACAACTTTGGCAGCCCATCATCCATTGGTTCCACAAGTAGTCCAAAAAGGACATCTAAATAATGGAATAATGGAAGATGGATACTTTGACTTCACATTGGACTTTCATGTCTTAAAAGGTGTCTTAGATGGTGGGGAGATTGGTGCTCTCTGAGGGGATAATCTGGCAAGAAGTCTCAATGAAAGATGGGTCTTTCTCACTGTTCATTGTCCAGAAAACCATCACCTGGCATCTCAAAGAACTCTATTGTTCATTTGAAGTGCATCTGTATAATGGAAAGCACAAAAATACAACACTGAGAATAACGTGTCTGTCTCTGAGCAGTGTTTTTGCATTGAACATTGGCATCTGCCCAAATTTTGACATAAAGAACAGCCCAGACATAGTGAAAACTAGCTTTAGCCACCCTATACTTGGCACATCATGCACCGTCACAGTCAAATAAACGATAGGTAAAATCATTAATTAAGCGTCGCCATCGATTATATGCCAGGTGAATGATGCATACTTGCATGTATGCCAGGACCCTCTTCTTTCAATTGTGTGTGATGTCCCTGAGAAACAACAAGATATATTTTAATATTTCAAGGATATTATGGTTTACTGATTAACAGTCTATTTATGCCATGAGGAAAAGCTTTTCGCACCAAATCATGTTTTTGACCTTTTCTTCTTTTTAATGTTTTACAATTTTTTTTAATTTTCCAAATATGCTTCATAACTTTTTAACCAATGAGAACCCCCACACCTTCACTGACATTTTCACTCTAGATCTAACAATGAATTTAGCCATTTATTAACCAGTGGAATGTTAACAGTGAATACTTACAAGCATAAAAGAGATACGATTCCACCAGGCAGCAGAGTTATGTAGGCTTCAAATATTCTGTAGAAGTGAATTCACAAAACCTCCTCCAGTTTGCCAGAAAAGTGAAATCTGTGGACAGACTGATTTATCTGTGTTGACTCTTCACTGCGCCTTTCCACTGCACCCACACATCCACTTACTTACGGCCTGTCCCTGCTTGGCAGACCCCCTGGCTTAACTGGGCTTGTAAATCACACGTACAGCATCAATGGAGAAACATTTGTCACCTCCAACGCACGCCTGACTCAGCATCTCTTTAACCGTCCCGAAGGAACACAGGGGCACGTGTGTGATATCAGAGGGGTCAAGGGGTGATTTTTATTTCTTTCTTTTAAACGAGGGAGATCAAACTGCTAGCATGCTGTTAGTCTGCCACAAACACAAGTACATGCACGTGAGCAACAATCTTAACAAAACAACACCATTTAAACTCTGATGCTCACCAACTAATTTTCAGCCCAGGACACAATGTTATAATGCTTACAATGCTGTGGAGCAAGCTTGACAAAAGAAAATCTAGTTTCCATTACTTGTAAGTATGTCTTTTTCTTACCCTGGTGTTCCCATAGGAGAAATCATTGCTAATTCTGTGTCATCTGACAGTAGCACTTGGGAATATGTGGTAAGGAGGTTTTGATGTTGTATGACCCAGATATTTCTGGAACTAAGTAGGTTAGATACTGTGGACAATATGGTATCTAATGACATAACAGGGCTTACAGAGTGGTTTTATTCAACATCAGCAAAAAGATGGATTTAATTGTACATTTTTTTAAGGTGTGACATTGTAGCCTTTTGTCAGTAGCCAGAATGCTAGAGTGCACCCTTATTGGGCTTTTAAAACAAAAAACAAAGCAGAATGTAGTGATTTGCAAATCTCAAGAAATCATATTTTATTCACAATGGAACATAAACATCATATCAGGTGTTGAAACAAACATTTTATAATATCTTGAAAAATTATAGCTCTTTTTGAAATTGATGGCAGCTCATATAAAATGTTCAGAGGCAAAATGGAACATTTCAGATTAATCTTTTTTTTTTCTTTTTTTGCACAGCATGAGCTTTGGCCCAGAGAAGATCACAGCCTCTCTGGATTGTGTTCACATATGGCTTCTTCTTTGCGTAGATGGACTGAACATGACATTGACTTCTGGAAGTGTTCCTGAGCCCATACAGTGATTTCCAATTTTTAATGCAGTGCTGCTTTAGCCTGAAGATCCCCAGCAGGGTCAGAGGTGAGTAGAGAGAGTTTGGGGAATGGGCATCCTGCCAAAATGGCCAGTTTTGATATCAACCATTATGGGATTTTGATGGCACACAGCATGTGTTGTGTATGCAATAAGCAAAACAAAACACAAACATTAAATGTTGCACCAATGGTGCCTTTTAAATATTTCTCTTGTGTTCTCCAAGGATTATTCATAAACCCAACAGAATATTTTATCTTTTCATACCTTAAAGACCCTCCACCTGGAAGTCAGCTGGCCAGCCTTCTCACACTGATGCTAACTGAGCCCTTTACTAGTTCACTTTTGCAATTGTTAATCCACTCCATTATTAAATCACAATTATTATTATTTTAGTTATTATTTTTGTATAACATAAAAGCGAGAGATGCTATATTTTGTGCCAGGTTATGGCTGAGGGTTAAGAGTGAGAGTAAAAGGTATTTTTTGGGTAGTGCAGCTTTTTAATGATGACTAATTGTTAATTCCACAGAATGAGATTTGTTATTACATTGTGGTATGTTCTTTACTTAAAAGCATATTTCTTAAGAGCAGTTCCGAAGGTAGCTGATTTCGATTTTGTAGTTAAACCACATCTTACCATTTGGGGATGTAATCATTCCTTCCATTAAATTGATTATAGGTTTGCAGACACTTCTTATTGTGAGAATTTGCAGACTTGGCAAAAATAGAAAGGCCATTCTGAAGCCAAACCAATTTTCAATAATGAGTCCATAACTCCATCATTGTAGACCCGTGCATTAGCCATGTTAATCTGCCTGTGGAGGGATAGTTACCTTTTATGTAACCTTCAGGAATCTCTGGTAACCTGCCGATTAAGCACATCTTTAATCCTGATACGACTGCCGTTAAATCCCACTGGGATGGTGCTGGTCGAGATGCTGGTGGCTGCTAGTAATAAAGAGCAGGCGATGAAGTGGAAAAGCACCATGTGTCAATAGCAGTCTGCCATTGTAATGAAGCATGATGAAAGATTTTGAATCATAAAAATTGCCACATGTTGTTTATGGATTCTCTGTAAAAAGTAACACAAAGGAGAAAGCACTAAACCTAAATACATTGATGCTACCCTTTATAGCCTTCAATTAAAGGTACATATGTGTTCACATCTGTCTTTCTAAGTATATTCAAACAAAGACAATGCTTATTAGAACCAGCTGTTTCCAGTTAGTGCATCTTGAGGCTCTTGCTTTGTAAATTAAACATTGCATTTGTTATACATATTGCATTTAAACACCAGAACTGGTGACATGAAATAGTGAGACAGCTCTCCGCACCAGAGGATCCCAAAATCCCAAATCACAGCTGACCTCAGTGACAGAGGTGACTGTGAGTATTTGAACATGTGTGTAACATACCAAAACACTTGCCCACACATGTCACTCGTGGATCTGCAGATACTTTTCATTCATGACACCCCATACTTTGTCACCTGGATGTCCTCCAGGTGACAAAGTTGTGACTAGACTGTGTAAGACAATTGCAGAAGTGGATCTGCCAAACCTAAAAAGTCAAAAAGGTGACTAGATAAAAAGCCTTTATTGTAACATGGCTGTTTAATTAAAAACATGGCAACACGTTTTGGCCTCAGGGCCTTCATCTAGGCACGGACAAAATGGTGGACTGTAAGTGGTTTTCCATTTAACTTTTGGCATAGGTCACATGCAAAAAAACAACAAACAGTGGAAAGGCATTTTGGTAACTTGATAAGTTATACAGCAAACAAGTGATTTGTTGTCCATTCAGGACCTGGTGGTAGTTTAAACTATATGCTTCACTGAGACCTAGCATTTTCAGTATACTGTATAGTTTAAATATATAAAGTTGCATCAAACCCACTGTGTTGTTATTCATGTTCTCATTTAATGTCATTTTTAAACATCGGTCACATGGTTCCTGTCTTAAAATAGTGTTAGGAAGATGTAGGAAACTGACATGACATGTATGCCTTCATTCATTCATTCATCTTCTACCGCTTATCCCACTTTGTGGGGTCGCGGGTGGCTGGAGCCTATCCCAGCAGCTTTGGGCCTTAGGCGGGGTACACCCTGGACAGTGGCCAGTTTGTCGCAGGGCTGACACTTAGACGCAGACAATGACAGACAACCATTCACTCTCACATTCAGCCACTAGGGGCACTTTAGAGTCACCAATTCACCTATACATGCATGTCTTTGGGCGGTGGGAGGAAGCCGAAGTACCTGGAGAGAACCCACGGTGACACGGGGAGGACATGCAGACTCCTCACAGAAAGACCAGAGTTAGCCAATGATGTTTGGGTTGGCTACAATCAGCCAACGATGTTTTGGGTCGGCCGGGATTCGAACTCACGACCTAAATGTATGCCTTCATTGTTCTATGTAATTGAGGCCAGTCTTGCAAGACAATTTAGAGGTTAACCAAGCTAAATTTATCCGTATGCCTACCAGACCCTTAGTGACCTGCTCCAGTAGAGGGACAAATCAAAAAAAGTAAACAATAGATCCATAATGAATCCAACGGTTAAAACAGAAGAAATCTGCATTGATCCATATCATACTTTATGCTCTGTTGTTTTTGGGAATGGTGTTTTATTGGTGGATTGTGAGCCAGACCATTGGCTCTTATAAATTCCACTTAGAGAAATGTACGCTGTAGCATTTAGTAATGGTCCCTCTGAGATTAAATTCATTTTATACCTTAACCTGACCTTATTTGATTTTATGAACTGCTGATACAGTACTTTACTTCTCAACCCGACTGCCTTTTTAAGCTCAAATTGGCATGGAAAAATGAAAGCAAGGAGACTCTGGAATCCAAGCACTGTGCCCAGACTGGAGTGGGTTGAATAATGTGAGGAATACCAAAGGACTTAATGAGACAGAATGGAGACTTCTGCTAGTTTGTGATACAGCTATGATTTCACTAAGTGTTACTGGGAAAATGAACACACAACAGCCAAGAGTGGGCTGCTTTGGCATCGAGAGCAGAGCCTAAAAGCAGATGAAAGGCAGGGTGATGTATATGTATGTTTTCATATTGTGGGCAGCTAAAGCAGGCCGGCTGGCAGGGCTCGGTGAGTGCATCTGTTGTCGGTGTAATGAGTCTGCCCCCCCTCTCACCCCCCTCTCACCCCCCACCCCAAGCCTCCTTTTTACACTCTCTCATCATTACCAGTGTTTAATTAGAGACATCCCACCCTGTTGTTGCAGACAGTCACAAGGGGAAGGCCGCCATGACACAGGCTGAGGCAAAACAACACAGACACAAACAGGAAGGAGCCATACTCACACATAAACCACATAGTGATTGTTAAATTGTTTGGGAATAAATCAATCAATTGTTGTGCAAAGCTATTATGGTTTAGTGTCCATCACGATTATTATTTGAGAGGGCAGACTTGGAAGATTTTAAAAGGGATACTTTGGTATTTTGTAAATGTGGTTAAATGGGGTACTTAAGGGTAGTTAATTCAACTTTTGCCTGCAGTAGACAGTTGCCAGCACAATCCCAGTTTAAAGAAGCAGATGGGAACAGCGGTAAAAGAGCTAAACTATGTGCTGCTGTAAATGGGGAAAATAAAAGTGGACTTTAATGCAGCTATTTGATTTAACTGTCAGTTACATTTTATAGTCACCACTGAAGTGTGAGTACATATGGATGTTTCCAAGTGTATTCATCTTTGATTCATTCACCTTCTACTACCTGGTCCCATTCGGAGTCGCAGGAGGCTATCCCAGCACCTGAAGCTGGGTACACTCTGGATAATGGCTATTTAGTCACAGGGTTGACATTTAAACAGACACTGACAACCATTCACTCTCATATTCATTCACCATGTATTCATCTGTGTATAGTATTGTTATATGTCCAGTGTCTTTTAGGTAATGGGTGTGGTTTTTGTTTCCCTTTGGTTTTTATTTTTACTATTTAGGAGCTTTAGTTGAGTAATGTTGTCCCAAAACATGGTTTCAATAATACATTACCAATTTTGTGTTGCCTTACACTTGTTTGAGTTGATGTTTTATATCCACTTTTGTTTAGTGACAAAATAACAACAGGAATCCATTTTTTTGAGTTACATAAATGAAGAACAGAATTAATAGCAGTAATACTCTGTGTCCAAATAAATGCATGCCAGTACCTTCTATTTAGCTCCTTTTAAACTGAAAGTAGATGTAGGATGTTGTCAAAGCATACTATAGCCCCATTAGCAGCCGTAAATAACTTGAAGACTGTCTGCTTCTCCAATCAATGGGAAAGTTACCTACCCATAAGTATTTCATACATCCATTCAATACAATGCTGAAAATGGCATCCAGTTTTCCTTTTCTGTTTTTATTTGCATCTTCAGCTTCTAAAAATATTGTGTTTTCATGAACATCATTGTTGTTGTTGTTTTTTGTTGTTGTTTGTTTTGGGCACAGAAATGTTAGCTTAGTCAATATATAATTGTGAAATATTTCCAAATACCCTCAGACAGGAGACACATTTGCCACATACATCATTGCTTTGGGTTGGATTGTCGTCCCACGGGTGTGAAAGTGAACTGTAAACACAGCAATGAATTGTAATTTTGAGTTTACACTTGTTATTTTAGGAGTATGACAACAGTAAATAGAAAAAAGCATAAATAAATACATGTGTATTACCATCTCCTTCTTGCACATTTGTTTGTAACTCCCAGGCTTTAGCTGAATTGTATTAAAACACTAGAAAGACCATAGCAGTCATTTTGACAGTTTGGGCATTTGAGTGTTACATAACTTTTTGGACTATTACTAAATATATATGTATTTTTATATTAACTTATATTTATTGAACATAAACAAACAAAGAAATGTTTATCAATTTTATCTTCTTTGACCGAAGGCTGTCAAAATTACACCAATAAACTAACTGATACTAATACAATGGCCTCTGTGTGTGAGCTGCTGGCAACTATTACTGTTATAATCAATAATAAACCTCAACATCCTCATCAGAGAATGATAAACAGCTGCCAAGGACAAAGAGAAAAGTCAGTTGTTGACCAACCACTCGACTTTACCTCCGACAGAGTCAGGTGAGCTCCGCTGTGCAGTGCTGCCCTGAGTCTGAGCCTCTGGTGTGAGCACATTTAGTCACAGTAAATAACAAAGAAATACAGGTTCTCGAACTCCAAACCCCTTTTTGTTTCATGTTGACAAACCTTATAATTCCAGAGATATGATCATAATTAGCTAATTGGCCCAATACATGTTATAATAGTAAAATAACAAAGTGTGCAATGCATTTTTCACTTTAGCTTTGTTTTTTTTATCATAAAAATGCACAAAAACATAATTCAGATGTCCTGGCAAAGGTTTTGGAGTTTTCTTTGGAGCCTCTACCTCCATAGCACAGTGTAATGTGACTGAATGGCTCATAGGCTGTGTGACATGGGTTGTGGAGGGGCAGGTCTATCAAAGCAGTGTTAGAGGCTGGTGCCCCACAGAAATAGGTTTTGTACTCAACATGAGAAACCTGTGGTTGATCAGACATTTACACACATAACAAGTCCAAAGTTTTATTTACACTGCAGTCTGAAGGGGGCTTATGCTATATTGTAATTATAGAAATTGAATTATTGTTCTGTTTGACCTAGATTTATGTTCACCAATATCCTGTTTTAAGTAAAATAGTGATTAATTCAAGAAAATATTATTTATTTTAAAACCTTTGATTTTTTGATTTCATTGTGTTTTGTTGATAAATTGTTAAACTAATGTGTAAAAAAGCCAAGAATACATTTCTAACTATGTATTTTTAAATGAGTAAAGATTTACTATTTCACCCAAGATAAAACTGTCAATACGAAATGCACATCATGCCATTTATTACAACAATGACTGACGCTAAAACTCACTCCTTTTCATATTTTTTTGATTGCTACTAATTTATTCTTTTATTGATTTGATAATGACAAATTATTGACATTTTGTTATGTGTGAGAAAAATCAAGAATGAAATGGGCTGATGGAGCACTGGCAGTTAAAATGACTACTCACGGTCTCTAGTAGGAATAGAATTTTGGTCTTTCTAGTGTTAATTATTGGTATGTATTTGCTTTTCCATGTTTGTCTACCTTTTATTATATATTTATAATTTTATAATTATGTGAATTGCCAGAATCTAGTGCATTGATAAAAACTTATTGAAAAGACAGAGTAAGGTCATTGGTTGCATTAAAAGTCGTGTAATGTTTTATCATCCCTTGTGTTCTGCATGTTATAAATCCTCGTTGTTTGCATCAAAGGTCTAATTTATTGCTTCATGTTGTCAGCAAGGGGCCAAGGCCTGCAGTGGCCCCTGCCATTAATCTGGAAGCCTGCAGGTAATGGCTAAGTTGCATATTGTCACAATTCCAATACATTATTTACAATGAGACATTAAAAAGTAATGCGTATTAATAAACAGAACCAAGGCCAGAGGGTATAGTCATATTCTATTCAGTCATAACTCTCCTCTCTTTCATCAAGGAGACAAGTTGTAATATATGTATGGCCAAACACTCAAGGGTCCTTTCACTTGCTGGAGCTGCCTGTGTGAATCACCTCAGCAGCCACTGAAAACGTATTATAGACTAAGCTCTGATGGCATTAAATGTAATGAAAACCTCTGTGGCTACGTCTACACTTATACATATTTTAAAACATGCTGAATACCTACCTTTATTCCTAGTATTAGGTCTATCTTCTAAATTCACAGACCATGATTGTAAGCCAGAGGGGCCACACGGAACCAGTGGAGACTTGAGGTCTGTAGGAAATGAAGAAGAATGGAGGAATACTTTTAAATAAAATAATTTAAAAAATACCTTGGTGTGTTAATAGAAATCTGGAAATAGTGGAAGGAAGAACCATGTGCTCTTCTAGGGAAAATTCTTGAAAGTGGAAAGTGCAGTTTTTGACAACATCTGGTGATGACGTTGCAGACTAAAATGCCACACGTCATTTTTCCATGACACATCAACACCTGGAGCAGTGCTCAGTTACTCACCTTCTTTTTGAAACGTGTGTCATGTTTAGAAGAAAAAAAAAAAAAGAAAGAGGTGGTGTGTTTTCGTGTGTGTATTAGAAGTGAATAAACCTTTAGTGGCATTTTAGGAAAGAAATGTTTTGTGATATAAGAAATGTTGACCGAAATGAGGATATATGCCATACATGATATTATATATGATATTAACTCAGGCAGACCCACACATATAATGATGGGATATAACAGCACATTTCACTACTGTTTTCCATAAACACTATTGTGTTACTATTTGCAAAATATGTATATATGAGTGAAGTGTTTTGCATGCTACACATTTCAGCATATTAACATATATTGTATATTATTTCAAAATGCCAAATAAATCAATTTATGGAAACATGTTTACTATTTTGTTAAACTGTATTTTATTACATATAATGCACCTTTACTAATAAATAAAGGATTGTTTTTTTGTATTATTTTTTTTTTATTTATTTATCTCTATTTGTCAAAACTGTTAAATACAAGACAACACACAACAAATATAAACATATGCTATAACAATTTCTTTAGGCTGCTCGCTTTTTCATGAGTCTCTGCAGCGGACCATCAAGTGGTTGGCAGTCAGGTTTTACACTGGATGCTCCCTCCTGATGCAACCCTCTCCACTTATTTGGGCTTGGGACCAGCTCCAGAGTACACTGGCTGATCACCCCAGTGGCTCCTTTAAAAAAAAGGTCTATAAACAAAATGAACAGAATTTAATTTAATTTTATCCTTCTCTGATTCACTGTAACGCCATCGTCCATTGTGTTCCAAATACATCATCACTGACACAAATCTTAAACATTCAACTGATTATATATTTCTAAATATGCCTTATGCTTAGCTAAAGAATTGCAGTTACATCCTTGACTCTGCTGCTGAGCTATTCAAACCCTAGGACTGAAGTATTTCTTCACAACATAAAATGACTATGAATGGATGTATATGTTATTTCAATGATTTAAACTACTTTAAATGTGTTTTTAATGCACTTCAAACCAGATTAAATCAAAGTTATACTGGCTGAAGTCTGTGTTAATACAACTAAAGCCCATTCAAACCTGGATATAACAAGGTTGAATGCCTGTAGAACTGATTAAAGTCTGCATCCATCTGTAATCTTTATAGAGCCGTTTAGAACGAACAGTTCAAGTTAAACCACTTTAAACCTGTCCAAATCCATCTTTAACCTGTTTAAACCCACTTAAAACTAGTTAAGGTCCAAGTTAAACCACTCTAAACCTGTCCAAATCCATCTTTAACCTGTTTAAACCCACTTAAAACTAGTTAAGGTCCAATTTAAACCACTTTAAACCTGCCAAAATCCAGTTTTAAGCAGGTTGAAACAGTTTTGATCTGGTTTAATTTGTTCAAAACCCAATAAGGTCTACATTAATACAACTTGATTAAAATACATCAAGATGTGTTTTTATCTGTTGCTGTTGGGTAAAGTAATGTTGTGATTACTGTACATATGGATCATGTAACATATACCAAGGACACCACCACCGAGTTATGAACTACAGATTGTTGTTGGAAATTGTAATAAAGATTAGACCATAAAGGTTCATTGTGCAAACCTGCGTCTACAACATGACAGCGGAGAATGTCTACAGGCCACTCTTGACATTAACTGAGCAATATGGAACTGCGTCACGGAAATTGAAATATAGCAACACCTTAACTCTGTGTTGATTGCATTTTGAGCCCGGTATGAATATTGAAATCTTAACCTTTTAAATGCTGCTGGCAATAATTTGGATTTCATCTCACAAAGTAATTGGACTCCATATGGGTTTATATTTGCAACAGAACTCATTAAGTTCTATTGAGACTGTATATGATTCCACATATTCCACATTTATGCAAACCAAACAAATTATAACAATGTAAATGGTTAAACACACAAGCTAACTATAACTATATACTATACTATAAATATATACTATATTCATTGTTTTATAATATGGTCATTTTTATTTATTTATTTTTTTTGTTCAGTTTTGAAACACATTCTCTGTTCAATCAATTTTGAATTTAGGTGTCATAACTCATGAACATAAAACACCAGATCATTATCATAAGTGTGAGGCCTATATGTTATGGATTATATATAATGCTTTTATTAAATCAAATGTATTTAATAGTTTGTGCTTTCCATTTACCTTAAGACAGTAAATGGCTAAACACGTAAACCAACTGTGACGAGACACAAATTATTTTTTGTTAATGTGTGATTACAATAAAATATTAAACACGACTGTTCTGGGCCCATAAACCCAAAATACTTATGGTTGTTTGGTAGTCATCGTGTTAATGCATGCACTTAATCTGTATGTTAACAAAAAGTTATAACTTTAAACAAACAAGAAACACGTGCTTTAATAAAATTCACCTGGAATTACTTTTTCATTCCAGTTTCTCTTAGTTGAGCTGCTTAACACAATGCAGCATGTATTTGGCCTAGTTGGACTTGAGCTGGTCATTGCTTCTGCTCATAATGGAGATGAGGTTTTTTTTTTTGTTTTGTTGTTTTTTTTGTTTTGGTTACCTAAGTTTGACCATAGATTTAAAAAAAAAAAAAAGCATTGTCAAGTAATTTGTAACCTGTACAAAGTTTCCTGCAGTTTCATGCTACAATGATCAAAACTGTAAACTAAGCTTTATATAAACCACAGATCTAATCAGAGGTTTTTTTTTGACAATTTATCAATGCCTCTTTTAAACTGTCAAACTATTTCATGAGTTTTATAAAAACTGGATGCATGGTTCATTGATTCAGCAGCAGTAACAGTACAGAGGGGCAGATAGCTCGTCTAAAATACAGCAGTCAAAATTCTAACAAGAACCCACAGACGAGAGCACATTACCCTAGTGTTATCCTCCCTTTACTGGCTTCCAATTGAATTCAGAATTAAGTTCAAAATCCTTCTCCTTACCCTCAGTGGGAAGGCCCCGTCCTATCTCAGAGACCTCATAGTGCCATATCGTCCTAACAGAGTGCTTCTAGTCTTTCCTAGAGTTTCCAAAAGTACAATGGGAGGTAGCTCCTTCAGTTACTAAGCCCGTTCAATGGAATCAGCTCCCAGCTCACGTTAAAGAAGCAGACACAGTCTCTATATTTCAGGTTAGACCTAAGACTTGTCTGACTTCACTGTTTTTACCATATCATTTACGGTTTTGCTTGCTTCATTGCTATTCACAGGTTGTCCCTCTGTCCTGCTCTCCTCTGGGGGAGTGGATACTGAAGCAAATGTCTAGCCCATTGTTAGAGGTCCCAGTGATGATTGGACCTTGACATTAACTATTTATTTTCATCAATGTGTACATATGATGGACAATTTGTCAGTGACTGTCCTGGACACATCTCTTGCTCAGCCTGTCCATCCTGGTTGGACATGAGTTCTGACTGTGCTCCGTCTCTTCTTTTTTTCGCATCAAATAGAAACAAAGTTAGAAATTATAATATGCCCAATTAATAGAAGCTCAAACCACGAAGCAGTTCACAAGTTGGTCACATGTTGAGTTCTCTGTTTGCGTACCAGATAGGGGGATTACATTTTAGATAGGTGTTTATTAAGATTTGTGCTTGTGTGTGCATGTAATCTGTAATCCAATCTGTAAATGTATGCTGACAGATTTAGGAACTGAACCCAAAGCTTTAGGTACATACAAATCAGCCGCCACAGTCCTGCCGTCTCTTTGCTCTGCATCTTGTGTTTAGATATGAGTGAAAATCTGGGCAGTGCACCTGTCAATGAAAAGTGATGTGCAGCAAGGACATCATTTATTCCTTTGCCTGAAAGTAGGTGGAACTCTTGAGGCTGTTGACTAGTGTGTCACTTTTAGTTAGCTGTTAACATATGTTGCAGTAGTCGAGGTGAAGCTAATATTAACTTCTATTACGTGTGGGACCTAATGATTTCATTTGGGTCATGTGTGGGTCATGAGCTGTGTATGGAAATAGCTTGCATGTTTATATACTAAAGCCTTAATGTAAAAAAAAGACTCTACTGTATTAAATTAACCTTTGTTGTACTGTTTAACTGTCAAAACATGATCAACCTTTATCATGTTTTTTTCAGCAACTGCGGCAGTGTTGGCAATTGCAGAAACAACATATGGAGAATACACATGCGTTGTTGAGGAAACAATAACAATTGACCACTTTAATAGGGGAGCCTGGGAATAACATCACTGTATAATTAGTGGAATGGATTCAAATAAATACGATGGTGACTACGATTACGAAGGCAATTAAAGAATGGCATTATCCAGATAATATACACTAAATTTCACAGATGCGTAACTGTTGTGTTGACATAGTAAGTTGCTTCATTGAGGCACGGCTGAGTAAACATACAAACAGATGCTTTCTTGCTTTAAACAGCAGACATCTGTGGCCTTGTTTCCTTGTTACCCTCTTGCTTTATGTCATTTTTATGCCAGGCAAACGCTTTAAGTGGCCCGGCATCTGCTCGGGTTTATATAAGATGCGCACACATCATCTGGAGAGAGGAAGTCCCCCTTCGACAGAGTGAAGTCCCGACCATCACAGATTCATGCTGCCTCGGCAAACAGACAAAATCGGAGCCCTCGCGTTTGTACGAGGACCTTATGGATCTGCTCATGTGTGGAGAGGCAGGTCAGATTCAGTACTCTCACCGTCAAGCCCGCCAGACGTCAAGTGAGTTTGACTCGCGGCGAGAGGAGCAGGCTCACCGTACGTGAAAAGAAGCATGCGGTAGAGCCTCTGGTGAACAGTGTGTTTCCAACCGCTGGGACAATGCCAAAATATATTCATCAATCTCTACTCAAATTCTTTAGCCTCCATTCTCGAAGGTTTCCCGAGGTCAGCTGTGAACAAAACCCGACTGTTATGAGGAAAGAGAGAAGCCAAAGTGAAATATGTCAAGAAGCGCTAGGAGTAGAATGGGGATTGACAGCGAGGAGGCGACAGCTAGGGTGGCGGAGGTTAGGCGGTAAGGTTGGAGAGACTGGCTGCTGATGCGGAGCGGCAGTGGCGGTGCAGGTGAGTGTGCCCGGTGCTCGGTGAAGTGTTACCCACTGTCCTCCTGCCGGGGGCGATGCAAGGGAGACATGAGACAGGAAGGTGAGGAGGGAACGTACAGTCAGCACCGGGTCTCTTCACGTATGGGCTGTTTGTGCTGTTCCAGTGTTTCCTTGGAATGAATTATGAATGAGCTTTCCCAACATGGCACTATGTTCTTATGACAAAGTAGGTCACATGCAATGAATACCAGATTTTGGTAGAGAAAAAAAAAGTGTTTGTGACAACATTTTAGAGAAGTTAAGGTGTAAATAATTTTGTTCCTACTTGCTTTGTTTAGATGTTATGAAAATAATCAAATAACAATACTAAAATATTACAGCAGTAACAATTGCTTTGGAGAACTCATTTTAGCAGAGAGGCTAGTGTTTCAGTTGAGGCTCCAAACATTGGTCAGATGTGTGTCATGTTTTGTTAGTTGAGGATCTCAGCTTCAGCTCCAGAACTCGCTAACTTAAACTAATAGCATCACAACCAGTCTGTGGTGACTAAATACACTACACCTTTTAAACATGAAAACCACTAAAATAAAACACAGTTCTATCAGATGTTACTTAATTAAAAGGTTTTTAAAGCAGGCTTCATGTAGTGACAGTAGAGGTTGTGTGAGTGACAGAAATTTGTGGTTTACAGCCTCCTCAATATTGTGCTTATAAAACAGAGCTCCGTGTCAACTTAGAGTTCAAATTTGCATTCTTAATCATAAAAGTTTGATGGATTTAATATCTGTGTTTATTCCTTGTGCTTCTCTGCTCTGTGTTGATTGATGCCTATGCAAGTGCCTATCTTTTACAATGCAGCGCTAAGCCACTCCAAGCACTCGCATTGTGATCTCAAAGTGACCTCTCTCACCTGATGAAGTGGAGTAATTTGGCATACTTGGTAAATCAGAAAATAAGAGCATATTGGAGATCAAATTGGCAAAATAAAAAAGTATAAAGCCTGGTACATACTCCGCAAGAACAGATAAATTTATTCTTGTTCTTGAGGTGGCAAGAACAAGAATAAAGTTAGTTCTGACCAGGGCATTCCATACTTCACGAGAAACTCAAGAGCAGAACTCCTCGCTTTTCTGTATTAACTTCAAATTTCTGACCAAACACAAAAGTTCTGCCCAGACGATGTGTCAAGCACAAGCTGCAAGAACTTCCAAACCTGCTGCAAGAACAAAATTACATTTTTTTTTTTGTTCTTGTAGAGTATGTATCAGCCTTAAGACTAAGAGACTTGCCATGCTCACTGCTCAGTGCAGTATTTTGTTGAGGCTGTAACACAGTTTTGAAAACATGATACATTAAAAAGTTCAACCATCTCAAGAAGAACAGCAGCTTCAATTGATGTACGACTTTCCAAATCAACAGCTGTCTCTGTGCAATTACGTGCAAGGTGAACTGTTGCAGTATATGAAGTATACTTACTTAATGAAAAACATAACATGTTTAAACAATGTAAGGTTACAGTAGCAATGTTATTAACACTCTAGCAAGAAGGTTATGGGTTTTGACCTTTGTGTTGGTCCTGTGTCTGTAAATCTAATTGACACTGCTGTGGTTCATGTTCAGGTTCTGTGATTTATAAATATCTTTTAACATGTTATGTGTTCGCTCAAGATGTTAACATGCCATGTCAGTTACAAAGTGGAGGATTTGATGAGCTAAGTGTATTATGTATAAAATATTTTTAATGTCAAAGAACAATCAAGACTATTTAAAGGCTACATATATTAAGAAATAACACTATATCTGTCCCTATTGTTAAAGAAAAACTACGTGTCTTTGCAGGCTTCACTTTATAATGAGAAGTATTTCGTGTGTTCCAAAGGTTCTTCCAATCTTGGCACCTTGCTGACTATGCTCTGTTTCACCATTCCAAGCCATGCATTTATTCTACACAGCCACTATATGGTGTAACATTTATGTAACAACCTCACACAACTGTCCAATAATGTACTTTTTCCAGACAGTAGTTTCTCCCAAAAAAGGCTCACGTACCAACAGACCGACATGAACAAACAAGCTTGTTAAGTGCAAAAGCTTTGATCCATGACGCAAAATTGTGTCTCTGCTATTCATCTTTATTGAGCTCAGTTGCATCACATTTTGCAAAGTCCCACACGTGGTTAGGACTTAGCTAAAAGCGGCTCCTCTGCCACACAGTTGTCTGCCAGACACTTTCTTGTGACAGTGAGAGGAGGTCCCCAGTGACTTCCTGTCCGCTGATGTGTTTGCTGCGAAGATCATGAGTAACGGCGCTCAATTTCCATGTTTTGACATAAGAGGGGACGTTTGATAAATAGTTGGAGGACCCGAGCACATAAATGAGGCATAAATAATGCATAAATTAAGTGCCATTTTATGGAGAGATGTCAGTGCGTTTCTCCAATAACAGAAAGATTAATGACCTGGCTGTGCAGGGAAATACTGCATAGGACAGCGCAGAAAGATCAAGGGATGAGACTGTTTTCAATCAATATGGCCAGGTTTTCGCAGCGGCTGGGTGAGTGACGCAAGAAAAGTAAACTGCAGCTGAAGTTTATTTTAGAGAGAAAATTGAAGTTAGCAGTGTTGTAGCCTGGCAAGACATCCCAATCCCTTTTTCTCTTCAAAGAATTAGCCTGGTCTTTGTGGATTTGAATTGTATTTCCAGGGGGTGTATTAACAAATGCAGAAAAACTGACTATGGACACAATAGGATAGATCAGGGACCAAATAAAGCATCACACGAAGCTGCCCCAATTTTAGATAAACTGTTATAATTGGTCTGTATAGATTTCTACTGAGTTGTCTACAGACGGAAGGGATTCCAGGAGTGTTCTAGACTATCTTTTAAATGCTTTTCTGTCAGCGTTGATTCAGATGCATTTTTATTATGGTTCCGTTTCTGTCTCGGACATAGAGATTCTTACGTGTTTAAACCAAGACCAATAAAACGTACATAATTTATTTAGAGCTGTATTAGTATAACTTATTTTTATCGTGGTAATCCTTGCGGTATCATGATCATGAGTTTATCACTGTTTTTGATGAGACTGGACTTGATGTTTCAATTGTTTAACTCCCCCTGGTCTCTCTTTTTGTGTATTAAACTGACAGAGTCTTGACATGACTTGCAGTGTGTTGGATTTAACTTGATCTTAATCCCAAAAAAGTCTGGAGCCTGGTGTTTCCACCTCCTTATCAACCGCAACACACCTTTTTCATTTTTGACATTGCATCATTTCATTTTTTTAGAGCTTTTGTGGTGTTTGCACATTTGCATAAAAAAGCATGAGCCTTTTTTTTTGGCTCGGTTTACCACCACATCCAAAGACAAACAGCCTCCGGTCTCAAGAACCATGAGCGTACTGTCCAACTGTTTAAAAAAGCGACTATCACTGCTCAACATGCTAAATACTATTGCCAACAGTGCAGTATATATGAGGGACACCCTTACAGTTTTTTGTCTAATAAGTTGAATGAAAATAGATTTGTATAAGGTCTGAGTTCTAGATTTTCTCCCAAGGATATGATTTTTTTTTTCCTTTTTTTTTTTTTTTTTTCAATTATAACTACACATATCCAGGGTTTTGCAGGAAAATGAAATAAAACCTGGTTTACTTTGGAACAGCTATCCATCAATTTACAGGAATAACTTGAACTACCATCCTGTTTTTGTCCATGGCACTAACATTTCTCTGCTCAGACTGTCCCTGTGAGGTTTCTGCTCCTAATTATCCAAGTCAACAGCTAACACCAGGGATTGTCCGGTGTCGACATGTCACCCTCTCACGTAGGTTGCCACATGTGTCGGTATCACCTACCTGCGGTTCAGTATCATTTCCTCTGTGACATCTAGATGCATGTCGGTGCGGCTCTGAAGGTGCCGGGAGTGTCAGTCATGCTAATGCCGGCCGACAGCTTTGTGTGAGTGTTTCGTAGACGCTTCCTGAGAACCGGGGCGTGCAGACATCGGCAGCTGTCCACTTCGTTCTCTGTCCCAGGAGCTTAGAGAAGACCTGACACTGTGACTCCATGACACAGAAACCTCTTGTACCCACTGTGCACTGTTCGATATAAAGCTGCTAAAAACGGTGACGTCCCAGTTGCAAAGGAGCCAAAACAACATTGTACAGTAATGTTTGGGAACCCAGGGTACTTCTAATTGACGTGAGGAGGTCCAAAATAGGAAAAACCCGCAATGAAAAGAGATCATGAAATGGGGAGGTATTGTTTAGGTCATTAAAAGGTCGAGACCGCATGACTTTTTGATTCTAATGTATTATTTTTTTTACCACAGCAGGACCAAATGGAGAGGATGAACAATTGATGATGGATTCAAATCTTTCTTATAATATTACATGGTTTCGTTTCAAAAAATGTATTTATACACCGCAGGAAACAATCCAACACAATGAATCCCAGTCCTATAAGGTTGTGCAATCTCCCCTTTAAATCACTGCGTTCTGATCTAATGTTCATCGTGGCATAACGGATGACTGATGTAATTGACCTTGCATAACTAATCTTACATATTCCACTGAGGCTGATGAAAGTCCCCTGCAGATGAGCTAAAGACTTTAGAAAGTCTGAACACTGGATAAGGTGACCCGCGGCTCATCTAATCTAAAATGGGGGAATGACACTTAAAATTCATGGGAACAATCTCTGCAGTCTCGTTCATTTGGACTCTTCTGTAATTGACCAAGGAGAGAGGAGGTGGCGGCAAATTGAAAATAATTGGTGGTGATTACAGCAACACCTGTAATTTTCAATAAAACTAGGTCAAGGGCGGGATTCATTGTTGGAGGTAAACTTTGTGGTGCCATCTTTACCCAATTAACTTCTCAAGCTGCATGGACACAGAACAAAAAGATGGATTATTAAAAGCATTTTGTGTTTGATATTGTATTTGATGTGAATTACCTTACAATTAAAGTAACCCTGACCACTGACAGAACAATAATTATTCGCCAATCCTGTGTTTGGCACAGCATGATATCTTAATATCTCATTCTGTTTTTCATTTCACACTGCGCTACTAAATGTTGACTACAGACTGATGTATGTCACACTGTGCCGAGTGCGTCATAGGCAGCCATTGACCTATGGTCCAAACTAGGCAGCTTTAATGAGTGTGAAACCGAGTTTTGTTCAAAAAAAAAAAAAAAAAAAAAGAGAGAGAAAGAGAGCGAGAAAAATAAATAAATAATTGTAACACAAGGCTTACTATGTTTCACAGAGAGCTTGAGGTAAGTTCTTAGAAACATCTAGCCATTTACCTGACTGCTGTTCTAAACTATACGGTCATAGGTATTTCTAGCAGTTTCCGTCATTTCTGACATTTTTTGCTCTTATGAATTATATTTGCCATAGGCCATTTTTGCTTGTATGACTGCAAGTCTTTGATTCTGTCACACTGTATGACCTGAGACCACAACCACAACATGCCATTTTGCCACAACCTAATCATTTGTCAGTGACAACAATAATTGGACTGTGTGACAGGGGCATATTTCCCATTAGTATTCTATGTCAGCCAGCCCTTTGTGCCATATATGCACCACACACAAAACAGCAAGCCACTGTCCCCTTTTAGCCTCTGTTCTGGCCTTCTGTAAAAGGCTGAATGGCTTCCAGGAGAATGCACTATATACACAATAGTCAGGTTCTTTGCACAATGGGGCAAAAGCAATAAAAATGTGGAAAAAGTGAAAAAAATGACATGTAGGTACCAAACCTTCATGTGACAGTTTGTTCACTGTGATATCATGACACAGAACTGATATTTTTCTCCTTCAAGCACCACTGTCTGCCATTTAAAAAGTTCAGCATCCTGCAGCAACATGGGCCAAACTGCAGAGAATGAAGTGGTCACTTAAGGACCTGACATTGCGGCAAAGGCCATTCTGCTCCATTACCTAGAGTGACAGCTGCTTTTTTACACAGGGACGAGAGTGTCAGATTTGTGAGTGAGAAATATGGCACATTGATTTGTGATGTCATTCAGTGGCCCTCTACATCTTTACAGAGGCATGCCATTCTGAGCTCTTAACCATGGTCGATGAACTCTGCTCTTGAGAACGTCTGCTGTAGGAGTCTGACATGTCCACAGCAGTCTTTTAACAAGTTTTACTCATTTTTTTTGTGGACACAGGGAAATAAACAATGTTTACCTTGTACATTCCTGGTTTTATGGGATATATCCTTAACCGTCTTTTTTAAGACAGAGAGTCTTGTAATGAAGGAAATAAAGGTATACAAATTTAAAAGGCTAAGGTACTGTATTTTTCTCCCATGGATACCATTTTGACTGCTGCTGTAAAAGGATTTTCAAGATTTTGTGAAATCATCCAATTCTTCAGCCCAGAACCTTGTGTGTGTTCTATGTAACACCCTAGGCCAAGTGTCAGCAACCAGCGGCTCTTTAGCGCCCCCCTAGTGGCTCCCTGGAGCTTTGAAAAGATGGGGGGGGGTATATTTTTTGTTTTAATATGGTTTCTGTAGGAGGACGAACATGACACAAACATTCTTAACGTTTTCCAATGCTGTAAAAATAATATAAAATTTCAACATTTCTGTCAATGAAGATTTGCGTCATAGCCTGTGACACACGTTTCAGCGCGGTGCAAGGCAGGTGGCTGTTGTAAACAAACTGGCGGATGTGTCATGGGCCATGGATCCCAAAGGGAAAAAGAGAAAGGTAGATGATGACATTAATATTGTAATGAGAGTTAAACTTAAAGCACCAAATATGGTACAGCAGAGTAGTCACATGGTGCGTCATTCTCTCCAGGATGAGCTGCAGGGAAAATAAACATTTAATCCTGAATGCTCATTATGTATTTGTAGCCTACTTAGTCATTTTGACAGTAGGCTAATATAGCTAATATGCACTTACAGCCTGTGTTGCCTTCATATAAGGATAATAAGGCTTTTAATTTTTTGCGGCTCCAGACAGATTTTTTGTTGTTGTTTTTTTGGTCCAAAATGGCTCTTTGAACATTTTGGGTTGCCGACCCCTGCCCTAGGCCAATATAACACTATTTGGGGAGAACCAAGAACACACTGTGCATTTTTTTCTTTATAAATAAGACCAGGAATAAATAAAAAATAATATAATATATATATAAATACTACTTTTCGACTTTCCTTAATCAACCACTACAGGGTTAAAATTTAGGTTGGTACAAATATGGTACACTGATATGACAAACCCTCACTATCTTTACAGAGGCATGCTATTCTGAGCTCCTAAACACAATGTTCTCTGCTCATGACCATCTTCAGGCGACACCAGAGCGCTTCGGAGAGAATTGCTGAACTATTAAATCCATAATATACTACTTTTTAATTCAACTTAACCAGCCACTACGGTAGTGAGAATTTGGTCTTGTGACACAAACTAAGCCTCCCCCACAGTTTTGGACATTAGGTGGAGTACATCGTGGATGATCATCAGTAAATCACAGGAATAACACTTAGAGACAACTATGGGCCATTTAGAGTCACCAATCACTTAATCAGAAGAACTACTTCACTACCGTGCACCCTGTAATCATTATTTATATCCTAATTAATAGTAAAATTCTCAGGTTGTTTTTTTTAACAAAGTTACTCCAATGAGCCAGTCTTCAAGGACTCCTTTGATGACTTCAGAAACTTTGGAGTAGCCTAATAACATCTTAGAGGTTAATCTTTCCTAGTGTTGTGACTTTATTCTTCATAGACTTTTTAGATAAAATAATTTTCATTTTCTACTTAAAGCATTGACGTAACATTCTTATGAAGTTCCATACTCTTATCATCACTTTTTATAATTGATCTTTTGCAGATAAACCTTGCCCTCGATGTTTACAACAAGCTGCATTTCTTACAGTGTCAATTTCATTTTTTAATTATTTTCTGAGATGATGGTGGTATTTTGTGGGTTGTGTCAGTGTCAGTAGCTCATCATAAGTGTGGTATTTCTTTAAGTTTATAGTTGAAGGACAGTGTAATCTTTATAAGACATTGGGCAAGAGCAGACACATTTCAGCTTTTTTTTAGTTTGTTTGTTTGTTTATCTATTTTGTCTTCACTAAAAGAGGCCTCTTTGTTCCTGCTTGCATGTTATGGAGGTGTTAAATGCACTCTCTTCACAGTTTGTGATGTAAAAACTATCAAGGACAACACAATAAGGACAGTTGCATGAAGTAAACTCAGCCATAAGTCAGAAGTACACTGTCTTGCAACTGTAAATTCTATAATTTGCAAGACGTATTTCCAGGAAGGCTTTAAATAATTACAGTTTTTGCCACAATGCTGCTAAAACTTTAATCCAATCATTGCCTTCGGTAAGAATATTACTCATGCATAACTTCCATTCTGTCTGTCACAACATCATTACAGAAAAATATGGTCTTTGTGTGCTTCTGCTAAAGGCTCCCGCTTGTCTCTTCTAAGCATATATAAAATACTGTCTTGAGCAACAACAGGGAACAAGGAGTCAGTGTATTTCAAAGCCGAACAAATTTATTTTAGACCCGACACCACTCTGAACACAAGAATTTCTAGGAACTTTGGCATAGGTCTAGATTTCAAGCTATATACGGGTCCACTAATATCACACTGTGGCAGGGCTGGCTGGTATTCCCCAATTGTGGGTTGGTAGACTGGTGGCAGGTCTTGTGGTCATTCTCGTCAGTGTTACTGCTTTCTACCCCGCAGCCTAACATGAAACTGCCACAACATCACAAGGCTGGGCTCACCAGCACTGTGAATCCATGAGCTGCTGCTCCTCAATGAAAATCTGCTCTCAGTCTATTATGTCTCACAGAGATGCCACCATTTTCCCCACGCAGTGCCTTCAAATGTGAGCTGTGCAGAGACAGTTTAGGTTCACAGTCTTGTACCAGTCTACTTTGAACCCAGCATAACTGTGATTCCCAACGACTGCTAAGTCATTGTAACAACAATGTACCACAACATGAACTTCCCCATAATGCATCTGTAGGCATTTGTAGAAGAGTCAGGAGGCCTGCAGACTATTATAGGGATTGTCCAGATCACACTACCACCACCACCCTTCTGATTTAGGGACATATCCAAATGCTAACAATTTTCAAACTTTAACATGTTTGTAGTTTGTCCTGCATATGGTCAATATTATTTTGTCATACTTTCATTCTTACTTATTCTTCACCTTGTCCTTAACTAGCGTCACAAATAACAACTCAAGTTTAACTTTCTCTTTTAAATCAAGGCTGAATGGATATACAATACCATTATAAAGTGTTTGCCCCCCTCCTATACAAACCTGCCTAGCCCTGTATGAACAGATAATTGCCCTCTGTGGGAAATCAGGAATTAACTGTGATTAATCACATTTTTTGGAAAAAACTGAGTTTAATTTTACCAGCCACACCCAGATCTGATTACTGCCAGACCTGTTGAATCAAGAAAACACTTAAATAGAACCTGTTTGACAGAGTGAAGTAGGCCAAAAGATCTCAAAATGCTAGACATCATTCTGTGATGCAAAGAAATTCAGGAACAGATGAGAAACAAAGTAGGGTTACAGAGCCATTCCTAAAGCTTTAGGGCTTAAGCGAACCACAGTGAGAGCCATTATCCTCAAAAAGAGCAAATATGGAACAGTGGTGAAGGAGTGGCCGGCCGACCAAAATGACCCCAAGAGGTCACCAAAGAACCCACAACAACATCTAAAGACCTGCAGGACTCACTTGTCTCAGTTAAGGTCAGAGTTCATGACTCAACCATAAGAAAGAGACTGGGCAAAAATGGCATCCATGGCAGAGTTCCAAGGCATAAACCAATACTGACCAAAAAGAACATAATCTAAAAACCACAAAAACATCTTGATGATCCCCAAGACTTTTGAGAAAAGAGTCTGTGGACTGATGAGACAAAAGTTGAACTTTTTGGAAAGTGTGTGTCCCATTACATCTGGAGTAAAAGTAACACAGCATTTCAGAGAAAGAACATCATACCAACAGTCAAATATGGTGGTGTGATGGTCTGGGCTGCTTTGATGCTTCAGGATGTCCCAGTAGTATTTGATGAGCTGTATAGACCAACCAGGGAGCATACCTTATTTGTGACCTTGTTGTTTGTAAGCATTTGATTGGCCAAATCTTGCTAACATTCCATCAATTAAATCCTTGATAATAAAGCTTAACAACCATGTTGCATGTTAAATTACAACTAGTATTACTGATTCAACACACTTGATAGTTAAGAGGTAAATATTGTAAAATAAGTATTCTTTGTAACTAGTATATTTTATACTGCATTGTCATTAAACTCGAAATACCTAAATTTGTCTAAGCAAAGTCCCAGTGTGAAATATGTCGTATATTTTTGAAAATTGAAAACAAAGCTACACATCTTGCTAACATGTTCATGTGATGTCAAGCAGAAGAATTCGACATCCAGTTAAAACCCAAGTTGAGGGGTGAGCCGTGCAGGTTTAACTCTTTTGTTTTTTTCTAAAGGATCACCTGAAACACTACCTCAAAAGATATTGTTACCCATAATATTAGGTCTACACCTGTCGAGTCTTGTAACAGAGCCCTTTTGTTCGCTGCAGTAGTACATCTTTGTTCACTGTCTGATAGTGAAAGGCTCTGTGTGGATGACATGGCTAAATAAAGCCTGCCTCCGACTCATCTCTCACCTGCTTTATCTCTGTCTGTGTGAAAGCCATTCATAACATCAGATGGTGGATTACATCTCCCGCTGCTTTATCATCTCCAGTGCCTCTTACGCATTGTCAGATTTTAGCGAGCTTTTCAGGTGCATGCTCATTCATATTAGGGCTCCGGGTTCCTTGCCGTCTTAATGAAGATTTCCCTGCCTCTTTAAATCCCTCTTCCAGGGGTTCACTCTCCCCTCCGTCTCGTAATTAAGTCGGTATATGAGCCGTAAAGACTGAAGTCTCCTGAAATAAACCTTGAGAATTCAACACCATCTGCTGCTTTTCTCCCCGTTTCACTTCTGCTTTCCCAACCGCCACCAGAGATATGAGCTACTGCAGGTGTGAACAGACATACAATATACTGTGGAAAAACAAAAACACATTATTTTTATGTGCAAGACTGAGGGCACCTTTACATTAGCTTTTTCTTAAATAGACTTGCCACTTTCTTGCTTGATCATTTCTGATATTTTCAAGTTAGTCAACAAAAGACTGATGTAGTTCCGGGGAAAAAAAAAAAAAAAAAGTGCATCTGGTTCTGGATCAGTTCTGGTGTACGAATGCATATGAGGAGGTCAGAACAACTCTTAAGTATCACTGACCATGAAAAGTGGGTCATTAGCCCTTGAACCAAAGTAGTCATGTAAAAGAGTGGCTTATTTGCCTCAAATGTGCAATAAAACTAGTCCTCTGTAACAAACTTAACCTCCTAAGCTCTCTCTCCATATGTCTACTGTAGAGTCAAATAGAGTTCACTTGATGTTACTTTTGTTTTTTTGTGACTGTTATGATTTTCTTGCTCCTGACAGTCTAAACCCATTCTTAAAGCAGCTATTTTAAATAATACGCCCAATACTACAACAATAACAAACTTTTGAGTCAAGAAAGTAGAAGACAGAAATTTTGTGGCGACCAAAATCCAGTCTTCAGCAACCCACTTTTGTGTTTGGAAATCATTGGTTTGTACTAAATGATACTTAGTCTTTTATAACATATATTAATGCTGTGAAAGCTTAAAAAAATACAATGAAAGTTTCAAGAATACAAAATGAAATGCGCTTTGTGGGGTATAAATTCACCTGCATGCACACCTACAGTACTAACCCAAAGATTCATTTGAACTACACATTCCATCTCAACATACGTATTACTGTGTGCAGTCCATATTGTACATCTTCGTTTTCCATTAAATCTTGATAGGCCGTCTACAAAAATAGCAACAGTGACATCAGAAGGTGACTCATACAGCCATGAACAACAAGATGTCGGCTCAAAAGCTTTTGGTTGGTAATTCATTCAGGTGGTAAGATTCAATGTCTCTCTATGGGATAGTACAATTATAAAAGGAGACATGGAATTAGACATATTCTGCTCAAGCTAATCATCAACAAAACACCATTTTCCAACTGCATCCCGACTAATTCCTCTTTCAAATTCTTCTTTTTCCATGGTCTTTGTCTGTACGGTTGAAATGGGCCAGAAACAGAATGCATAAAGGTATGAATGAATGGGCTGTCTGCTCCATAATTGGAAGCATTCATTGATTAATGATTTTGTGCATGCGGGCGTCAGAATTAGCGGCTCATGCTGAGGGGGAGGATTCTGTACAATCAGCTGATTTGCTTCTTTCTTCTCATCCTTTAAGCGCCGGGCTTGTCAGGTTGCTGCAAACTCACATTGTTTAATGTGAGGCAATCATTCAAGCTGCGGTCTGCTCATCAGAAAATAAAATGGCTCCACATGTTTTACAAAAACTGAATCCCACAGAAGGCAAGATGGATGCAAAGCTGTTCCATTTGTAAAAGAGAGTCATTTCATATTTTCAAATGCTTGTCGTTGGCACACTAAAACCTGCTGTCATCACCTTGGCGTCATGTTATCAATAAATGAATGGTGCATTTTTAATGGTTTACAAGGGCTGAAGCAAACAACATCAGTCAGTGTTTACAAGACGACCTGCAGAGGAAAAAATCTCCAACAACAGCATAGAAAACATTACAATGAATATTGTAATTAGGTTGTGATAATACCAACAGTGCATAACGCTTTGATACTTTCCCATCAGATCAAAAATCTGAAATGTGTCTTGCAGAAAGCAGTTTGGAACACAGAATACAACTTAAGTGCAGACATGACAAGGACATGAGCATTCAACTACGACATTTCATACAAGTTGTTACATGTCATTTTAACACATTGTATGAATACAACTCCTTATTTAAACTGAGGACTAACTGATGAAAAAAGCATGTTTTAGCTTAATACTTTTGAAGATTGAAACACAGTACTTTCATCGCACAATAGTTCTGACATATAGAACTACAGTATGTCAAGCTTGTTTAGAGTCAGAAACTACAGAAATGTGCAGGGATCAGCCCTGCTTTCACTTTACTCCACATCCTACAAGGTGAACATGGCACAGATCAAGTGCCACAGCTCTAGAAATAACTGATTGTCTTCTGCTCTGCTCACTGTTCATTTCTGCATGTTTTTTTTGCTTTGTTTTTTTTGCTTCATTGTGTATTTGTCTGCATAATTACCAAAGTGCTAAGCTCAAACCCTGTTTTATACATAGAGAAGAAACTTTTTTGATCCCTAATGATAGATGGTGATGGTTGATGAGGCATTACTATCCAGTGATACAAATAGATACAAGACCCAACAACAAGCAAATTTCTCAGGTGTGCTTTGAAGAGTGAACTTTAGCAAGAATGTGTTCTCAAGAAATCAGGCAGACAATTGAGATTTATTAAGCTATGTAACAGGTTTTGTATTACCCACCAAACCACTAATTTAAAATTCTTGGCTAGAAACAATTTGTTTAGTACAAACACCCAGACACTGTGTTGGGAGTAAGGAGGATGTTGTTTTCTCTTTCCAAGGTCCCTTCAGCGATACGCAGCACTGGGACACTAATGCAACAAGATGAAGTTGCAAAGGGATCCAGCAAGTGCTCCCTCGCCTGCTTCGCTCCAGTGAGAATCTGCTGGCAGGTATACTGTGTCACATTGCTAAAGCGCTGTAGTGGGAAAAAACTGCAAAATACCATCTGTCAAATGCAGTACTCCCATAAGTGGGCGGGTGTTTTTGTCCGCTTACGAATTTAATTAGTCTAAACAAAGCAAAGTTGTATGTGCTTGACACTGTGGCTGTTCATTGAGCGCATTCTGCCCTAAGGGTAAGGACCTCTGAGCTCAATCAATAAAGCAAAATGAGCACATACTATTCAACACCTAACAATGTATCAGTGTAGTCTCAGCTTTTCAATGATAAAGCATCCACAGTAAAGAAATTGTGACATAAAAAACCCTGCATTTATCATTCAAATTTGCAGTCAATATCTATAGATAATGTGATGTTTAAAAGTATACTATAGGCTTTAGCAGAGGGAACTGTGCATTAATTCAAATCATGTGTGTCAAATTGAAGTTGGAAGCAATTGCCAAAGTAAACTAACCTTAAGTGTCCCTTCTCAAGACTTATAATTTTCAACATCTAATGAAAGGCACTGCAGATGCTTTCAGCACTGTTATTAACATAGCAAGAGCATTAGACCTATATTATGCAGGGAATATTATACTGAATAAGTATGATACATTTTTACTGCAGATTCAAAAAGTAGGTTTAGTAATTGTGGTTGTGGTATAAGTTTGGGGGAAGGTTTTGTGTTATTATTTAGATATTAATTATGATACAGTATATGCAACATATATATATATATATATATATATATATATATATATATATATATATATATATAAATTCCCATCTCACCCTCCGCGGGTGGTCTCATCCTTTCAAGCTCAGGTCCTCTACCAGAGGCCTGGGAGCTTGAGGGTTCTGCGCAGTATCTTGACTGAGTTGTCTGATGTTTTTCCTGGGATCTGCTTTACCTCCCCGTTCAGTTTGGGGGTATATGTTCTTAAAAACCATTTAATCAGTCCTCTCTCACAGTTCTTAAAATGTCATTCACTGATTTATATTGTCATTCATACATTATAAACCTGCAGTTAGGTCACTCCCTTAAAATACAAGAGCATTCCAGCCTCATTTTGGACTCCTTTGACTGTTTGCTAGCCAGCGATTTTACGATTTTACTGATAACAATTAGAGTAGTCTGTGGCTTGGCTCTGTGCATTAGTGATATTACTGAATTGCCACAGCACTTAAAGCCTGAGCCCATGGTATATGTCTGGAAGACTGGCTCACAATCCAAAGTGGCACTTCCTCTACTATCTTAAATGTCCAAATGTCCTAAATAACTCCTAAATAAGCTCCTAAATTTTATGTATTTATTCAACAATTTTAGAAAATTGTAGAAGTAAAAAGTTGAATATAGAGCTAAAGCTATATATATATATCATGCTTACATCACAGAAGTGGGCATATCTTAATCAGTGAGTGACCTTAATTTTTAAATTGACAAGTACAAGAGGTTAGTGTAAAAAAAAAGTCATGATTATGTCATTACTATGATAGACAATATTTTCTATGCATGCATAATTTGGTCTGGAAACAAATAGAAAGTAAAAATGGTCATTGTAATGATAGTAGTCAGTTGCAACTTATTTTTTTTGCTTTGAATTGTGGAGTTCAATGGTTGTTTTAGTTTATTGGTCTTTTTTTTCTTCTTTTTCAGAACTCTTATATACTTCCTTACCATGCATTATGCATAACTGTGGATCTTAACAGCAACAGTAGCTGTGTTTTGTTATTGACACCTGTGACAGTTCAATCTGATTTACTACTTCTATGTTATCATATGTTTTAACTTTCAACCCCAGACTGAACTGTGGTGTTCCCCAAAGCTGTATCTTTTGCCCATCCTTGAACTATAGCCATGGAATACTGCAGCACCGCAGTAATTCATTGCCATTATATTTTGGAGGAGTTGCTCTAGTTGTCTTATTCACTACACTTTTTCTATTCTTCATTTGCACAGTAAATTGTTCGCCAATAAAAAAATAAAATATGCGTTATGCATGGGTTTGCAATTGTTTCAACCTAGCAGAAACAGCAGCAGCTGAATCCTTTGTTGAAACCCATTGAGCGCTGAGCGCTTTTGAAATCACTGCTTCATTTCTGACATTTCCCCAGAGTTTTCCTCTCTCTTTCCCTTTAATCGTCTCTCGTGCTTTATACTCAAATCTTGAGTGACTAGATATGTCATACAAATAAACACAAAGTGATTTCTTTTCACAGCCATGACATCTGCAAGCCTTATGATCACTGCTTTCATATACTCAAGTGACCCATGATGAATGTTTGCCTTTCAAAATACCTTCCCTGTATGCTGCCATTTTGTACTTTTCTGTCACACAGGAATGAGAAATTATGAAAGCCTTCTATTGAAATATGTCACATCTATAGAATATGTAGTTTCCACATATTACATATGCAGCTTTTAAGGCATCAAATGTTTATTGTGGGTTTCAAAAAGGTTACAAGGAGAGAGCAGAAAATTGTATTGAATTTTCTTATGGTTATGTTTTGATATGTAAACAAGACCAACAACAAAGACGCACAGAGAACCTGACATTTGGCCTCATAAATTATTGTACGACCAGAAATCGGGGCAAATTTGGGGCAAAAATCACACAGTGTATGTCTGGGTGATACATGACGAGCCATTAACCTGCAATAGAACATTCAGATTATTTAAGAATTTGTTAATAGGGATGATAAGGTTGCTTTGTGATGCTTCACAGAACAAGTGATAACTAAACTGTAAACTCTGAACTAGGAACCTATTGTCAGACAGTGCAGCAGCTCTTGTTTTTGAACGACTGAAAGAAGAGGATGTGGACAAAATAAGTCTCTATTTGACAACCCAAATCACCCACCATACAGTGAACTGTTCAAAACACAAGTCTTTTGAATAGATTGCTTAATATGTTGCGTTTGGTTCAGCACCTTAGCAGTATAGTCATTAGTGGTGCCATTAGTCCAACCCTACCCTATGTTGTCTCAAACAGTGAATCCCTTAAAACCTTAACCTACTACTTTAGAATAAGCCAGGCCCTTTTGCTACTTTCCCTAAACCATTTTCTAAGACACATATAAACAAAACATAACCTATGCCTAAACACAGCCACAGGGGGAAAAAAGATTCAAATATTCATTTAAATGTTAGCCTACTATATTTGACTTGCAGCAACCATTTCATTGTATGCATCAAAGAAAGAAAAGTCTCAGTTTGGCTTTCTTTTGAAATGTGTTCTTCTTCTGCTGTCACTTTCACAACTTTCTGTCAAAGATGAATGCATAAGGTAGAAAAAAGTATGTAGTGTAAGAAAGAGCATCCCCATCAATCTGTTTCTGTATTGCATGTGCTCTGACATACAAGATTTATTGAAGTGTGATGGGCAGAAACCCTGCAGCAATGCACACAAAGCCCCTGCCTCACGACTTGACAGAGTGCATTAAAACAATCGTGGCATTCATGTCTTTTTTTTCTATTCTGCCCAAAGACAGTATTCGTGCATAACAAGTCCTATCATCCATATCCACTCGCAACAGCCGAGTTCTGCGATTTCTGGGGGTGTTGTTGCATGGACGGCTTTTCTTTGCCTCATATTCATTGATGCTATTCCTGTCAATCACTGTTGCCTTGTATTAACAACACACACACACACACACACACACACAAAACTGCACAGTGAAGCAATGCAACTATCTGTAAAAGAGACTACAACATCTCATCTTCTGACACATAACTTGAGCTGGTACTTGGAATACAAAGGGGATACATGCATAAGATCAAACCCAAGATGGCAGCGAGGGATTTTTAAACTAGGACATACATAACATCTAATTAAAGGGCTTGTTTGTAATTGCAGCATACAGCTCTTGGTGTTTCTCGTGTCTTTGTATTCACTTCGCCGTGTGAATATTTGATAGAACAAATACACTTTTTACATGTTAATGCAATTGTAGTTAGGTGAGCAGATTTGTAATTGGTAACAGGGCACTTTTATAAACCAGTGTTTCTCTTCTCTCTATCTCTATAGGGAATTATATCATCTAAGCATGGCACATTATTTTAACAAAATACTCCATATACTCTTTACAAAATAAAACACCAAGGTGCCCAAAAAATAAAATATATTATATGAGTAAGTCACATTTTAAGTTGTCTTTTAATATAAATGTGTTGGGGTTTTTTTTCCTTTCACTGCATAATGAACGTGTCTTGTGATGTTGGTTATTAAAAGGTAGTAAATCATTTGAATGCTACTATTGAGAAACTCATGTTAATAAAGAGAAATGGTGACCAGTTGCTTACCTCAGTGTGGGCTCCCTATTTGGCAAGCAACTCATAACATGAGTTTATTAATGACTTACAAATTGTTTACCAACAGTTATGAACCCATTTAAAAATGTGCAAAAAAAAAAAAAAAAAAGGCAGTACCACTTAGAGATCAGGGGTGCCCAAACTTTTTCCCTTGTAGGGCCCAAATGTATGTATTAGTGGGCCACTGGCAAAAATCTTGAAACAAAATACTCAAAGACTTATTTTTCATAAGTTTTTTTTTCTAATATTTTAATGTTTAGTATTTTTTCTAGCCCTATTTGGTAACCCAGATTAAACACACTGGCCTACACAGCTTTTAGAGTAAGCTGGACTAAATCTGATTCCGTATGTGCAGAAAGGTGCAAACATTAGATGTAAATTCCTCACCTCTGCACAATCCAATAAATGTAAAATGTATAATCATTTTCAGAAGTGCTACAAATAGATATGAATCTTGTGAGCACTAGTGACAATTGAGAAATACAGTTAAGGCATTTTCTTTGCCTAACTTTTGTTTTGTCTTTGACTGCAGTCCTTGCCTTACCATACTCCTTCATACTTATCTAGAGACTTCTATTTATCTGATTATAATTCAAATTAGATTGTGCAGTCCAGACTCCAGAGGTTTCTTTGGTTTGTCATTTGGAAGCCATCTGCATTCGACCATCTGACCCAGATTTGAGGATGGTGCCAGTCGGACTGTCATCAACGCTCTGTTTTATGTTGCTGTCAGATAAATGATGCAATTTTGTCTCTGAAAGTCCACATTGCATTAGTTATAGAGACTTATATTCACAAAACTACTGCCAACTGTACCAGACAAAAAGGCCCACAGAAACCATTTCCTTTTTTCCCAGACTGTAGAAAATCAAATCTGAGAAATTTTGACTTAATTGGAAAATGGGGCCAGTGCACTAGCCTTTTTGGATATCCTGTAGGGCCTTATGAAGTTTTACAAAACCATCAGTCTAAATCCATCCTCCGAATGATAGTCTTTGCTGTGTACAATCTAAAAACAGTCGCCCTGTCATGTCCGGTTCTAAAATAGCTGCAATTGCACACTTGCACTGTCTGTCAAGAGCCATGAGAGTTTTCCACCCAACATATCATTTTTATTCTAATGTGTATGCGGGCCACCAGTCATGCATTTCTCTAAAATACAGATCCTCTCACTTATTCAGCATTCTGTCAGGGAGAGCAGCGTGGCAGAATTCAATTTACTGCTCTGCACAGGCTGCTGAAGGCAAAGAATGTCGCCGAGCTGTCGCTTATAAATATGGATTTGGCCCGCACTAACTGCTATCACAGTGTTTTGGAAAACCCCAGTTTAAACTCAGATGTAAAAATGATCATGTGTGTTGACTCTGGCACATGAGCGACACTTTGGAAAATTGCTGGTCGGAGCGATTATGAATTCTGAGATTGCTTTCGCACATTTAGTCACACTTCTCCTCGTGCACAGGGCCTGCTTTTTCCCTCAGCTCATCGGCGCTAAAAGGCCATGCCAAAAATGTTGATTCACTGACAAGCAAGACTTCCAAAAAACTTTATGCGATAAGTTCCTCTGTCCCAGTCTCGAAGAATTGTTGTTGCTATTTCCAGTAGTCCACAAATACAATAAATAAGCACAAAATGAATACGGTAGACACTTGAATGTATATGCAATTGATAAAAATTCTGTGTTGCTGTTTGTTTGTCACAACTTTTTCATTAAAACGCCAAAAACTCCTAAAATTTGGAATGTTTGGATGCTTTAATAGTTAGCAATATTATAAGACATTAACAGGAAACGACAGTAAGGCCATAACATGGAGAAAATGGACCCGAATCTGTAAATGAGCCAGGGTTACTACACTTTAAGTGGGGCACACTCACACACCGAGCCACCAGGATGCCCCATATACATATACAGTGGTGCCCATGTATTAATCTCCTTATGACAGCTCATTATGATGACTTTGTAGATATTTCATTCATTTTACAGGTATTTTAAAGGCCAAGTTGCACTGTGAAAAAGAATCATATATTAAAAAAAAGTTCATACTTCAGTGATCTGCAATATTTTGCCAATATATTGGGTCACCCCTGTGTAATAAAAAGTTTTAACTATTTAAGTCATTTCTGACAAAACCTCTTAACGCTTAAGCTTGTAATAATATTCAAGCCAGTTTTGTGCTTTTAATGTCATTGCAACAGTTTAGACAGGACTCTTTTCTATCTTAACATGACAATGCATCTGTGTACAAGGCAAGGTTCAAAAAGAAATGATAGATTCTGTCAGTGTGTAAGGAGTTGAGTGGTCTGCAGAAAGACAAGTTTTTGGAACTGCTCAAAATGACTTTACCCATTTGCACAAGTCACTGGTGTTTGATAAAACCTGCAAAAAAGTTTACTGCGTACCTTATACTTCTAACTATGACTTCCCCATTAGACCAGTGCAATCCCCAAATTATATCCATTTTGTTAACCATCATGTAAATAGTTAGCCAATGTTTATGTGTGTTTCACTTCGCTTCCATTATTGAAATTCTGTTCACACACTTTCCCTGGAGGATTTTTCACTGCCTTTGATTTAATGTAGTAACTGTCAAAACTTGGAAAACAAGAAGATCATAATCTTCAGACAATGAAGAAGAATATCACAGTGTCCCATTTCTTATCCAAATTCTCTTCTTCTTTTCCATCTGTTTGCAGTGTAAGCAGACGTAGCCTGATTCAATGCTGACACACGGTCCTGACCAAATGTTGTCATCTATTCAAATCCTTAATAATGACGACATCTTAATGTCTTGTTTTTTTTTAAACAGATCATTCTGATTATAACTTGCTATTGGGTCATTACACAAACAAGAAAAATCATATATATTATTTCTGAAATATTAAGTAAACACATTCAGATTGGGGCATAGCATTGACTGCCACAAAAGCCTGAGGAAGTTTGGCAGTTGTGAGCAGATGGAGTAGATCTCTTCACAGATGCACCCCTGCTGTGTTTCTTGACAGCACAATGCATCAGAAACAATGGGCTCCAAGACAATGCCACAGCGCTGCCGTGGGTTATCCGGCGTCTTGGGACTTCATACGCAGGCGGTCAAAAGGTCATGATAGCTTGTGTTAAATAATCGTCTGGGGAGTCAGGTGGAGACGGAGAGGGTGCCAGACCGACACAGACAGGTCATTTCCTATCGGCGCAGGGGGCCCCAGCACTAGACTCAGCGGTGCTGGATTCAAATGATAACGACAGCGACGGATGCAGCGGCCCACTTCCTTTTGGGAGGCCATTCCTTCTCATCAGCCTCACTGAGGAAAAGTTCAGCGGAGTCAGCACAACACTGATAAAAATGCAGCTACGTGGCTGCACTATTCTTTGATACTTTATGAAGAAAACACAAAGGTTCGGTGTCAGCAATGCACTCCTCTCTGATTCTGTCCAAATGCTGAACCAATGCTGAACCAAAAAAAGACTATTGATATAAATTTCTGCCTTCCTCTGATAAGAGAAGAAGGAGTATGAAAATCAATGGAATAATCTGTACTTTTGTACTGCCTGTTCAAGAATGTATTTGTACATTTGGACACCACTTAACTATTTCATCTACCTGTCTTCTGCTTTGTCAGTCACAGGCACATTTGTATAAGCAGAGCATGTCCCTTCCTTCCCTCCCTTCATTTTTCAAAAAATTTTTAACCACCCAGGATTTGTTTACGTTACATTTTAGAGGTTGATTTTGGGGATCACTTTGGCAGATTCAAGTGACAAGCATTTCCCAGTCACATTTCCAAACCTCAGGAAGTCTTCAGTATTTTTAGTTTGTAACTATGCTTTTACTTTGTGGGATCCTTAAAATAGGTTACTACATGAATACAAGTGCATATTTCCTGTATCAATATAATGGGAGCATTTACTGAAGGACTTCAATAAAGCAACAAATATGCTCAGAGTGCATTTCTGACCATCTATAATACAGAAAACCTATTTTCATGATTAGAATTGGAATCTATTTATAAATGCATTTACATGTTTATTTAGTCCGAGTGAACAAAGGGAGCGTGACACTCTCCGACACTGTAAGTGGAAGATATTGCTGTCCTCCGACTCGAGTGCCTCTTTGAGACACTGTCGAGGAAAAAAAAAATGCTGCAAACTTCCATTTTTGTGCTTCTTGATTAATGATGTGCACACTCAGCCCGCTTGGAGAGGAACTGTTTGTTCTACTTTGTTTGGCCAAGAGCTGAAAAAGTGGATTAGTCTGGAGATGTAGTGCCCTCCGTTTTCCCTCCACCAGCCTACTCCCTGAATAAGGCTGATCTAATATCTGCAGATTAGATTATTCATTTGGGTTTTATTAAGGGGATATGAGCTCATTTTCGTACTGACAAGAAAGATAGAGGTCTGACATGATGAGCATTCACTTGTTTGAGCTAAAGACAAATCGGGCTATAACACAATATTAACTGGGTGAGGAGTCAGCTGCTTGATTTGACGTTTGAAATGAATGTGGAGTTGATTAGGCGCCAGTGCAAGTCGCCGCTGCCCGCGTCCTGGATTCGGGATCTGTCTAATGAGCGGAAATTAACCATCAGGGCATCCCAAGCCCCTCATTTTGTTCCTTCGCCTCCTCGTCGCTCAAATAACCGGACCTTTACCGAGCGGTGCCGAAGAAGACTGATGAAGAGCGACACATCGGCGTTTGATCGGGCCCGATTGGAGCGTCCCGTTACAGGTGAGTGATGTGGGCTCAGTTATCGACTAGCCCTGTCACACTCTCTAATGAGTCGTGTTGAAGCAGTTTTTGACTAACAGGATCTGTCTGAGATATGCCACTTCAAACGCTGCTCCTGTTCATTGAAGCCTAATGGCGAGGCGCCCTGAATGAGAACGGTCAAATTACTGTCTCCTCAGGCCTGAGTTATTGGCAATACTTCGTAGACAAGGGTTTTGGAAAAGGCATTTGTAAGGCACCAACTCTTTGGAATTAAGAAAAAAAAAAAATACAGAAAAAAAAGAGTCAAACAGATGTAACTGAAAAATACTAATACTAGAAGGACAACAGCTTTAAGATTTCTCTTTGGGTAACAGAACAGAGCAAGAGTCAGTTGTAGAGTACTTACATATAAAGTGATTGATGGAATTCGCAGAAACAAAAAGAAAAAAAAACAACTTCATGATGTTTTTTGTTGGTTAATGTAGGTCTTTTTTATTTATCTGCCATGGTTTTAAAGCAAGCAATGCAGTAATGGTTATAACAATGGTTACAACAAACAACAAACGTCATGCCAATGTAGTCTTTATGTTTAATAAATAGCCCAGTAGGTTCCGTTTTTGTGCAGTAACTTTTTCTCAAAGAAGGAGCTGTGTTGGAGGAAGGATGTCAATGATCACCAAAAGTGCAGCATAAGAAAGAAACAGGAGCTGTTCTCATTTACCAATCATTAACAACGTATTAACTTCAAAGGTGTAAAGAGCCAGAGTGCCACCTACCACTTAAATCCACTCTAAGTGCCTTTATTTAAACACTGGAACCATTAAAACAGAATAAGTGAATTAAAAGGTTTTCAAGGCAGATGCAAACTACCATTTTCAGCGTGATTTGCAGACCCAGTCACTCTGAAACACTGAAGCCCCTCCCATTGAACCCAACTTCTACCAAACTCAATACGACCTGACCAACCGTGAATGTTTATCTAAAATGAGACTGGTTTTATGTGATTTTTTTCAAAATGTGTCAGTTCAGAAACAGTTAAACCTGCCTCCATTCCAATAAAAATCAAACTCAAATGAGAGGAACCAGAGAAATTGTTTTTTATGGAGTAGAAAATGAATCAAGGCACAAAAATACAGATTTTTTTTGCCTTTCATCAACAAATGGTAGATTAGAACCATAGTGGGTATAAAACAAAACACCAGAGACTGAAGTCACATTTTGACTCTCATAGGGACATGAACATAACCCCGTTCAAAGACATTAGCTCTTTAATTTAAAATAACTGGCTTAAGATTCACTTTATATAAGGAATGATTCATTACACCCAAATGTCCCATATTGTCATTACAAGAACCTCTTTTTAAGGAGTGATTCATGGAGCCTTCTTTGGTTCTAAGTACAAGGTACAGAATGTGACAAAGAACAGCAACATGACTGTATCTGATCAGACTCATCAGTAAACCAATAAAACTGAAACTTGTGGTGATACAATATAGACCTTTTTTCTATTTTCTTCTTTCTACAGAGGCTCAGCTGGCCCACAACCAATCCGAAATAAAAACGTATTGTCTAAGGTTTATTTATTTGCATTTTGTTTTTGTTTTAATTTTGAGCACAGGTTTATAATCTTAAAGAGAAATAAATTAATTTCATCTAATTTGTTACACAGATCAATAATAATCAGGTTAATGCAAAAGCCGTATCTCAATATAACAAGCGGTCAAAGCAGACTTAGAAAATAATTGTACATAAAAGTGTCTGAGATCTTACTTTAAACGCATATGAAGAAAGTGTCAGCCTTGACATGGGCATATTTATAGGGATTCATGATAATAAAATCACATTTGTTCTTGAATCTGAATGGAGAAGCAGCACTCAATCAGTTCCATACAATTAAATTGCAACCGCAGCAGTTTTGGATAAAAGCGTGCCTTCCGCAAATCTCCGTCCTACAGGCAGGTGACAAATGAAAAGAAAATGCTTCCGTAAGTCAATGAGAGCAGCCACATAACTAATGCAGAAGATTAATCATCCTCTGTGGCATGTGTAAATGTGCTGAGCGTGTGGCATACAGTCTGTGAGCACATTTGACTTTGGAAAGAGGGTTTGTTGGTGGCAATTCCAATCATAATACTTACAACTATTTAAAGTTACAATGTGGCAAAATCGTGATATTTTGAAATACAACCCACGTGACCATGTAATATGTCACTTGTTGAGCATAAAAGGCTGGCTTGGACTGGATATAGTGAAAGAAATTCCACCCAGTATTACTAAAAGGAACATAAAAAATGGAGTGTGTCTATGTTCCTACAGCTTTCTAACCCCTAACCCGCAAATTGGAGCAGTAGTTTTTGCATTAAAAAATATATCTGAGAAATGTGGGAACATAGGACTAATTTTGAAAACAAACAAACAAAAAAACAAAAAACGGTAAAGCAGCCCAGTCTTAGAATGCCGTAACCTCAAACGCGAAACATGACCAGACAATACTCACGATTAATGACAATTACATATAGATGAGTTTGATAGTACCATGCAGTGCTTAGATCTCTCATTAGAAAGACACATGCACATTTGAGTGGCTCAGGAACCATCAGCTCTAGTCTTCAGAGGTGTTAGGAGGAATAACACGGTCAGATGAGTCATCCTTCACAGAGCTCTTGACAAGTGAATACATGTATGTGCTTCTGGTTGTGTAGGGTATAATGCAGCTAATGTTTGGGTCTAAAAGATTTCTCAGAGTCAAGGGTCTCTGCTAATCTTTTTTTTTTTTTTTTTTTTTTTTTCGCAATCATCTTCGAGAACAACAGAAAAATCAATAAGACACATTTTATTGTTAAATGATGATGTTCATGACGTAAACTTGGTGTAAAGTTAGGGCGCAGTTAGCAATCATCACGAAGAGATGTGTGGATCCATGAGTCTGCGTCAACGCTTGACGTACAATGAGCGTCAGCACTGAGATGTGTTTGTGTTATGTTACAACGGCATGAATGCACAGTTGCATTGTTTTCAATAAACAATGCAACCAGAGCAGCATATACATGTTATATATGTATATTCACATAGACTATTTAACCACTGTATGTATGCCATCATTATGATTTACAGTTAACCAAATTTTGTCATATTTATTTTACAAAAAGGGTAAGGTATGAGATATTGAATATAGATAGTGGGTAAAGTATGAAACAGTAAAAAACAAAACTGTTTAATTAAGTGAGTTAAGTTGAGTGAATTTACATAAAATATTCTGAATGTATATTTGTTTGCAAATCACTTTTAGATAAAAAACATAGTGAAAGTAAGTTTAATCATTAAGGTTCAGAACTGAACTGTTGTTATCGCTTTAATGTTAAAAAATATATATAAGTAAATAAATAAAATACAAAAATAAAAAGTTTTGAAACAGCCACAGAAGGATACAAAAGGATGAAAAGCCTTTAGTAGTCATTAGCCTTGAAAATGTTTTTTGTTTTGTTTTTTATATCATCTGTCTTTTTCAATTATCTATGCAAACTTAACATTACATAAAAGCCTGTGTCAGGGTTACTCTTTTGTGACTGAGGCGATGCCAGAAAATCATCATAATGTGCCATTCATCTCTACTGAACATGTCTGGTGATGTATAAGTGATAACAGCGATGTAGGATTAACATAAAGCAATAAATTAGCCCTAAATTATGAACCAAAGCACTCTTCCACTCCAGGTGTACAGTGGCGGTCTGAATAGCTCTCACTATGCAAAGCACCATGAATTAAGTTGGTTAACGGAGATAATAAATGTGATTTGTTTTGCCCCTTTCATGTCCACAGTGCACTTCTTTAAGTGGCAGAGTAAGAGGAATGACCTCTCATAAAATTGTAATTAGGGTAATGTGTGAGTGAGCGCTGAAGCCTCGTGGATGCTGATAGTGATAAATGTTCGTCCCCTGAAAGGCTCGCTGAAGGTGAGACTTGTTCTTGAGTTCAGGTGTCCTGCGGCGGCACATTATCCCAGAGACAATAGAGTGGACGCCGAGCCAGTGCCTCTCTCCTGAAAAGAACTCTTAACAAGAAACCAAAACTATTTATTTTGCAGCCAATCTCCTTTTCTCGCGGAAAAAAGCCAAACAGTGTCAAGTCTTTGATGAGATTTAGATGAATATATACTCGAGCAGTTACTTTGACAATTCATTCTCTTAAAGCCAAAAGTAATGTTTCCATTTGTGTTGAAGAAAGACTACCAGCTTTGACATTTGAGCTGTGATTCCCAAGAAGCAGCTTGTCTATTCAAATCAGAGGCATGAAAAGGAGTCTTTCAAAGAAACCACGCTGCTTTATTCACCGCTTTAATTTGAAGAACTCGTGTCAGTGCAAAGACGGGAGGTAAAACAAAAGCGAATGGAGGGCGGAGTCTGTCTCTTTAATCTTTTTCTGCTTCACTGAGCCTTGAAAAGCTGGAACATGAGCTGTGTTCCTGAATCCTAGCTCTAGTAATACATCAAAATATACGTTATGTTCACACTCAAGAAAATAGCCAAGTAAGATCAGACTGAATCATAGCATTTTGAATTTGATACGAGCTACTTCCACATCTTCACTTGACACTTTTCATTAACTTGCATCCTTATGTGCACTCTTGTCCTTAAATCTCCTACGACTACCTTTTTCTTCCTTTACCAATATCATTTTCATACTAACGTGTTGACTATCCAACAGGAAATATTGAGGTTCAAAGCTTTACTTTACTTCTTGGTGGGTGATTCCTGCCATGATCATTATAAATTCAATGTAAAACCTCAAAAGGCTGCTTTACAACTTTTGCTGCATTTTTCATGATAAAAATTTGCTTTTAAACCAGCAGCTTGCGACATCCATGAAAGATTTCCTGGTGTTTTAGGCCAAAAACATCTCTTGACCCAATCTCTCACTGAAGCATCTAATATGCATTTAGTTAGAGTTGAGATTAACTCTGGCCATATTATTGCCAGAATAGGTGGTGACCTGATTGATTGATTGATTGATTGATTTTAAAGGACTATATCAAATACAATAAAGAAAGACAAATTTGAACATGACTGAGCTCAGAGCAGGTTTAATCAAATGCAAAACAATGTCAAAATAATGCACATGAATCTTAAAATGAGATTGCGCAACACAGCGGCACATGACTCTAACATTTACAAAAAATTCACTTACACTACAGCTGTGTGGGGCCTTCAGGAGCAATCTCATACTGTTGTTATAGGCACTGGTAAGGCTCTGTGAACTGCCTCTCTTATAACAGTGCCAAAAATGGGCTGTGTACAGAGGAATACAGTACGTTAAACACGCGCGCTTACATGTCATAGATAGAGACATACTGCTGATATAATTACCAAAGTATTTAATCTCATGACTGATATTAAGAACACTGCCAGACAGGTAGAAATCAGTTAATATCCGTTATATTTTCGGTCCACCATTATGTAACTTTTAGATGCATTATAACAGATATTGCGGAGATGACCTCCAAAACAGCCCTTTACCTCTTCTCCCCCAGTATTCAATGCTACATAATTAAAACTTACTCAAATTGATGCTTGTTTTCAGCGCCGGAGAGGAACCCATTGTAGCACAGGAAGGTCATGCAAACTCCAAATAGAAAGACAATTTGCTGGTCAACGCAAACATCCGATGAGCTTCTTGTTATGATGCAGGGGCACGAACTATTCTGCACCATGCACCCTCTAATTTTATACCATTTTATTGGATACAGCGGATCTAATGCACTTTAACTTGCATGACAACAGTATTTTGATCTGGGGGGAAAAAAAATCTGATCTGGGCCACACTTCCATGTTATGTAAACTAACACCGTTAATTCTGAAACTTGAGGTTGGCCTATTTAGCAGCACCCAAAATTCAAAACAGTGCAGCTCCTCAGAATAAATCAATCAAAATCC
The DNA here is from genome assembly GCA_036850595.1 of Rhyacichthys aspro. NCBI lineage: Eukaryota > Metazoa > Chordata > Actinopteri > Gobiiformes > Rhyacichthyidae > Rhyacichthys > Rhyacichthys aspro. The sequence continues at coordinate 7,685,815 of CM072159.1, forward strand.
CAGCTCGAGTACAGTGAGACACCAGAATACTCACTCTTCCATGTCAGTGGTGGCACTATTTTTAAGATCCCTCTCTTTTGATGGATTCGGGCTCGTCCCTCACTCGAAAACTCCTCGAGCGCTGAGGCGAGCCTGACTTTGCACTCAAAACATCATCAAAGCTCTCATTAATTATTCCTGCTGCCTCTTCGATAATTCTCCTCCCAGATCCTGAAAAAGAGAAAAGAAAACTGGAAAGAAGAAAACAGAAGAAAGGAAATAAAGTCAAGAATTATTGATTGACCGGTTTGGTTTGGGAGCTTATTTTCTGTACGATTTTGAGACACACATACAGGGAGCCAGACAGCATCAGCAGATCACATCATTATGCAAATGATTATTATGCAAATCAACATCACAATCACTACCTTATTTACAAATTCATACCCAGTCTTTCCAACTGCCTGCGCATATGCTTATAGTTTATGCATCTGGTTGTTTTTCTGTGAGCTTTGTACTGTATGCATCTTTTGATGGGTGTAACCACAAACCTACAAAAGGGTGAGTGATGAATATCAGTGTGTTTGGGTAAATGTGGTGATAAATCTAGACAAAAGTCCTTTACTGAGGGCTAATACAGAAAAAGTTACACAGGGCTAGTTTAATTGAGCTAGCTGAACTTTATGAAGCAAACTGTGGTGAATAACTTCTTATTCAATGAGCGGAGGAATACTGCATTTATGAAATGAACTCCCAGCCCACCCTCACAGATGCCGGGGGTTATTCTCCATGGTGTTGAGAACTGATGCCAGGTTTAGTTGAGACACGGTCTTTTATCTAAATCCAATGGTCATCCTAGGTCAGGGGTCGGCAAACTGCAGCTCCAGAGCCACATGCAGCTCTTTAGCACGCCTCTTGTGGATCTTTTTTCTTATTTTTTATTTTTAATTAGGACTGTATCCTTGCGCATGAGAACAGGAGTGAAAGTGTTCATTGTTTCTTGATCACACCAACCAGGCATGTCTTTGAAGAGTTAAAATGTAACGAATGAGAGTGATCATATTTTGATTATAAACACTGCTCATTGTGGCAGTTATTAACCACCGCGTGCGTGTCCTGCGTCTGAATAACTGCAAACGTGCTCAATTATGAACGGTTCGCGCAAGAGCATCTAGCTTTACTCGTGTTTGCATCATATAAGTTGTATGCAATATATTTCTTACCTCACTTTTTTGTGTTGTCCAGGCTTAAAACAAACACACAGAGTTTTGGATTGTCACTGTCCGCTGGAGTCCCAAACTCTGCAGCTGCGGTGCGTAATAACACTGCCATCGTGGTGCAGCCACTATAATCTGTCTCTTATAATCTTCTCATAGGATGTATATAGACGTACAGCAGAATCTCTGAAAACAGCCTGAGGCACATGGCTGGACACACGCAGACATCATGAGAGGAGATGACCAAGCCCACAAGTGCACCAGAGCAGATCTGGGCTTTAGCACATTAGCGTTAACAGACTAGGGATAAAATCCAAACTCTGTCCTTATTTTGTAAAGAAAATGGGTCAGTGAGCATTATCAACATAATGTAGCGTTCAAGTGCGCTGTAAAACTTAGTGCTGTAGTGCTATAAGCTTTTGTATACATTTACTTTATGATTTATTATTCAGTATTTTTGTTACAAAGGCCAAGAAGCGTCCAGTGCCTTGTGAATCACTGATTGAAACATCAAAGTGTATTCATATCAACATGTTGTATTTATTGATCACAGAATACATTTTTCTCCGGTCGTTTTTAAGCAATGATTACTTATTATGCCCGCAACTATACATCAGTCAGCATTTCTTTAAGGATCAATAGATTATAATATATAAAAAGGCTCATTTAAACCAAGTTTAGTGTTCAAAATGTAAAGGTCTGATATTAATCTATTTCTTGTAGCTCCCAACAGATGTAAATTGTATGTTTTTGTTGAGAAGTGGCTCTTTTGCTCCAAAAGGTTGCTGACCTCTGTCCTATGTGTTTTCTTTCCAATGCCCTTCATCTAAACCATTTGTACTAAAAATTCCCAATTTCAATTACAAAACATTACAAATAGCCTGACTTGGGAAAGACCTTAAACAGACATTACTGTTTTCTCTTCATTTAACAGCATATACAAATGAGAAGTAACAAAAACAAGACCTAAAGACATCATCTTGACTTTTTTTAATAAAGGATTTTAACAGATGAGAATGGTCACATAACAACACATTGTTTAATTTATGGTTATTTCTTCATACTGACTGCATTACTTAATTTTAATTAGCAAGGATTAATTTAAGCCAAATTTTGTCTAGACAAAACAAGTGCATCAGAACAGTTAAGTAACTAATGAACACTGTATTTTAAAAGTTCATAAAATTTGTGCCATTAGTGCTCTGTGCCTCTTTATCCCACCACCCGTCATTGTTTTTTTTCTGATGGGCGAGAAAACCGCTGTCACACTCTCTGTTCGTTCTTCTCTCCCTCTCGTCTTTGTTCACTTCTAATTAAGTGAGATTTTGCTTGGCTGAATTTCAAAAGGCCATTGGAGAAAAACAGCTCGGCTTGGCCGTGAATCACTCAATCTTTCATCTGAATTATGGGTTTTTAAAAGTCAAGGCATTATGAGATTGCCAAATGGCAAGGATAAAATACAACAACTTGGCAATTATGGGGAAAAATCTGAAGTGAAATGAAGCCAGTTCAAGGCTATAGGAGCCGCTGTGCTGCAGGAGTCGAATAGACCTGCTGAGGTGCTTAATTTGCATCAAAAAGTCGAGAATGTAGCCCTAGGCAGTGAGCTCTAAAGAGAGATCAAGAGCTGGGAAGCTATAAAGCAGGTTATAGATAGAATAGATTCTTCATGTAATCTCTTTAGTCTTACTCACTTTGATTACTTCACAGTAATTTGGTTTGAGTGCTTCAAAACTGCAGCTTAATAAGAACCAGCTGTCACTGCCTGTGACACCTCCAAATGTGGGACAGGTGAAAGGATCCAAATTGTCAGGTGTCAAATATTGGAATAGTTTAATGATCACTTAGGCAGTTCCTTCATTTGAAATAAATCAACTTTTTACACTCTTGTTTGAATAACACGATTTATTTCTTTGTGTCATCCATTAGAACAAAATGGAAAACGTTGGTCTGTTCAGCTCTGTCTTGATTTGCTTTTCTCTTTGCATTTGACTAAAATTGCATTATTTAATTCCCTGTTAAACTTAAACAATTTGCATTAAGGACCTTTATAAGATTGAACTCAATTGATGTTATTTGTCATGATTGAATGTTGTGGCATAAAATTTTAGTTTAAAATTACTGCATTGAAAAGTTGCCAGCCTTAGTAAATCAGACTGCACACTCATCTTTGCACCAAGTACGTGTTTTTCATTGGTGCAACTTCTTAGTAAATCTGTCCGAAAATGTTTTCAGATATTTCATTTGTCATCTGCTAACAAAACACTGGGATAAGATTTAAAATTAGGGATGTACCGATTCAGCTTTTTTAGTACTGATCCAGATCCCGATCCAGGTGCTTTCAGGATCTGCAGGTATCAGAGACCAATCTGATTAAACTGGTGTTTTAAAATATATCATATATATAAAGACCCTTGTATTTGTCACATGACCCATTATGGAGATGTGGGTTATCATTACATTTTATTGGAATAGTAGTAGATTTGTCCAAATAAAAAGAAAAAAGAGACCAGCTCTTTTACCCTTGTATAGCCATACTATATTAACTTAGAAAAGATTCTTGATTCATGATTATTCATGATTCTTTTTTTTCTTTTTCTTTTTTCTTTTATGATTCTTGTGGTAGCTACTGTAATCCAGAGGTCAGCATTGATCAAACCAAAGGGAAGAGAAATCATCAACAGGTGGAAGACAAATTAATCGATCAGATAGATTTTAAGGACTGTAGCTTCACTTTTTACATTAAAAATGAATAAAATGTGTCTTACAACAGCAGCTTTTCATCGTAATGTAAATCATATTAGTGTTTGCTGCGTGGGGCTCTGCGGTAACGCTCAGAGGGACAGGCTGAGAAGGAGGGGCTGCAAAACTCCAATAAAGTGTAAACAGTTAGCTTTCCTTTAGTTCACTGCTAACAAGAAGCTGCAGACTGAACTGTTAATAACAACTGTGGACGAAGCAGGTGGATGTATCACACTCTCTTTCCTCTCCCTGCTCCAGCTGATCCTGCTCGTGAGCGTGCAGCTCTGTGTCTGTGAGTGAGACCATGCTCCCTGCCGCTGTCTCTGAGTCACATAGAGACAGCGGCTCAACAACACTTTCTCAATAACAACTGAATAGTTTATAATAAAAGTAAATCTCCGCACCACTGATTTGACTCGCTTCATCTTGTCATCTTCCCTAAAGACCTGGCGGTGTACCGACCACAGACACAGAGTCCCACATAGTAGATCGGACTTATGTATTTACCCCAATGACCAGTATCTGATCCAGCTTTTTTTTTTTTGTCAGGATCGGGAATAGTTTTCGATCCGAGTATTAGATCGGTGCATCCCTATTTAAAATACACAGTATGTGCATGTAAAAAAACTATGCATGTTGGATGTGAAGCCCAAGGTAGAGGTGTGCATCGGAAATCAAAGGATCAATCTGGGTCATTTGCCCAATGTCATTACCCACTGTCTCTCAACCTGCTTCCTGTCTATATACTGTCATCTATCAATAAAGGCCAAAAAGCCCCTAAAACTAAAAAAAAAAAATTAAAAAAATATTATTTAGTAGTGTAAAAATCATTATTCATTATTCTCATTAACTCCAACAAAGTCCAATTTCTTTCTCTTCTTCAACCTTTCCCACTTTTGTGACATTGTAATTAAGGCACTGTCGAGTGGTTCCCAGGAGCATGATGTGATTTAGTGACAATCTACTTGTTGTCTGGTTGTGTTCCATCTGTTGTTTTCCAATTTATTGTGAGTTTAGTTTGTCACAGCTCATTAAATATTTACTGAAATTAATGCAGAATGAGGCAGTGGCTCTTTTGCCATTCTCTCAGCTCCACAGTCGCTGTCACTAGTTATGTAACCATTGTCACAGATTATGACTGTAAAAAATGGGATTAGTCTTTATCATCGCTGCATTACACAAATATGCCAAATCACTGCTTCCAAACTTTCATTTTCCTGTCAGCTTTTCAGTGCAGCTGCTCTGTTTCAAACACACTAACAAACAGAATGCTTTCTTTCCCATGGTCGTGGTTCATGCTCTGACCTTTGCTATTTGGAGGCAGCCTTGGTGCTCACGGCAGCTAGGCAACAAAACAGAATGTGTTAAAACTAAGGATATGAATTGATTAAAATTAAAATAATCAAAACTTGTCAACTTTTAATAAACACACTGAATCTTAAGGTAATTAACTTTATTAAATCATTTAACTTTGCCATACTTTAGCTTTTGTATAGTGTTTAAATTGTGATAAATAAATTGTAGTTTAAAATAGAAAAATACAAATTAAACTGTTCATAATTCAAAACTTTGTCACTTTGCCAGCCCACTCTATGATTGCAAAAATGTTTTGACAAATAACTTGAGACATGAGAAACCTTCATAAAATACAGTATAATATCATAAAGAATACAGAGTAGTCCATAGATTAGAATTGTTTCACCTTATCAAAGCTATTCTCACAATACTTTTCCATTATTTAGATGACATTATTTACTTTATTGCCATTGTACAAAAATATACAACAAAATGAAGATGCACTTTCAGGATATGGACACGAATAATGAATGAATAATAATGAAATAATTACTTTGATTCAAACCAATACACAGTCATTTCTAACCATATACAGTTACATAGATAAGGATTAAAATGATGAATTACTACCGTCATAATTAAATTCCCCTTTGCAAATCACACAGAATTTAAAGGGGCTGCTTGGTCTGAGTAGAGGAGAACAATGCTGCTGTTTAACATTTCAAAAGTATAGATTTTTATTGTAGTCTCCTTTGGGGCTCAAACTCTTCTTTACATTTAACTTCATCTGATACAAAAACACACATCACCGCATGGCCCAAAGAGAAATCCTGTTTTCCACTGAAGCTGATGAAGTGTTCCTTTGAGTGCTTTTCTCAGAAGTCGCTGTTGACCATGACTTAAGTGTCAGCGTTCAGTGACCATCGAGTCTGAACAGCACTCTTCAGGCCTTTAGGCTACCACTGTCAGCAAATTGTATAACAGGCTATAATTTCTCCTTCTTAGGTACAATCATGTCCGTATCCCTCTGCAAGTGCTCAGTTCTGGCAGCGCAGCGCTCCTGTCTTGCCTACGGGGCTAAATCAATGAATCAAGTGGAGGAGTGACACTTCAGGGAGGTAAATGCTGTGGTTGGAAGCTGAATGAGAAGTTAATACCCACAGCTCGGTATAATTTCAGTTCTACGGAACAATTTGGACAATGGAGCCCAAGTCACCTTTTGTCTTAAAAGGCACGTGGGGACGCTGGAGCCTGTCACGGAAGGTCATTAGAGCTAATGCCACTGCACACAGTCGTCCCCTACTGTCAATGTGTCTCGCACAGTGCCATTTATCTTAAAACTCAGCACATCATTTCATAATGCTCTGTGCTCTGTTGGGCTCACACTGAAGCCCATTGGGGAAATTAACTTCATCAAATGTCTGCAATTTTTGGTCAGCAATCCCTCATTACGTTCACCAAGGAGGTAATGTAATCACTCCATTCTGTTGGTTTATTTGTGGGTTTGTTGATATTTAGCAGCAATATTGGACAGATTTTTAGATGACTTTGAAGAAGAGCCAAGATAATTATATTATCCACGGAATAAAAGCTCTACAAAGGGTGGCTTTTAAATAGTATTAACAAGCACATGGTGATGAAAGAGTATATTATATAAGAGTATATTTATATGACAAAGTCAAATGCCAAATTGGGTAAAACACTCATAACATTTCATTATATCATACATATTATAGTGTATTTTAATGTATTTGCAGTTATGTTAAAGCAGAATTGAAACATTTGTTAACATTTACATCAGGGCTAAAAAGATTAATATTCAAATGGATATTATTATATGCAAGGATTTGGTACTAAGGGTGTCTCAGTTCCAATCAGAAGAGAGAATAGGCCCATTTACTAAACTGTAATATTTTCTGCTGTCAAATGATAGCACAATAGATATTAGGAATAGACAAAATAGTGTATCATCAATATGGTATTTTTTTTTTTTTTTTTGTGAAATGCAAATGAATCCAGACTTTTTACAGTGACAGACTGAAAGCACATTTCTTCTTCTTCTTTGTAATTGTCTACGTAGAGTCGCCAGATGGTCTGTTACACATCTAGGAGGACTTCCTTGTCGGTGATTGGAATAACCACCTGCAATTAACTAGTTATATTATCCAATCAGTGAATGTTTTTAACTCATAAATTTGACAAGGCTCCAGCTGCTGTCCTCTTGGATCATACAGTTTTAATGCCATATATGACCAAGAAACTCTTTTCTGACCAGTAATATTATTCTGGTGGGATTGCTTCCATAAATGTAATTGCCTTCCAACTATCTTAGGGTAAATAAGAAGAAAAAACTGTAATTCACATGGTTGACCAAATTTACAATTACATAGAAATGTTTTCTGAATGAATTCTGTGGTAACTGAGATGTTTCATTGGGGCTTATTCATTTTCCTCATCTTTCTTTTTTCAGAGTTTCACTGAGAATGACTGTTGCTCAGAGACTTCATATCACATAAGTAAACAACCAGATGAACAGATAATGAATATGCAAAAGTGCACTAGTGCTTTGTCAGCATCTACCTATACACATATGCTTAAACAACTTAAATATCAATATTATACTATAGCCTTAATACAGCTGTCTGTGTATGATTTTACACTTGTACTGCACACTGCATTATGGGTGTTTTTGTTTGTGACTTATTTTCTTGCTATTTGCCTCTTGTAGCTACATTCTTAACTCTGTTTTTTATTATGGCAGCAGCGAAGAGACGTTTACTGCCAAGTCCAAGTACATCCAGTTTATAGCCAGTTTATTACAAAACTCGGATGTGTGGGGCTGTAAATACAGTGTGTAAAAGTTTCCTCTGAATCTGGTGCTAAGGCATTTAAATTAATGTTTACTGTTCTGCACTAAAGTAAATGACAAACTTAGCTTTTCTTAAGATACACTAGATGGCACTGTCAGTGGAGATTGTGGATGGGGGCTCAATCTGACTAAACATGAGGTTAACTTAGTGACGGAACCAAAACAATGAGGCAGTGCTTAATGCACTTGATTTATTCCATTTTCTCCAAATTCAACATAAGCCTGCACCAAGCTGAAATTTTATCTCCAACCTGATCAGAGAGTTTATAAATACATACACACTCTATCCAGTGATTGCAGAAAAAGAGTCATTTAAAACAGCATAAAAACATACAACACACAATATTGCACAAAATATGTCAAACTAAAAATGTCCCATTATTGAACGTGAAGGTAGTAGAATCAGTCCAGGTGTTGAAGCAGAAGGGGAGGAGTTTGTTCATTTCTTGAATGAGAAAAGTGTTTCTCAAAACATTCTTAAATTTCTGAACAGTCTGCATGGCCCTCACAACAAGTTAGTGTTTCTCATTGTTTTGAACATGTTTATTGTTTTGTGGCATATATGCACAGTATGTATGAGTATGTATTCTCTAAAACTTTGTAAAGATCACATAACTGCTAATTTCATGATTAGTGTAAATAGTCTTCATAATCTGTCACTTGTCATCTTCAAGTACAACTCAGGCTCAAATGGTCACAATAATCACATTATGATAGCTCTGACAATTAGCTTTTCAATCATGAACAAAATGTTTTGCATAGATAACTACCTTTTTCCAAACATAGTAAAGACTTTTGTTCATCATGAAGCTGTATATGGTTATGATTTGCATGGCAGCATTTACACTTATCTAATAAGCTCATTTGGACACATGTTCAGTTCCACTTATGTTCTTCTGCCTATTACTGCCCTGTCTATTGGGATCTCAGAATTTCTTTACTATACAAATCTGGGGGGATTTTCCCGGCTAATAGTGGCATGGGGTTCAAACATAAAATGTACACGTACTATTATAGATATTTAGTGCTTGAATAAGTAGACAGCCATTACTGTTATGAAGACATGCAACTCTATCCTCACCAATTTGTTGATAATAATAGGATGCATCGAGTGTCTGACAAAGTTGTTAGCAGCCGGTGGATGTGATGCCACCTGCTGAGATGAAGATGTTTTATGGTGTGAAATTACCAGGAGGGTGCTAATTTGTCCTTGCACACAGCCCACATGAGGCAGAAAATACACTCCCTGGCTTAAAGGAGCTTTTAATTGTGTAAACAATCTGCGAGGATGATTGAGTATCCAGAATCAAGATTACTAAATAATTGTAGTACTTGTCCTCTCTGCCCTCTTTCACCACCTTTTTGGATTTATAGCACAGGTCACACTAAAGGCCACTATTTACATGACAGATTATTTACAGATGAGACAAATTTAAACTATTATTATAAAATCACTTGAAAAATCTTAATCCATCTGGAATAGTGGTATTTGGAAATTGTCTAAATCCAGCAGACATACTGAGAGACTGCATTTTGTAGTCAAGCTCTGCTTTTGTTCATGTATGGTGCAAAAGGCAGCAGTGCAGTTTAACAGCCTAATTAAGCTATGGATATGAACCTAGCAAATTCATAGTCCAACTGCTAATGGCAAAAACAGTTCAGGCCCAAGATTTGTAGAAAATGGAACAATAATATTCACAATTATTTACATGTATTTTTCTCCTATCTCTCTTTGTATTGGCGTAGTCTCTGTCAATCATACGACACAGATCTAGTGTAAGGTAGTCTTGTGACTCAGTGCCTGTTACTGTGGTCTTAACTCCAACACTAAAACAAGATGAGTACTTCAAAGTGGCATCAATGCCTGTTTTTAGATTGTCATATTTGTCTATTTGGGAGGCTTGTAGAATACATGGGGAAAAACCTGAGTGATGTTTTATTGAGTCTGTTTGGCTTTTCGATTTGTCTGACTCCATCTGATGTTTCCTGTTGCATTTCTTTTTGTCCTCATTCACCCCCCTCCATCACTTTAGATCTGGCTGCCAGTCAGCCCTCCTGATTTTCAAAGGCACCAGAGCATGAAACAGAAGCTCTGAACATGGGCCAGATTTCCATTCTATGATCTTCCCTTCTCACTTTCCTCTATTTCTGAAAGCCCCCTCGTTTTTGTCTCTGCTTCCCGCGTAGTTAGTAGTGGGAAGACAGGCGTGCAACAGGCAACTCCAGGAACATGGACCAATGGGAGGTTCAGAAAATCCTTTAGAGGTTTGTAAAGGCATTTGAAGAAAAGAGAACTATCCTAGACAAAAATCTGTAAGAAAAGTGCAGTCTGTTAGGCTTTGTATTGTATGCACGTAAAAAAAAGAATTAAACACAAAGCAATGGTGTCAGTGTGTTCTTTACTTCAATAGATGGAGCAAGAACACTGGAAGCAAACTGCTTGCAATCAGTCATGTTTCATGCTTTCAAAGCCCAACCCAACATGACTATATGATGCCATCTCTGCTATATAAAAGTGTTTGTTTGTTTGTTTGTTTGTTTGTTTGTTTGTTTCTCCTCTTTCATGGCATTTCTGTTTCAGAAACATCTTCTTAACTCTCATTAAAAAAGTAAGGGCTTACCTTTTCACTAGTTTTTTTAAAATGTTGCTTTTCATTAAATCAGTAATTATAGATCTCTAGCAAACATTTAAGGGTGGTAAACATGCCGTCAAAGATAATGATTGTGTTTTAAACTGCAGGAAATTTGCAGAAATGTTGTTGGGATTTGTTGTGTGTTATTAGTCAAAGATAAATGCATGTCAATAAAGTAGTCTGCTGCACAGAAAACTCCTGGAGAGTCCAGAGTGACACCTCTTTCTGTCAGGATGTATTGCCTGCTATTTTGCTTATCATCAGTTGTTCCTCTGGGGAGCATGAAACACGGGGATGAAAACAGACATCAAATGTCCGGAGAGCTGTCGGGCCCTATCTCCCTGTGAGTTCTGCTCTGATCACGATCTATCACGAAAGGTCTATCTTTCACTGCTCCGAGTGAGCTAACCTGCAGTAGCAAGATAAAGAAAAATGAGTTCAATTTCTTCCATCTGAGAAAGTGTGCTTGTTAGAGCGAAGAATCCATTCCCCGTTCCCTGGGACCTTTGATCTGGGATTACATAGGAAGCTCTAAGATGAGAGCTCGACGTTTGGCCTGGGAGAGCTCATGATAGAACAGCCTAAGGTGGTCGTGGCCTCTGAAGTGAAAATTGCTGCCGAGTCTGCTGTGAAGCAAGCACGCACGCTCTTAAGTGGATTATTACAGGATTGGCAATTTTCATCAGTGGAGGACAAGAATAGCAGAAAAAGGCTATATCCAAATTGCCTTGAACATCGACGTATCCAAGTAGAATCTTATCAGTTTTCCCCAATTCAAAGGTTTGGATATTAGCCTAGGATGACTTTCAATCATGCATCTAAAACCTTACTCTCTTACTTTAAACTAGTATCACTGTTTTAATATACAGTGAATGTGTTCTTTCTTAGTACATTTGGTTATGTGGCAAATAAAAAGGCAAAAATTACTCTCTTGGACCAGCGCTTGACTGAATTGCTGTTATAAAAGAAACAGAATTATCATCGTCTTAGAAACATTCGCTGTAAAAATTAAAAAGTTGTCAAAACCCAAAGTAATATAATGAAAAAGATGTTTAAGCTCAATCCTTAAATTCCACCTAAAGGTTTATCACAGTGGAGCTTTTAGGCCAAAAGATGAGTAGAATAAGTCGAATAATGCCTATGTCTCACTGACACTGTACTCTCAGCTGGACAGAAACCTCCCGGGTCAAGGACTCAATGCCAGACATTATGTGAGCTTTATGGGATTCAAATAGAGGAAGCCGAAATAGGTCAATACACTGGAACCTAGCAGAGTCATATTTGGAAAATACACCTAAATTACCATTTCAGAAGACATTTCAGAGCATTTTTTCTCTTCCAAACTTGCCGCTTGGATAGTTTCCGTTCCGTCAGTGTCGCCTCGTCGTAGCAACACAGAGCATTTGTAGAGGGATCTGCGCCCTTTACCAAATTTATGCTGTGCCGCTTTGGGGATATGAGTAATTGTGGAGTGGCAGAGAAGTATGTTAGAGTGGTGCAGGGTATGTATGAGAGCAGTGTGACAGAGGAGTTCAGAGTGAAGGTGGGACTGCATCAAGGATCAGCTCTGAGCTCCTCCTTGTTTGCTCTGGTGATGGACAGGCTGACAGGTGAGGTCAGACAGGAATCTCCATGGACTATGATGTTTGCGGATGACATTGTGATCTGTTGTGAGAGCAGGGAGCGGGTAAAGGAAAATTTATAGAGGTGGAGGTTTGATCTGGAGAGAGGAGGTGTGATGAAAGTGTAAAGGTGAGGTTACAGGGAGAAGAGGTATCGAAGGATTTGAAGTATTTAGGGTAAACAGTCCAGGGCAACGGGGAGGAATGGGTGGAGAAATGTGGAGGAATAGAGTTTGGAGAGGCCATGCTGAGATGATTTGGACATATACAGCAGAGAGATAAGGAATATATTTACAGAAGGACGCAGAAGTTAGAGCTGCCAGGCCTAGAGGAAGACCAAAGAGAGGTTTATGGATGGAGTGAAGGGGGACATGAGAGATAGAACGTATAGATGGAGGCGGATGATGGAGAAAGTATCCAACTTTTTCTTCTTTTTCTTCTATCTTGTGCATGATGTTGCCTTGATAATTTGAGTTACATCAGCCCTATATGTCAGTGGTATATATTTCTATGAATAATTGACATTTCTTTCTGTACCTGTCTAAGTTAATGTTAGCCACACTTTTTTCCTGTGTAGATACAAAAGAGTACTTGCTAGAAGCTAAGTCTAAGCCGGGCCAATTTGCTTTTGGAATCTAATTATGTGTTTATTATGTGTTGGGTTTTTTCTTTCTGTGTGATATGTGGAGTGTGAATTTCTGGGGTTTAGAAATAATGAAGAGAGTAAAACGCAGGTGAAATCGTCCTTCAAATGTGAGCAGGAATTTCAGTGGCAAAAGCAATTTACCAGTTATGTTCCAAGTGAGAGATGTAAAAATGTCTTTCAGATGGAAGTCTCTTCACTTTTTTGTGTTCACAAATAAAATGGCTAAGAACTGTCAAAATGAATCCACCAGCTCTAGATTTCATAAATATATTCTCGGCAAGAAATGATTGAATGTGTTTTTGTTTATTTTTTCCATATTACTTGGAATCGTATCCCTATTGACATTCTTAAAAACTCACTCGTGATCACTGATGCATATTTTCTCCTATTTGTTGATAATAAATGTTTCTGTGGAATGAATTTAAAGCAGCTATTGTTTGACTTCCATTCCACTTTGAAAGTTTCAGCCCTGTTGAAAATCAGTCAAGAGAAAGGACTGCCAAAGCCCAGCCTGCTGTGGAAGACAGAGCGTGCTGCTATTCCTCGATATGAAGCTGCCTCCCCCAAGAGAGCCGTTGTGTGCAGACAAGGTGCTGCGGAGGAAGGAAAGCTGTGTTTTGTAAATGGGCTAAAACCACTAGGAATTTGGAGCGTTCTGAACACAGCCACCCATAAAATGACAATGTAAAGCGGCTTCGATTTCATTAGTCCTCCCTTTGTCGTGGCCTAACAATAAGGCTTTGAAATAATGCCTCAAAGACTTTACTCTGAATGCAAACTTTATTAATTCGACTGGCGTTATTCCCTTTCTCTTTTTGGATTCCGGTTGTGTTCTTAACATTATGAATGGCTTCTCCGGCAGTGCTTTGATTAGATTTGTTTCTGTGAGATTCAGCCAGGCTTTACCTCTGTTCCATGTCCTCGAGTGGCTTGTTTTCTTGATGAATGCCCCCTGGCCTGTCAGCACTCATTTGTAACATATCCTCTCATAAACTCCTCCCAAACAGAATGGTCCCCAGTGGAATTTATAAGTGCAAGTATATTACTTTATACTAGAGTCACATACAGTAAAGAACAAAACCATCCTGTTTCTCAAATCTTATGATTAAGTAGTTGTGTTTAGACTATGGTGATGCTTCTTCAGCTTTATGAGCCTTATATTGGTGTGATCTGTACATATCTGAACACTAAATGTGTGCTCTTCCATTGTACACATATTGAAATATGTACCAATAGGTCTTGAGCTATAGATTTGAAGAGCAGAGCATTGTTTATCTTATAGAAATCTTATAGAACTCTGTGACTGAGAGTCTAAATAGAGTCTAGATATGTGAATTGTCAGCATAGTGCCCTGGATATTCAGCACAGGGGTTGTTGGGTTGTATTATGAGCCATGTTACATTCTTCTTCAGCTAAAAATGTTAGGATATTTTAAAAGGGCAAATTGTCAAGTCTCCATAACTTCTAAAGTAAATTAGATTGAAATAGAACACACAGAGTGAAAGGATGTTTCAAATACTCAAGCATGGTTCAATCTATCACATAGTATATTATGTGCTATAAGAAAACATAAAATTCTCTAGTCCACAATCATAGTTCAATTACAATTTATTTTTGTAAGACATGTCTCAGTATTATAAAACAGCATTCATTTTAGGGCTGGTGTGTGCCAAAGAGTGCTTCTCTCTGTTCTTTGGATTTGATCTTGCAGAAAATTTTTTTTTTCAAGAAAAAAAGGTGAATGCAAAAATCTTCCTTAGTAGGGCCTGAGTGAGAAATTTCTATGTCGGTTGTGGCCTTTGTTTTATTGTTTGTTTTATTTTAAATCTCTATAAGACCAAGATGGAGCCAATTAAAACAATGCATTTGATTGAAGACTTTAAAAATTGAGTCAAATAAAGATAACAATAGATACACAAGATCTGTTGGTGTAATTAAGATAAGAAGTTGTGTTGCATTGAACAGTTGGCTTAGCCTGAGGGCACATGTTTATGCCATGGTGTGAATGGATTTTGATTGATATGTTTGCGCTTTTTCCGAGGGGAGCTGAAAGAGGAGTATTTAATGCCCATCGCTTCATACCGAGTGAAATATTGATCGGCTCGGCCTCCATCTTGCCTTTGTCACACACCCTTAGGCCTGACAGCTCCCAGTGCTTCACTAAGATGTCATTATTTCCCCGTCAGCAGGGGTCATTTTTGAATGTGACAGTAGAGCTGTGTGCATTTTTTTCCTCCAAGTGTTGCCTTAAATTACCATGCTTGAGAGCTAAGGCTGGTGACATTTGGCCGTTTTATTAACAACACATCCCCTGAAGAGAGCAGGGCCGGCAATGGATTCATCCTGATAACAAGTCTTCCCGTGGTTGTTCAATAGCTATTAAAATGCCATTACTCCTGCATTTGTGTGCTAAACGTGTTTGCATAGCCGTACCGAGTCATTCAATTGTAATGCAGTTTTAATGTCTAGACAGCAGCTTTTTTCTTATCGAGCATGTTCAATGATTCAGTTGTGTGTTTACATAGCTGAGAGAAAATAACATTAGTGCGTAATTGTTTAGTTATGTCGAGAGGGTGGTGCAGGCTAAGCTTTGGTGAGGGAATGGATTAGATCTCGCAAATAAGAAAGCGGTGTTCTGATAGGGCTTCTTAAGTGGGACTAATTAGCCTGGCATTTTGGGTAAATTGCAAGGAAACAAGCTCTAAGGTTTAAAGCGTTATTTAACTCGACCAAACATTTGGTATTTGTAAAATGTTATCAGAGCTTTGTATGAATAATGAAGCTAACAGGAGGAAAAAGATGAAGATTAAGGATTACAATGGGATAAATAGCACCTTTGCTGACAACAACGACGCATAATAATAGCTCCAATAATTGTCATGGCTTGAATTCTGTGAAAGAGTAATGGACCAAGTGTGGCATCACTCATATGAATTTGCAAAGGGCATTAAAAGACATATGAGTTTGAGGTCATTAAAACTATAATATATATACATACAGCATTGGTATCAAATTATATCATTTATTTTTTTTCTTTTTACACAAAGGAACAACTGCTAGTTCTTCTGAGCATAAGTCCACAAGGCAAGAAATGTGAAATCTACAAGGATCTGGGGAGGTACTGGAGGGCCCATAGAGCAAGAGTGTAGGATCGCTCCTTTGATGTTTGCCAAAAGCTGAAGATGGAGGAGTTATTGCACTGTTTTTTGCAGTCGTGTGCTCAGGCGAAGGGATCAAAGCCAGTGAGGCAAGCGGACTAAACAAGCTTATCAGGAGGGTTCAATCTGTTGTTGGAATGGAACTGGACACTAGAAGGTGTGACAGAAGAGAGGAAAGTGGACAAAATCTGTACAATCCAACAATCCCAGCCATACACTGCATAATGAACTACGGAAAATGGAAAATTACAGCCACAGTTGATTCAGCCACAATTAAAACAGTGCAAGTCTATTGAGCATTAAACTCACATAATAACTTCCAGAAAAATAAAAGAGTTTGCAGATCCCAACTTCACTTTCATTTGTTATAACACTATAAAAATGCAGTTAATGGCATTCTGTGTAACTGACTTTTGAACTGAACAGTCCACTATTTATACTTGTTTATCTATTGCACATTGAAAAAAATATATATAAATATGTATATAATTAAAATACATCACCTCTGCAACTAAAACTATTCTTGCATAGAAGTCTTCTAAGTTATACTATACTGGTTTCACAACTACATTTAACTTTTGTACAGACCTTTTCTTACTACAGGCCTTTTCTGCACTGCACAGTAGAGAATTCAAGAAGCCAGGCAAAGCTACAGACTGTTGCTAACCTTTATGGCGTACGGGTGATGGATGAAGAAATAGCAGAATGAATGTTTTTTTCAAGGTGTCACAGTGCTTTGTGAACCCCCTTCACTTTCTTCCTGCGTGCTTCTTGTGGAAATAATGTTAGAGAATCACAATTTGATGCATCCCTTTAACAGGTGTGATTGATTGGGAGCTGTCAGAGAAGGACACAGATTTTTACAGGAGAAAAGACTGTAGCTTTAGCAAGGGTTGAACTGCAGGTATACATTTTTTGGGCTTTGCTTATCTGCGATGTAAAAAAAATGCAATTGTTTTCTCATAAAGTCCCTGTAGCAGGTCTTTATTCTCCTTTTAACACAGACTTGCCAAACAAATACATATTGGTTACAAATATATTTTAGCCTTTGTACCTAATTTATAATGTGTTGATGATCAAAAACTAAAGCTGAGACATTATTGTTCCGACAAACTTTTGACACTTGTGTGCAATGATAATAAGAAAGCTGTGAATGAAAGAGGGGGGAAAAGGGTAAGCAAGGACTATGAACTGCTTTGCACTACAAGACAAGCTTGAACAAAAATGCACTAGGCTTTCTTTCTGGAGCCATAGCAACACGCCAACAATGTCATTACATCTTGTTCCAACACAAATCTAGTGTACACAACAAAGAAGCAATTCTATGCTCTATCTGCCCCTGAAGACAGATAAAGAATTTAAATCTAAAGGTGAACAATGACATCTTTATATGAAAGACATTGGTGACAAAATATGTGTGGGTTTGTATGGGCTCAAAAATCTATAAGTGGCTGAGATCGTGCTATGTTTATTGAGCATAACACATCAAAATGATGACAATGTTTTTATCTTATACAAAAGCCATAATTTGTGATTCAGTGTTGAAACGCCTGGTCCTATTGATCTCCTTTACTATTCTACAATACGACCATATTGACTGATGTGTAATGAATTGTGTGGTAATGCTCAGGTAGGGAGTTACTGGTTGAAGTCAAAGATGACCAAAAAAATGACAAAAAATGCATGCGATTAAACTAGGTCTAAGTACCCTTTCAGGTTTATCAGATGACATACTTGTGTTGAATAAGTGAGAAGAATCACTGTACCAGTTTGATTACATAGTTTAATGCTAATAGATTCTGTAAATCTTCACAGACCATTCATTTATTTTGGTGGGTATGGCTTTGGAAAGAAAACATTGAAAAACTAGTTTCCCAGCTTTCCACATTTTCTCAGTTGAGAAATGTCTTCTTTCTTAGTGAACAGGATTTGAAAATTAAAATTAGTGGGCATTGCTTGCTAAATATAGATACAATTGCCTTAAATTAAAATGTATTGTGTTAGAAAGTGCAATGTGCAAAAAGTGGCAAGATATATATTTGATGAACATCTTTTTTTTTTTAATATGAAGACATTAAAGGCTGAATTGTGTCCACAGAGTTAACATAAACATTCACTTAAATAAAAACACATTTTATCAAAAAGTATTTTAAGATTGTTAAAAATAAGACAAAATCAACTAAATCACGAGTGTTATCTTGCATGAAATTTACTGATGGAGGCTGCATGTCAAGAGACTTTGTGCTCTTGCAAATCACAGTTAGTCACAGCTAATGTGACAATCAAGTCACACTCCAATATAATCATCAACTTTAAGCGGAAGATACAAGATGTTTGCAGTAATTACTTATGGACACCATGAACTGCACGCTGGCATCATTTGCTCTTGTCACAGTGCTACTTTTGTTTTATTTGAAACATGCAACTAAGAAACTAAATAGAGGGTCTCTTTGAATCTATCTAAACTGGCTTCATTTTATGGCAGGGCAGTAAACCTTTTGCCTTAACACAATGCTTTAGTGTAAAAGTAGAATATATCATGACTTACAATAGTAACCTATTAAACCCAGGAATCCTCCCGCCTTCATTTACACATCACACTCCTTCAGATTCTGGTATCACGTTCCAATCATTTCAACAGTCTTCAATTAAATTCCAAACAAAGTGAGTAAAGCCTGATATTATCCTTAAATCTTAGTGATTTGTTCACAAATGAATTTCAATCTGGCAGCGTATTTTGGATTGTGTTCCTTTGTGCATATTTCTTCATCAAGAATGTGGCAACGGAATGCTTATTTGTGTAATAATTTCCGTTGCCAATACTTAAATTAGATTTTTCTTTTTTTTTATACTGCTACATCCAGTGTTAATATGACTCTGAGGGAACACAGACATGTGCACATAAGCCCCCCGGATTAAGAACTGCAACTGTACTACTGGCTCCATCTTGAAAGTTTTTATAAAGAGGGTTTTCACAAATATGTTTGGATTATTACGGTTGGATCTTTCATGCTGCTGTGAAATCAATAAAAGAGCCATCCACAGAAAGAATAAGCCTATCTGTGATTCTGAAAATGACAAAATAGCTTATTGCTGCAGCTCTAATGGGCTATGTCAACAACCACTGAGCCAAGAATTATAATATATAGCTTTGTGATAAAAAGACATACAAGGTTAGAGGAAAGTAAATATTTCAAAGCCTGACTGAATCCTTATTATTTTGAAATATTGATTGAATCCAGGTCTTTGAATGTGTGACCTAGAAACAACAGTCTATCAGTGGAGTTTACTTTTCACAGCTCAGTGCAAACTCACAAAGTCATATGAGGCCTGTCCTGTGCACTGTAAAACACAACCTAATCAGTTTAATTGTTCATAATTGCTCTTTTTCATAATCATCCTGCAAATAAAACACAATGTTCCAATCAATGTGAAAAGTTGGTTTTAATAAATGCAATTTTATAATAATCTGCATAATCAGCCTTTTGTCTTAGTGCTGTGCAAATGTCACAAATGTCCTGCCTGCAATACACAGTGTCAAATGTTGTCTAATTGTTTAAGTGTCTGATTGTTTGAGATGGATCATTTTTAAGAATAAGATGTTGGGAAAAGCTGCGGCGCTCAGGCAGTGAATTATTCTGGCAACTTAATTGACTTGTTTATTAACAGCTAAAAGTGTAGCCTGTGTCTGTCGTCCTACATTAGCAAGTTTTCTTTTAAGAGGTACAATAAAGTAAACGACGACTGATTAGGGCAATCCAAGTTTAGGAAACAGAGAGCACTGTGTTCTACTGCAGATATGCAACAACCACAAAAACAACAAAACAAAAACAATATTCACTTTATAGTAACAAATATTTAAGTCCTGTGGAATATCAGTGCTGGACTTTCTGCTGTCATTGATGTATGCACTCAAATCATTCATAATACTGTCCATAGATGCACTACACATGGTCAAATCTTCCCCGAGCCACTGAAGCTCCTTTCCTTTATCAATAAGGAACCTCCTAACTCACTGTTGACTTGACGACATTGCTCACAAAGGTTATTGGGAAATGAAGAATTAGGAGCCATCTTTTAAAGTATTTAGATTTAGCCTAAGAATCTTAATGGATCGTTAAAGGCACAAAGACCTTTAAACTACAAACATACATTTTATATTTACAGTATTTATTTTAAAAGGGTGTCTGTCAGCTGCTCAGGAATAGGGAACTACATGCCACATTAGTTTGGAGTAACAGACAGGAGCAATGACAGAGATTATACCATATACTACAAATAATATTAGAAGCCTTTTTAGTGGTCATAAAAGTGTGTTTTCATTGGCCCTATTGGTAGACGTACATAATACAAAGGTGGTGTGGCTGTCTGCCTTTCTATTAAGTCATTTTGCTATCTTATGTGTCAGAACTACTTTAATGGAATGTATAATATGAATGCTGTGTCTAACAATTGGATTACTTTTAGAGTGACAGACATCTACCTAAGAGAGACAAAAATGTTTGCTTTTCATGAAGTAATATGGTTATGGTTAAAAAAAAAAAAAAAGTTTTTATCATTAACTAATATAGAAGCATGAAAATAGATGTGTTGCATCTCTTCTATTTTTTTACATCCAAACTTGACAACTCTCCGCTTCACCTCACAGATATAATTGCATCCTCATCTCTTTGTTGCCGTTTGCCACATTCAGGGAGCACCAGCCGTTAAGGACAGTGGCGGATAAGATTGCGCTGGAGTATCATTATTCGTTCCGTCAAATAAGGAGCAGGTCAGGGTCAGGAGGTCACCCATCAACAAAGCTGAAAGCCCAATGGACTAAGATAGCATCGCTGAGGTAAAACTGTCTCTTGTATAGAGTGAAGAAATCAAGTTGTAATATGGTTGTGGTGTCCCTAGGCCAAAGCCATCTGGCAGCCTAAGAGTGATAGGTTTGCTAAGGCAATCATACATCACTTTTCACCTGTATCAAACCAATTGGCTGGCCTTCTATGGACAGCTGCTCCCTTGCACACAGTTTGACACATTGATGGATAATGGGTAGACACAGCCTCCATATGGCTGATATAAAGCACATTTAGACCATATAATCCTAAATCCTTTTTTTCAGCCCTCACCAAATGACTTGGCGAGCATGTCATATACATGGGATAATCCGTGCACACACTAGTCACAAGAAAGTAGCTAACATAATCCTTCAAATCCCATCTGCACAGAATTTTTCCAGCTTGGAAGCCAACAGCCAAGTGGGCTAATATGCTAATTACTTCCAACTTTTGAACGGTGCTGGCTGATTGGCTGTAATGATAGCTAGTTTGTGATGATGCCATGATATGCTTTCACTGAATGTCCATTGAGGCAGAAAGCAAGCGTGAGTCTAAAAAGGGAAATTGTCATTACATTAGCAGGAAAATGCGTACTCAAAGAGCAACCAGAGATCACAGCACTATAGCAACGCCAATAGTACACTCTCACTCCACAAAATCAGATACAAGAATGATTTCTTAATCAGTTCAGGTCATTGTTTCTTTCTAAAGAGATTCCAATTATACCAAATTGTAAGTGATAGTGTCAGTTCGTGCCCACTCTGAATTACATCCCTTGGAAAAAAGAGCTCCAAAGCAACAATTTATAACAATTAAACTATCTAATTGAAAATGTTTGTCTATTTTTTTGTCTGTAAAATGTAATCCTCAAGTATAGTCATTGTGTGGGTGAGCCTAAGTGAAGAAAGGCCATTTAAACATACAATGCAATACTGGCACTGAGTGATCAAATCGAAATGCAAAGAACAGTCATTTTGTGAGGAGATGGAAGTGGGCTACTTTTCTTAAAAACATTGATATTGGTGAAATGTTCCATTAGACCATGCCTATAGCTCGTTCATTCATGCTATTTTCAAAGGGAAGATTGCTAGGTTTGTTGGCTCTGGATGAGTGCAATAGTGTCAGATATGAGGCAATGTTAGCCAATGTAAGAAGGATCAACTGCAACATTTTGAATCTGCTTATTGATTTCCTACAGTTGTTGTTTTCTTATGCCCTCGGCACTATTAAAACGATATATTATCTTTAAGAATTAATATAGTATGGTACTGCCTAAAACACATATGCAACTCTCAAGGGTTAGGGTTAGGTTCGCATTGCCATGGTATTGTGCATGTTGATTTTGTAATAAAAATATCTGCATTAAGAGAGATCAATAAACTTTCTCTCAAAAGAAAGTTTCTCTCAAAATCAGAAAAAAGGATTTAAATCTTTTTCTGATTAGTCCCCAGTATTTTGCAGTGTGCTCGGACAGCAAACGCAGCTCCATACATACATACTTACATATTCGTAAGGTCTGCCAGTGTAGTAGCAGAATAGCTAAAGTGGGTTTTATCCTCAACCTCTCTCTGTTTCATCCATTATGGAGTAAGGAGAGTGTAGTAATATTTTATAACTTCTGGGACTCAAGCTTGTGAAGATCTTATTGCTTTTCTTAGAAGTGTAAACATAGTAGAATTGAAGTTGATTTAAAGTGTCTAATATGTTAACTGCTCCAACACTTTCAGTATGTTAGAAATGATAAAAATAGTGCATTGCCTTTCGCAGATGCCTCGGTGCAGCTGGACAGTGCTAAGCAGGACTGGACAAAGCAGCGTCAACCTGCTCTGTACAAGCCAAGTCAGATCAGCACATTTTAAATATGGAACAAAGGGCCACCTAAAAAAATAATAAAAAACCCCGAATACCAGCATTTTTCAGCTGTTTGGGTAGGCTGTTATTAGATGTCTATTATACCTCTGAGTCAGATATAACATCACCTTTTATTTCAATAAAACCTGACATTTCAGTGCCTTGGTGGCTCTCGTGGTAGAGCGCATACCACATACTTGGGATACACAGGTTTATTCTGGCCTGGGTCATATGCCTAGTGTTACTCCCCATCAGTAACTGTTCAAATGAGTCCAGGTCAATCTTATGTGAAGACAATCCTGTATTAAAAACTGTATTTAGGCCAAAAAAAATGTGTGCAATATGGAACTTTAAACAAATACTTTGCCACCATGTTGATAATGAACATTATGTCAAATTAAAAAGACTAACCATTTCTGAGGAAAGAAAAGCAGCATAATTCCAAAAGATACCACCTGAAGCTGGGATATAACCTCTTTAGAAACTGTAATTGTAATGCTTTAGCATGAAGTCCATTATTATATTAAACCCATGTTGATGACAGGATACTGAAGGGGTAAAACAAAACATGGTATTATTTTCAACAGAGATTGCTCATTGGCGCAGCACTCCAAAAAAGTTTTTTTATTTCCACCTTATGCGGCCCATAGAGCAGGCGCACAACAGCACATGTGCATGCAGTCTTGTGTTTCACTCGCCAGATGATCCAGTTCTAATTCTACATCCATGGATCCAATCTTTGGGTGTTTCTCAATGTCAAGGCGCCTTGCCTCCGAAGACGTTGGGGAAAGGAATCCATATCATCACCTGCTGCCGTGTTTAGATTGCTTCGCCGGAGGCAGGGACTCAACTGCGCTGTAGGTGTGACAACTATAATGCAATATTTGCTTGATTAAGTGCATTGATTCTTCTCTAATTTACTCTAATTTGAGCAGTTTAGACATGCACTTTGTTTGATTTAATTAAAGAAATAAAGTTAATACATAACATTTTTGGCTATGTACAAAACAAGTAAGCCTAATATTCACTGTTTACGAATGCAAGTGTCCCTGGACAGGGCAAGGAGCGGAGGATAAAAGGCCAACAGCAGCAACTTGGCCCTTCTTGACTTTAATGGATGAGGCTCTAGGGCAGTCGGCGGGGGTCTTGCCCCTCTGCCTTATAGCCTTCATTTAGGAGAGTGAGGCACGGCCAAGAGCTGCTGCTGGGGCAGGCCAGGTTTACAGAGAGGAAAGAAATGTGGAAGAAGAAGCAGAGCAGCAGAAGAAAGACAAAGGCTTTGAAGGCTGATGAGACACGTGAACGCATGGAGTGTTTTCTCACTCCTAGAATAGTTAGTAGATAGTTTTTGTTTGTTTTAATTGTGTTTTACTGTTATTGTTATTGTAAATTGTTACTGTTATTGTAATTGTTTAGATGCGGCTTCAATTACTCCAAATTTGTGTTCAGAACAGCTGCTGACAACACTTATTTTCTTTCAAGAATTTAATTAATTAACCAATTCACAAAATATAAACTCCACAAATGAAAAAAACATAGAATACAAAACAATACATTATTTTCTATTCTTTATTTCTGAAATTATGTGCTTTAAACCTTTGTTCTGCCATGCCTCTCGCTGGCCTCTTTTATAGGGTAATAAGGGCTAGTGGGTCCTTAAGACATAGGTAGCCACCATCACCAAAGAGAAAATACCCGGGGGTAGGTAAGTTCCCCTAGTGTAGATTGGGCTGTTTTTCAGGATACGTGCATCATGGACGCTTCCTGGGTAACCCACAAAAATGTCCACAAAGCGGCCCTAATGTTCACAGACTGCCTGCAGAACGATGGATCCTGCAAATCAGAGACTTTTTATGACTTCTAGACATTATAATGGGACAAATGTGGTATAGATAAAAACAACTCTCCACAGATTACTGTTTCTGTAGTCCTGACCATCAGGGCCACCTGGACACCGGATGAAGATATAGCATCCGTCAATGGCCCCAGCTGCCTTGCTGAAGGCCGGGTGCCGAGCCCCTCACCCACCTGCAGCAGCTCCTCACCCCCGGACGGCAAACAAACAAAGCGGGGGAGGACACCCTCCACCTCATTCACCATTCGGTGCACTACCCTGTGGACTGTAGGGAGAGGCATCTGAAAAACCCTGGAGACTATCCTGTAGGCTGAACCACTGTGTATCATGATGTGTAATCAACAATGAATTAATAAACTATCTATAGACACTGAAATATCATTCACATGTAGTTATACATGGGCTTATTGTTAAGGCTTACACATTTCTTACAATGTTTATAACGTACTAGTGATTATTAATGTTGGATTAAGGATGAATAAAGTTGTTACAAATACTTAACTAATGCTTAATAGTGTCATTCTAAAGTGTTACCAAAAAATATCACTGTAATCAACTATGGGTTATTATAACGCCAGTCACAGACTAAAAAATATCATACACAATTAAGTTATTAACAGACATTCAATTAATAGTGTAGTAAAAATTGACTAATGAACAGTAGCATACAAATGAATGGCAAGATAAATGATTGATGAATTAAGGACTTTCTGATGACGCAAAAAGTCACTTCCATTTGTCGTTAATTTGAACCAAGGAAGGGCCAGCATGGATGATAGTTAGTCCATACCTATTTACTAATAAAGTTCAAATAAATAAGTAGCACTTTAATTCATAGTGATCTATAAAAGGTAAAGGGCAAATACAGTAGTAACCATGTATGATATTTATTTTTCTCGGAGTGAATTTGACCCCAGGGTGTTTTATCTGTATAAATCATTAGAAATATCAAAAGATTACACACACATTTGTTTTGGGTAGTACTGGGGTCACTAAAACATGCTATACTTTTATAATTTTCACAATAATTTTGCATATTAGGTGTAATATTCAAAAAACATTACCATACCTGTTGTGTTGCTGTATGCTGCTTATTGAAGGGCTATTTAAGTAGTTAACAAAGACATAAATTACCTGACACAAACCTTTTAATTAAAAAAAAATATTCAGGAGGTTTAAACTGATGATAGTTACATTATCAATGATAGCACACCGACTATATACAGAAAAAACACCTCCTGCAAAATCTGTGCTAAAGTGTAGCTAGAAGAATAAATGATTTGAAGGAAAGGGTTGGCCACACCAAAATTGATTTTTTTCAGATTTCATCATTTTGCATTTCCTTTTTTTCCCATTTGGTCTTTATTTTTATTTCTTAGTTTAAGCTTTAGATCATCTTTAGCTATCATTTTGTTTTGCCATATAATGTTGTGTGGCTTGTGTGACTGTCATGTATGTTTAGTTCAGAGGGTTGTCTGACAGTTACATAATGTTTGTATGTGCGAGTCTCCAGGTTGCATCTATGAACATCAATCATTTCAACCAGCCATTTCTGTCATGTCTGATTGTGTATCCAGATGTACATGCAAACCAAAGCACGTTCAGTATCACGCCTCATTTGCATACAGAAAGAATACAAGAAGTGGAGAGAAAAATCCAAAAGCCAAAATGCAATCATAAGTTGCTCAGCATGTTTTTCATGATGTGACTCGCATCAGTTACTCTGCCCCTGGCGCCCATTTCGTTTGTGAGAAGGCAACATACTGGCAGTGTTACGCAATTAACCAAATGACCCCTTAATCATGTCATCTCTCTTTCTCCATATCACTGACAGAAAGAGGCAAATCTGATCGCTCACTTCAGCCGATCACCCAAAGCAAAATATAATGGAAACCTAATGGAGTGTATTAAATGTCTTTATATTATATTCTTGCATATTAACAGATAGCGGCTACGCAACAGAGGCAGGGACCAGGGAGACGTGCTATTTTCAACACAAGATTAATGAAAACGCGCTAAACTCGGAAGCATCTCGGAGCCACAATTGAATCTTCATGATGCCTTTTTTGTTTCGCGGATAGATCATTCCTTTCCTCGCAACGAATGCGAGTTAAACAATAGCAATAAATGTGCATTGATGAAGGAAGTAGCCTTTGTGTTTATATGCACAGTGTTGCAAAGGCAGCTATTCATTTTCATTAAGTGCTGTCAGTAAGGGCCATTAACCAGGCTAGAGAATAATGGGCTCCTCTGGGAGTTGACCTGTTTATGGCACAGGTAAGGGTTAACAGAGACAGAGCCCACCTTTGAGACACAACACATTCTCCAGACTAAGTAGTAACCCTTTTATTGACTGCCATTACTTGTCTTATCCATACCGCACAAATATGACTCTAACTAACAAAAAAAAAGCATATATTGTTGCACATTAATTTAGGTTTCCAAATATTTTATTTTTCAGTGATAGAAACAGATTTCCCAGATTTTCATATAATAGTCCATAACTTTTATGAATAATTATTGTTGTTGTCAGAGTGGGTTTAATGTAATATACTTCTTTTTAAATGTGTGTATACTGAGCCAGTTTGTAAAATTTTCTGATCAATAAAGCACTCAAACATTATTGCAGTGTCATGCACAGTGAAGCTCTACGCTTATTTTTTAGGACAGCCTTCGCTAACATGATACATATGTACTGTACCTACAATGTTTCACTTGAAAGAAAAAGTATGACTGAAGTAAAGACTAAAGGTACACAGTGACTCAGGAGGTAGAGCTGGTTGTCCAATAATAGGAAGTTTGGCAGTTCGATCCCTGCTCCCCACAGCCCATAACACTGTTGTGTCCATGGGCAAGACAACATATGTTTGTGGTGGTCGGAGAGGCTGTTGGCACGGCATGGCTGTCACGTGTGCGTCAGTCTGCCCAAGGGCCGCTGTGGCTGCTCAGGTAGTGTTTGACTGTGGAGCGAATAAATAATAGACTCAGTTATAACGAACTTTAAGTCCCTTGAAAAGTACTGTATAAATCTACTCTATTATTATTGTTTTGTTTTTTTTATTAAAGAAAAATAAAAGTGAAAATAAAACAAAACAGATTTTGAATTGAAAAATCCCCAAAATTATGATGCGAAAAGCTGTTTTACAAAGTTTTTCAAAATAGGAACATGTGAGTAAAGGTAATATGCACAATTTGATTGATTTATTTATCTACAAAAGCATCTGTGTAAAGCATTCTACTCGAATAAACAGTCATTCAGATTCATCAGTCACATTTAAATAACATGAAAACTGGATGGCATTAGAAAAGGCTGGCTTCAACTAAATCAAATTGCTTCAGTACATTGTTTTGGGTGAAAGAACTGCTTTTATTAGGAAGATTAAAGAAGATTAAAGCATTAGAATTCTTAACCTGACAGAGTTTGTTGTCTGTAAAGCCCATATTAGCAACTGTTGCAACAACTGTTGTGTTATTGGCTATGGAATGAAAACTAAATTAAACGTGACTATGTGATATCAATGCAGTGGATCTGTGCCTTTCACAATATACTTGTCAATATTAAGATTCAAGCTACTGCAAAGTACAGTATTATGTAATTTTCTTTTTCCTGTCCTGTCCCTGTTCTGTGTTTGAGGAGTGGGTAGAGCCTATTCCAGCTCTTGAATACAGTCTGGCCAATCATCAGTTAATCCCAGGCCTGACATTTACACATTGCCAGTCAGGCTCACATTCATGACTAATGCTGAAATTAAATTCACCAGTTCATATGTTACATGGAAGGAAACAGGCAAAGGTCACGCCGCAAGTCCAGTGGGAGTTGAACCCATGACATAACTACTGAGGGTATGTTACCTATATACATTCTGCATAATATTATTTTTGTACATTGGTCCTTATAGGAACTAAAATATGTAAAAGTAAATACAAATTGTGAATGTACTTTTATTTATTTATGTCTTATCTCTTAAACTAACCATGACAGAATTGAAAACGAGATTAAATATGATTTCGATTTCTTCTCTATCAAATAACTTTCTATTTTTTTTTATAATGCCTTTCTTATTTATTTCTGATCAACCATGATGTGTTTGTGTCTTATGGATGACATTATGGATTTATGTGGTATTCTTTTCTTTTAATTTGATCAAACAGTATTTATTTATTATATTATATTCTATGTAATATCTTTAAATGTCAACTTAACATTAAACAACATTTCACTTTCAGCTCATTTTGAACATTGTCTGTCTTTCTATTCATGTTGTTCCTAGCCCATGCTGCCTTTGTTTGCCCCTCATTCCAGTTAGCTGTTTCCGGCTAAAACTTAGCATGCACATTTCAGACCTCACAAGCTTTACAAATGAGGTGCATGTGTCTTAATTCTATAAAACATATAAACATAACTTAAGTATCACTCTCGCCATTTCCCATTCCCTGACAGTGTTCCTTCTCAGTTGTGTATGTTTACAGTCTGTGGCCTTGCACATGATGAGAGGAGAATTATTCAAACATGCACATTATAGGAATTATTACACACTGACTGCTTTGATTTTCGTAAACAAGCATGCCTGCCACCTGAGCAAAGGGGAAAGGGCTGTTGTCAGGGTGGTCGTCAAGCCTTCACAATGTAATCAAAGGGTATTAATAATGCAATTAAATTGAATTCCCATGTAAGCCTGTGGATAAAGTGACAAGGAGCGGTGGGATTTTTTCCAGCCTCATCTGTAAGAACGTCCTCTCCACTCACCGCTCCGTCTCACACCCTTTTCATCTCTGTCGTTCACACACTCTGCCCTTCTGTCCGACCTCCAACCCTTATTCCCATTTCATCTTCTCCCTTCGTTCCTGTTTGTCTACCCAAAAAGGATTCATCGGCGCGACAAGACTGCCATCTGTGGTGGTGATTTTCCCGGTGACTGCCGTCGTGCTGCGTTCCTGGCGATGAGGTCCCCTGCTTACCCCCGGAGAGTCTTCACATCAGCCAGCCAACAGTGTAATGAAGCTCGACTGCCATCTACTGCCTGCTGGGATTTCACCTCGTTCCCACAGTCGAGCCCTCCTGCTGCAGAAATACAGAGAGGAGAGGCAATGCCATCTGCTTTGCCTTTCATTTTAGTAGCAGTTCCCTGTTGTTGCTAGGATATTGTTTAGACATTCACTCATCTTTTATGTTTAGGGTTAATGTGATTATGCTTTCACAGGAATCATTACAAAAGGCACTACATAATGAGCGTTTTGCAGCATGTTATAAACCAATTGCACAAATTAGGGTTGATAATTTTGTTACACTGGATCTAGTTACTATACACTGCATGTTCACATATCGTTTTGCAGCAAAGGCATTATAGCTGACATTGTACAAGATTGTGTTTTATCAGCTACATACTTTGTTGATATATGAGAAAACTGTCTTACTGAGAGGTGCACTGTCACATATCTATATATCCAAGTAAAAGTAAGCTATCATTAGCAATTTTGTATAGCACTTACATAATTTTTATAATTACCATGAATGCCAGCATGATGTTAATCCAAACAAGTGCAGGTGGTTGTGTGGAATCATGTTACCTACAATATTAGATTTGAGACTAGGATTTTTACTGACTCTCAATATAGTTAAATATATAGAAAATATAAGATTTATTAGCACCCCTTGTTATCAGAATATTTGAACTCCCTTATTTAAAGCTGACCTCTAACACTCTTCATTGTTGTCAGTCAACTGTAGCAGAGTTGCCCTGATATCAACATAACATAAATATTTGTGACAAAGATATACTGGTTGGGCACTTTTGGCTGTTATTAACCCACCTATACATGCAAAGGTAAGCTAACATGTAGATGACCACACAATGATGAAAACGCCTAAGGGTTCAACATCTGAATCTTAAAAGTAAGCATTAAAAGAAGTCACGGGCCTCTTATTGATTCTATAAACAGTTCCATGTTCATAATAACTATATGACATAAATGTTAAAGAGAGACCTAGTCTGCTTAACCATTTGGTAAAGGATGAGTCACTATCTATCATTGAAAATGTGTTGAACTTAACGCATCCTTATTGAGCCACTTGTATCATTCGGTTGAGCTCACTCTGCTTTTTCTCACTTGGCCTTCTCACTCAGTCTGCTACCAGTAAGTTGGAAAGTGAAAAATCACTTGAGACATCTTGATGACACACAAAAATGTCTTATAAGGATCTATTTAAAACATGCTTTACCAGACGGTTGAGTCACTTTATGGTAAACCTTGGCGTGTGACAACAAAGAACAGTTTGGTAAAGTTAAGCAAATCTCATCTGACTATTTTCAATGGAATAAAAACACTTATATTGCTGCATTATTGTTAATATATTATATTTATAGTGTTATACTGATAATTTATCTTCTTCTACAGAAACACACTGACGACATAGGACCATCTGAGGCTGAGGTCCTTCCAGAAACACCACAGTCTAAAGTCACTGTTGAAGAGCCGGCAGCAGCCAGCCAGCCTGAAATATACTCATAACCAAAGAAACAGACCTTCAGCGCCTGGTTTTGAAGAAGTCCAATGCAGCATTAGTAATGGAGCTGGAGGAAATTAAAAAAGAAGCTGTCATGAGTGCAGCTTTAGCTGAAAACATCCCAGCTTTTCTCAGAAAGAAGGAACATGGCACGGATGCTCTGCGTAAGGCAAGAAAGACAAGCAGAGGTTGAATGCTGACCTGGAGATGACCATCACAAATACACAGAAAGCCACAGTCCAGTGGTAAGAACAACGATCCACTCTGGTGACAAGACATGTGTACGAGAGGAGCCAGCTCAACAACAAACTCCAGAGACCTGAGCCTGCAGAGACAGCAGTGGAGTAAAGAAGGAGGACCTTCAGAGGAAGATTGCTCAACTGCAAGACACACGGGACCAGAGAGGACGAGCTCCGAGTGAGACTGGAGACAAACTTCTGTGAAGAAGAGGTCTCTGTGGAAGAGATTCAAAGGACTCTTCAAACAAGCCGATTGACCATGACTCTAACCTCTTCAACATCTCCTTCCCTTCCTCTACCCTCACCCTTTTCTCTTCAACCCCTCTCCCACTTCTTCCTCTATTTCCTCTTATTTCTCTTTCATTTCAATAAAGTATATATCATATAACAATATTTTCAAGGTTTATATGTATTTATTTTATCTGAATCAACAGGGCTGACAGAAAAGTCAGTGGTGTAAATGATACAGTATTGTTTGGTGTAGCTCTGTTTTTCAGGTAGATGTGCTCAGGCTTTCTTTAGTGATATCCCTACTAGACTTGCTGGGATAGACAACACTGGTTAAGTCACTTGCCCACTTGTGATCCATAGACAGGAAGTCGTTGTGTAAGTAGGTAAGTCTCAGAAAGCGTGAGTTATAAAATTTAATATAAATGAAAACCAACCTAATAACAGGAGGCTCGTGGCAAAGCCAACACAAGTGATGACCAATGGCCTCTTTTGCAAAAAGGCATTTTAAGTGGTATGGTCGCCCTGAGGCTTTCTGCTGCTGAAAAGACCATGATGATGCAGTGCTTATTTGAGGCTCTGCAGAGGGACACAATATGTCAAAATGTCAAAATATCAGAGAGCCTCTCCATATTTCATTCTATTTAAAACAAACAAACATTAATAAGGATCAAATCAGCGCTGCCACTTTTGTCTAAAGGATCTTTCTTTAATGACTTTAATTATACAAAGATTTTAGATTTAAATTTAAATTCATCAAAGTTATTTACCAAATTGCTCCTGATTGTTTAAGTTTTACAGAGGGCACAATAAATGGAACCTCCTCCCTGGAAGACATAGAGGGCTCAACCGGGAGGCATGTGACTGTAAAACAGAACATAGAAGAATAAGAAAAGGGTAGGCTGTCACTACATTCCTGTTCTTTTTTACCTAGCAAATTCCTAAAAATGTAAAAAAAAAATTCAGATATGACCTGTAGCTGATACTTGGCATCACCCTCCGCGCCTCCCTCTCCTCTTGCCATGTCCTGCCCTACCCTTTCAGAGGTCTGTGGAGGGTTTTGGCTGGTGCGTGCTCGTTTCCTATCCTCAGCTGAATTCTGTGTGTTGGAGGTAACATTTTGGAGCCTTGTCATAGATTCCAGTCTCTATAACTAAATAAAAACTCTAACCTTGGCCTCAGCTATAAAGTTGTCAAGTTGCAGTAAACGAACCATGAGTTGCCTCTTGTGTGTCAATTTTATATTTTATGGCCATTGCAACACAAAGAGACGGATATACAGACAGAACACTGACAAAGACAGATAAAGAGGAAGGGAAAAGACAAAAGATAAGAAGAGAGCGAAAGAGACTGATAGAAAAATGGAAATATAGGCAGTGGGATAGATGGAAAGAGAGTTTGTGAGAGATGGGATGAAAGTGGGAAGTAAAGACAGAGTTAGAGGTTGGCTCTTAAAAGTGCCTTTTGCCTTTGGGTTGGTGAATTCAGATGTTCAGATGTGTGTTTGATGAATTTTGTTAGGATCTGCAGGGACAACAGAAAATGTGAATTCTGTAGAGGAGGCTAGTGAACATAAGGTTTAAAAGTGTACCCCTGTATTGAGAGACTCCCATTTTCTTATAAATGCTTAAGATAAACGAATAAAGCGTCACATTAATACTAAACTACAGTTAGCCTATGTTGAATTTAGCTAGTGATTTTGCAAGCCTAATATCCCAAGAGCTTTGATAATAATAAGGAAACCATTGGTCAGGCTTTAATTCATTGCCTTGAGTCTAGTGCCAAAGAGAGGCATTAATCATAATATTTAAGCTAAAAGTGATCATTACTTGAGCGCTTCAAGACATACTGGGATTTTATCCGTGTTTTTGTAACCTCTTTACTCGTTAGAGCATTTACTGAAGGTCTGCGTTTGTGATTTTCCCTTAAAGAGGAAACTCAATAAGTACAGCTCTTGTACAGCAGCATTGTTAGCGATTCAATGATTGAATGGAGAAAAGCAATAAAAAGATGGATGCAGTTGTTAAATAAATGCAATAAAAAGATGGAGATGTTAAATAAAAGCAATAAAAAGATGGATGGAGTTGTTGAATAAAAGCAATTATAATTATTATTATAGAATTCATACAGCACAAGTGACTTTGAAAGATATAAACCTTGTCCAGCAATGACTGCATCACTGTCAAAAGGAAATCTATGTAAAGACTTTAAAAAATAGCTTTCTACCACAAATTCCGAGCGCCCTCTTTGCTCACCTGTAAGTGGGTAAATCAAACCAGGTCTTTGTGTCAGATCTTTTTATGTAACAACATTTTCCATCAATATACTGTCTATCAATACACTGCCAAACACATGGAACTGAAATGTATCAGTAGTTTTAAGTCTAAACCATTTCCCTTGACATTTTACATTTCAAACTCTCTTTGGCCCACCACAAATGTCACATTATTCTGGTTTTGATTTCACAAAAGTGAATATGGTTGGGAATAGCTATAGATAAACCAAAATCAAAGCAGTGAGTCATAAACTGTCCCTCAGTCTACCCAGGACTTTCATTGTCAATATTGTTATCATCATAATTTGATGTCAGTTTTTGCATTTCGAGATAAAGATAGAGACCTGAAGTGTGCTGACTCACCATGACGAAGGAAACAATGACATCAAGCCAGAACACATCGATCAATCTCTGTATTGTTATCGCTGATAAATGAGACTTGCTTTTGCCATGTGCACAACATTATTCATTCCACAAGCCACTTGTCCCCAACCCTTTTATTTACATGTAATACACCTCTGGACATATTGTGTTGTTCATATCTGTTTTTGTGGCCTTAAATCAGAAATGAGATTGAATAATGGATTTTTTTTTTCTAATTTTCCCAACATGCACCCCTTTTATGTGAGCATGTGTTTGGCCAAAGCTTGCCGTCGCATGATAAACATTCTCATCTATTACAATTACTTCAGCTTCTCCCTTTAGGGGTCTCAACAGTGAATCATCTAGTGCAGGAGTCACCAACACAGTGCATGAGAGGAAAGTTCTAAAAATAGCAGTAGTCACCAATAAGCCCCATATTGTTAACAATTACTGTGAGGAATCATTAATATGATCAGACAGTGTCTTCGCACAGATGAATATAATGTATCATTATTATTAATAATAATATATAACTGAAGGTAAACCATACAACATAGTTATTTCAGAAGTGCGTATCAGAATGGTAGCCCTTCGTATTACTCAGTACCCTTGAAATAGCTTAAGTTAATATAACACTAGCACTTACAGTACAACATTTGCCAATTTATTAGCAAACCTTAAGACAACTTTACATACAGTCCTAGGTTTTATGTGCCTATCCACCACATCAACCTCCCTTTTCTCTTCTGAGAAAACAGTCATAAATCAGAGAATCTGACAAAAATGAATAAACAAGTAAAAAGAAGTAAAAATGTATGTATTTTTTAATGAACATGTGGTATGTGAGTATGGGTTGCAAACAGGAAAACTATGTTCTCTGAAACTAGTAAGTGTATTCACAAGGCCATCCATCAGTAAAAGAGAGATCTCCATGGCAACATTTCAGTCTTCAGCTTCAAGAAGCGCCTCGACAAAGCAGCACCTTGACTCTTCTGTTAAGCTTTTGAAT
This sequence comes from Rhyacichthys aspro, assembly GCA_036850595.1. Lineage (NCBI taxonomy): Eukaryota > Metazoa > Chordata > Actinopteri > Gobiiformes > Rhyacichthyidae > Rhyacichthys > Rhyacichthys aspro. Next base: position 7,721,128 of record CM072159.1, read on the forward strand.
CATAGCAGGACCTTGATGCATTTTTGTATGAAGAGACGCTATTGTGTACACCTGTGTAGGCCGGAGTCAAACACAGTTTTTAATAAAAGTGACAGAGTGAAGACTGAGTGGGGTTTGTTGAGGTGCTGCGTTGTCTGAGTGACCTTACGGCTTTGCCTTTGGGTGAAACTTTAACAGATAGACAGTGTGGTTTATCATTGTGGTGCAAGATGAATAACTGCGGATCAAAACCATACATCAAATATCTCTGCGCTGAAGTTCTTTTTTGGGTGGTGGAGCACAACTGACAAGGAATTATACAATAAATGGACAAGTCCCACAATTTTGTGTATGGTTAATATGCCAGAGAATGCACAGAAGCAAGTTTGTCAAACCTATCTGTTAGATCTGTGACAGGTTGGGGGGTGGATAGGGGCTTAAAAGTCAGGTTTTTAAAGTGAAAGACAACCAAACATTTACACTAATAGCATAGCTATCAAGCATATCTTCATAGTTTCCAAAAAAAAACCTGTGAATTATTGCAACATTTGCCACTTGCACTTGGTGCTTGACCATGTTGACAAAAAGTTTCTATTCCCGTCAGAGCAAGGTGTGTGAGAGTGTCTAAATTCAAGCACTGTATTTAGACTCTGGACTGTGATCAAGAGAATTCCAACTGCAAGTGTCACAACACAATAAATGTACCCTGGGCTGGAGTAGAAGTCATTTAGGAAATTGGAAATCATTTGCAAAAGGCAGATAGTTTGGATGAACCACCTGACAGTAGCAACATTTTTTATTTTATCCAATCAGAGCAATGCTATTTTGTTTACTTTAGTGATGGTAAAACAGACAGTTAAGGCCTATTCACACATGCCGTGCCGCTGTGGCGCGTAAAAAGCACCATTCCGAACTGTGCATGACAACAATGGGTTAGTATAGCTGTTTTTAATAACTTTCTAAAATATTAACAACATTAGCCCTACTAAAAGTGATTTAAAGAATTGGAAGAAGTGGAAAAGAGCGGAGAAAACAGTGGTGGGATCGTAAAAGAAAAAACTAAGGGTGCCAGGCAAGAACTTTTCAGGCGTGGCGGCGCCTCGAAATAGAACAGCGGCGTTGAGTGACCCTGGGTAGAGCGGTGTGGGCAGTCACATAGAAAACAACGGAGGCATATTTTTCGCTGCGTGGTGGCGTGCCCAGTGTGAATTGGCCTTTAGTTGTCAAATCTAAAATGTGCCCATAACTTAAGTACAGCCACAAATAGGCCTGAACATGCAGCCTGGGTGAAATCACATTGCCCAGAGCAGTACAAGATGGTTTTTAGTTTGTGAGTTTGTGAAATTTTGCGAACACCCAGCTGCTGCTCATGAAGGCCTAGAGCTGAAATGTCATAAATCTCACTTTTTACAGCGTAAATGTATTTTGATGAATAGCACAACTGAGAAAACCATAAAAAGGGACATAATAAATGTTAATGTTAATTGTTAAAGCACAATGTTCTTGCTGAAAAAAACACAAAAATCCCAGGATGTTAATGTACATATCTCTATTGTAAACATAAGCTTGTAAATTGGGCTGAAGAAACTGAAATTAACATCCACCTGGTGCGTGTTGGATTTTGAAGATTTATGATTATTACCTGCTATGTAAAATGACGCAGCATATCACTTATCCCAAACATAATGTCATGCATGCATAATGTCGACCACGCCCGCAGGAAAACTGAGGAAATGGCAGATTTAAGCAGCGACTGTCAATACAATCATTATTAAAATGTCAGCCTCCACTTCAGGTGCATGCAATCATTTTTTTTTCTCTGAAATTATACCCTTTCCTTTTATTTTGCAAACACCTGCTATTCCAGTGATTTGTGCATCTATAATAACACAGTAGTTCTCAATACATTTATGGACATATGCAGTTTAAAACATCCTGTGGTAAATATTGATCTGATTATGTGTATGTTTAGTGTAAAGCATGAAGGAGCTGCAGAGTGTTATTTCTTGCTTTGCAGAAAATTTTTCAGACTAAGGCTTTTCTTCATTTTATACTAAATTGCACTGTGCGGCTCCTAGCAACCATCATTTCAAATGTGCTGTATAAATAAAGTTTACCCACTTACATTCTTATGTTTTTGGCCTTGGCAAATATGTGCACATATAAACACTTGAGATCAGCCAGTAATTGCAGATAGCAGTCTCTCTGAATTTTAATTTTATATTACATAGGGATCACAAAAGCAAGATAAACTATCTACAGCCTGTTGTCCCACTGATGACCACCTTTTAATTAAATCTATTTTTACTAAATAAAGACTAACGCAAACCTGTGCTCTAATGGAACGAGTGCAGAGCTTGTACATGGAGTTACAGTGAAAACCAAAATATGAGTGAGTAAAGATGGGTACCTCATGTTTACATTCAGTCCATTATATATATATATATATATATATGTTATCATCAACTGCATAGGCGCCCAGAGTGAAGATGTGATTGACAGATTAAAATGTAAACCAGCGTTTAGGAGCCGAACCCAACGCTAAATCATTTCTGATTCATTAAAAGTAACACATGGAAAGTCAAGTTCAATCTGTGCACAGATAGGACTGTCACTTAATTACTCTAATTTACTGTTTAACCTGCTGTCAATCAGCTGCTGTCGAAGTGAAGCTGTGTCTTTTAGTCTCTAATGGATGAATGTGAAAGTGAGTGAATGGTTGTCTGTCAGTGTCTGTGTCTATATGACTAACTGTCCGTCGTCCAGGGCATACTGGCCCCCAGCCCCCCGTGAGCAGCCCCCAAAGGGGACCAAGTGATAGAAAATGAAGAAATGAATGTGTTTATGGCTCAAAGAGAGTCCAGAATTCACGAAGACAGCACTACTTACATGTGATTAACTATGAATGAATATAAACATGAAAAACTACAACTAACTAACTAACAACAACTAATTCAATCTAATCAGTTGATAAAAGCAGTTTAGATTCAGTCTCATGCCAGTTTGCGCAATTTAATTGTGTAATAAATTAAAAGTTACTACTTGAGCCACTATAATAAAATATATACAAAGGAATAAGTAGATGAATACTTTTACTTTTACCAAACACATTTTGTTGCTATAAAGTGTTAGTACAATAATCTTTGAACAGATTTTGGCTACTCCTATAATGTAATGTCTGTTTGGTGGTCAGTGGGAGTTTAGGTCAAAACCTTGACTTTATCTTCCCATGGTGCTGGCTCTCTCTGCGCTTCAGTGTGAGGGCTCGTCACATTGTCAGAGAGTGTTTTCAGAGATTGTTGGACACAGAAGAATAGCTGGCAACAAAGAATGTCCCTAAAGCGATTTTTTTGACAAATGTTCCGGCACCTGACAGGGAGAGGACAGCAGTGAGTTTGACAGTTCAGATAAAGTACAGCTGGATACGGGTCAAACACAGGAAGTGAAAGAATATACCAGAACTTTGTATATTCATAGATTGATTAAAAATATTATGCATGTCTTTAGTCCATGTAGCCCATTAGAGGCAATGAACGAATTACCAAATAATCAGCATTAGGATGTGGAATGTCTAAGTTAAAATATTTAGAATGTTGCAATACAAAGAAAAAACATTTCCCATCAGATACACAATTGTAAATGTATTTTGGATATTTTTATTGGATTACCACTTGCATAACTCATAAATTTTACTGCCAAATCCCTCAAACATTCACAAAAGTAATGTATGTAAGGGAATATTTACTGATAAATTAATATTTAATAATTATATGATTATTTGATATTAGACTGCAATACCTTATATACTCACCAGAGGGCAGAGGGAAGTGTATAAAACACAACATACAGGTGAAAGTGGTAGTAAATCTTCATGGGGGTAAGACCTTAGCAAATTAGCAAAACTTTTCTTTGCATTAGTTAAATACAATACGAACCTTTGTGTAGTTGCTTTCATCAATGATATGTTGTTGTGAATATGAAGATAGAATAGAATACAGTCACACACAGGCACAAAATGTCTTGTTATCTTGTTGTCACTGTTGTTGGAAGAAAATAGGGATTTTTGCTGTTTTTTGCTATTTAAACAAGCAGCAAGTCCCCTATGTTTAAGTTTTGAAGATGAATTGTACAACAAACATACAGTGTCCACAAGTGTCCACAAGATGGCAGTCTTTGTTCAGGGAAAGCATTTATAAGCCTGCAATATGTTCGTATGGACTCTTTCAAACATCTGGGACAAGCAGACTTTTAGTGACCTGATAAATGACAGAACTGATGCTAAACTAAACAAGACTACACAAAGATTTCAGACTTACCATACTTATCTATATTGTGTACCTTTCTTCATATTCCATGTAAATGTCAAGCTATAAAGACTTACGTACCATGTTTCCTGGCAACTTGGCTCTCCAGATTAACTGACATTTAGAAGAGCAGACTTTCAGCTTTCATTGCAGAAATGCATTGTTTTGAGTAACATTTATTAATGGTGCAACAATGATGAAGTCCTGACACAACATCACATAAAATTTGCAAATCTTCCTTTGAGACTCTGATGATGAAACTGGACTTTGGAAAATTCAAACTAAAACACTTCTGGAGTAGAGGTTTTGCATTGCATCTGCATTGGAAAAACACTAAGAATCTCAGAGAACTGGCTGCATTGATTGGTCCAAATGAAATCACAGCTTTTGTAGACAGTTGTGGAAAGAAAGACAGAGAAAGTGGAAGAATGGCGCAATGATAAATTCATTCCAATGTATTATTTATTAGAGTAAGTGGCAGAGACAAGCAAGCTGATAGGCAGCTGACAATTGCCTGGCGGCTGAGCACAAGACACTTGAGATTATAATGAAAAAAAATCTCTAGGGCTTATGGGGAAAGTATCAATTGTAGACAGACTTCCAGTGAGCTATAAAAATATGATGAGTGACTTATTGTAAAATGTTCATGTTTCCATTCCCGGCAGTGCATAATGTCAGCTTAACGCAGTCAGGCTCAATGTGTCCAGCTGCCTCACCAAACGTCCCGCTTTCGGTGGCGCCACTTTCCCGACTGACAGCTTAATACGGCTGCAGAAATTGGGCTTTTGTGGAGCGGGCAAAGAAAACGACATGGGATTTTCAGAAAGGGTGGGCTTTCTTGCACTGTCTTCCTCATCATGTGTCATATTTGCCTGTGTAATGATGTTTAATAACACACTGAGCCGCTGCTAGAAGTGCCAACCATTGTGCGCCCACTTCTCCCGATGATGACTTGGGGTAAACGATTATTGCCAATATTATCTCCAGCCAAGTGGACTGTCTGTCAAAGAGATTGTGGCTTGGCTTCTCCTCTATGGATTTTATAGGTTAAACTTGTAATTTTGGTAGCCCATGTTAGTGCTGGTGCCACTGCTTGATGTGAAAAACGTCAAGCTTGGCTTAATTGCACGGTTGTAAAGACAAGAACAAAGTAGCTTTTCTTGAGCTGTCTCGGAATATTACACACACAGAAAACCCATCCTACCCGGAAATTGTTACCTCTTTTGCACCAGGATGAAGTGAGTGCTTTTTCTGGGCTGAGAGCTAGAGTCAGTTTGTAGCTCAATGAGAACTTGAGCACTTAAGAGCTAAGGGATACTATCTGTGCACTTTTCCAGCAATGCAATCTCCTACAATGTATGTTATGTAAAGTTATTAGTTGACTCTAGTTAGCATTTTTTAAATCCAAACATTTGGTAACAAAATAGTTTTTGCAGAAGGCACATGGACATACTATTGAAGAAAGAGGATGTTTTGCATCCTACGGACTGTGTTAATCAAAGAGCATACTTTGATATTTGTTCATCACAAGAAGCCCTCTCATAACTCTGTTTTTGATTGTTCATGTGAATGACTATGAATCTTCACAGACCAAACTGTTTGGAGTTTTGTAGATGAGCCAATGGCAATGTTAGAGAAGGTCGCATTTACTATAGCCTTACTAGATTTGAGTTTCAGTGATTTTTGAAGTTTGAGTGACCACTGTGCTCTGTTTACACTAATTATGGCCTTCAGCATTCAATGTTGACACATTGGCACGCAAAGGGCATATAGTCAGAGTCTTATATAGTGTCTGGATGATTGTTGATGAGCAGCGGGAGGAGAGCTGAGGAGTTGGGTGTTATAGAAGATGGGCAGGAACAATCAAATAACTGGGGATTGGGACAAAAGTGAGTTGTACAAGTGTGTGGTGGTGACAGATATCTGCTCTGTGCCTTTATTTCTGGCACAAGCAGATCACAACCTCAATCATCTGAGGTTTGTCTTTGCTGCATCAGGCCTAGCCCTTTTGTACTCTTTGTGCCAGGCTTTGGACATGCCCCAAAAGGAGAGAGCTATAGAAATCAACTTGAGCTTTTGTGCCAAAATACATTGGTGGAGTAGCCTATGTCTTTTTTTTTTTTGTTTTTTGTTTTTTTTTGCTTATGACTACATTTTGGCTAGGACACTTTTAATATTGTTCTTTTCTTCTTTTCATCAAAATGCGCCAGATTGCAGAAACATAGAACATGCAGCCATATTCTGATCTGGAAGTCCATGGGCAATACTATATTGAAAAAGACCCAATGACTAACTATTCTTTGCAACAAAAACCTGTGCATATGGTTTTAATACGTTCAAAATTTTAGAATGATTTGGTGAATAAAATGTAAGACCTATTAGCCCTTCTAACACCTTTCAAAGTGTTGGCTGTTGACAAGCAAAGCTCTAGTTCTAAATTAGGTACCAACTCCTGTCCCTGAAGTGTCACGGCATAAAAGCAGCATGTGTGAGTCTGCTTTACACATGTGATTCTTTAAACATGATCTCCCATACACAGGCATGTGTGCATGATATATGAGCACCATCTCAGACACACAGAGTCAGGAAGCACATGTGAATTCATGCCCCTCAACACTCTCACAGTTGGTTCTTTCATTGTGCATGGCTTGCGTCACAGAGCCTCCACTTTTCTCTCCACAATATTGCCGGCAGCCAGAGTTACAGTACAGAAGCCTTTTAATTAAGAAGGAGCCCTGCTGTACCGTCCTGGATCAAGCCTGCAGCCGCATTAATCATGTTGCCCAAAAGTGTTCCAAAACCAGTCCTATCTTGTAAATAGAAGCGCACGTCAGGGAGTGTGCAGACAGGTAGGCCCGCTGCTTCCATGTGCTGGGGTTTTGTCTTTTGGCAACGGACACTGCTCCACACAAAAACTCCTTTGTTTCACTGGAAGACGGACTTGAACTGTGAGTGGTGTTTGCTCAGATGTAATAATGATGGAGTATGTGTGTGTTTTTATCATTACGTGACATGACAAAAGACTCTTGTGATCTGACAGTAGACTCTAAGAACTTCTATTGTTCCTTATAATCCATATAATCTATAGTTACAGATGTTGGACTGTCATCTACTCAAAGCGTTGCTGAATTCTGCCATTGTCTATTTTATATCTGGAGGCTCACAGTTTGACCGTACAGGCTTGTGACATTTGAGGTAAAAAGGTGATGATCACATGATGATCACACGCATGTAAATCAGGGGTCACTATCTAGTGGCTCGGGCGCCATTTCTGGGCGAGCGCTCCCCTGCTGTTCGGCCCGTGACATAACATCAAGGACATAATAAAATATGGCCCACAGAATAATTTTTATTGCGTTCTTGTAGTAAACGTGAGAGTAAAACATTTGAAATTTCTGAAAAGATCAAAGATACTGTCCTATGTTACAAAGCACAAGTGATGCAGTGTTAAAGACTAATAGCTAAAAGCTAATTTTTGCTTCCTGCATTCTATATAAAACTCAATGGCAATAACTTTACACAAATACAAACAATTACTATCAATAAAACAAGGACATGGAACATTAAAACATACAAATATAGAGGCTATTTACATTTAATTTTATGACTCAAAATATAGTTCTGGTTATAATTCCGTTTCCTGCCTTTTTTTTAAACAACAAAATAAATCAGATTAATGGATATAAATGCCCAAAGATATAGGAGTTTTGGGAGAAATCTAGGTGTGTTAATCCGATTTCTCATAATCAGATTATGCCGTTTACATGATTAGTTGAATAATCTGATAACTCCAGATATCTGATAAAGACTGGAGTGATACATTAAGTGAAATGACACAAAGATCATTGCATGAAAGTATTATTTTGCTTTCATTGAGAGACAGGGTCTTATAAGAAAAGAGTAATTCAGATTACTCCCAACAGTCTTAATCACTTTCTTTACATGAGCCTCAATTTTTAAAATGGGAATCCAAAACCACTCCCAGATTCTTTTTATCACAAAACTGTCAAAATGTTTTTCAAAATCCAAATTGTTTTGAATGAAGGAGACAATGGAATTTCTTGACTTACAGTGAACTAAAAAACAAGTTTGGGGAGGCACAGGTGAGAGGTGACATCCTTCCCAGGGCTTTGTAAAATGTTTAGTTGAGTTTTGTGCCTTTTTTGAAAGCACATATCTTTTTGAGGAAATGTTCTCTACCACGTTAAGTGTCCATCTTGAGTCTGTACTCAGGGTTTCAAAATAACACCCTACATTTGTCTTTATTAGAAGTAGATATTTAAAGCTTCCCAATGGAAAGAATGATTTGATACTTCCTGCTTCTACAACTGTCCAAAGCAAAGTGACCACTACTGGAGGACAAGCACATCCATTCATTGTATTTTTTTGAACACAGAGTCTTGCACGAATGTTTAGGGCAACTTCATTGATTATGTTGTATGTGTAAGTGGACTCATGATCTGACCCATGATATTGACAATATTTCCACAGAGTTTGTTTATGAACAACATCATGTCCCTCGGTTTGTCACAGCCTATAGATTGTAGTGCCACTTCTGGATAATGCTAAAAAAGTAACCACTGCACATTTAAGCAATATGTAATTCTCTATACCCCCACAAATATGTTTTGTTTTATAAGGTGATGCTAAGATGATTTTCATATAACATCCCTTAATGTTCTTTTCATTTCATTAAAAGTTTTAAAAATGCATTTAAATAGCAATTTGATTGAAAATAAAATAAAATGTAGGTCACCACCTGGATGTATGTGGTGCAAGAGAAAAACCATAGGTCTTTAGTGTCACTTACAACTATGAGTTTCAACATTATTGAAATGAACTGACATTTAATAGTAAATGTGTGTGATGACAAAGACTGTTTACATTGTGCAATGCTAATTTAATATCAAAACACATTTGTGTAGACATGGCATTGCATTATGAAAGACTGCAGCATGTCCGGCTGTACCAACCCTTAATCCTTGTAAATCTCCATCTCTTGTGTCACAGTTGAATTTTTAAAATGACTCGAGGCTCACACATGAAGGCAATTATAAAGATCTGTATTACGTAAAGGAGAAGAAGGCCAGACATACTGCAAAACATGATGGAAAAACAATACTGCGAGCACACACCCACACTGACTCCCTGTTGGTTGTCTCTGTTGTCTCACAAACCTTAAACAACCTGCTTGTTTTGTCTTTTATTTCTTTCTTATAATTAATTTCTAATATCTGCCTGTGTTAATCCATTGTTAGTACTGTGTTTGAATTCTTAAGAGGCCTCCTTGCTGCAACAGATCAAAAAGACGTATCTGTGTTTAATGCAACTGTGAGAATATAAAAGACTGAGATCAAAGACACATGGAGGCATAAAAAAAAAAATTAAGTCATAATGAATCTGAAAGCTGTGATTATTAAAAAAAAGTGGGGGAGAGAAAACATTTCTTTTTGTGTTAGGAGTGTGTAGTTGTGCACTTACAGTGAGCAGCGAGCAGCGGGATGCCGAGGCCTCTGCAGGTGGCTTTGTATTATGATACCACTGAGCTCTTAATGCCTTTGAATGATATTTCATAATTCCCACCCTTGTGTGAATATGATAAGACTCAGCGGCAAAAGACAGCACAATAGAAAAAAAAAAAAAAAAAAAAGTAATTAATAAAAGTTTTTATATAATAGATACTGAAAGTAACCAGTTCTTCAATACACATACACATACTTATTTTCTACATGTTATGCACTGATATAGTACATTTTTCATGCAACATGGATGGATGCAACATCAAGTAATGAGGTGCATGGCACAGTGGCTGTTATGCAAATACATAAAGTCAAATTTTGTGTTAAGAGTGAATGGAGTATAGAGTCCCCAAAATACAATTCAATGTAACATTGACATATTCAACTACTGTTGAAACAGCTTTGCTCTGTGCAATGCCTGATGGCAAGCTTTGGCCAATCACATACTCACATACAAGGGGATGCTCCCATTGGCTGGTTGGTCTGTGCAGCTGACAACAATGACAATGAAAACAAAGTGAAATGTACATAAATATTGGCAATGCATTTAGGTGATTAACAACATTGACGTTTTTGCAGGTCAAAGTTTAAAGTTCAGTACAGTGTAATGTATTTGTGTTGTATTGTGGTGAATTGATTCAGTTTTACTTTTTTAATATAATGGACAAAGGTTGATGTGTCAGGTTCTAGTTACAAGATTGTAACTTATACTAAAAATAAAAAAAAAAGGTTCATAGTATTGCGTTACTACAGGTAAAGAATGAAATCATACCAAGTATTTAACATCAAGTTGTTGTTTTTTTCATGTTCACATCATAGTACTTATTCTAGACTTTCTATGAAGTGAACTTAGCTCAGATTTACATTAAAATCCAAACTTTTGGAAATATTTATTGCTACTCATGGAGGGGATTGTGCACTTTTTAAAATATAAATAATACATATTCTGAACAAGGACACCTAGTGTAGCATTTCTTTACTGCACCACTAAGCTATTATTTACTAATAAGTGTAAGTAAGAAATATTATTTCAGGAATAACTTCAATTGCAAATTTAAAGTGAAATATAATTTAGTGTAAAGAAATGAGATGCTCACACATATTTACCAATGTATCAATCTTCAGTAGTTTGATATTACAGCTCATTTCATGTGTTCTCTAACTAGTTTGTGCAAATCATTATTTTAAGACCTTATTTTCTTGAGGGAAGGCAACATGTTTCAAATGGACATGAATGAACAACATGTAACCAAGGTAACTGCCTGTTTCCTTGGTACCAGTGTGGACCTGCAGGCTTTCCATTAACTATCAACAACATGTCTATATTACAGTGTTGATGTTCTCCACATGGCGCTGGAAGTAAAGGACATAACATGGGGGCTTTGTAAATGCAATGCACACTGTGACCTGCTGATGCAATTGTTGATTTAAACACATTAAATAAATAATCAGTACTTACAGTATTTTTAGGCTTCATCATTATTTTCATTATGTCCAGAGTTAGAACCCTTTTTGAATGTGTACTGTGGCAGCTTAAACAGAACAGCTATGGATCTCGTAGGGAGCCTTGAGGCACACCACTGCTTAGAATAGATGGAAAGGAAACAATATGTCCAATAAATTACATAGTCCATTTTAAAAACACCCCCATGATTATCATGATGTTATCAGTTTTAGGTTTGTAACCAATGTTGTAAGAGTGCTAGCATGTCTAAGTACATTTCCCAGAATGAAGAAAAGACCTTTTATGTGAAATGTTATGTGTTTTATGAAAAGACGGCTTAGTATTAGTAATACCAAGACCTAGGAAAACAATGTTCAATGCATCAAAAACTACATCCAAAGTTACAGTTTGTGGTCTTTCAGTAAAAGTTTATGAAATCTTTTAGTCAGAAATCTAGTCTAGTAGAGAAAATGGTAAAATACTGACTCAGGAAACAGAGGGTTTAATGTGTAGGTTATTTTGTCTATTCTTTTGGAAAAAAAAAAAAAAAAAAGTCTAGTTTTATTTGGAAAAATGGGGTGAGTTTTGGGAACTTCAAAATGTGTTACAAATTTTGCATGTGACATATTAGGTAACTGATGTAATAGCTGTTTGAAAACCACACCAAAACTAAGTGGGTGAGTGAAAGGAAACAAATGCCCTCGCTTTCTTGTAGAAGAGCTTATCTCAGCAGTCCACATCCGTTGAGTCACACTGACAGGCCTGGAAGTCTAGTGGCAGGCCGCTGGCTGTGGGGTTAACTGGAGGTGGCAGGTAGCCAACCACTCCGGGTTCAAGTTTAGGCCCCGCGACCTTAAAATGATAAGGTGAGGGGTCGCAGAGGAGTCAGGAAACCAATGTTTTTAGAAATTCCAATTATTTGGTTATTTAAGTCGGCTGGAGCTTGTGTTCCCCCCTGCCTCCTCTGAGGTCTGCACACCATCATCCCATTAACCACATGTGGGAGGAACAGGAAGGAAACACAACAGCACACATGGAGAGGATATATTGAAAGATTTATCCAGAGTCCGCAACATGAGTTATCAATTACACAATACAAAAGCAAAGTCATGAGTCACAATGCATGAAAGACAGTAGTAATTTAATCAAAATGGCCTTTATCCATTTTAAAAGAGAAAGGAGTTCTGTATTTGAGGGGCCAGAATGTTATGTGATGAATGAGAAGTCACATGACCTTTCTGTTTAAACTTCTTGTTAAATTTGATATAATATAATAGACCTTTTCGGCCAACTTGATTGTTTTTTGTATAGAAGACCTCAACAGCTATGATCTCTGACCATTACAGAGATGCACAAATACAGATGGTGCCTCTGTGAAGCCCATGATGTTTGCACAAAGCTTGATTGTGTTCCATCCTCTTCACTGGTAGTAGATGTGAGATAGACTAGTTTTTTCAAAGTCTGGCAAAGTGTTCAACCAACGGCTCAAAGTTACTTCAAAAAGTCACTTGATCAATCAATTGAGATTTATAATTACCCAAACAATGATGGAATTGGATATTTCTGATAAAGGTCAAATGTTAGAAGATGTTAAATGCAATGTTTAAAATTGTGTGGTATACTGTTTTCAGTATTGTATAACTATTGAAATATCACTCCCAATTTGCATAGCTGAAATAAATTAGCACTTTATTGGAACAAGTGGAACGTCAATTACTTCCATTTTCTGTCCAACTACCCAGAGAGGAGCCCAGGGCATACAAACTGAGCACTTCTGAGGAAGAAGCTTCATGTTTCTGTCTGAACACACATTGTTGGATGAGGAATTTCTAAAGCAAACTCATCACTTTACCCATTTCAACACGATTTGTTTATACTCAACACAATGTCCCAGTTGGCTTACCATGGAAGCATACAGAAACAGAAAGGAGGTGGTGAGGTATAGAAATCCTGTCTGTGATGTAGCCACCAGATCTTAAACGGCCACATACTGCACCTTTAACTGATGAAATTCATCCAAAATGTCATGTTTCAAATGTTCCCGACATAAAGACATTAGTCATCTTCACGGATGTTCTGCATACTGCATTCACATCATTTTCACCTGGCTATCCTGAAGTGAAAAAGGTCATGTCAAAGTGGTTCATATCATGCAGTGGTGGGGGGTAGCATGATGCCTATACATCTGTGCATTGCCATCTGTGTCTTTTAACAGAACTATAATGTTTTAAAGTTTTCCTAAAAAACAACAAACATTGTTCATAAGCATACGTGCAACAGCACTATGGCTATGATGCTGCCTTGTGATTCTTGTGTCTATCAGATACTCAAAATGATTTAGGCATATTTTTCTAGTAGACAAAAATGCTAGGAGTGACTGTCAGTAAATGGTCTAGCCTGTTGAAGTGTTGATTCAGGATATTTCTCTGCTTCACCTCGGGCCACATCAGCCGCTAACCTCACACTGCTCGGATGTCAAGCTTTCTTTATAAGTTACATAGTTCAGGGAATGCTGTATCTAAGAACTTTAACCATCCATCTTCCCTGTTCAAGAGTTCATGGTTGAAACCAGCCTTTGTCTGTTCATGGAGTTCTTGCCAAATTAAATATTACAGCCTGGGTTTCACCTCCTGCTTTGGGTTCAACGTATGTTCGTAAACCAGGTCTCGACAATCATCTCTTTAACAAGTATGACACATAGAAATAGACATTTCACCAGACGGATACAAGTCAATTGGATTTTCCGACAAAGGTATGCATACTATTTGACTTTCGATTGACTTTCCTGATTCACATGCTAACAATCAGTTCAGTGTGAGCGTAATTGGTTCTCGTTTTAACAAGAGGAATGTATTCATGGAGCATGTGCCAATAAAAGGACACTCCAGCGCTGCTATAATCAAAAGTTCTCTGTGTGTACCTGCCTGTGGTTCACCCTGTGCTTACACTGGAAGATGACTAGGACTCATTAGCACCACAAAGTAGCAAAATCAAAAACCACACGCAGACCAAAGAACTTAACAGAGAGATAATAAAGCTGGAGAAAACAAGGTGCACATGAAGAGAGTGCGCTGGGCATATGCTGCAGGTACAAATGAACAAAAGGGAACAGAGAATAGATCTACAAACAGAGGGGTTTATCAAAGATGTCAGTGTTCCCAACGGATTGTCTTCCCAAGTTTACCTTATGGGCTAAAGGTGCAGTGGCAAATCATGGCCAAACACATAATGAATTTTCTAAGAGGGTAGACAATGGCAAAAAGATGAACAATCCAACACCCTGTTGCAGTCAGACACAAAAGACTACATTATAGACTACATTGATCTAACTGCCTAAGTAATAAGCTACAATTGAACTGTTTATGATGACTCTGTTTACTAGTTGTGTGCATATATACTGCACATTGATTTGTGCAGCTTGGTTTATATTGAACAACATATTTGTTTGCATCACCTCAGCTATACATGCTCTGCAATAAGCCGCTTATATCCTAACATTCACTTTTTATGTATTCACAAGAACACTATAAGCTTATGTCCTCACTGTTTGTCTCCTTTCTGTCTGACATTGATGCTGACATTGATCTGCACTCTTCCAAAATGCAGTTAATAAAGATAAGAGGATTTATTCTTTGTCACTCATTGTTAGCCTGGCCAGCCATTCTAATTCTTGTTTTATTCATACAAAGACTCAGAAAGCGAAAGTCAGTGGGTCTGGCCAGCCAGGCTAACTTATTGTTAGACCACAATCCAGATTTGCATTCATTTTTGTGTGAACTTTTGGCTTTTTTTTAAGTGGGGCCCCTTGCTGGAAACACATGCTCCCCTGTCTTTTTAGGCTTTTGCGCTTCTAGCTCTCTTATATACCCTTTCTTTACTTTGCCAACACCACAAACCTTTTCCTTCCATTTAGAAGCCTGAAGTCAATACAAACCAAAAAAGTCATATGCCAAGAGTGAGGCTTTGCAAAATCATAGCATTTGACACTAGAGGGGAAACTATAAAAGCATGCACATTCTGATCGTGGCTGTGATGAACGCAGCATGACTCTATCCTCATAAATCTCGTATTATGGTGCACATTTCACTGTCACAGCTCACAATGCTAACTCAGAGTTGTTCCATTCTTATTGTTGAATTTATCCGTTAAGTCATTGATCACATTACACTGGCTGAGCTGTGGCTGGGTGGTACTCCAGGGAGGTGCTTTGTGATGAGTTGTCCTCGTTTGCCAAGATGATCAATTGTGGTGGGTTTTGCATTACTCTTATCTGCACACAGTGTGATGGATGGAAAAGTGATTCTGCTCCATATGTCATGTTCATTTAAATCAATACAGGATGGGAAGAAATAGGAGAAAAGGGTTTCTTACCTCATTCTTTCCTCCTTTTTGCTTTTCAGTACTACAGAATGGCCAATAAATGGTATGAGTCATCCAGTATATGATAAAATAAAAATATCTCAATGTGACTTCAGTTGAAATACATTATGATTATTTCTTTTGCTTTTGCTTGTATAATCTTACCTTTAAATAATAATACAAGTTAATTACCATCATGCATACACAAATGTGAACCATAAATCAGTTTATATTTACCAGCCATCAGCATTCTAGCCACTGTAATTATCCTTCTGACCCAAAAGTGCCTGATCCACTAATGGATGGCGCTCCTCAACATCCACTTGATCCGAAAGTTGTGAGGTAGACCCCACAAATGCCCTGTGACAGTTCATTGTACTCCTTGCTTACACTGCTTTTAATAATCAATCACTGCAGTTTTGGAGCTCCTTTAAAAGCTGTTAGTTGATTTTTTATTTTTTTTTTCTGCACAATATTTGACATTTACCTGTATTTATTTACATGTTTTCAAAGACAAAATGTGGGTTTGTGGAAAGTATAAAATATGATCCCAGTAAAAATCTGATAGTGTGTGAATTTATGGCCAAAATATTTTTACACATTAAATAAACTTCTAATATTACATTATTATTATTTCTATAAATCAAATAACTGCACAAATTTAAGAGCTTAAATGTATTTATGGAATAGGGCTGAATAATTAAAATGAAACTATAAAAATGGACTAGTTTAGTGCCCTGAGGAACACCTTTGATCACTTAGAGTGGCTATTCTTGCAAAGGACCCAGTGTAGTACCATAATAGTATAATACAACTGTAGCTAAAAAATAAAATAAATTATGATTTTTGTGTTGAAAGTAAGCACTGTAGCTAGTCCTTAATGCAGAACACAGAGTGATTAAAGGATTGATTCATTTATTTGACAACATTGGGAGGGAAAACTGCTCAGGCATCATACAACATCATAGTCATAAAAAGACTTACTCTTTAAAAATAAAAACGTTAATGTAAACCAAACAAATATAATCTCACAGGCCTAGTTTGCAAACCAAGTCAGAAGTTAATCAAGATATTGTGACAGTTGTTTGTAAATGCCAGGATTATTTAGGATGATGTGAGTGGAATAAATGTAGTTTCTGTGCCACAAGAAGCCGTTCTGTTTATGTTGTATGTATGGGTATGTACAGCCCATCTCAATGTTGATCTTAGTGCGGGCTGATGTGGGACATACACAGGCCCTGTTTACATGACTGAAAAATGGAGCATTTTATTATTGACTTTCATGATCAAACATTTTATGAAAGTAAACACAAAAAAGGCAGCCGTCCATTTTAGCAGACCGAAGCTGGATTCAGAACCACATCACTTTTATTTACATGCCTTGTTTACACTGGGCTAATGCACCATTGGTCACTGGAGTCACTTACTAGAGCTTTTTGCCACTGATGGAATATTGACAACGGTAAATATATGCTGTGCTTCCAAAAAACAGACAGACAAATAATAATAGCTTTAAAGGAGACAACTAATTGCTGTCACAGAGAGTATGGTCACAAACATTTAAAATACTAAAGTCTTTTTACACTACGTGTGTTTCATATCTTTAGCCAGCAACCACCAGCACCTATTTTGATAAAAGGTGAAAAAAATAGACTAGATTAGTATGTTTTTGTAAGTGTGCTGGAGTATTGCAAAAATATTAGTTATAGTAATGCCATGAGGAACACTACAAATGTTAATAAATAAAAATATCCAGTGTTTAGTCGTGATTTTCTGGCAAGTTTCCAGCGATCCAGCGATACGAGTGTAGATTTCAGTTGAGCAGAACTCAACTTTTTGAAAATGAGGGGCAACATTGTTCGTGTTTTCAGACAGCCAATCCGACAACAGTATTTGATAGACACCTCATAGGAATAGGCCCAGGTAAAACTGTGGCGACTTGAACCTCCCGCCCCCTGCCAGGGACTATTATTATATAAAATATAGTCTATATTTGGTCTACACTGTATTTCTCTTAGGGGCATGCTATGTGGAACTTTCAAGTCATTCTTAGTCACACATTCACTTACTGACTGCTGACAAAAACGCAAGCACATTCGAGGCCTGACATTCACTTCGAGCCAGACTCTGCCAGGATTTCAATGAACTCTAATTATCCTGGCTCCTCCTAAAGAGTCTTAGTGGGATGTCATTTCTGAATAAACACAGACCTCCCCACCCCTGCCCCACTCTCCATCTCCGTAATGTCCCGTGTATTTGAATTCCAGCACTTGTAAGTGTGCCTCCTCTGGGGTTGTTCGGCGCAGCGGGGGAACGGATGTCACATTCCCAATGTGATGGCCTACATTTGTTGGAAAAACAAAGATTTACTATGGGGAGATGAGAGGGCTGTCTGGGGCTGCCGGAGGGTGGGTAGGGCAGAGAAGAGTGATGATAACTTCATCAGTGTCTCGGAGGTCGGGAAGGAAAGACAGGGATAAAAATGGCTGCATGAGTGGGAGGCGGAGGCAAAGAATGAAATGAAGAGGAGACAAGAATAAAAATGTGAAGTGGAATTGTGAAAGTAATAAATTCAAAAATAAATACAGAATTGGATTTAACAAAAATGTTTCCCTGTTACTGAATGCAATAGTCTCTCAATATTTCACACAGGCATGTATTAAGTAAAGTAGAATTGCCACTGTCTTTAGCTTGTACATTTGAAAACAGCATTTTAAACACATTTATTGATTTATAAATATGTTTTTAGCTTTAATTTTGATTTTTTTCTTAACATGGGGGCTTACCAATTTAATTAAAACAACACAATAAACTATAAGTATACATCTCTGCAAATTATATTCATCTCAAACATATCTATTTAAAAAAAACCAAAAAAAAAACAGCCACTATAACCATAATGCAATCTTTAATGGTTTGTGGTCGACTGTATCAGTCACATCTGTTGTTTTGGGAGAGTGACACAAGTTCATATTCAAGTCTCTTTTCTGCTTTTATTGAGTTATGAATATAGCATAGAACATGCAAAAAATGCTTTGATGTAAAAAACATTAAAACATATTATTACACCTTTTTACAGTATGTGTATATTTCTACAAATCATATTCATCTTTAAATTAGTAACAACAGAGAGTATCTATTCTTTAGTCTTTTAAGCCCTTGATGACATAGGCATCACCAGTCGTTTTGGAAAAGAAACAAGTTTATAAATAGGTCCCTGTGCACATTAATGAGTGAAAATATTAAGAGCACAGGATATAGAAAAATTAAAAAAAAAAAAAAGAAGAGATTTAGAAGAATAAAAAGAAATTTGCCATTAATTTATTGTTGGGCTATATGTTAATTATTTTTAATAATATGAAACTCATAGCCTTAGAATTTTTAGCATGGGCTACATCTCTATAAGCATGTAATTGGCAGGTTGAGAAGTGTTTACAGGCATTGCTGTCTAACTGAGTGACAGAGTGGACATAGCAAAACACTGGCAGACAAAGAGTTCCTCGATACTGGAGCAGGGGAGTCTGCGAGGAAGATGAAAAACCTATTCCCCGTTTGCAGAAGCTGTGACAAACCCGGTCCCCAGGAGTGACTGAAAAGAACACACATTAAAGCGTGGTTGGGGTTGGGTGAAAACCTGAATAAAAAGCCAACTCACATGGGTTAGAAATCTCTCAAGCTCTGCCTTTCATATGCTGCTTCTTTTGTACAGGCTTCTACCTGGAAGATGGAAAAAAAAAATGTCTGGCAGGATGAATGACAAAGGAGCAACGTGAGAGACTACTGTACAGTTCTGAGTGAATGTGCCACTTCACACAGACGTCTCATCTGCCCGGAGTGGCTGAAATCTCAGGGTGCTTTTTTCATCTTAAGAAAATGAAGAGCATCCTAAAAACAGGTTGTAGGTTTGTGCACATTAGAACTTAACAGAAAGCAAACGTGCATGTTATTATTTAGACATATTTTCCAGCATTGGGATGGCGAGAGACAGAGATGGGAAGGCCTGCTATTGTAGAGGTGTGTGTATACTGAAAGGAATGTCTTGTACCACTTTCACACAGGGGAAAGGTTCTTGCTCCCAAAGCTTATTACAAACTGGCCAAAAAAAAACCCAACAAAACACACTTGATTCTGAACCTGAAAAGATGGTTTCCAGCCCAAACCAAACAATACTTGGCCTTTTTTACAAACTGCCATGTTATGTTGCTTTCTTTTAAAATTGGTTTAATCCATAATGTGGCTATAAATGTTAAATGTTGTCTACAAAATATTCTGCACCAGTACCACGAGCAGACATTTTGACATACCTGCATCTACAGTAGAGAATCACTGAAAATCGTCTTGTGTTAAGAGTAGTAAAGCTTGCAATTAATCTTTCAGTTGCGCCATGTTTCCAGCTGTTGTTTACATCCAGTGTGCATTGATCAGTGCCTTCTGTTAATAGTGTACAGCTGTGATAGTTGGTTACACTCAAATTGGTGTAAACATGGGCCTGAGAGAGAGTCTACAGAGCCTGACCAGTGTGAAAAGGCTACACCTATGACATTATGATCTGTAGTAGTCAATTGAATAGTTTAAATGGCCTTAAAGTGGTTTTGGTTTGGTTTTTTACCAACTGTACGTCATTTTAGTCCTTGAAATGTTTTAAATGGTTTTATTTGGACTTTAAAAGAATTTAAATAATTTCACTTATATAAATATATATACCACACTGTAAACATGAATATCAACCTTAATTAATAAAATAAAGAATACCATACTCGTTTATTGTCACATTGTTGTTGTCAATTGTAAATAATTAAGATTTAGTTCAGAGTTAAAAAAAAACACAAACTTAACAGAATTATAATTGCTTACCGTTAACTGGGGTAAGATTGTGGCATAAAAGTAGCTTCACTGTATTTACATCTAATTGAATACTGCTATTAAGGTTTGCACTTTACATGGACTTTTCCATTTAATGATACTTAAAATCAATACAATAATGAAGCTACATTGTGTTTTTTAAAAAGACATGCGCAATTCATGACGCTTTAATTCATTTCGAGCCTTTATATAAATATACAATATATGTTTTTTGTCTTTTGATTGAAAAGAATTGAATTGACCAGTATTTTTTATTGTCACTGTGGAGTCTTACAAGTTTGGATTAATCCCCAAAGCCATTTTGTTACTCCACATTGATATTTAGAGATATTTTTAAGGGAATTTGGAAACTGTTACCCAGTGTCATTAAGAGATTTTTGACATAATCCTTTAAAACGGAAGTGCCTCTAGTCAGGGATATGTTGTCATTAATAAGTCAGGGATATGTTGTCATTAATAAACTCATGATGTGTTCAATCAGACTCTGGAGCTGTTTAAGTTTGAAAGCTGTTTTATCCCCGATCCCACCCTGAACACTGCCCATTCACACAAGAGACATAAAAGCCCACTTTAGTCCTTGCAGGTTGCTTGTAATCTCTACCAGATGTCAACCACGCTTCCTGATTCAAGCCACTAACCCCAATATTACTCTTATTTTCTTTACATATGTCTTTATAATCAAATAAACGTATAATCCTTATATTGCTGTTTTGATGTTGCTCCCAAACTCAGATGAACCTAAGGACACAGGAAGCAGCTGAGGAACCAGACCGTTTGGAGAGCTATTTGTAGCTCATTATAGCTTCATTAGTGTTCACTGGAGTCATCTACAGCGCCCCAGAGGAAAATGAAAGATTCACAGAACTTTGGCACATGTTAATTTTTAATCAGAGGGGTCTAGACTTTCGCCATGTGAGGCCTGCTCATAAAGAGGAAGTTGGCCTGGTGTGGTTTACTAGCAAAGCACGCTCGAGGGAAATGCACTACACACAACCTGTCTGATTTTTTGTTATTTCATTTTGTCATTTCTCCATTGTTTCTTTTGACTGTGAATGATGTCAATGTTGGAGTTGGAAGTGATGTTAAAGTGTTGCAACTCTCCTGCTCATTTCAATCCAGGGGGGCTTTACACCTCATTGGGTCTGGGTTTTTTGGACCTTTCAGTTTTATCCAAACCAAAATTGCAGATGTAAAATCATTCGGCCAAATAGCCACACTTTTGCCCAGTGCACAGAGGTCTTAGTCCAAAACAAACCTTAAAACAGTGGTTTGTTTCCAATGTGAACTGAACTTTTGAGCCATAAAAAGTTACAGCTGGATATTCTCAGTGAATGTACAAAGGGAGAATTTTAAGAAGCAAAGAATGAGTTTTAGTTGCTCAAAAGCATTGCTAATTATTGCAATTTCATGTCAAGAATTGTTTTCTAGGAATGACTTCTCTTTCACTTTTTTCAGAACACATTTAATAGCATCCCAGAGTTTGTAACAAAAACACTGCATAAAATATGTTATTTTTATTGTCATTCACTATATGTGCTTCCACTGCAACAACAATATTTTTCACTGACTATAAACATTAAAAGAAACTAACGCTAACTCAGCAGCAAGAGTCAGACTTATCACGTGTTGTTGTTTATTCAAGCGTTGATGCCAAATTGGCAATTGACGCTAATTCAAAAGTGAAAGTACGTTTGCGCACGGGCACGGTGATAATGGTATTACCGGTGTTGTCAAATAACGATAAACCAGTGGGGAAATTTCCTCACCTTCACAACTCTAAAGCCTACCAAACATGTATTCAGATTTCTGTGCAGGCGTCAATACGTTTGCAAACTCAAATTAAGAGACTTTGAACATTAGTGAGAATTTTTGGCCAAAGCACTACAAGGAGGAGTATGACACTGTGTAACTTTTAGCCTCAAAATATATATTTTCATAATCATTTAATGGTTCTTAAACATGAAATCGGTAGAATCATGTCTATCTCATTGATACTATAACCTCAGCTTGACAAAATCTCTGAAATAATCATAATCATAACATCATTAACTGTGACTTATTTATCCAATCAGACTAGTGACGTGTCAGGGCAAAAACGCTGCATCCTCAAAACTAAAATTAGGCCCATAATGGTGACACTATTAATCACAACTGGCAGAAGGTCTCGAGAACAGGCTTTGATTAGAGCAGTACAAGATTGTGCAAGAGTTTGTGAACTCACAATCTTACAAGAATCCAGCTGCTGTGCATGGTAAGGAAGAGAGAATCTCATGCAGACTCAAAAGGGCGCAGGTAAATAGACGGTGTGAATACAATGAGTCAGGCTGGACACATCTGGCCACATAAGCAGAGGACAGATTGACAGGCAAGATCTGAGAAGGGCCTCAGGTAATTCCCTCTTGAATTGACAGTATTTCAATATCAAACACATTCAGAAAATATGAAGTGGTTTCCTAGACTGGGTAGAAAACTAATACAGACTAAAAGACAAACTTCAGAAAACCTTCATTTGAATTTGTCTGTTCATAAGGTACATTTCTTTAGTTCACTTTGTGTCATGTGTTGTGACTAGATGCATACAGATGGAGAAGGGCAGGTGCTTTTTGGTGTTACGATGGGGACCATTACCCAGCTGTCCTTGGGTTGCACACATCCATCTCCAGTAAGAGGCATGACACGGCCAAGTGAAGGTGATGACGCGATGAATGAGGCCCGTTGGCAGCACAAGGCAAGGCTGGCCACTCCGTCACTGCAGGCAACAGTTGACAGGCTCTTTCTTTAGAGCGCTAGACAGGCCTTGGAAATGCACACAAGGTTAACCTGAATGATATCTGGATTACATGCTAAAGTGACCATATATCGCAGACGAATGAGTAGTAAGAAGGTGACAGGCCGGTATTCACAAAGTATGGAAGTATGTACACAAAGCAGGTGGATCACATGTCTTAGCTACAAAAGAGTGTAAATAACTAAGCGAGAGATTCCTTTGTCAAAAATGAAATGTGGATTTTGTGAATCAAAGAAAATCAGATTTCCATCACAGCTGAAAGTTATTTGCAATTCATATCGTATAAGGACATAGGTCATTCAACAAATTGCTAAACCAATTTGTCACAGAAGCCAAACTCGAGGCCCTGGGGTCCAGTTTGTAAGGTTTATACCACTGATTTACTAAATATTGCTTGCTTTTTTATTATGCAGACTCTGGATGTCATGTAAACAATAACCCTGACAGTAACCTCAATCATTTAGCTTGGCAAAGTGTTGTTTTCACCATTACAACGTGGAATGCTATATTATAGGGAAAAGCTTTCAGATCTCACTTGCCTGCTGCCACTTTCCACGCAATCTACATATACCATGGTTCTATTAGCACCCTTTTCCAGCTTGTCTAACCATTCAAACAAATTTTAAGATCTATATTATGCATGTGACGCATGTTTGAACACTTTTGTAACAGTTACCTGTCCTTCCTGTTAAAATCCATCCAGTATATTTGTATTTAGTCCAGGTCGACATCGTCTGGATCTTTCTGAAACTCCTCACGTCAATTTACAACCAGCCAAAATACGCACAATAAAGCATGAACAACTTTTCTAATTGAAGACTGCATTTGGGTGTTTCACATGTTGCTTGTAACAGTATAGTTTGGTTCATATTGATGTCAAAGTGATGAACAAGATTTTAGAAAGGGACCAACGTTGACTAATATTATTGTTCTTTAAATACATTCATTTCTTTCTATTCAACCTCACTCTTTTTAGTCTGAAAATGATGCTATTGCTGCATCAACTGTATCTATATACAGCGCCACAGTCAGTAACCTATGTTTGCATTAACATTGTGTTCCATTCATAATCATAAAGCACCAGTGAATCCAACATTACTAGTGCTTTTTCTTAAGTCAAAATGATAATTAAAGGTCAGTCCTATCTTCACATTACGTATACAAACATTTTGCCAATTTGGTGCAACTTCGAAGGGCACCAGAATTGGGCCTTCTGTAACAAGCACATTCAGCCCTAATAGCCCAAATCAAAAACAACAAAAGACAAACGTAAGAGTCACAATCGAGGCAAACGTTTTGTGGTTCCCTCAAGAATATTACACCACCACGTTTGCACAGCAGACATTGGACAGACACAGAATAAGAGCCTCTACAGACACACATATCCAGCCAAAATCTATGTGACATATAAAAAATAAATCAGACCACCAACCCATCACCTTGTGTTCAGCATAGCCCAGTTGTAGCCTGTAAACAACACTTATTTTTTATTTATTTATTTTTGACATTGTTCGTCTCATAAAATCCACAATGAAATCTTCACATCCACTACTCTGGTCATCAGTTTGATTTCCACTTTAGAGAATAACCATCCGACTCACAGTGCTACATTCACTGTCAGGTTCTTTTAAATGTTTTGGATCATGAATAGGACTGTCACTCACTATTATTCATTAAAACCATTCAAATGTAAATGTAAAAGAACAGTTTCCATACTTCGGAAAAGTTGGGGGGAATCGTGGAAAACCTTAAAGCCCCTTACAGGTTGCCACTGATTGGATTATTGAGTTAAGTTACCCTTTTTTATCCCCATTTGTGCATTTAACTCATCCTGGGGAGAATGGGCAGCCGCTCACTGGAAAATGGAAATTAAAAAAATAAAAATAAATAAACTCTTGAGTGCAGGGAGAACATGAAAGCTCCACAAAGAGAGGTTCTGCCCCGGCCTGGGAGCTAAAAACGGGATCTTCTTGCTGTGAAGTGATAACTACCATTAGATAAGAACTTGTTGAATGGGTGTTTATATACCCTCCCAGTTCACTATTTTCCTCAGTCTGTGCCATTAAGAAGCACTTGAACATTGGCAGCCATCTGGACAATGAGAAGGTCATCCACTACGGCGGCCTGTCCGGGTTTGAAACAGCACATTTAGGTCAGATGGCAGAAGAAATTAGACGTCAAAAGTCTGCAATGTCACAAGCTCTGAGGACATGCTTTTCCTTTTTTCCCCTTCCCTTTCAGATGTCCAGCGGCGGGGTCCCACGAGGTTGAGTTGCAACAGCTGAACGGCCATCACATGCAGCGCGTGGTGGTGGATTGAGGCTCGACTGAAGTGAAACAGGCAGACGGCGGCTTTGGCTTTTTTATTCCAGTTTCCGAGCGCTCGTGGCTGATGTAATTGAAGTGGGCAGAGTGGGGACGGGATGATCCCCCCTCACAGACACATCTCCTATCCTCCGCTGAGCTGTGAGGCAATAGAGCTGTCGAGTAGTGAGTCGACTAATGGAACACCCAGCTGGCTAGAGACTTCATCATGCTGCAGTGAATTATTCAGCCTCCACAGGGCTCTCCCCAAATTATTTAAAAGCCCACTCCAGCATTTGCAGGAACAAGGCAGACCCAAAGAAGTGCTCTGAGTTTGTATTTTAGGTTTCCTTGAGTTGAGTTGAGTATGATCTACCCATAAGCCCTTGAGTCATTGATATGAGCTTATGAACAGCGTTGCCTTTAGCCATTAAACATCTGGTTAGTAGAAAGTTAACACAACATTCATACGGCTGAACAAACCACCGCTGCATATTACAGGAATGGTGACTTATACAGTAAATGATGAAGCTCAAAATTTATTTTTAGAAAGTATTTTTAGAGCACATGATGAATGGAGTATTTATACCCAAACTGGCAGCCCACGAGGTGTATATTTAAATTCACAACTTGACAAACCTCAGTATGGACAAGACAGAAGGTCAATGGGGTCAGATTTTATGAAAAAAATTAGGCTTTCATCCACTTCAAACAGAAAGATTATCAAGATCAAAGTTTAAACCTGAGCTCAGACCAGGACATTCTAAGTTATTCTACTCAGACTACAACTATTATTTTGCTCTGTTCATGCAGAAACAGGTATCTCAAAAAAAAAAGCTGCCCTTTCTCCAAAACTCAGTTAACTGTATTGTTGAGTGGACTTTGTGCATGTATGGTGATTGTTGTTTTGTGTAATGACCATGCACACAACCATGGTATCTACATTAAAAAACTGTGGCCATGGAATTGTATTTCAGAACATACTACAAGCTTTCAACTGGTAGCCTGCAGTTTTCATAATTTTGTGTTGCATGACAATTACAGTTAGGTTTTATTCACTGCTTGTACGATTAATAATATGAATCAAAATGTTGTTCACTGCTTCTGACATATCTTTTATTGTCACCTAGTGGTCTGGTGAACTTCTGAGAATGTTTACAATTGTGTTGTAAGACATTTGTAAATCTTTTTTTTTTTTTTTGAATGCCTTAAGCCCAGGGTTCCTCAGTGGCTCACCTGGTAAAGCGCATACCCAAATCAAATCCAGCCCGGGTCATTTCTTCATTGTCACTCACCTCTCTCTCAACCTGTTTCCTGTCTATCTTCATTGTCTCAAAAATAAAAAGAATAAATCTTTAAAAAAAATATATCCCTGAGGCCTTAGAGGGAAGGCTCCTCGTGAATAAAGTGCTGATTATCTCCATCTTTCCAGCAGAAGTCACAAGGCAGTGTGTACCTTTGTGCTAATCCCAAGCCCAGATAAATGGAGAGGGTTGCCTCAGGAAGGCCCAGTTACGATGTGAATCCCCAGATTATCTCTAGGCAACCCCTAAAGGAGTAGCCGCAAGAGAAGATGACCATGGCAACAGTAAATACTGTTGACCATGGCAACAGGAATTACTGTTAACCTTGGCAACAGTAATTAAATGGAGGTCACCATGTTAGAGGAGAGCATGTTGTGACATATGTAGATGACATAAGAGCCGGTCTTCAGTATCTCAACCCCATGCCTCCTCACTCTCCTCTGCCCTGAATGCAACTGTAGTGAATGAAATGAATGAATTCATTATTGGCCTGAATGATAATAATAATAATAATAATAACAATAATAATACTTCTCTAGCCTTAAAGTAAGTGTTACATAGTGTAAGATATGTCTTTTCACTATGAATGAGACGATGAGCAGAGGAGAATGCTGTGGGTTAAAAGGTTAAAAAACCTGAGCAGAAAGCATAAAGTAGAGCTGGCTCCTTGTGCAGGATTTAAATGCCAAGTGTGAACAGGGCCTCAGATTACTCCACACTGATTTTAGTTTACTTGTAAATGACACCAAATGCAACCATACCCCCTCATTCTTCTCCCTGATGGAGTGTGTTAAACACTGTTCCATCATGACATCCCACATTCATCGCTCTTCCTGAGTAGGTGTCGCGGTAAGGCTGACTGATAAGAAGTTTGTATCCACGTACATCTCACTCGATCCTCGTCCACTCAGCACAGAGCAGATAAATCACTGCATCCCTCAGCAGGCCCCAGAAAGCCTTTAATAACAGGCTCAAGCTGCCTGCAGTGTAGGACCCTGATTGTTTTGAGTGAAAACAGATGTGGTTGCCTGCTTCACGCTGCAATAGTGGTCGGAGTTTCGAACAGTCACAGGACTCTTGTGTTGCCATGTTGTTTTACTAAAACATCCGGCAAAAAGAGGCCACCTGATTTCTCCTCCCTTTACAGCATGTGTGTTATTATTCCAGCCCCATCTTTCACAACACCCCATTCAGTTTATAATGAGGACACTACTGAAACTGAATTGTGTTAGACTGACTTGGACCTTAAAATGCATGAAATCTTGAAATCCTACAAAGAGACAAACCTTTTGAAGCAATACTGACTAAATATGTCTTCTCTGGTTCATTGTTAAGGATTTAAAAATTAAAATGCTCTGGGCATGACGGCAGGCTTTGGGCAATGACATGCTCCCATTGGCTGTTGTAAATTGCTATTCGACCACAAGCTATGTCTGCTTACACAGAGAAACAGCCTGAAAATTAGAAACAGACATAGAGAGAAACAAACAAAAGTGAAATGTGCATAAACATTGGCAGTGCATTCATGCAGTGGATGTAATGCTGAACTAAAAGCTAGAAGTTTATGGTAAGCTCTGTTTAAATGTGATGCATCAATGTTGTAATGTAAGAAGTGAATTTACAGGCAGCTGTGTTGGGGGAGAAAAGGGGAGTGAGGGGTTTTTGGCTACTGCAGCTTTAAAACCCTGCTCAAGTAAAATCTAATGAAATGTTGTACTTAAAGTGTAAAGGCGCAGTTTATGGTTTTTGGCTGCATCTAGTGGCCATGTTACAGACTGCAACTTCACAAATTACACCAATCATGCTACACGCCGCCTTTTTCCATCTTTCTTATAGCCTTAAGGCGACATGCTGTTGTCTATAAACAAATGGAATCTTCTGGAAACAGCAGCAGTATAGATGTTTGGATATATCAGTGAATCTTAGATTGAATCCTGTTGGTTGTGGTGCTCTGTGACACAAAAAGTAAACAAAGAAAGTTATTATTGAAATTGTTTAAACAGTAGTCAAATCAAATGTCAATATTTTTCACTAAACTGGGCCAGTAAACACAGTCAGTTTGAAAGAAAAAAAAAAAATCAAACCCTTTCCTTCCCCACCCTCTGAAGGCTCACTTGAGAAGCCTGGCTGAACACATTCATGCCCCCGGGCCCTCATGAAATAAAACACCAGCGCCATGCCCTTTATGTGAGCCAAAAACCCCGCCATGTTTATTGCATCTGACCATCTGGATTTTACACGTGCACGTCTGTCGGACACAGCTCACACAGAGGGCAAAGGTCACACAGACTGCCGATAGCTTATTAGTTGTGTTCAACTTTAGCCTTACATTTTGTGCAATGCAAAAACAAAGAGGGCTTCCTGCCTGACCTGGTATTAGTTTTGCTATTTTATACAGAGATTTAAATCATGTTTAAAATATATTCAGTGTAAAATGCTTCGGAATGAACAGTATTATAAGAAGCAATGTACGTTTGTACAACAGCTCCCAAATCTAGGCTACCTCTGTCCATAACATTTAGGCCCAGTTGCACCAATAAGGTTTGAATTTTAAGTGTAAACCATGGTTTAAACTGAAATTCTAAAAGAGTTTAAAAAAAAAAGAGAAGAAATAAAAGTTCAAAGAGTGCACACACAGCATAAGCTCTGAAAAGCAGTAAAACAAGCCCGCGGTGTATCCGCATAATAATGGCAAAACCCGGTCAGACCCAAGCAAAGTTTGGACTGCTGTGAGCTCCTGGAGAGTGTGCACTATGAGCTGAAAAGATGTGAGCTACAGGGATCATTCCTAAGTGGAGTCTGAGTGGACAATCAGGAAAAAGTGACGCAGGATGATTTTCACAAAGTATCTGTTAAGTATGTTATTGTTTTATCTATGGTCAGTGTAGCGTGAGGGGTTGATGATTTATGAAAGGTAGGAGCAAGTAAATCCTAAATATAAGTAAATGTTGGATTAACTGTAAGCAAATGCATGATGCTTCATGCAAAGCCGTAGACCATAGAACATTACACGTTGGACCGAGGTCCTCAAGTCCTTATGGACCTGTTTACATGTGTCTTTCCCGCAGACATTAGTTTTCCCATTTTCCAGACAGGACACACATCTGTGATATGTGGAAAAAGAAGAGTTTACTATGGATAAAATGACCAATCAAATGCAATATTTTGTATTTTTTTAATAGATCCCATTTGTCTCAGCAGAAACATGCATTAAAAAGTCTGTAAAGGTCAGATATCAGCTCTCTGCTTTCACTTTGGGCACTTGCAAACCTGACATTAAGCCCCTCCCCTTTGTGCCATAGTCGTCCCATGTGTGTCTTGTACCAGGCTTTGGACACACCCTAAAAAGAAGTGTGCTTTACACCAGCCCCTCTCTTCTTTGGAAGTGTGCCTGGTTTGACAGATAATGTAGACTATGTAACTGTGAGTTACACTACCATTCCATGACATTATACCAGAACACATTAAATCAATGTAAATCTACAAGATATTTTATTTATCTATCATTTGTTACTGATAATCTCTTGCTACTGCTAATTGAGTGTTCCGAAAGATTTAAAGGGTTCATATATAGTTTTTTGGGGTTTTTGTTTGTTTTTGTTTTTTTATCTGACTTTGTGTTAAAACTTGTCTTCTTTATTGATTAAAGATATGCACACATAGATGACAGGCCTTTTATGTAGCGCTTCTTGTTCACAACTATTTTTGGGGAAAGGTACTGTCACTCAGTATTTGTACAATTTCAAACAGAAAACAAGACCTCAAAACCTTTTAACAATGATGTTTGTTTGTTTGTTTGTTTGTTTGTTTAGTGGCAACATAAAAACCCAAGCACTTTCATCTATATACTCTTTTCAAACCTTTTTCCACAAGTTTCATCCAAAATGTCACTTATGCATGAACTTGTACAAACTGCACATGTGCAGGAAAAAAAAACAAAACCTGTTGAAAAACTCTAGCCTGGCTGAAATGCTGGGTAGTGCCCCTTGTTAACTAAACTAACTTATCTAAATGTCAGCAGCAGCACGTGATCTGCCATAATTTGCCAGAATGCCTTTGCGCTTCGAGCAGTACTTTCCCACTTATTACATTTACCAACCGTCCCTTTCCTTCTATCAAAGGTCTTTTAAGGCAATACAAATGCCTCTGCAGCAGGGCAACACACCACAAGCATCTCCCACGGGCTTTTCTGTGAATGATATTCTTTCCTGATTTGTTTAAACAGTCTCAAATTTCCCCCAAGTGGTCTCCATTTTACCCCAGTCTCCTCCACCTTCTGCATGTGTTGCCGGTGCCCTCAGCAGCGGTTCGAGCTCTCCTCTAGGCCAGATATTTTAATTGAAGCAGGATGGACCCAGCCTTTTAAAAATGATGGACGTGTAAAAGGCCTGGCCCCTCCCCCCCTCGGCGCTCGTAAACCGACCAGACGACTGCTAAATTTGCTTAATTCTCCTCTTGTCGAATTTGTTTCTCACACCATGTATTTCTGAAATACATTGCCGCACCGTCCCGCCTTGTGTAATGTGTTCAGCTGAATCAGGAAGGAAATATTTACACAGCGCTGGTGTGAGGAGGTTGCGACCTCTGGGTCAACACAGAGGTCGGGATGTGGGCGGCAGGGGTATGGAAATGTTTAAAGACGTCGCTCAGAGGATGGTATTGTATACACAGGTCACGGTTCCTGTGCGAATCACTGTAAATGTGCATCAAACGGACATTTAACTGTGCTAATGTGGTGATGCTTTTTAGGTGAAGCTGCAACTCCTACAGAAATTCTTAGATCACTATCTGGCAATGGGTTTGTTCTAATCCATACTTGGGTCTTGGAAACACAGCAAAATTGCAAAAAGGACTGTGGGTTCATGATCTAAATCCGCTATAGTTTTCATTGACTACTTGCTTTGCACAGGTGCATAATAAATTACATTTTGCATCAAACTGAAAATGCTAAAAAAAAAAAAAAAAAAAAAAAAAATGATGGATTTTGGAAGTGCATTTTTTATTTATTCGCCCTTAATGTGAATGAATTGGTTCCGTTCATGCACAACCAAGGACATACAAATCCATTTATCTTTCACGTAAATGTGTTTTCCAAAAAAAATAAAACATTAGAAAGCCTTATTTTTTACAATAAATTATAGCGTACATATAAAGTTTTTTCATCTAGACTGAAAGACTTAGCCTCATTCAATGATGAGTAACCATTTTGATTGTATTGTTATATTACTGTTGTTGCTGTTCCTGGAAAACTGCTGCACTATTTATACTGTGGTATGAAACGTTCTATTTTCCAAGAAGCCTTATTTGAGTATGTTATGCAAAAGGAGCGCAGGGC
Organism: Rhyacichthys aspro; assembly: GCA_036850595.1. Lineage (NCBI taxonomy): Eukaryota > Metazoa > Chordata > Actinopteri > Gobiiformes > Rhyacichthyidae > Rhyacichthys > Rhyacichthys aspro. Next base: position 7,753,327 of record CM072159.1, read on the forward strand.
ATTTAATTAACCCTCATTTAGATGTTCTTTTCATACTCTTTTGGGTATTTCTGAGAAAAAGTGACAAAAAGGCCTTAATAATTTAGATTAGAATACTGAGGCACAATAAAAAAATGTCATGACTCAGAGCTGAAAATGACCAATGTGGAAAATAACAACTTTTGGAATAATTTGTTAAAGACAATGAAAAAGTCCATTGTAGTTCAGGGAATGAAGTACTAACCCTGAGACGTCCAAGTAGCAAATGAGTTCATACGTGTCCAGGGCCGTGTCCATGTCAGGTGGACGTGATGGATCTGTCGCAGGCAATAAATGGGTCTGACAAGAGACGGCATTAAGGACCAGCAGAGATGTATTACTACATGCAGCAGATAGAAACTTTGGGTTTTTAAATCTATTGAATAGTTGATGAAGTATCAATGGTTTAAATTGTTATAGACTTATGAAGTTACACAATGGATTAGTACTGTTGTCAAAGCCGACCGACCGAGTCCAAGACACGTCTGAGACCAGAGCGTATCAAGACAATTACAAGACCAAGACTTTAGCTATTGAGGCAGAGTCCAGACCATATAATAGACACAAGGGAACAGCTTTTAAAAAAAATGAAATAGTCCAGGTGCAGTTTTTGAGTCAAAACTCATGGGAGCTGGTGAAGGAGGCAGAGTTAAGATTTTTGCTTGAATATAAAATGATTGAGGTTTCCATATACACTGGTTGGTCTTGAGAAATGATACCGAGTGAAAATGAGTTTGATACCAATCACAAGACCAAGATGGTTTGGAGAACTACATCACTACAACGTATCCATAGTGTCAGCTGTGCCAGACAAAACATGATTTTAAAAGTGATCCGCCTGGGATCCTTTGTGTACAGTCAAAATGGTAACTCTCTGCAGACCTTTAAGCTTCCAGTGAGTACACAGCCATCCCTACATTAAGAGAACAGCTCTACATGTGTATGTGATACTGATAGAACCCATCCTCCTCTTCTTGTTTCTCGTCAGGAAAACACCAATGAAAGCTTCAGATTCGTCAGGCAACCTGCAACTGTATCTAGAAGTTCTCGATCCATGGAAGGCTCCCTCTCCACCTGAAAGGCATAACTGTAAGAGTTTTTGGAGGGGGTATATGGGGTATATGTGGAGTTTGATTTGTAAGCACATGATTATAGCCTTGTGATCAATAGCTCTGCTCTGCATTCACTCAAATCCTGCTTTATTGCTCAACATCTACCTTCTGTGAGTTCAAGACATGTTACTCTCTGCGTGGTAATGGTAGTTGGCAAACACGCTTAAAGGCACATTTTCACCACCAACTGGCCTGAAGTCATACCCCCAAATACAACTCCAATCCTGATGGTGGTGTTTGTGTACCTTTAAGATGGTGTGTCAGCTGCCATTAACTCACAAAGAAGAGGAACTGTACAAAAGCAGACGCTGAATGGTCAAGATGGCATCTATCTAATCTGGCTGCCTTAACTTAGAGACAAGTCTTCTCATTTACTGTGTTTTGTTTTATTTATGAGTTGTTTGTGGAATATTCTCATTGAAAAATAGCCTAATGTCTGAGTTTGCAGTGAATGTTAGTATATTGAACCGGTTATTAAAGTAGTAAGTTGTTGAAGTAGTCTGTAAGAGTGTGTAATAATCTTGAACATAGCTTTGGGTTTCATTAGAAAAAGTCATATTATTCACAACCACACCTGGCAAACATCAGCTCTAATGTTTCCCAGTTTAATAAATGTACAAAAAAAACCCCAAAAAACCCAACTTGAGTCTGCATGCTAACTTGCGTTATTGGATGTATTACAATGCATTTTAGTCAGAACCTGTTATTTCTATTGCTGCTCTCTGGGGACAAAAGTAAAGTTAAGTACTTGCCAGGACTCGGTGCACTTGCATATACATAGCTACAGTAAAACCGTATATTAATTCACTGGGAGCTGATATAACGTATATTTTGTTGTATGACCAGACCTTTATAAATAATTCAAATATAAACACTTTCCCATGCATGATTCATGGTTGTTGAATGTAGCTTAACACACTCTACCTTTGCACAGTCTCGATACCATTCAAATGAAATCCTGCTCTTGACTGACACCCCACAAATGCAACAAGGACACAAAGAAGTGTCGAGCAGCAAAAAACTGCGAAAACACCCAGAAAACAACTATATACCAGCTGTAGCATTGTCCTCGAAGTTAAGAGCTGCATGAGAAAGTCCTGTTTAGGAATTCAGCCATGCACTACTCCATTTCAGCTGCCTCCGAGCTGAAGAAAGCCAGGATATCCTAATGCAGAGAATGGGGAGTGCTCAACAGATTGATCTGCATCAGGGGACTGTCCATTCTTTGGAAGTGAGCTGTCTCAAAAAAGTGTTTGGTGGAGCACAGACTGAGTCAGGTAGTCCACTATGGAGCCTATCTGTTGGGACTGTAGAACAGGTGAGTCCAACAGGTGTTTTATTGTAAATCTAATACAAGCCATTCCATAATGTTTGGTGGTGTCATATTTTTAAGTGCTGCAGAGCTGGATTTCAGATTTCACACAACCAGCTGCATGTTTAGACCAATGGTGTCGCAGTACTGGCAAGAAAACTGCTTCGGTAGCCCAGCCAGCCATTCGAATTTTTTCTCTATCCCTTCAAAGAATTAGCCTGGTGCCTCTTGCTCCAAACTTGATTTCCAGGATGTGGGACAAATGGATGCAGGTTAAGCCAATCAGAGAAACAACCTAAAGCACATGTGTCAAACTCAAGGCCCGGGGGCCAAATGCGGCCCTTTGCAGTGTTTTCTGTGGCCCTTCACTACATTTAGAAAGTGATATTTTTGGCAATAGGTTTTAATGGATTTGATTTTTGCTAGAAAGATAATTAAAACCTGTTAAAATCCATCCAAAACCTGTTCAAATTGAACTAAAACCTATTGAAATCGAACTAAAACCTGTTCAAATTGAACTAAAACCTATTGAAATCTATGTAAAACATGTTCAAATCCAATTAAAAAACCAATTCCAATTTATCTAAAACCTGTTCAAATCTGACTTAAACCTATTCAAGTCTAATTAAAACCAATTCAAATCCATCTAAAACCTATTCAAATCCAAGTAAAACCTGTTCAAATTCAACTAAATTAAATTAATAAATGAATGTTAAAAGATAACTTATGTAAGACTCAAATGAAGATGAAATCTCACTTTCAAAATTTAATAAAAGCTTCCAAATGGCACCGTCTTCGGCCCCTGAAAGGATTCTTGTTAACTATCGTGGCCCCTCACCACTTAGAGTTTGACACCACTGACCTAAAGTAAGCAATATCAGCAATGAGACGTAATCCCAAAATGGCGAACTGTAGAGTACACACTCCAAGAAAAAACAGAAAATACAGGGAGTTATCAGCAATTGTGCACTCATTTTGAATGGGTAAGCAGCCAAACCTAACTGTTAATCGCACACATTGGCTTGATATTAAGGAACAATAAGGCGGTGCGTGTGGTTCTGTTTAAATGTAGCTGTGCGTCTAAAACGGGAAAGTTTACAAGATTCGATTCTCAAAGAGGACGCGGCAACGACATCTGCATCTTCAGAATCGACCAAATGACAAAACAGAGCGCTCAGCATCGTCTGAAACACGGTGGGCTTTGAAAAGGATTCACTGTCCTCCCTCTCAGGCACCAGCAAGGGGAAACATTTCACAGGTACGCTCGTGTGTTTGCTTCTATTGTGTTTGTTTAAGGGGGTAGCTTAACACGGCTCCCTTTAGTCTAAGCACACAAGGCCTACCTTTCTGTGAGCTGTGATGAGAAACCAGTCCCAAATTTTCACTTTTCAATGTGTATTTTTAACTCCGAGACACATTTTTCATATGATTTCAATTTGTTTTTTTAGGTCATCAAAAAAGCTACCACAAACAACTGTCTACCCGCCACAGTTTCTGTTGCATGGACAGGGAGAGAGCCCCATTATCACCTTTTGCTTATTACATCAATAGCATCCTGCAGCATGGTGGTGAAAAGAAAGCTGTTTTCAATAGAATTTCTCAGTAAAATGACCATTGCAACTTAAAAAAAGGAGACGGCAAAAACACACGGTCCTGAAAGTCCTGTGACATGGTGATTGTTTTATGTCTTAATGTAACTTAATGCACCTATTTCTTTTTGTTCCTTTTATACAACAGAGGATGTGACTGAAAGCAGTGACCTTGAGGATGCAGCACTATTACCATTCACCCAACAAGCAGACTACGAAGCAGCAGATGTGGTGGGCAGCATCATAACCCTGCCCACTACACAGCCAGCACCAACATATTTCATATTTTTTGACAATATAGACTTTTATATGAATCTACACTCCACAGCAATACAGCAATCCACTGGATACATCACATTACTTTCTCTGATCATATCCCCGTAGACTACATCTGTGATGCCAGACCAAGTGCAGACATAATACATAATGATCTTGGTCACTCTCTCCTGGGACTTGATACACAAACACACATATGAAGAGAGTTATTGTTCTAGGAAGCAGAATCTTGACACAGTACCTGGGTGTTTTTCTACTCAATGTAGTGTAAAGGTTTTACTCGGGGGTTCTTTTCCAATGATACAATCATTTTTAGAGACTGTATTATTTCCATTTAAACAGATATGTCTTCTTTAAATAAAACATCACCCAGAAAACAATTGTGTTACAATAGAAATGACTACAGTAAATGGCAGTAGGCAACATGAGAGCTTGCTCACAGTGTTGGCATTTTCCAGATGTAGCTGCCTCTCGGTCTTAAATCAGCAGATCAGGTGTAAATACAGGTGTACTTGGAAAAAAATACTTTGAAAAAACAATGCATTGCTGTTGCTGGGCATAGGCATAGGCATTTTTTTTCCCTTTCAGCCTGCCCCCTAGTCAATATAAATATCTATACTCATTAATTCAGACACCTGACTACAGACAATCACACTGACTATTTGCTAAGTAGCTTCTATTATACTTTTAGAAACATTATTGATGTTCAAGGACTGTTCTTTGGCATTGTCACATTGCTCATCTATGCTATATACATGGAAGTTCTAATTGTTCTTATGGCTTTGAATCGCAAGCACCTCCCATTTATACATGAGGTGAACTCCATCAACAACAATCCCCAGAAGGACATTACTCGGGTTGGATAATTGTCGCCACTTATCGTTGTGCAGCCAGGCTTCAGGGCTACTGAAAAACAGCTAAGGGTGTCCGTGTGTTTACCACTGTGTGTGCAGGGCAGTGACACTGAGAGTTTTCTAACTTCCTCCACCTGTTGCTTCTTTAGTGCAAGCAACAGAGACAACACACAACAACGAACAAGTGAGTTTTGTAACTTCATCATCTTCTTCACTGCATGTGGAGAAAGGCGGTAGATTAAACTCTTTCCAAATCCTGTTGGAAGCAAGGCAAAACGTAATTTCTTACATCAGGCGAGCGGTCCCTTGCTGAGTTTTTGAAAACCTGATTTTTTTTTTCCTGGTCATTCAAAACGGAGGCAAGACCAGTTTCAATTGCTCAATCTATCTTTGAGTTGAGGAGAATGATTTGAAGTCCATTTTAGATAAACGATTCTGATTGTGTAAGTATTGTTGGACTTGGGGGGAAGTGGGGGATAATTGACCCACAAGATTTCTCTCAGAAAGTAAAAGTCGGTGGGTCTGACAAGCCAGGCTGCCGTTTCACCATCACAAATGAAAACAATATGGGGTTGCTTTGATTGTGTAGAAAAAAAAGTATGATAGGCGAATACTGGCAGGTGGTTCATCCAATCACCGACCTACAGGTGTTCCTTTTGCAAATGCTTTCTGTAAAAGCCCTGGATTGGTATAACCACCTGTGGAGTCATGTTGTGCGATTTAATAACAGATTTTTATTCCTGAAATTTTGTTGTTTTCAAGCTACACTCCATAAACCAGTCACTGTAAATTGATAGCCAGGGTCTAAAGCCCATTGGTCATTATTGGTGCTGTAATAGTAATGGAATCTGATTACTTGAGGCTCTCTTAAATGTTAATGACCCTATATCTTTAGATGTATAATCACCAATGCATCTTGTGATTTCTTGAGCTTTTGTACTGGTATTGGCGTAGTAAAGCAGTAAATGCTTTTTAAAAAAAATATTAATTAATTCACACCTAAAAAAAAAGAAAAAGGTCACTCCAGCTAAAGATCCCTGTAATGATCGCTGATTTTACGATGATGCTATAATACGATAGTCAGTGTCTGCTTTAGAGGATGGAAGCATAAGCAGCAAATATCTTCTTTGTCTTTCTTTCTTTTTTTTTAACAAATAAAATGATGTCTGTTTGAGTTGCTATGTGACACACATTTCTGATGGAATGAAGAATTTTATTTTTAGATTTTGATGTAGCTTTGATTAGAACTGAACATTGGGAACAACATTTATTTTTGCAATTGTCTTATTTAGCTTTTTCCCAAAAAGGCCATACTGAAGCCTTAAAATCTATAGGTTTCTCATGGATGCCTGTTTATTTCAGTAGCAACATAGTCTATATGGCTTTATGGTTTCCAATTTTAAGTTATTGCCAGTGGTTTTGTTCCTTTACATGTAATTATCTCTGAAAAGCCAGTGTTCTAAAATTGTATAGACATGTGAGCAAACTCTTGGACCTTTCTAAATAAAACTTTATTGTATTTTCTATATCATTTGCAGACTTGCTGTGCTTGTGAGACCTTATAGAAGCTCTACTGTGTTTGTTTATTGGAAGAAAAGACTGAAGGTTATTGATTGTGTATGTGTTGATATCAGTGTATTCATTTGTGTTTCTCCAAAGCATCCTCTCTAGCAACAGTCATTTTACTAACTTCAGATTGCTTTGTGTGTCTCTAAGGAGATTTCATTGTGTTGTTGAAGGGTATTTCATTTTTCCATTATTTAGCTGTGTTCATCAACAAATGAGAGAATGCTAATGGCTAATAGTCTGAATATTCTCGCCACCGCTGGAGTTAATTTGCAGTATTTCATCTTGATTCCAGCACAATTAAGGAAAACCAATGTCATAACATACAAGTCTGAGGTCTGCAACAATCTTCTAACAGCAGTATTTCAGCTATTGATCAGTCAAATGTCTGTTTTTACAGTTTTTTTTCCAACTCAAACTTTCTGCAGAATCAATAGGAGTATAAAGGCTCAACTAGGGGGTTCCATCGAAGCATCAATACCTTATACAAATTCAAGGTTGAGTTTTTGGGTGAGAAGGTTGTTGTTAGTTTAGCCAAAGAATTATTCAGGAGCTTGACCTAGCACTGTTTCGGCTGGTGTTTGTTCACTGGTTTGTATTTTAAGATCTGTATGTGGTTTGTTGTTTGCATTATTTTCTGTACAAACACAAATGTATGGAATTTGTAACATTATTTCACAAAAGTATGCATTGCGCCTTTTATAAATATTCCAACAAGAATCTAAAGAAGTAATGTCGTGTTGCTTTTGATTTTTATTTTTTTTTGGAAATAAGGATGGTGTTTTACTTTAACATAGGTATATTTGATTGATAAAAAATTGGGTTTTCAAGAGAGTTTTTGAGCAACTGATCTACTGTGACAATACAAATAGTACAATTAAAAATAAATATAATATACTGTATTATCTGCTTCATAAGGGTGAGCTATTATAAAGGTGAATTGTGAAAGGTATAAATGATGACATACTGCACCTGTATAGTCCAAAGGATGGCGGTAGCAGTTTGCAGAGTTTACTTCTGTGCTTAATTAATCAGAATAAGGTTAATTACCAGGTTAAGTAAAACAATTTCATCAATACAAGGAATTAGACGAACATATATAAACACATGCAGTGCAAAAAAACACAAGTTGTACAGTAGTTAAGTGAAACAGTGATGATGAACTCATAATAAATTTAGTTTATTGATCAAATTAAATCTCTTTATCAAAATGTATTTTTAATACAACACCCTTCATGTATTTCAGTCAGTAAAGATGGATAAAAATGACTAAAATTGAACTTACATTGATTAACATGTTACCCTAAGACCACAATTATGTATGACAGTGTATATACACCTTGCTAAGTGCATCAATCTAAAACTAGGTTAAAAAATATATATATATATATATTTAGTTATAAATCACAATGGTTGCCATGGTCACTTATGACATCTACAGGATAAAATATTGTTTGTTACTCTGCTTTTGTCAAATCAAAGCAATTGGAAGCCATATAAAATAGTGCAGCAGACTCAAAGACATATACATGTTTCTAAAACCCAAAAGTTCCTTCTCTTCCCATTCTCTGAGCAGAGACAGTGTTGCACTAACACACTCTGTCAGGAGGCTGTAAAGTATTGATCGCAGCAGAGTATGACAATGATGGGCTTTGACAGGCCGCTGTGTGAGCAGACTGAGACAGGAGCCTGCCTCCATCTATCAGGACCCGGGGTCACGTTGGCTAAAGGCTGTATCCCTGTGTGCACATGAATGTCCTCGGACACAGGAAACGTGGACAGAAAAGAAGTGAATGCAATTACCATTCACTTGCAGACTTGAGGCAATGTATGTGCAGATGTATTGTGTTCTTTCCTATAAATACTCCCACATGTACTTCCACTCTCACATGGCTGCATTTTCAGTCTTTAATTATACATCTAAAAGCCTCTTTATATCTGAGCTGTAATACAAAGACTTGTAATCACAGGAACACAAGCTTCAATGAGGACTTTTTTTTAATCAAATATAGATTTTCTGTCATAAATCAGACTTCAGTGTTTAGCTCCACCTTTTAGGTATTGAACTATCAAAAAGTTACCGTTACAGTTTTTGTATTTGCTTAGAAGTCAAAATAAATGCACAAATTTCAAAACTTAACACACATTGAGCAAATGGTCATCTAAGAGTGGCACAACTACACACGCATTCTCAGCATCACACTTTTTGTAGAACATTACTCACTGTGTTTTGCAAAACATAAGACACAATTTTCTGTGTTAGATACATCAGTCAAATTATAAGACAAAGTTTTCTAGATTTTTATACACTGACAACAAAACATAATTTTCAATCACCTGAAGTCTGTGAATCCACATTGACAAATGTGGACTGAATCAGAGTCTGATCACTATGAATACAATGACAGTTTTGAGTGGGACAGTCCTATTCAAAATTGGTGTAAAAACCTTTATTTGGTTCTTCCCCTTCCATCTCCCCTTCCACCCTTTTTTGAAATTGGGCAGTAGTTTCATCAATGTTTGTCCAGAGAAGACTTTTTTGTGACGTTGACGAGGCCCTGTGTCTGATCCAGGCCTATTGTCAGTAGAAATGTAAAAAAACAACAAAACAGTGTGCAAACGATGATGGACAAAGACAAGTTTTTTTCATTTCAAAGTTTTGCACACATTCTGAGATGTTCTCTCACTTAAGGATAGTTTGGAAGTTTGAGTGTAAAAAATTGCCACACTGGCTCCAAGTTTCAGAAAACAGGCTTTAGGAATTACAAAAAAAAAAAAGTTATAGTCAAATATTGCCTCTCAGTGCTGCATAGGGATCGGAACTTTCCATTTGCTCAACTTACACTTGCTCCTGACAATGAGGCAGAGTCTTGAAAATTAAAGGTGATAAGACTTGTCTATCAAAGTAAATATAACGAGTATAATCAAGTTTCCCTGTAGTTTCATGCTTTTATTTGCTGTTGTATGATCAGGGGAAAAGGGTGGCCTTTTCAACCAAAATGTTATTGTACAGGAATAATTCTTTAATCAATAGTAAAAGAGAAACAGCACAGGTTGCTCAGTTCCCAAGACTATGCCTTTCCCAGTGTTTGATATCTTCCTTTTGATTTGCATTGGCATTTGTTTCGGAAGGCAGGGCAGCATCTCTTTTCTGGGAATATCAATCTACTCTTTTTTTTTTTTTTTTCTGAGGGACATATTGTTACAAGCAAGACACACTGCAGAATGAGTGGGTACAGTCAGTTCTGCTCTGTAAGCAGAACAAATGGATTCTCTGAAAGATCAGAAAATTTGGCATTAGGATTTTGGACTGGGGTAAACGCATTTCAACATGGGCCTCTCTGTGGTTACATTTGTGTCCAGAAGAAAACAAAAAAAAAACAACAAAAAAACCCCTTATTTTCTCATTTTTCCCCTCATTTTGTTCTGTTTTTAAAAACAAAGCTGGAGTTTATTAGCAGCAGCTCTCACTCTCACACATGAATGTAAACGTTGCTTTTATAGTCTGCACTGCATCAAACAGATGTGAGTAAATTAATTTGTACAATTTAGTAATTAGTAAAAAAAAACTAAAAAAAAACAAACAAACTGTAATTAGTAAATGTGTGGGAAATTTGCAAGCTCTCAGAATGTATTGTTCAAAAAGCTTATTATATGCATTGCAGTTCTAAGTTTTTGTTTTGTTTTGTTTCCTGACTAACCCTGGACCTTTTTCATAAACAACATTGTAAGGCTTTAAACAGACAGGTTATTTGTGCTCATATTATTGTTATTATCATCATTCTCACTTAACTAAAACTGGCAAGGAAAGTATTTAATTTTGGTACAAATTTATTTTCCAATCCCATTTATACTTCTCATTATGCAGCATTTTCTGGAAATATTAGGTGTTCTGTTCCATGCTCCTGGTTCTTCTGAGTGATTTATGTTGAAGTAAATGAAAAGCAAAGCCACAGCCATTGGCAGCTGGGCCCTGGCCTACAGTGAGTAATCTCCAAGTGTGTACTATCCAGGGCTCGGACTAATGAGTTGGACTGAATGAAAGCTTTCATCAAATCCACTTGAAACAGAGTTAGCAGTGTTCGGCTGTACGAGTCACTCAGCATGAGCGGCTGTATAATTACCTCCAAATGTGTTTGGTGTGGTTTTTCCCTTTAGTCCCTCCCCTCTCTGTTAAATCAACTTGATCTCACAGGAAATTTGAAAGGATCATAGTATGAGATATTTTTGTCTGATGTAAACATTAGACCACCATTACAACTTGAAGACACTATAAATTCATGCTGATGTTGCCTCTTTATGACAGTATTTTCTGTAAATCATTTATTATAATATTTTTGTAGAAAATTGAATGTGACATAACTGAATAAACAAAGCATATTCTTGTTTATGTATTTGTTTTTTTGTTGTTGTTGTTTTGTGTGTGTGTGTGTGTGTGTTTTGTTTTATTTGTATGTATGTACGTTTTGCATAATATTGGGATTCATGTTCCAGACCTGCAACAAATGTGTTTTGTTACCGAGCTGTGATTAATGTTTAGAGGTTACAGAGGCATAAAATATACTGAATTGCAATAAAGCAATTATGTACTTAACAGGATGTATCATTCAATGATTGACTGACCAGTGTGTCAGGCTTGAGACTATATTCAAACTAAAAGGTACTGTTCTTGCTCCATTACTCTTCACCTTACAAACCTAACTGTGAGTCCTGTTTTATTCAGAATCTCATCAGTAACTACAGCTGTTCAAAACAAAAATACAAATCCAAAGTCACTGACATAAAACTTTACTGCTCATAACAAGATGTGAAATACATTGGTTATTGATTGTCGGCACACAGGTTGTCAGGCTTGGAACTGTATCTGTGAGACTGTATGGGAGTTCCACAAGGGTCTGTTTTTACTCCATTTCTCTTCACCATAAACTGTTTCTTTGAATGGATCTTTGGAGACTAGTCACATTTAAAAGCTGAAAAACTTATTAAGAGCTCTTGAAAAACTGTTAGGAAGGGCAGGTAAAAAACAAGCAGGTTACTTAAAGCAGCTAGTGAAACATTTAAATAAAACTAACATGCATTAGAATCAGATTTGCTCCAGGTTTTTTTTTTTTTTTTTGGTCAATAAAGTGAAGCACCGACTTATCCCACCTTTAATGTAGCATGCAAAACCCATACATTGAAACATTACTATAATATCACAACAAGCTGGATGGATGGGACAAGTGTGAATAATAAAATTTAATAAAATGCTGCCTTTGGGCCATATCTGTGTTGGATCTCTCAAGATGCAAACATCTGTTACTAGGCTAATCCAGATCAGATTGTCCCACTTCATTACACCAAAATTACCCTTCATTATCACTCATCTCATGATCCATCACACAATGCAATGTTTAACGTTCAGAAAGCCACAGTATTTCACTTCGTCGAAGCTTGACTGGTCTCTTTAATAAATGATAAATTGTATTTTTTTTTTTTTTTCTCGAAATTACAGTATGCGTTTTCCTCTTGTGTGGATATTTAACACAACAGCACAACAGGAATACTGCATACTGCATACTTACATACTGCAATTAGTCACTGCTCATTAAAGACTACAGATCCCATATGACTTGCCTCAACTGATGCTACACCACTGATCTAGTCTTTATTTGATTTCATCTTGGGCAATGCTACTGAAAGACTATGATCATGATCATGGGCACGGTCGAACGAACCTGGAATATGCTGAGATTATATGCAACAGTTACATATTATTGACGGTCTGTGTCATGGCTACATTCATGGGCTGCAGAGTGGAAGTGGAGCTTCACACAAGGGCCAGCTGAGGTCCAGGGGGTACAACAGACCTCCTGCATATAGGGTTCAAAGAGAGGTCCTCAACAGCTGTGCTTCTCTGGGAAGGTTCAGAGGGTCACTGAGGAATGAGGAGGTGTGGGTCATGTGGGAATTTAATCTGACCCCAGAAAAAGAAGGAGAAAAGCTGTTATGTGTATGCCTCGATTTCTACCTTTTTACCTCGAGACCCTGAAATGCTCCCTGTGTATCTGAAGTATTGCTATGATTTCATCACAAGGAAAGAAGTTGTTTTGATTCTTTCAACCGACGATGTAGTGAATTTACCGGACATGCCTACGCTTCATGACAAAGACATTCTCCGCCATTTAACACACCGATGAAACTCAATAAAAACTTCAGTCTTGCTTCTTTTGTGCATTACCTCAAGTGAACAGACACACTGAAATGAACAGGACAAGGACACTTTGGGAGAAACAGTCTCTATGTTTACAGCCTTTGTATCAAGTGAATGTGCTTTAGTAACAAGAGCAATAGAAAGCACACCATGAGCAGTTATCACATTTCAACCGTGTATGGACAGTTTTACGTCTAGTCTCAATATATTTGAAAATGTAATACATTTTCATTTTTTCATTCAGTTTTGTGGCTTCCTTGAGCTGAAATATGGAACCTATGTAGTCTTTTAAATACAAAGTAAATCTTGTTAAACAGATAAATCATGCCAGAACACATCACATGAACACATTTCACATTCCAACCCAAACATATTACATATACATTGAAGGATAACAGCAGTATGTGTCTTTTTACACCATGTTGGGGCAGAGACTTGCAATTTATAGACATCAAAACAAACAAACAAACAATAATGGCAGCCACAGAACCAAGATTGATCTTAATTTCATCACAGTGTCGTGCTATGATCCATAATGTAGTCAAATACATGAACCAATCTCAGTCTCTGGTGCATCAGATCAGGTCTAAGGCTCTAAAATGGCTCTCTTGAAAATTCATCCTTGTTGATCAAAACAAATGTAGTCTGCTAACTTGTAGGTTGATTATGATTATGATATGATTTTACACTTTGCAGGAATGCTGTGTAATACTGAGTTTCTTAAAAACAAAAAACAAAAAAAAAACTGCATTCCTGTGTCCATTTTTACAAAACTATAGAGATATTTTGCTGTTAATTGATTTACTGAAATGCCAAGGATGGAGTAGGTGAAATAGTTCCAGTGCAAAATAAGTGTAACTAATGTGCTGCACACTTGACAATATAAATCAACACATTTCTCCACTAACACCAGCTCACTCTCTTCCAAAATTTTAGGGCAACTCTGCAATGCTCCGTTTTAATAACAAGTGAATGTGGAGAATGTACAGTAATGCCTTTTATTCTTTCTGCCTCTGTTCTTCAGAAGCAACATTTCTCTCTTTCTTCGTCTCTCTCTCCACTTTCTTATGCCACAGTCTTTTGTTACAGCTCTTCTGCTGCCAGTAAATAACAATGACCGGCTTAAGCCTTCATCTCAGGCAAACCCAAACAATGTCTGTAGGATTTCTTTTCTCTCTGTAAACTAGCACTGCTGTGTTATGATTTCAATGTATCAGCGCTATAATAATAGAGATATATTACTGTATGTTTCCAGTTGCAGGTGTGAAGAACAAGCTTGCCTTTGGTTGTGGGCAGATATGATTAGAAGCCAAGCAAACAATCCGGTCCACAGTGTGAATGGATCACTAAGGAGTGTTTGCTGTTGACAGTTTCATGATGACTTTCAGACTGGCCCTTGCTGCAGGCTCTTAGCCAGAAGAATACACTAAATATTCTTGATAACTCTGATAACTACTAAGGCTTTTATTTTTGGTAATATTTTTGGCAATCATTTGTGCAAAATAAATTTACACAGTGTCACATGTATGTTCAAATAATTAGTGCATATTCTGTTAAACCACTACTTCTGATAAAGCTTTATTTTGGTTTAGACAGTGTGCTGTGAGGCCCAGAGCATAAATAAAATGGATCAAGAGTCATTTAACAAGATTCGTGCCTGAGTGTTTCTTTAGACTGCTCTGTTTTTACACCTGCTGTGGGTTTGCAGACATTGTAAAGGTTATAATAAACTCAGCTGAGCATTATAAGAGCTGAGGGTAAAATCTGAGACATAGTGAACTCTTGGACTTCAGTGTGGGGGAAGGGGAGCTGTGTGAGCAAATAATGATTTTTCTTTTTTTTAAAACTCTATTTTCAGCAGGTCCAGGTAAACAGCAATGCTAAAAAAGTAAATATTATAACAGTAGACAAACATATACCAGGTGCTTTAAGAACATGGGTACAATAAAAGATAGACCATTAGCAGATAAATTGTGAGGATTAGAAACAAATTTGTTCACCAAAGCTGCTTGACTAACCTCATCCAAAAGTCAACTGCTGTCACGTTTCATTTTCTTTTGTGATTGACATTGTACACTACTCACTGTCTAACTGGCATTCTTAGATTAATACAGATGTTATTTGGGCCACATATAGCTGTATGAATTCTCTTCTCTGATTGGATAAAGAGAGAAGAGACATAAACATGCTGTCTTATGTACGCTGTCTCTTGTGTATAAAGATTTGAGACAGACATAGAACGTGCTAACATGAGCTGCTGCAATAATCATTCAATATTAACTAATGGTAAATGGCCAGTTGTTCTGTAACAAGCAGTTTGGACGATTTGGTGCTATATGTTGCCCATACACTTTCGATTCAGTAAGTGCCACCTGGTCTCAATAAATGGAATGAAACTTTATTGTATGTTGCACATTCAACACTCTATTGAGAGAGATGTTTGCAACTTTTCTTTTTTTTCTTTTTTTTTTTTTTTTTTTATTAAATGATGCGTACTTCTCTATTTCAAAATAACTGTAATTACAATTCAATCTACTATATTTGCGATATTTATCATATGTGATATTATATGAGTTCAAATTCAGTTGCAGATTAATGGCACTGTTGCATAAAAGCCTTCATTGCCTGTTTTAAATAAGTGCTTAAACACATAAGGATCCCCTGTCATCATCATGTTTCCTGAGCTTTGATCGCTGAATGGACTATTAGCAGATCCTCAGATAAAGTCCAAATGTACTACAAGTGTATGTGACTTTTCAATCACCCTTCCTATTCTTGTCTCTCCCCGTTCCAATGTCCCAGTAACGTGACACTGTATAAATATTTGTCCGACATAACTGCAGGCTCATTCAGCTGATCCCGGCTCTGTGGGCCCGGCACAATGGCCCCTTATCCCGAACGCGTAACTCTAGCCTCACCTCGGCGCTCATTATTGATGGCCTAGTAAGTGTTACTGTTACAAACCAATTACTCTACCATTAATGTTAGATGAGCTGCTCTACAAGTACAGCCTCCGATGCTTATCAGCTTTCCCCCCGTCCTGCGGCTTTTTACTTTCTCTAAGTTGCACGCCTTCTACTGTTCGAGCTTCTTTTCGTAAGTCGGAGGTGAGAATGACAGCTGGCAGTCTTAAGGCACGTTTCAAGGGGAAAAACTCAGGCTCGGTTCAAGAGGTAAAAGAGTCAAGGGGTGAACGGCATGTCCCCGCGGTGACTCTGGGAAATCTAGTGACCCAGTAAAGTGATATCACACCATCAAAGACAGAGTGGGGAGAGTAGATGGAGGGGGAAAAGGAGAACTGTACAGAGAGAGGTGTATGGATCGAATGAGTTGTGTGTTGCCACCTCCTCCACATGTGGTTTTACGAGCACATGGAAAACTATAGCACTGTCGGTCGATGAGAGATAGGTGACAAATACAATGTCTTTCTATCTTTTGAGATGAGTTAACTCCCCAGTGCCTTTCCTCTAAAATTAAAGGGACTGGATATTTTCCTACATGAGTATTTTTATACAATGTCGAAGATTACAAGGCAGTTACTGTATTCAAAGCTAGATCAAGACTTTTCAAGATCTGTGAAGTGACACATCTTTGTCAGAACATGTCTCCATCGCATCCTCCCAACAGCTGCAATTTTGGTGTGTACTGTACATTTCAATTCTTCAAGACTACATTGATTAGACTAGAACAGATGTAACAAAGAGAATCAACAGACTACTCACAAATAATCATTTAATAATCATAAAACTATTTGTTGTTTTGTCAAAAAGTATGTAGTGGTTTAAATAGTATGATAATGGAGTTACAAATATTTATATTGCCATAAATTACCACATATTGCACATTTGTGTGGGTGCGAAAAATAAATGTTAGTTTGAGGAGAGCAAAAATGAGTGTAGAATGTGTTATTGTGTGAAGTGTGCAAATTTCTCAATGTTTGTGCACAGTTGTGGATGTGAACAGTACATAAATACATAAGCCATTTTACATATACGCAAACACACGTACAAATCTGACAATATATAGACAATATATATGCATATCATTTAATACACTTTTTCAAATAGTTCGGGACTAGAGAGTTGTGTTGAAAGCGTTGTCGATAATTTGTGTTACATGTTTTAAATACAGGCATCTACTACCATCAAGCTGTAATAGATGTAATGATGAGAATCAATAAATGTCTACTGCTTTGGGTAAAATAAAAAGCCTACATGTTGCACTGATTGGCTTCAATGACCCGTCCTGGTTTAATAATAATAATAATTTAAAAAAATACACCTAGTACAACACAGAGATGCTTCAGTTGTAAGATATAGCAGAAAGGAGGCCTGCTGGTCAACACTTCCAATTTTAACACCTTAAAACATTTCTACACATTGGAAAACCATTTACACATAGGCCTCCATGCATGCAGTATCCAAAGAAAGTGTCATACTCCTCAAGCAAAATACAAAAGGTGTAAACAAAGTGTCAAATGAAAGCCCTGGATTTCTGTTCACACATGATTTGTTTGTGTTGGCGTTGTTGCAGAAGCCGTACATCAGTAACGCTGCAGATGACCATGTCCTTAAGACTGAGATAGAGAGGAAGCAGGCTTTTCCTCCTTGAGAGGGATGTTTTCCGCTGAGCATCCTGTCTGATAAGTGAGAGCCGAGTTGTTCCAGTGATCAGCACCTCCTCAAGACTCTCTACACCAGGCTTTTATTGACAAAGCGATCACATGATGTTAGGAGAGTTCACACTAATGACTTAAGCCGGAAGTGTGTTAAATATTTACGGCTCTGTTTAGGTTGCACATTAGAGATCATGAAGTAACTCATAGTAACTGCTCTTCTAAAACTGACTTTCTTAAAAGGGGAAATGTTCCACCTATTGTCATATCTACTTTAAAGAGTGTATAAGAATGCCAACACAACAATGTTTAAAACAAAACACCCAATTAAATGCAGTTAAATAACATTAAAAAGTAATAACTGCTGTCTTAACATGTAACATAGTGTTTAATCACAAAAATGAATTGTTTAAGTTTAAGTGGTGGAAATAGCTAAAAAATGTCAACAGACACAGCTGTGCAAAACCAGCGATATGATAACATTTAGGAACATCTGCATACTTGTCTTCCTAGGCACTGAGCAATTCATGTTTTTACTGTAGACCATGGTTTTATTTGGGTATAAAGCCCGCTAATACCGTGAAATATTATTGCAAGATAGTAATTTACGGTAGTCCTATGATGTGCCTATGATGAGCCAATTATAGCCGCTAAACCGAAAAACAGGAAAAGGGCAAAGTGAAGTGCAACCAAACAGGCCTGACTCTGAGGACTCTGAGGATATGAACCTCTACCTAGTTGTGATATATATATATATATCTATATATATAATTATATATTTTCAGGTTTGGTCTGGCTGGAAAGTTTTGTTTTTCATTCTATATGGATAATGTATCTCAAAAGCCTTGAAAAACTCAAGGTTAAAAATAACACTTCAAGAAACCCCAACAATCTGTAGCTCCCCTGACCGTTAGCATTGTTCAAAATTCCATCGCCATGAATCATGGCCTTGACTGCTGCATGGCTCTGAGATGGATGTGGGAAATCGGAGGATCTCTACTAGCGCTCTGGAGTCCGTCTGGGGGCTGCTGAGGAGCACATGCATTATCTACAAGTCCAGCGAAAGTGGGGGCAGAGTGGCTCACTGAAGTTTATGGAGATTTATGGCCCCTTCCCCGAGCTTTAATTGCCTCCTGCTCCGTGGGACGTCCTGGGAGGCCCGTGGAGAGGAGCGACCAGCACCGGGGCTCCTGCAGGTGGGCCCACCAGAAGAACACTGTTTACCCAGGCTTGTTACAGAGACAAATGGTGTCACAGAGCAGACCAAAGCCAGACGACAAACAAAGGGGAAGGAGGAGGGAGAGAAAAGCAGGCAGAGACGGACAGCTGGCCGTCGAATAGGCTCAGGACTTCAACTTGGCCTTTGGAGGTGAAAAGCTGCAGTGGTCAGGCTTTAACTGGGGCTGGATAAATATCTGACATTGTTTGAGGCCGTGGCAGTAAACGAGTGGCAGAAAAGGACAAATTCCAAACATTTGTTGTAAAAATAGGAAAATAAAATGTTTTTATAAAAAACAAAAAGTAACTGGGGAAAGACTTCGATTTTATTGTCAATCTGAATATGCAAAGTTCACACAGAATGCAGCTTTCAGTTATTGTTTTTGTGGGTTTTTGTTGTTGTTTGTTTGATTTTTTGTATATACCAATAATATCTTGCAGCAGTAGTTCACTAGTTCAAAAGGATAGCCCAAAGTTGTAAATATTACCAAACCAGTTTGAAATTATTCAAATTTGACCTTTCTGGCATTTACTGATGTATAGTTTAGAAAGTATATTAATAAGAAGCTACATAAAAATTGAATGGTTCAAATACGTTCTAACAAAGTTATGAAAAAGTGACTGCAAAAAAATGGGCTTATGGGTGTTGTACTCTTAACTCAATACAAGTAAAGTTAAAAGTAAAAAAAAAAAATGCGGTCTCCCAATCACTCTTTGCAGTAACAGGAGAATTCATTTTCACCTATCCAATCAGAAAATAGAACTTCCATTCAATTAAACTGCATTAATCCTTAAGTGGAAATTAAGTTTGTTAGGTCTCTTCAAATGAATTGATTCGGACTCCATCACTTTTCATCATTCACTGATTGTACAGTATGCCACATCTACGGCAAGCCCCCCTTCCTTACTTGTTCAACTTGAGGCATCTCTATACCTACATTTACATGGTCCAAACAATGGTGCAGCTGTTGAGCTACAGTATGTTTGACTCTATATCAGTGTTTGTTCTCAGCTCAGTGGGTTAGGTGTGTTATCAGTCACTGACTTCAATTAATATTGTTTTGGGGTTTTTTTTTTTGTTTGTTTTTTTTTACTTTAACACTCTAATGTTCTCTGTGAGTAACACATTTAGTAATTACTGCAGAAACAAAATGTTGGCCAACATGTTGAGTCACTGCTTCAGCTTCAATAGCATTTCTAAAAAAAAACCCATGGTGGAAAATAGATTTGTTATGTAGCAACATCCTTAAATAAGTAAATGTCAAATGAATTGTCCTTGAATCAAAATAACTTCTGACAGATCCATGCCATAGATAACCCAGTCAGTGCACAGTGATTTATTGATATTGCTGTCTTGGTAAATGTATGGGTTAAATCGATACGGAAGGCATTCACCTGGTTTCACCTGTCAAGACGATGCTTAACATGCTGCGTAACAGAGCAGACTGCAGCTGATTGATTTTTCCTTTTTTGTTTGAGTCTCGTGTGATTTGTGCCAAGTTTAAAGATGGATACTTGACTTCATTAGTCATTTTGTGCGCTGACTTTTTTTGTCAAAATCATTGCATGTACGCTTTTATCAAGAAAGTGAAATCATTCTCAGTGTGAGTGGTGAGAGCTGTTGATTGTTGTTGTATCTCTGCAGCCAAACTGAAGGCTTCTCACTCTATCAAAAAAGTATATTCCTTCTTTTAAGGTGAATGAACTTCTTTATTTATTTGTTTTTTTACCTGTAAACTCAACATGAGCACCAAACACTTTTGATGTTTTTGACATTGCTCTTCTTACTTGCAGGAAGTCAAAAGGTTTTTCTGTGCTTTTGGTGAGTCTGCATGCTTGTTTTATCATTTTAGTTGCTTTGATTTGTTAACTTTACTCAATTTACTGGTGTAAATATACTAGTAAATATAAGTAGTTTCGACCTACATCTAAACATATTTGCCTTTTACTGATGGAAACAGGAAACAGAATGAGAAAGAGGGGAATGACAATGGGCTAATGACCCAAGCCAGAACTGATCCGAGGTCTCCTGTGTATGTGGTATGCTCTACCAGGTGAGCCACCTAGTCGCCCCGCACATTCTATTTTTAAACATATTGCAGCTGCACAGACAGTTGGTTCATTTTTTGGCTTGCGTTGGGCGTCCAGGCGGTAGGAAGTGACAGGCTCATGTTTATTGCAGAGGAACATGTCCTGAGTGACTGTGCAGTGTAATGAGACGGCAGAAAGCGATGGCAGTAAGTGCACTAATGACTGCAAACTGTCTGGCCACTCAAGCCATAAATGTTGAATATGTAAAGGCGAAGGGAGGCAGCACACTTCACAGTTTTCAAAGAGCCTGCTGATTGAACTGAGCTCAAGTCGCTCAACACATGGGACCATTGTGATCAGGAGGAAGTTGTGTGAAGGAGTGACTTGCAACAGTGAATGAGCAAAAAGGGTTGGAAACAGAGAAAAAAACAGTGGAAGATAAGGCAAGCTTCTCAAGAGTCATGGAATACCCAGTATATACTTTTGACCAGTCTTACATTATAAAAAAGGGAGCACTGTTGATATAACATACTTTAAGCTGGTAGGTGAATCTTCAACAGCAAAACACAAATGGACACAATGCTTTTCTTAGAGCCTATAAGAACTACGAACTTATTACCCATGATTCATTGTGCACAAAGCACACACTCCATCTCTTTTCTGAAAAAGCAAAAAGCAATGGATTAATGGAGAGAATGGAGTCAGAAAAGGCAGCCTACTTAAGAAAAAAACAAAAAAAACAAAACTTGTTAACTAAATGACTAAATATGTGAAGTGATTTGCTGTGGGGACCCATGAAAGGGAGCAGCCAAAAGAAATATAGTTGTAAAGAAATTTATAATTTTTTATAATTTCATGCCCCATTCTTCAGGTCTTTGTTCTAAATTTTGCAAAACAGAGGGAAAAATGAAATAATAAACAAAAAAGGTTATGAATTGTTTTAATGCACATGTGAGATAATTATAAAACTATTACTAAAACTATTTAGCTTGATCAATAAATATATAACACATAAATTAGTCTGTAATAGATGCCACTGTGAAAAAACAAACATGTACATGCATACAACATAATTTAAACTACTGGCTAAAAAAGGGCACATTGTACAATACCTACATGCAATATTAAATATTATATAGAATTATTATAGAAGAAGATTATTACAGAAGAAATGCGTTGCATTTTTTATTCTTTTGCAGCCTAGTCTTAGGTTTTTGGCACTCTGCAGGAAAAGACTCATATAAACAGGTAAATGTGCGGTATATGTAGTTTTATTGTGCACCTATGAACCAATCAGAAAGTTACAGAAAATAATGAGGAAGTAAAGAAAAGCATCAACAGAGCTTTTGCCACAAAGCAGAGCTCATGGTTATACAATAAGTACTAATGTTCAAATGTACTGTTGTTTTCATCCAGCAATATCACTAATTATATAATAATAGCCATTACTTTTTGTAATAATCATCACTTTCCGCTGCCCACCTGTCCATTAAGGCTTTTGTAAAATTCAGCAAAGTGGACATTAGACGATTAACCTTTTGCCATTTCGTCATTACTGAAAATAAAAACTCAGGCAGGTACCAGGCAACCGGCTACAATTAAGAAATGAAATGGGTTTTGGGAGCCATCTGGATGAATACTTTTTTTCCATGTGCTTTCAGAGGGAAAAAGGTCTGTTCCATTATTCTGCAGCCAGTTACTTAGATCATCAGCACAGGCCCATTTTATAAATGACTGAGGGGCTGCAGGGACACGGTGTTTATTATGTCAGTAGTTAAAATGGATTCTGTTGAGGTAAATAGAAATTAGCAGGAGAATTTGAGGTCAGGTTTGTGGTGGTTGACCTGTGTTAATCAAAGTAGCAGCCATTCTCTGTCTGTTTTAAGATAATACTTACAAAATGGAGGACTGAGCTTGTACTCTAGCTTGATGAGGTTGTTTTTTTGCAAATAAAGTTGGAGAGAAGGACTTAATGGCAACATCTTCTGGTGTAACTGAAAATTAAAACAGGCTAATGGTTAAAATGATACAATTAAATCAAGTAATTGCCATTATAAATTCACAAACCTTTTATAGTATCCATGGCTCAGTGAATTACTTTTGTGCATACTGTGCATTGCATGACAAGATATTAAAGTGACATCCCAGGTAATTACAGGGCTGAAACTTAGACAACAAAAATGTTATTGGTTTTACTGACTGACAAATCAAATTATATATTTGAATTGTCAACTTTAGGGGCACTAATAGTCACCATTCAGGAGACTACCAGCCGCTGAGAAGGGCAGCAAGTTTGCTTCTCTGTCACTGTTAAATCCTTGCTATAAGTTACATTTCCTATTGCGCTAAGTCATGTGATTAAACTCTCATTGCTTCATCATTGTTTCACCATGATCCATTTTCTACAAGCGATATTATAGCAACATATTATACCCTTCTTTTCTACAAGTCTGGCCAGTGTGAGCGAGTTTCCGTTGTGATATTGTGCATAAAAAACGTGCTGTATTTTTTCTAGATTGCATTAAACCAAGCTTAATTTAAATGGTGCTGCTGTCTGAATTGATGCATTCATTCATTCATCTTCATGGTGAATTTAAATTTGAAATAGCTAAAAAAAAAAGTCTACTGTTTATTGCAGCTGTCTATGGCTCCACCCTCTTGCTCCTCTATACACAAGATTTACCCCCTATTTGATTCAAATTATTGGCAACACATCTAAAATGAGATCCCCTATGGAAACACAATACGTATGGCACTGTTTGCGTAGCAGATGCCGGTCTTTGTTGGAAAAGTGCAGTGGAAACACAAACCTTCAACATGCGCTTTCACTTCATGTCGCACTCCCTTGAATGTATTGTCCTTCACTGATTACACACAATAAAACGCACCCAAAATAAAACTAGTTGGATAGTCTGAGTTCTATTCCCACTGACAGTTTCTGATTATCTGGGCCTCTTTTTCCTTACATTCAAATTCAGAAACACAAAAACCCTAATGTACAGTGTGAGCCAGTTGTCAAACAAACCGTGAACTGCCGGGGCCCCTAATAACGCTCTCATATACAGTATAACAGGCCTGTGCTGCCAGATCTGATGACTAACCGCGGTGGCTCCACTCTGCCTGACCCATGTGCGGGAAACTGGAGCCCCCCTGCCTACCCCCCATTCCTCCGCCTAATGAAGACCAGAGCGCAGGATATCGGGCCCTCCATCAGCTCCAAGTCCACTTCACATGTGTTTTGATGGATCTGCGCTCATGTGCCGATCCCAGCAAAGCTCAGGGAATCACACCACTGAGCCTTATCAGCATTCCTCAGAGGACCACTAAGCCATACGGGCTCGGCCTGACAGGCTTCACGCAGACGTATACCGCCTCGGTGGTGCGATGACCGGGGGGAGCCGGGGCCGGACTGTGCACACAATCACAGGCTGTCATTTGTCCCGAAGACTGTACACTTTTGAGAGCTTGAGAGTGGGTTTGCAGCAGAGGTTTTGTGTGACTGACAGCATGGCTTTACAGCGAGGAGTAAATAGTGGAGCTGCGTTTGTAAATGGTCGTGTAAACGGTAATTATTCTGTTCAATATCTGCTGAACATCACAGACATGTCTAACATAATTACATATAGCTTGTCATGACTTGGAAATACTGAGTTAAATTTTACTGTATTATAATTTAAACTATATTAATTTGGGAAGGGTAAATTCACTTGTAAATGGAGGATGTCTTGTAAAGGAAGCACAAAAGACCTCTGACGTGTTCCATTTTACTTTTTGGCTCAATTACTAAATAAGTCTATAACTGTGGCGAGTGTGAGCTCATGCTCCTTTCACTGATGGAACAACTTCAGAAGCTTGTTTCACACATCAAAGACCTCTTTGAGGAAAAAAAAACAGTCTGCTTTAACCTTTCTTTAAGTTTTGAGTTGTTTGCTCTATAGCTCCTCCTACACCTCCTCTGATCCTTGGGGATTTTAGGTTTCTTACCAAGCAGTTATTTCAGGCTAAAGCACATCTATTTCTTGCGATAATACCATTGGCTTTACCTGTATTCCAGTACAATTACAATATAATTATTTGTTAAAAAAGTTTGTGTTTAATCAGATACATGGCCCATAACTATTATATATTTTAAAATAAAGGGAAAAAAAGTGTTTTAATGCTTAAGCATGGTATTTTAATTGTTTTATTTTTCTAATTTGTATCTGCTGCCAAAAGTATGATTGCAATTAGCAGTAAACAGAGAAGTAGATGTCTTAATATTGTGAATTGTGAAGCTCCCTTAAACTGAAACAGTTAAAGCCTTATTTATATTTTTTGATACTCCGCCTTTGATTTTGACTTGGTCCACTCTGGTCTAAGTCAGGCCATAGTCTAAAACAGTGGTGGGCAAACTAAGGCCCGGGGGCCACATGCGGCCCGTTGAGCTGTGTAATGCGGCCCGCCAAGCATTTACAATTTATTTATAATTTAATATAAGACAGCATATATTTGGCCATTTTTTCTTCAATGGAAAATATCCATTCACACTTCAAGTTTTTAATCTGGATTGGACAGAGCTATTTTATTGAAGCACAGTCAGTAGCCATATGTCTTATTTGCCAAGAAACTGTTGCAGTTTTCAAAGAACATAATATCAGCCGCCACTTTTCCATCAAACATTATACTAATCAGTCTGTGCAAGAAATGTCAATTTACAGGTTTACTCATGTAATTTATATTAGTTTATAGTTTACTGGTCCGGCCAGTCTGTCAGAGTTTAAAACACACTGTGGCCCTTGAGCCAAAAAGTTTGCCCACCCCTGCTCTAGAATGATCCTTTGGTGTTGTCTGCCTTTCTACTGTACGCAGCACAGTGTTAGAGTGACTGTTGAAGATGTAAGCAGAGGTCGCCACATACCCACTGGTTCATGTATACCACATGCATATGTCTGCTGTAGCTCCACTTACACAAGACCAGTCTGGTAAGTTATGGCCACAGCTCATATGTCACTGAGTTGGCACCAACGAGGGACAAGCTCTGACTGGGTGGAACATTTTGGAGTTAAATAAACCAAACATTTATTCATTTCAATGGGATGCGTTTCTAGTATAGTGGAAAAGTAAACCACTGCAGTGCTGACAGATGATATTCAACCTTGTGTGTCTGGGATGTTTTTAAGTCTTTTAATCCATCAATGGAAACATCAAGACATACTCAGCAGCTTTAATATATCTTTAAACCAGGGGTTTGAAACTTTAGACACCTCGTCACACAATACATATATTTGTGATGCAGGGTTATCAACATCCATTAATAAAGAACAGTCAGAAAAAAAGATGAATGCTTTTACGTCTGTTCTAGACATTCTCATATACAGATTTTGTATTTCTATTCAAGCTCATTTCAGAATCGAACCATCATATCGAGCAGCTTTCCAAATAGGTTAAGAATTTTGTAACACACTCAAGAAAACGGAGCGAGTTATGTTTAGAATCTTGTGAAATGTCTGGAACTTTGTCAAAGGTTAGAGGGAAATGAAGTGGAGTGTATTTGTGATGCAACGATGCAATTATAAAAAGAGGTCTTTCAGTCTTTCCTGTACAGATGATTCATGCATTGTGCTGCAGCATTATAAAAGCAACTGTTACAAAATGTCTTTAATAAACACATAAAAAGAGCAAGAGCGACACACGTTTGAGCTTCTGTGGTTGTAATAGAAGTACAGACGAATTCTAGACGAGCCCCTATTTAGCTATACCGCTATCAAGGCTGTACATTAAGTAGCAAAGAAGCCAAATAAGAAGCCATACACAAGATTGAACTGTATAGTATATATAGTATATTATATTAGAAACATTTATTCAATTCACATTCCAAACATTTAATTAGTCATTCCATTCAAAAAGATAGGAAATAAATTCATGTTATTTTAATGTTGTTGTTTTTCTGACAAATCAAGCTAGACAGACATGAAAAATGAAAAAAGGAAAGGGTTGGGCTATAACCAAGCCATACACAGACGAACCTACAGTTTGTCATAAGCTTATTCAATGTTCAGACCAAGAAGAACAAGAACACTCTATCAGGTACATAATTAATGAACAATCTAGCTTACATTTTATGAGAAATGTACATCTAATCTAAACCTCCAATTTGCAACTATACTAGATTCTTTATTTCATAGCATTACAAAATAAGTGATCCCACTCCCTATTCCCTGATGTGCACCCATTTGTCTCTTGCTCAAGGTTCTCAAAAAAGTGCATGAAAAGAGAGCTTATTTAAAATTGCGCTTCAAAATATGTACTTTGTGATTTGCTTTAAACCATGCCCAACCAATTATTTTCTTCTATACATGTTTGTTCCGCAATTTCTTATTTTGTGCGCTCTCTATAAGTAAAATAACAAATAAAATTGGAGGGTTATCAAGAGAGGACATGTTAAGTTCATGCTTCTGCTGTTTGCAATGTTTTCTGGAATCGGAAGGATTTTCTTCCTCATGAAATAGTCCATTTATTTTGCAGCCATGTGAAAACACAGGTTTAAAAGCTCTCAGGGGCAGAGTAGACTGAAGCATCAGCTGTGAACCTCTTGTAGCATGTGCACACTCTCTTAATGCAACCTTATAAAGGTGTAATTGTGGGCTGGGAAACAAGAAAACAAGCTTCTCTTCTGAACTAGGCGATTTCTATTATCTACCTTTTTGCTTTGTAAGTAAGCAGCCACAGTAGCCACTGAAGAAAAAAACAGGAAGTTAGCCAGCTGAGTGATTGCTTTCTTTTGTCTCGACTGCACTTTACCCCAAAGACGGAAATAGAGCTATGGAAAGTGTGACTTCTCCCACAGAAAAACACACTGTTCAAAGAAGTGCATAAATAGACACAACAATGTATGATGGCCTTTTTTGTCAGTGGCACAGCCTTCCAAGAAAATGGCATAATAACAATACCAAACTTTGCATTAATGTAATTCACATAATACACAATAATATTAAAATAACAAGAAAGAACAAAAGAAAACAAAAATCACAAGAATTTAACATACAAATCTGAGCTGGTCAAGTCAATACCAAGTCTGATACACAACACATGATCACATTTGAAGAAACAGTGTTCTATCTAGTGACAATGAAGAGTGAACAAATCAGGTCAGTTGTGATTTAAAATCTCATGTCCTTCACAAGTCTAACATAATATCATAATTCAGATAATTCATCAAAATTGTATTTAATCCCATAACCAGACTAAGCTTTGTAAAAGGTTTCAAAACGGGCATCAAGATCAAGTCTCTAAACTTCAAATGCCATTATTAATTTAGGACTATTGCTTGATAATGAAAGAAAAATGTACTCACTCTTGCTTAACGAAGGCTTAGCAGTTCAAATGTCACATAAAATTAAGTTGCAACTCTAGCTCAAGAGATTGTAAACAATGAGACCAGGCAGAAATTAGGTATAATTCAGAATAACCTTTATTAAATCAATTAAACCAAATAAAGTACAAAAAATACAAGATATGTAGGTGTGCATTGTCAGTGGTGTGTGGTGTTATGGTCAGAACAATGAGTGTGTGTGTGTGTGCATGTGTGTTGTAGGGCTGCTCAATTATGGAAAAAATAATAATCACATTTTTTTGGTCGTTTTTGAAATCGCTATTATTTTACACAATTACTCATTGACTTTGGAAATACGTCTAATTTATTGAACAAAACAGTGAATTCTCTTTAAAATAAATAATATATTCAAACATATAAATAAATAGCTTAAAAAAACAGAAAGTATCAGCGACATCCATACTTCGATTTCATCAATGCACTTCAAAAGTTGCTTTGCACAGTATGTTAAAGGGTTGAAAAAAGGAAGGGACCCTTTAACATGATGACTACCTGGATGACTGGCTTTTATTCTTTCCACAAGGGCCACAATTTGTTTTTTTTCCACAACATTAGAACCTGGGATTCTTGTTGAAGGCCAGGACATCATGCTGAACTCACGCTCAATGAAAACACATGTTTAAAGTTTAAAGGTTAAGCAAAAATACGAAAAATGTATGCCACCATTACAGCTACATCATCCTCTGTTTAAGAGCCACTCTTTCCATGTTAAGTCTATTCACCTGCAGAGACACTAATGATAACAGCTCCTTCCTCTGTGTGGCAGCTTCCTAACAAGGCCTGAACTAAGGAATCTGAATGTATCCTCAACAACGTTTACCACGTGTAGTTTATGAACAGTGAAAAGGTGAGTGATTGTCATGTTATTGTTGACACTAATTGGCAAAGAGTCTTCCAGTGCCTTCAAAATAAAAGTATCACATTTGTATTATGTACTGTACATGGTCTACACTCTTGGATGAATTCCTTTTCTGACTCAAGCCTCCTGAGAGCCATAAATCTGACTACCATCCGCATCAAAGTAAACCAAATGCCATGCTTTTGAAGTATCAATCCAAGAGAAAGCATATATAAAGAATAAAGCAAAGGACAAAAAAGCTACTGTTGGCTAGGATCTAAACCATACTAAAGCCCACCCCCGAATTCCCACCAAGTTTCCAGTCTTGTCACAAAAATGTATTTGGTCCTGCTGTTGTGGCATGACCCTAACTGCTTGTCTTAAAACCAGTGCATTTTGTTGAATTTCTTGTATAAAAAGTTAAGACACAAGCCTCACAAAAGAGCATACATTATTCTAATTACATATTGCTTAAAAGACTATATTTACTTACAAAATCCACATCTAGTGACAAGATCTGGTGCCACGAGATTTCCTCATGAGATCAAAACATGAGGAGATTTCTGGTCCAGGTGAAAAGTGGTATCAGCAGGATGGGGTGTGAGGGTGAAATTTGTATATTTTTTAATTTTTTATTTTTTCATTTCTCAACATAAAATCACAGCAATTCTTGTTTCAAAATGTTGCCTCCAATAATTTTTGGAAGCAACTATAACTATTGACAGTCCACATTTCTGTTTGAGTACATTAAATATTGACCACCGCAGCTGCTTTAGCTCCCGTGTACAGCTGAAGTGAAAGCGCTGTCTCCAGCACTCTGCGTGACTTTGTGCTGTTGTGCAACAGTCCAACACATTATTTACTCGTGTTTCCTCTTACCAGCTTGTTGCTTTACACTTTCGACATCCTGTGCCACGTGACGCTGACACCACTGCTTCTTCCCTCTCTCCTTTACATTAGCGCAGAGGAAGTAAAACATGCTTCAAAATCACTTTTCCTTTAGGTGCTATGTCTTTGAAATATAGAGGCAGCCTGTATGCATACACTCTAATAGGGAAGTAATAGACAGGGGGGTGTAATAATGCACAGGGGTATAGGGAAAGGTCAGAGTCTTAAGTAAACCAATGAGTATTTATGGATAAACAAGTCATTGTGTCGTTTGGCTGCAGCACTGACGGATGTGACCTCAGGTGACAAGACTCTGCCTTGTGTTTAGATGTCCTGATGTAGACAATGGAAGTAGTAATCTATTATCCAATCCTGGCATGTCAGAGATTCCTTCCTGGTTTGTTACCTATGCATTTTTGTGAGTCTGTGCTCAAAAGTATTCACACATTTCTTTTTCTATTCCTTTTCAGTTTCTAATCATGGCCATTTTCATTTCCATCATGGCCATCAGATTGTGCAGGATCTGCCAACACAACAAAATGTAAATAATGAGTAATCAGACATAGCCATAGCGTGTAGACAAACTACACTACAGGTTAACAGCTGTTCCTTAATCATTTTAATAACTAGGAGTGATCTCTTTATTGTTGCAATGTTGTATAAGAAATGTTGCTCTGTGTAAAATCAGAGATGCTGAAACTGTACAATGTGCATTCTCACTTCTAATTAACACTTTGTGCATTTGTCTATCTTGGAAATTATTGGAGATATTAAAAGAACCTAAAAGAAGTTCCATTAGTTCCTGTTTTAGAATACTAATCAGATACATTTATTTTGGTTAAAAACTTTCAAGGGAAGCTTTCATCTGGCTTATTCCCGTGGCTGTATTAATGGTATTATGAACTGAATGTAGAAATAACACCCTCTGCTCTGTTGCCAATACCACTTGGCCACTTGTTGTACTGCAATACTGGAAAATAATTCCATGCAGCCCCGAAAGGATTTTCCTCTTAAAACGCAATATGTAAGATATGCAGGAGTAAGACTGAACTCATACCTTTAACATTTATGTATTTACTGTGTTGAAAAAAAAATCTCATTAAATACACCACTCCTATGTCCTGTCTTTGAGAGCTGTAGAAAACTCCATTTCCACAAGGTTTCTCTGTAGACAACAGCATGTCCCCTTAGGGCTACCATAGGTACTTAAAGCTACTCTGCATAAATTTTAGCCAGTAGTGGGGGCAAATCCCTCTACTGACTCTGTGGGCAACTTAATTTTATGGACGTTGATTTATTTATTTTTATATTTTTAGTACAGCCTGGAAGTTCAGAAGAAACTTTTCTGAAATGGTAGGGTCATTCATTCATCCATCTTTTATCTCTTCAGCCCTTTAAATACGTCTCTGCCAAGGTCCAGTGTATTGACCTATTCTGCACCCTCTGCTGCAAAGCATGTCACGTAAAGTTACATTGGAGGAGCAAGAACCTCATGGTAGTGTCATAAACAATTTTAGAGGCCATGGCAACATGGTTTATATTACTTCCATCCTATAGTCTAGAGCTGTCATCACGTTTTTGGCACAAGAACTAAATGGCTGAAGGTGTGAGTACTTTTTATAGGTCCTGTATATCAGCAGAGAAATTCTTGTGTAGTTGTGTGAAGTATTTATTGTCTGCAGCCACAGTAAGATGGTTTTGATCTCAAAATAGGTTTGCAATATCCTGTGACTTTAGGGGAGAGTTAATGTGTTCGGTGCAGTGTGTCCTGCCCGTCTGTCTGCGGCTGGCTGCGTATATAGTACTGTGTTTGAGCGGGACAGAGCTGCTGGTGGTTTTCTGTGACTAAAACAGTGACAAGTCAGCTCTCAACACTGTGGTGACGGTGTGTGTTTGTTGTTTATTTAGTTTTACTTGGTCTGCACTCTGGGGTTGGGTTGGAAGTCACAAGGTCAGGAGGTCAAACTGAAAAGACACAATCACAGAATAGGCTTCCATCCTTGTTTTGAATTTAGGACTAAATATCTAGTATGGTTCTAATATATAGAACCATCATAACCTCATGTTGTCTTAGTAAATAAGTAAAATCCCATCTCCTGAAGCCCTTGTTATGCTGCAGTTTTGTCTGGCATCAACAGGAGCTTAATGGTTGGCAACATCTGGCATGTCTTTAAAATATCTGCAAAAAAAAAAATGAAAAAGCAACATTGTGTTTTAGCTTACGTATCCATTCTATTTTAACTTTTTTAGCTTAAAAGTAAAAGGGGTTAACTACAGTCCATGTCCAAATTATTCATTTATTTGATTTTTTTCACACCACATTGTTGGTTGATTTTGGTTACAATTGAGTTGAAACGCTTGTCATGAATACCTTGCATTTTCAATTTAAACACACTTTTTGTTATTGTCTTTCAAAATAAAGAAATATGAAATAATGTTTTCCGTTGACAAAACAAACAAAATAAAAAAAAAAACGTATTATGCACACTCATATCCATGCTAATGCTGAATGTTATTCTGTAAATATTCTTTCAAGTAGTTAAAAAAAGGAAAATAAAATACACACTTATTTTGATGACATCTAGAGTGTTTTTGAATTAGAACTGGGACATGCTTTCCACTGCAGAATATCATCATTGCCCTTTCCCCCAAATTCATCACGAGACACAACTGTTTGTGCTGTTGTGCTGTGTAGTCCAACCTGCACTAACAGTAGAGGCTGATCACAGACGTATGCAGACTGTATAGATATAGTCTGGTATCATAGAAAGCACGTGGAGTCAAGGACTGCAAACATGAAGCAGGGTCCCTTTTATCAGACTTTGGAACCTATTTAGGGACATCTCAAATATATCTTAAAAACAACCCAGCCACTGGATTTATTTGTGTATTTGCATTTCATCGAGCTCAATGCTACGAGCCCTGTCCTTTTGCATTTTGGATCATCATTTAATATTAATGCACTATAAACAATAACAAATAACAAACTCGGAGACTCTGCCTTGAGGTGTGGAACTAAACAGTAAACAATAGGAATACAATTACCACGCTGCTGACATTTTCTTGCAGGCACTAAGCCAGGGCATTGCTGGCTCCAGTTCTGGAACGAGTGGGACAAACAGCAGTGTTTTTGTGAACGCGCCACGCTTCTGAAGCCAGACAATAACATTAACGGGACATAACAAAGCCCAACACTCAGAGTTCTTGTGTGGATCCCACTCGGCTCCAGTTTGCGTCTGCTGCATTTGAGTGTGTGGGAGATCAGTCTACTGGCCAAAGTTCAGCGGATGCTGTTGGTGCTGCCACTTTAAAAGAAAGACTAGCACATGGCATAAAGTGTACAAGTTGGGTTGGTGTGCCATAGGTAAGCCCTTCAAGAGTTTGCCATTTATCCTCTTGCATTTTGGTTTCATGAACACTAAGGGTTAGTCTGCCAGTTCCATTGATGGGTGTTCAGAGAAGTGCTTGAGTATAATCACAACCAACTGCTTCCAGATTGTTCAAACTTTGAGCTGGAATTCATCTCTTCTAGTCAGATAAATGTAAAAGTAACTAATCTGCTTCAAAGTCTAACCAAAATGAACACAACTGTATATATTGCTCAGAAAGATCCTGAAAGAACCAAGTGACCCTGGAACACAACACAGTGAATGCAGTACACACAGTAAAACCATTGTAGAGAGGAACAAACACTCATTTATTTCAATTTATTAATTTAGTGACTGTTTGTGGATATTCTTTGACAGTTATGTAAACGAAACGGATGCTGCTAGTCAGCCTTGTTCATCTCTGGGCCGCTCTCCCTCGACCAAACAGACCGTTCAGCTTGTTGGCAAGGCTTTCTGATTGTTGTCAAGGCTGCCGTGCCACTTGTCAGAATGAATTTGAATCAGACAAACCGCAAAAAAATATGAATGGAGGTCAGACAATTAGGTCACTGTTTCCAAAACATGAGAATTATGAGAAAAACTGTTTTAAGGCTACTAATAGTCCTCCCGACCCTCGAAAAAAAATCCTTTTAAAGATAAATGAAGTCCCAATGAAAGCGCTCTATTCATTCAAACTTAAAGGATATGACTGTTATTTATTGCGTCTTAAGCTATATTCAAAATTGAAGCATGAACAAAAACCAAAAATTACATAACCAGAGAAGGCTTCAAATCTGTTCCAATAACACTGCTGGTTGTTTTTTTAGCGCGAGGCTCATTTCTGGGGGAAGTGCGCTTCACGTGAAGGTAATAAATGGCGTTTCCTTTTCTAAAGCTCCTCCACAGCAACCTGAGTGGATGACAACGGCTGATAAGGTTAAGTAAACAGCTGGGTTTATCCGCCGAATGCCGCAGAGCTACTGGGACTTGCTAACTGCAGTCAGCGCATAGGTCCGGTCCATGTTGTCTGTAACAGCTCACTCTGAAAAGCCCTTCAGTCCTGATAGTCATCGCAGCCGCTGCATATCACCGTTTACATCTCTCGGTGGAATCATCGGTAGAGTAGTTTACTTTACTTTATATTACTTAAGTGGCTGTTGTAGAGGGATTTTATTGGAAAGCAAATTTAGTCCACTTGGGTATTGAGGTGTGTGAACTTTGGAAAAAAAAAAATTATTATTATTTCTGCTGAGCACATTGGAAGCTGCTTGACTTCCTGTACAGCTGCCCAGAGCAGACAAACTGAGCCCTGCTAAAAGAGAAGTGCATTTAAGTTGCACACAATCTTGCATCAAGGCTTAAGACATAAATGTGATGAATAAATGAAATTGTTTTTTAAACTGAACTTATTGTCAGACTTGTTTCCACTAGGAAAACAATACATGTCCCTGCAGGGCTAACATAGGTCTACCAGGGGTGGAGAGGGATGTGAGAGGTGGAATACCAAACTTCATATTTGCCATCAGATGCCCCCAGTAACTACACAGCTCCCCTTTAAGGAAAACTATTTTCTTTGATTATTGGCAATACTGGGTTTATTTGGGTTATAAAACATTCATAAATTGGGCTTCTTGGCAATAATTGAACCTTAATGGGATGAAATGCAACAACTTGTCAATCCTCGGCTGGATCATTTTAAAGCCACAATATGTAACTTTTCATTATTTGCACCCACTTAAGTCTCTTCAAAAACAGCATTCCTGTGAACTCACATGGCACTGCTTTGTCTCAATATCTATCTACGTATACTTTGGCAGGTAAATCACTCATTTTTGATACTCTTATGCTGAGCTAAAGAGTCCATTACAGGTGGATCAACAGGGAGAAAATAGCTTTTTATATTGACTTCATTAATTTGAAGGGAAGCCCTTGCTGTTCCAGACCTATAGGTATTTTACTCCACTGAACAAGCTGGACCTCTTTTTTCATTTTTACAGCAGATATAGAAAACTTGTCATGCAATATTGCACAAAAGGTCAAGTAATCTGTGCCGTCTCTGTGGAGTTCAGGATAAAGTTAAACATTTCACAGCTCAGGCTCACACACACACACTGTGTGTGTCTGTATAGATGACCCACTCTTACTCCTTCTGCTGCTCTCTCTCAGGTCAAACAAACTAAACTATCCATCCATCTCAAAAAACTGTGGTAATAAAAGTTTCACTGTAGCATCAGAATGTCTACTCTGTAAATTTGGACAAATATGAAAATTCTGAGTCTATTCCCAAAACATAATATGGTCAACTTTTGGCCAGTGGCCCATTTTATACTCAACTGAGGTTCTTGCAGTAGCATTGAATGTTGAGAGGCCAGGTTTGAGAGATAAAGGTATCGTTTTGTGTTTTGAAATTACTCTGTGGCAATAAAGCGCATATGGAAATCATCGTCTGTTGCACAAGATGAAAAGTCTGCAAAAGCTCAAGACTCAATTTAACAGTGTTCCTCTTAACCAAGCTTTTACTTAATGGTAATGTTAAGTTAGTTAAGATCACACTAAACAAGATGGAAGGGACCAGAGTGTATCGAAACCATCACTGTGACCATGAGCAAGCTAAGACATGACAGAGTGAGACCAAGTCATGTCCAAGACCAGGTCATGACCCACAACATCTCAGGAAACAGATGTAAAATTCAGACAGACCAGTCCCTGGTCAATGACAAACTCATAGGTGCTCATAGGTCAGACAGACCAGTCCCTGGTCAATGACAAACTCATAGGTGCTTTACTAGTGCGTTCTGAAGAAGGCAGGAAGGAGTTAGAGAGGCTTTTAAGTCGAGATAGAAATGTTAGAAGTTTCAAACCCAGTTACAGGATTGAAAGAGACATTCAAATCAGTTGTGGGTTTGCCTTTTCTTCATTTAAAATTCAGAGTGCTCTATCTCTGTGGCAGAGAGAGCACGGCATAAAAAGACTTGGAGATGACACCAAGCTCCTTGAAGATGGTCTAAAAGCAGGCAAATGAATTACATTAAAGGAAGACCTTTATTCTGTTGTCACAAGGCCTCTGTGTTCTATAAAAAGAAAAAACTTGGGAAACATATCTTAATCTCTGCTTTACAGAAACAGAGTGGAATGGGATTCTGGGAATTTACCAATCTCATCAATTCTAGTACTTAGAGAAAAAAGTATTTGATTGGCACGTGTTTTTCATTTGCACATACAGTATAATGGTCATTTGAACACTGCACACTAAAAAAGTAGTTATATGAAGCATAAAGAAACCTTGAACTTTGCTCAGTCCTACATTTCCAATCCTTTCAAACTCCTCAATATTCTCATCGCTACTTACTAAACGTATTCATTTGAGTCCATTAATCGGCACAAGTCGTGATTGATTCCTTTCCCATCATGTGCCATGTTGCTTAATACTG
Source organism: Rhyacichthys aspro (assembly GCA_036850595.1). Classification (NCBI taxonomy): domain Eukaryota; kingdom Metazoa; phylum Chordata; class Actinopteri; order Gobiiformes; family Rhyacichthyidae; genus Rhyacichthys; species Rhyacichthys aspro. The sequence goes on from CM072159.1 coordinate 7,790,008, forward strand.
GGGTGGGTCAATGACAAACCCACTATGCCCTTGAAAATAAAAGTGAATTCCATTGAAACACATGAATACAAAATGGGATGTTGCTAGATAGATATAATGTTGCCATCAGCATGAGGAGCAGAGAAACATGACATGAAACTCTGACAGTGGATCATTGCTAGATCACACTGACACACTGAAAAGCAGCCAGTTGTTGTAGAGTAGAAGTTAGAAAGAGGGAGGAAGGGAGGGGCAGTTTGGAAGGAGGCTCAATCCTAGAGCTCTGACTGTGAGAAAAGACTGTTACACTATCTTCACAGAGTCCTGGAACAAGAAGGGATTTTATCTCTGGGTCTTCAGGGACCTCAAAAGGCAATAGACAGTTATTTCTCCGGCGCTGAAGCTAAGAAGCAGTGTAGAGATGTACTAAAAAAGATCAATCAGTCAATCTTTATTCATATAGCACTTTACAACAACCAAAAAGGGGATGAAAAATTAAAAAAAGAGAGAGAAACATTTGCAGCAGTCCCAGAAGCACTGTAAAATATCTAGGTAAAATAATAATATACAGAAATAAAAACATAAAACAAAAAATTTGAAAGCATCACAGTGCTACAAGGTGTTAAAGGCCAGTCTAAACAAGTCTTTGACCTGGATTTAAACAAGACCAGTCTAAACAAGTAACGTGTTCCAAAGTTTGGGATCTGTACTAGCTAATGAACGATCGTCCCATCGCTAGGATTTGGGACAGTGACTTAAAATTTCAGATATGAAAAATGGACCACTGAGAAACAAACATTTGCATTTTTAAAACAACACAATATCAAACTTGCTAATTTTTCATCCATAAGAGACCATAAATCTCTCAATGAGCATTCAAACTTCTTTGACCTTCATTGCTTTTATCTTTACTCTTCCTTCCTGAGCTGTTCTATGTCCTTTTCTACTGTCTCTTCAGCTCAAGAGAGACTCCAGAGACATCTTTTCACTCCACTTAGCAGATGTTATTTTACTAGTTAACAGACATGCACTGGTATAATCAATGCTACTGCTACATTTGTTTAAATTTAGTATGCTGCCAAAGAAACACGTTCTGTCAGAGATATGAACTTTACCACAACACCGGCAGCGCTAACTCTGGGGGGGGGGGTGGAGTTGGGACTGGGGACTGGCGACGGGTTGTTTACTCCCAAACCCTGCATACTGCATTTATAAAGAATGAGCTGAAGGGAAGGGACAACCCAGAGCGACAAGAACACAAAGCCCAAACAAAACACAAACAGAGTCCCATTGTGGTAAGCCTCCGTCCCACCTTTTCACACTCCCATTTCCACAACAAAAACATCCACAGTGCTTTCGAAGGCGGCGCTGGGCGGGTCACAGGCAGAAGAACGCAGTGTAAAAGAAAAACAATATATAAAGTGTTTCGTGACTTCAGTGTTCTGCCTTCTTTCAAAGCCACAGAGAACAAACCACTATCAAAGGGGAATCGAAAGGCAAAGGCATAACTTAGTGATTGAACAGCAGAGCACAAAGAGAGGGGAAAATAAACCTTCAAAGAACCAGAAAAGACCTGCAATGATCTGAGTCTATCTGGGGTTATAGAGATGTCTTAGAGAGATGTCTCAGAGGTTGGACTATAGGTCAATAAAGTTGGTTCAAAGAAGGATGACTATAGCCGTCACAGGTGGTTTTAAACTTTTAAATCCACATTTTTGAGATCCAGAGTGATCATTGGTCAAAAAGAAATGTAAAACAATATAACAGTGTTGACTGAGTATTTGACTACTTTAAATATTGTACAGTTGTCCCTCGCTATAACACGGTTCACCTTTCGCGGCCTCGCTGTTTCACAGATTTTTTTTTTAAGTGCAATTTTCCATGTTTTTTTTTTACAGTGTATGAATGCGCATTGTGTTCTGCGTCCTGATTGGTTAAGGGACTGTAGACCACTGTCAATCAATCTCCTCCGTGCCGTGTCTCCTGTACAGTACAGAATGCGTTCGGCTTTGCCAAATTGACATAAACGTTCGATGCTAGCAGTGTGACTCTGAAGTGCTGTATGTTTGCAAGTTTTCTCCCCGACAAAACCCACAATGTCGACGAAACGTTCTGCACCGACAAAGGCACCTGCGGTCGCACCCAAAAGACAGAGGAAGATGCTAAGGTTTGCACTTTGAGAGTGTTTAAACAAGAGAGAAATGTGAGAAAATGTTAATGCCTGTCTGAGAAAAGTGTATAAAGTCTGTGGTGAGGGCTTTTACAGCCTTAAAACATATATAATAATTGTAAAAAATAAAGCTGACTACTTTGCGGATTTCGCCTACTGCGGGTTATTTTTAGAACGTAACCCCCGCGATAAACGAGGGACCACTGTATTACACATTGATTAGCTCACAAACTATCAGACTTTATACAGTGTTTATGTGCTGCCCATAAGGTGCAATGAAAATAGTAAGACGTTTAATTCAAGCAATTGCAATTGACGGAAGACAAGATGAAAGAGTTCCTCTCATCTACATTTTTTTATTATGTATATCTAACACTTTATCATCAGGATTCATGCCTTAAGCCAACATTCCTTGGTTATCGTCAATTCATATCTTTTAATTGGTGATCATTGAGTTACAATGATCTTATAATGATCATTCATAAATCAAATGGATTTGTGCACCTTAATTCAACTGATGTAGCAAAGAGATAGATCAACCATGTCTTCATTCTAGTTCTTCTTGACCTATGGGTCTCGGTAAAGGTGCATTGTGTAAAATCTTGGAGTGTACATTATACACCTGTAAAGCTCCAGTTTCTTTTCTTCATATATTTGTTCCTACTGCTGCCCAGAGAGGACAAACTGAGCACTGCTAGGGGAAAGCACATTTTGGTTTCTGTTTCAGCATGATATTTATTATTTACTACAGAGACACATTCTTTTATAAAGGTTTCTGTCGTTTATGATTTTTTAATGATTTTTATGATGATGATGAGTATTATTATTATTATTATTAACTATGTGACAGTTACATTATTACTATTGTGATTATTATTGTTATTATTGACATATTTTAACAATATTAACATGAATAAAATTATTGAGTGAAATCCCCATCAGACCAATTTCAACTGGGTTTTCTATATACAACAGCATGTCTCTGCAGGGCTATCTTTAATTTATAAATGATGAGGTTTAAAAGCAAATTAAAGAGAAAGAAAGTAAGAAAGAAAAAAAAGAATGAAAGAACAACAAAGTTAGTTCTCAGGTGTCAGTAGCATTATAACTTCAGCTAAAATGTTTGTACTGTATTCATCTTACTTAAATAAATCATAAATTCATACAAACAAGCCAAGAATTCTCATAATTCGTCCTGACAATGCAATACTCTACCTTGGGTTTTCCACTTGGTTTTTTTCTACAGTGGCCTATTTCCTGTTACAATGGAACATAATAGTTGTTTTGCGTGTTTGGGGGAAGCACCTATGTAGCTCATTGCATCCTCTTTCCACCACACCCCCCTGTCAGGGCGAAGCGGGGGTGACTTTGAGCGGGAGATTTAATGTCGCTGCCAGTAGCGATGCGTCTGATGACAGGGCGCCGCCTCACTCCTCGTACATCACAAAGACAAATGGACAGGAGCAGTTGGGCGCAGACAGCACTCAGCCATCCATCTCGGCTGTAATTATGCACGAAGCCGCTGACATGTCTTGCTCCGGCTCTTCCTACTGGGGAAGACCGACCGGGACCTGGGAGACTGACTGGCTGGAGCTGCGACCACCTCATTTCAAATACATAATATACAATGGGTCTTTGTGGCTAGGTTTATGGCCTGGGGAACAGGAATGTTGTTTTATAAATGACGTATTTGGTTGATTTGCTTGACTGTTGGTTTTGAAACGAGCAGTACTACGGAGTTAAATGCTCACGGTTAAATTCACCCACAATTATCAATTTGTAGGTGCATCATTATTTTCTCTAACAAACGCATAATGTCTTTTCACAACTTTTTACAGAAGTCATAAATAATTCTAGCTACATCTTCCTAAAGTAACAGTATGCTAAAAGAGTAGCCAGGATGTGAACTATTTAAATGTTTAAGATAATCCAAATCATTGTTAAACTGTTAAAATGATTACAAATGAACATTTTTACCACTAGAGGGAGTCTTGAGCTGCCTCTACCACAACCTCATAAAAATAATGTATTGTGTGTCTCTGGCATGAAGGTATCTGGGTTAAGCTGCGTTAGCCTTGCAACTTGCTATCAGTGTTTTATAAGAGCTGGATCCCAAGTTAGTCATGGCCACCATTGATTCTTAGAGATGCTAATTGGTGCATGTGTTAAGGATGTTTGGCTTCCAGGTTTCTTTCCGTGTTATGCAGCACAAGAGCTAGTGTGTTACGGATTTCATGCATTCGGACTTGCATTTAACCTTCCGTCACATTCCAAGTGACCAGTTCTGACAGGAGGAGACTAAAGTTTAGGATGCAAAGTTATGGTGCCGTGTAGACGTTAGATGGAAACCTCTTATTATATCAAACTCTAGGGCAAAACAACTTTTTGGGAAACATGGTATTTTTCACTGCAATAACATGGCCACTACTGATATTGGTAAAAGGGAAGAGGGGATGGTCCTACATGAAGTTCTTATAGTACATCCATGATTGCAGGGACCTAATCAGACACACTGCAGTCCCCTGTAGTTTCTATTTCTTGTTGACTTTTACCATGCATTTAGCAGGTGGCAGTAATAACAAGAGTCAGCTAACAACTGTAAGAGTAATGGCACTAAGTAAAACAGTTGCTGTGTTAATGGCAGCTAATTGCATCTAAGTGCAACATCTTACAGTGTGTGCCTGACCTCAGCCAACTTCAGGCAACAGTGAATAAAACAGAGTGTCACATAGCGAATAAAAGAAAGCTATTGTGACATAAGACGTGACATAAAATAAACTGGTAAGTTGAGGAATAAGTAAGTTGAGACAAACATAACTTTTTTTTTTTTTAACTAACCCATTCTGGGTATTTTCTGTACACTTGTACCTCAAGGTTGATTGATTGGAGTTCAGTTTTGAATGCAAAACCATATATACGCCCCCAAACATCCCCTGAAGTGCAAAAACAAAATTCGACCAAAAGCACTGAATTCTGTCTAATAAACTCATGCTGTAACCTTGGATTTCAACCAGTAAAGTTCTGCTTACTTTATTCCAGTTGTAAAGGGAGTTGTACCATTTTAATGTCGACTTTAATGGGTTAAAAAAAAGAATCCCCCAACGTATCTTTATATCCTATGACACTTTGCTTTATCCGAGTGTGAAAAATGATCTGTTTTCATGCGGAGACTCATGCAGGAGACAAAGAGCCCCTTGCGGGGCCCCTTTCTCCCTCATGTGGAGTGTACTGTATATGTGACAAGGGGGTTTAAAGCCTCCCGGACGGGCAGTTTTTACAAGGCTGAGAGTCTGCGCCGCAAACTGAGGCCTACACTTGTGCACACACTGCTTCCTCTGTGTGCTCATTCACTACTCTGAGCTGAGTGGCCGTTTATACGTCTTCTGTCACGTTTTAGAGGAATTTTCCATATGTCCGCTGCATGTGTGATTTCCCCGTTGTCAGTTTGGCTGCTCCCTGTCCGCGAGATGTTACACAAGAAACAATGAGCAGACACTAAGCAGTCACAGGGAAAAGGCATAAGTCAAACACTATAGGAATTTAAATAGAATCCCATAGGGTCCAATTCTCTGCACACAAGAGCGTCTGGAAAAGAAGAAAGAAAGTGGGTTAAAACTCTGTCAGGCTGTTCTGGACTCCATCCCACTGTGGAAAACATGATTAGGTTTTTTTTTTTTTTTTTTTTGCCCAAAAGTCCTTGAACACACGTTATTGTTCCTCTGTATTAGAACTAAGCTGCTTTTTTCCCCCAGTATTCTTTTGAAATACAAGAACAAAGTGGGCATGATGTGAAATCTTTTTTTTTTTTTTTTTATCTTTGTACAAATTCAAGAGATGCTGCAGAACTGTAAGTAAAGGTAAGTAAGTGGGCAGAAAATATGTGACAGATTCAAATACATTTGATTTAGGTTGTGGTTTTGAATGAGAAGTGGGTGGATGTGGAAACAGAGATGGCAGAGATTTTGAAGTGTTCAAAGAAATGCCTGTGAAAAATTACAAACCAGAACCTAAATATGCAATGTTTCCAAAAAACTATTATAAGGATGACATATTGGTACAATGTAGATGGGGATTCTAGGCAGAACTGAATTTTTACCATGGTAGCCCTGCAGACAGAAATGAATTAACTTATACAATTCTGAAAATAAAATATTTCACATAAATATTCTTATACTTCATGCTCATGTTGTCCTCTTGGGCAACTGTAGGAACATAAACAGGAGTAATGAAATTTAACAAGGCTTTATGGATGTTTAAATATCTTTTGATTCTATGATAGATAAATGCAAAAGACTATTTGATTATACACAACTGAATACAGTTTAAACCATTCTGTTCTGTTTTGTTCAACTGGATACCAAGAAATCTTATACAATTAAGGTCAGGGAGGGCCTACTCCAGGGCTTCATATAATATTCAAAGTCTCATGATACAAAAAGTCTACAAAAAAAAATACATAGAATGTTGTTATACTGTAACTTAATGCCTGGATGTCACCTAAAGAGTCAAATGTCATCTTTCCTTCAGGATCTCATAAATTGCAAAAATCGCAATGGCAATATCTATTACTTAGTGCTTAGAGTGAATATTACTATTTCACATTTCCAGCTATCTGTGGAAAGAACTAAGAAAAAAAAAAACTAAGGAACTAAGACATACACAGACAGACAACCATTCACTCTCAATGCAATCTCAAAACATGTAATACTTAACCTATAGGTATGTGTGTTTATGAGCGATGGTAGAAAAAAAAATCACATGAAAGACATGATTATTGGTCTTGATCAGACGTTGTTTTTGTTGTTGTTTTTAGTTTCTTTTTCTTTTGTTTTTTTGTTTTTTGCTTCTTTTTTTTTTTTTACACACTAAACAAGAGGTTTTCCGCTATTGCAATTTTAAAACGTTATATACCAAAATTCTGGGTTGCATTATTTTATTTTATTTTTTAATTTTTTTAGTATGCCCAGTGTTGGAATTTTATTCTGAAGTAGACGTGTCTGTAGCTATATCTGTAGGCTCATTTGATGTTTTGTTTTTTTAGGTTTGTTTGTTTTTTTCATATTTGAGCCACAGGTGAGACCACTCATGGCTTGCACCTGGGGCATATGCGTCTGACGGACCACCGATACACTACCACTATAATGCATTCTTTTATTGTTCATCATAAATGCAATAAACACTTGAAAAATAAGTTAAATTATGCAAGCAAACACACTTCTCGGTAAAGCAAAGATGAAAACAAAGGACTGTCACGCCTTATAGGAAACATCTACAGCCTTTTACAAATTTCATTGTTTTCCGACAAATGAAATCATTAAAAGGAATAAAACCTACTCGCTCACAGCAGGCGGGCAGCAGTGGCCTCCCTGACTGCATCCACCACAGCACACAGGCCCACGTATACAATTTTTTTTTTCATCTCTCAGAATTAAATATTCTCTCTCATCCTCGGTGTGCAGCCATAAGCGCCTCAGGTTGGGAGGGGGAGGAACGGAATAGAAAGCGTTTTTATTCCTCCCCCTCTTTAGGAAACTGGATGTATTTAAATATAGACACATTAAAGAAGAAAACCCCCAACAGTGAAGACAAGGAGAGAAAGAAATCACTAAGACCAGAATCCCACTCTGAGAAATCACATTAGGAGAAAACGGTTGGAGGTGAGGAAAGAACCGAGAGGTACTTAGATGAATGGATTGGCGAGTTTGGAAATGTTGAATTATTTACAGCAAAGTTGATGCATTTGTAGCTTAAAATCTGAACCATTGTTTGTCATTTTATCAACAATAAAAGAAAACGTTCATGTAGCATTGTCTATGCACTTAAGAAATACTTTATGCACAATTTGTCATGTACCAGCTTTCCCATTACCATGCTCCATTCCATATATTGTAGACCATATTTACAGATCTCCAAACACTTTTTTGCCGCACAAACCCACTGGATGATGTTAAAACAATGCAATAACTTTAACTATTACTGTAAAATGTACAGATTTTTGCCACAAATCTGTTCATTTAACAGATCTCAGTTATTCCATTGTTTTATCAACATTAAACACAAAACAAGCATTGGAAGGGTGAGTTTGAATTTATGTAGTAACTAACAAGCTCCAAAGAACCATGACTCTTTCAGAAGATAATCTAAGTACGCTATAACTGCTTATGTATCTGCTGTTTACCGGTAATAAAAAAATAAGGCATGGCAAATTAATTGGGGACTGAGGACAGTGGGGGTATGGTCTGTTTTTGTGTTTTAACAGATATTTGTTGGGACAGGGAGTGTGAAAATGTGACAATACCAACTAAAAAGGAACACATGTTCACTCTAAGCCTGAACCAAACAAAGGATAGTTTCACTTGACAAACAGTGGTGTCACGTTGAGTTTTCCAGCCTCATATAACTGGGTTTTTTTTGTTTTTTTTTTACCAAACTTTGATCAAATGGTGCTTACTTATTTACTGACTTAACTGTTTCTCACTGTTCAGCGTTAAGATTAGTCCATTAGCTCTGATTGGAAAAAAAACCCAATATCCTCCCTGTTCAAATTATCTCTGCACTGCACTCTGTTGCTGACTATTGTTTACGTCCACTGTCCATTGTTCAGCGTCTTTTATTGATCAGGTCCGGATGTGGAAAGTTCAGCATCAAGGTTCCAAGTCTCCAGACCCAAATGAATGAATGAATGAATAAACAAATAAATAAATAAATAAATACATTCTTCCTATCCAACACCAGAAAGATACTCATCAAAGTTTTGGTAAAAAGAAAACTCATTTTTTGGTGGAAAAAACAAAGCAAGGAGGCAACAGACTGTAGTCCTTCAGCTTGCATTAAAGAGTTGGGGATGACCTATCACATTACATAATTCATACATAGAGCTGGTGAATAATGAATGTTTCTGCCCCAGTTGATGTGATGCCAGAGGTGTAACAGTGCTCCTGTGTCCAGCTTCACATCTCTGCAAAACAAACTCTGGGCCACAGGTTGTGTTTCTGTGTTATTCTACCCTTGTGACATGTTTTTATCCCACAAAAAAAGAACCTAATGAGACGACAATATGACAGCATGCCATTTTACATTAACATCCAAGAATGAAGACATTTTCTCCCAGTGTGGAAAATCATGAGGAGAAAATCAGCCTCACAAAAACAGCACCATCTTCAAACTGCGTGGCTGTTCCCATTGGACAAACTGTCCACGTTAATGTTTTATCAGGCCTTTTGGGCTCATTCATCAAGCAGCTTTGTGCGGCTGCCAGTGAGGCAGCAGGCCATGGGAACCCAGAGTTTCTACAGCCCGCAGATACTTACACATACAACTGGATGAACACATCAGACTTTGTTATTAAGAAGCCTCTAGTAATAAAAGTCTAATGTAGTATTTAGAGTAAAATGTGTTTTAACAATGAGCAGAAACATTGATAGGCTTGTTTGTGGTATTTCTGAGAAAATGTACATGTCACAATGAACCAGTATTAAATTGTCTTAATAGTTACGTTTTAGAGACATACATTATCATGCTATTGTGTAATGATGAAATAATAAACAATGTCACTAACTGCTAACTACTAACTAGAAAACCAAAACCTAGCCTGCTTTTGCTACAGTCTACTTTGGAAAAAAAGATTATATATTTATTTGTAACGGAGGAAAGACATGGCCTTGTTTCAGTCACAATGAATGGAACAGGTACTGTGTTTGTAAGTATTAAAATGGAAGCTAATATTCAGACACTGGTAAGGTTTGAAAAAACTGCTAAAGACTAAACAAAGACATTCTACAACTTAACACAAGCCTACACTTAATTCATCGTTGGGTCAGATGCCAACAGTTTTAACACTGAAATCCCTTGCACTTCCTACATTTTATGTAACTTCAGTTTTTCTTGATTATTATTTGAAACTTGGGTACAGTGTGTTGTTTTTTTTTTGTTTTTGTTTTTTTGTTTTGTTTTCATTTATGATATAAGATATACTGTAAACAAATTAAACCTGGTTTCTCACAATTTTCAGTTTTTTATAACCTTTTACCAAGGTAAAATCCAAAGATGCACTTTTATTTACTATTTCATATGTGATCAGTATTTGTATTACAGGTGGTGAACTATACTGAATAACGGACAGTCAGAGCAACATAGAAATAGCATCCATCTTCTTCTGCTGGTCCGGGGCCAGTTTGCAGGAATAGGAGTCTGAACAGAGACCCCAGTCATTTCAATTAAAAAACAGGATTTACTTTTTTAAAACTGCAAGAATTGTGGTAGTGACACTATTCAGTCCTGACATCACATCATTGACAACAATGTGTATAGCATGTATTCCATGCCACTGTATACTGACTGACACATGCACATGCTATCATTCAAAAAAACCCAAACAGTTCATTTCTTTGCAGAAAAAAATGCTTTTGCTGCTTGTTTGAAGTGTCTTGTGGATGAAAGACAGTTTGAAAATGTGCCACACTGTTTAAGCTGATGTGTGAACTGTTTTCCAAATGAGATCCAATAGGGGAAATGTGTTTGAGGGAAACTATATTCTGCATCATTGAAAATGGGTAGAAATGTAGTTAAAATGATTGGAGACTTGACCCTAAAGACCTTGCACTAACTTGTTAAAGCAGGAGTCAGCAAGCCAGTTATTAGCGTTGTTAGCGTTGGTGTTATTAGCACCAACTCAACAGATCCCAAAGCAGCCTGGGGCTTCCCATCAGTCCTTGTCACTGCACTCACTTCATTAGTCAGTGTCCAGATGACAGGGCTCTTGTAACGGATACCCCCCCCCTCCCCTGCTGAGAGCCAAGTGTCCTCGCAAACAGGCTCCTGACCTCCACTGCATCTCTGCTCCTTCAGTGCTCAAGAGTGGGGGTATAGTCCAAGAGTTCGATGAGGGTCCACAGGCCGCAGGGCACAACCAGGCCAGGGCCAATCGATTCTGGGCAATCCTGACCTGGCCCTGACCCCGTCGCCGACAACGAAGTTAGCCAACTCCAGCAGACTATGGTGAAGTGGCAGATATCCCAGAAAAAAGGATCAAAATGGAGTCTGGGGCCCAGTGAAGGAGAATAGGATGCCCAGCAGTGACATGTTAATCCGCTTGGCTGACGACTGGGAGTATAAGGGGATGGAGAGGTTGGAAAGGCAGACATTAAATGATGAAAAAAAGAAGTTCTTGGCAGCTTTTTGATGTGTGTGCCGTTTGATTGGGTCTCGCTGCTGGCCTATTTAAATGACAGCCGCTCTGTCGATGCTGAGGTATCTGTCCGACACCAGGACGTGTGATGGGTGATCACACTTTGATGTTGAGGCTTGGTCTGGATTTGCAACGTGATGCGGTGGTCACATTTTTAATTTCAAACATTGTTTCTGTGGCGGTCTTTATATACAAATTCACTGATGAGCAATTTGGTGGAATTCAGGGACTAAGATAAATTTACAAGATATACACTTCAGGATGTACACTAAACACTTAAGGCCTATACAACACAATTTACTTGGGGCAAAAACATGGCGCATCCTCACATATCCACTGTAGTGTGTGGAGCAGACTAGTTAGGGTGTGTGCAGCTAATACTACACTGATTACATACTAAGAAGACGTAGTGATGGATGTCTGCTCTGCTTTCAGATAGAATCCAAAAAAGTACTAAATGCAAAACTGAATGAGAAAAGAATGGTAAAAACTACACAAGACAGAAAAGGCCGTTCTGTGATAATCCTCAAATTCCCAAAAGCAAATACATCATGAAATTCTATGTTGTTCTTTTTTCCTACACCTATATTAGTATGATGTGTACATTAAATAATAGATGATCATCTTTTGTGTAAATAATGACATTGTAATAACAACATACACCAAGCAAGTTTGTTCTAGTTATTTATTTCTAGAGGTATGACATTTTACAAAAAAATGTATTTAAAGGAGCAGCACTGAAAAACTCGATAGGCCTCATTATGGATGTGGACAACTAAAAGTAATAATTATATTGTTATCCAATTTATTGATATGTCATTTCATCAAATAAAAAAATACATTTTTAGGCTTGAGATTACTACTTTTTTAAAAATTGGCAATAAAAAGGTGGTTGCAATGAATTGGGATATGCTTTGTGCTGATTTATATGTCTTTTTTCCCAACTGTCAGAATTAGGTTGGGGTGGTGGGTGGGGCATAAAACCTAGGCATGTCAAGGTCACCTCCTAAGTTCAGGCATTAATAGCATTTTCAGAAAAAAATAATTATGTTGCCTTGTTAAATGTTAAAATCAGAATCATCCTGTGTTGTCATTTTGATTTAATTTGCAGTTGATTCATTCAATTTTACTACATTTTTAAACTCCATCAATGTTTAGTACAGTTTCCATGGCACTTCACTTTAGTATTCCACTCTATTTTAAACAGCCTTCTATTTGTGGTCTGATGTGAGGCTGTTTCTCATGAATCATGTCAGATATGTGGCATAATATGACATTTTAATATTTATCCATTTTAAATACTGGTCTCTCGATGAATAGATCACATATCAGTGTCTGCACAGGCCAGATGTTTGAACCAGAGCAAACAATAGAGAGCGGGATCCGGAGTGACACTGAATACAGTACACAATACATCCCACATGTTGACAGCCGTTACATTAGAGTGATAGACCCATACATCACAGAACACAATGACCAGCTCCGCCCACTGAGGACTTCCATATGCTGTGTTTGACAGAGCAGACTGTACTCAGGATGGGAAATAAACAGGCTTTGAAATATAGTGCTGTAGTCAAGACCACACTGACCAAGACCAGGTCATGATTGAGATGAGGGAAGGACTTTTAACCACTGGATTATCAAAAATGGCCTTTTCACTATGTTTCCAAGGGAACAAGAAAAGTACTAATGTGAAACATGGTTACTTAAGTGACATCAGAAAAAGTGAAGCAATGCTATGGCTTAATCCTGAATTCATCCTGATGTCTAGCTGCTATGTTCTGAACCAACTGAAGGCTATAGGGTTTCAGACCCACTTCACTGGCCAGGCATACCATGTTTATCACAGTGGCAGCATTATGTAACACACAGTTATTGACGGTTGTCGATGTCTCTCTAGTACAGACAGCTTTTCTAATACCCACAAGCATGAAGCACATAGTAAAAGCCAAGAAACAACACACAACTCAGCGAATAAAACAAGAAAGTTGCTAGATTCACTGCTAAATGCACAATACTCCACAAAACAAAACCTCAAACCCCAAGTCTCAACAACCTTATTCACTTTTTTTTTCTAAAAGGGTTCTAATAAACAGAGCAGTGTTTATGATTATCATACCTTATCATGTTTTGACTTCCTGCAGTCACATGATGTTACTGTGATGCGTCTTCTTAGCTGATTTATACAGGTGGTAGAACGACAGTATCCCCTGTAGTCTGACTTCTGTAGAACAGTATTCCAGGTGTGAGGCAGCATGTGGTCTGCCACACTCATCTTGGTTTACTGTCCTCTGGGCTTGTTCCGAATTGCAGGTTCATAGCCTTCAGATGGTTCAAACTTCCTGCTGGCCTTTGTTTGTTAAGCTAAATAGACACCCTAGTCAATGCAGAACAGTACAACTTGTGGCAATGATAAAAAACAAAATGCTGCATAAAATGTAATGTGAGACGAAGTGTCATAACAGTTTTATGAACAAGATGAATGATTAATAGACACATCACTTTAGGTCGGAGAGAGGGGAGAATCACACACTGCTCACAGGGATCAATGGGACACATCAGCAGCATGTCAGGACACCAAGATAACTGTTTGATCACCAAAAACTACACACTGCACTTTTAACACTAGTATCAGCTGAGACAGGCTCTACATTCTTCTTAATGGTTTTCTCTTTAATTCCAAATCTTCATCCATTCTCTTGACCCTTTGTGCTGCATTGCATTATCACTACATGGGAAATCATGCATATTAAGCTTCGTTGCTGTCACTCACCGCACAATGTCCACTGTGCTCTGCCAGGCGAGAGCGAAAGGACATTAGAAGCATGCGAAACAAGATTTGCATAAACACTGCTCCTTTGCCATGTATTTATTTACTCTCTAGGCTGGAAAAATGGATTAAAAACACCGTCTGAAGGAGATGTCCCAGCGGGTGTGTGAGACAGGTGTTGTTAGCGGGGCCGAGACTTAGTGACGACATTGCTGTTATGAGGACTTAATGACCTCATGGTGCTATTAGACGTGTTTGCGGAGGGGGGATAATTGGGGGCATATGAGCAGGTTGCGCCTCACCTCGAGTTTAAATCATTATGTGGCTAATGCGCTCATGACATCAGTGTTTTTTCTATTAGTGAGGTGGTTAACGTGGGAGGGGGGAACGGGTCTCGACTGAACAATTTGTGATCAAACACTCAGCAGTCAGAGGAGCATATCTCTGCCGCCTACGACACCAAAGTAAAAGCTGTTTACAGAGAAAACAGGGCGTGAGTCATCAAGATGTCTGTTTGTATTGGCTTACGCATGTGTTTATATTCTGGCGAGCTATCTTTAAAAACTTTAAAACTGCCAATGAAATGGGGAAAGAATAGTTCATTGTAAATTAAGCATGTTGTGTGTCATATTTAAATCACTAATGTGAGGTTTAGTCCACCTTTGTCATTATTTATGGTGACAGTAGAAATCAGAAAAACAAAATCAATAAAAAAAAGTTTATGAATTTGCCTCAAATTATCATTTATTTTCAGTGGAATAAAGTTTGGGCTGGAGCGCTTATGAGAAATACATATTTACATTTAATGTATATCAAATAAAAGAAGTTGAATGAGGAGTTGTATTATTTCATAAGGATTATGTACCTAGCTTTGGCCACTTGCAATGTCTTTAGCACATGCATGTGGTAAAGTACTGGGCTAATACTTTTTCATCATAAGTTGCATTTTCAATAACAATTTAATCTCGATTTAAGAAATAAGGAAACAGTAAAATTTGCTACATTTTCTTACCAAATTTTGAAAAAAGTTATTTTGAAAGTTTTTTTAAATACTGGATTCAAAATGACATAATTAAACAGTAATATTTTCTAAAACCATAGTAAGTAAATACCTCCCCAGCTGTTTCCAGTTTCAGCGACCAGAAGTAGACAAAACTATTCCATTGCTGAATATGAGACAAACAGCTAATATCAAATAGCAAACTGACAATATGGTATCACCAAAAGTGGTTTAAGTAATATTAGTCTTAATGAATTTTGCAGGTCATTTTTCACCTAATCAAAAAGCTGTTTAACTGAAACTCAGGGAAAGCCAGCATGCTTCTTCATTCATGTCCAGCAGACTCATGGGGCCTATGGGAGCACATTCTGTCACAGACGGTCTAGAACTCTTCCTGCCAAAAAAAGTTCACTTTCTAATTTGCATAGTGTTCTTCAATCCGTTATTTAACATGCTGGAAATGACAATACACATTAACTTTAATGCACACAATTTAAAGGATTTCTGTAAAGAGCTCCACACATGATTTAGAGTGTTCTATCTGCAGAAATAGAACCGTTTCTAGGAAAGAAAAAGTGAACAGCGCCGATCTAAAACTGTGTTTTAGAAGCATTTATTCAGCTGTAAAAGTCGGATCACATAAACTGTTAGCTCTGTTGAGCATTTTACCTTGTAGCTACTACACCCCAGAGTCACTGAAGCTGTATATAAAGTTTTTTAAGACTTGTAGGTCTATAAATGTAAAGACAGATGAACACAGAATAATTCTAGTCTCTTTCCAGATTTATCCAAAATGCCCTGTTTTCAACTTCTCTATACTAGTTGTGTAGTTCATTGACTAAAATTGGCTTAAAAGACATTAATCTTTAGATTTATTGTTAGTACAAATACTCTAGAACTGAGTCCCTATGCTATTTTTTTTCTTCTGTACATAATGATGATACATTTGAAGTGTGCCAGTATGAAGACACTAGAAGACTTCAGGCTTTAGCTGAGGCTTGTGCCGCTACAGTTCAGTGAAGGACGCTTTGCGCTGACAGCTCACCTCCCCCACTTTTCATCTGAAATTTCAATGATGCATTCGGGCAGCTCAATGACAACACGTCTCTGTTCCTGTGTTAAACCTCCCAGCACCGAGCAAACTTCCTTACTAAGCTGCAAATTGGCATTCTGGGACTATCGCTCCACTCATCTTGAACCAGTGTTTGGATTTTGAAAGGCTTCTGAAAACTTTTTTTTCTTACTTTGTCATTGCAAGAAGGCAGGGACTTTAAAAACTTTAAGAAAAAAGGGTACCTTTAATGTAGCATATTGTGCAGAGGGAATAAATGTCCTATTTATTAATTGCTGTGTGTACAGTCATCAGGTTTTACAGTGATTCATTACTGGAGAAGACACCTAATATCATTTTGTTCAGAAGTTGAAGTCTTGTTTCCCAGTCAACTGGACAAAAGTTGGTTTCTCTTTGTGAGACATGATGTCAGAGTTTACATTAAGTTATTGTCAATATGTGCTGTTCCATCTTGAACCAAATATATAGCAATAGTTAAAAAAGCAGTAACTTTTACCATTGGTCTATTGCATGATCATTTAAGGTCCTCTTATCATCTGTTGTGGAGGGTTACATGGTACAACTTTCAGCTCTGACTCCAGTGTTAGACTAAAGCAATAGCGTAATTATCTCTGCCTCATTACACATTGTGTGAATGCATTGTCAATATGTATCCCCGTTTCACATTGCTTCAGATTCACTATTCTCAGGTTATCTTTTTTTTTTTTTTTTTTTTATGTGCGGTTTCACTGTAAAAAGACATATTACAGTATGTTGGTAGCAATTACTCCCTTATTCACAAGCTGCACGAATGCAAATGCACGAGCATGTATTTGATCAAAGCTTTGAGAACAGACAGATTATTGTTATCTAAGTGTTAAAATCCTTGATAATAAAACCTAGACGACGTCTTAAGGTCTTGTTTTTTATGACTGAATGAATTTGACAGAATTTTGGAACTGAAAAAAGTTGTCCAGGATTGCATTTGTTTATGTAATTTTTTTTTACATCCTTGAGTATAATTTGCTACTGGCATTTCAAATGATGCCTACAACATTTTTAAAAAGCCTTTGCTTCATCCATATACCAAAGTAGAGTCAATGTCATGTGAAAACTAAGGAAAAGGAAGGCATTTTAAAAATGTGGAGCATGCGGTTAAATAAAATAGATCATACTGGTCAACAATATTGTATTAGTAGTGCTTCATTGTTTCAAACCAACACTTCTTAGATTTGCCTTTTCTTGGAAAAATATTTAAATCTTAATAGTTCCTTTTCTTGCTGTTCCTAATTCTACAACTGCCTAGAGTGGACAAACTTAGCACTGAAGAAATCCACATTCATCGTTCTTTTAGAGCAGTATCTTATGATACATTCACTATACAGCTTTTGTTCACAAATGTTAAAGTTAACGCTTCGTCGGACTGGGTTTGTTCATTGGCATCAGCATGTCCCTTCAGGGCTACCATAGGAACTCACAGACTTATTGAGTGACTTGACCTCATTGGCTAAACAACACATGCTAAAGGTATGCTAGCCCTTAAATCTTGTCTTGTAAAAGACTGTTATAGTTTAGACTCTTTAGATGCTTTCATAAAACTTACAATAAAAATAAAATAAAATAAAAACTTTAACGTGCTATTAATTCCCCTCATGTTTCCACCAAGTAGAAAAACCTAAGTGAAATGTCTGTGTTATACTTGATTAGTTACTACAGTAGAGAGGTGGGATGACGAATGTGGAAGGTTTGCCTACACTTCTTGCTTAAAGAGGTGTGAAGGAGGCCCTGTTTCCCCCTGCAGCGGGGCCTCTTTCTGGGGAAAAGAGGATGAACATTGGTGGGTGTGTGTCGAGGGGAGTGTGGGGGATATTGCTGTGGACGAAGAGGAAGAGACTTAATGAAGGCTTCCCCTTGAAGTCAGAGACAGTGGTAGGAAGTGTCCAGATTTATGGCGCTTTGTAGCTGGGCCATTGTAGCCGCGTCTTCACCGTAGCAGTTGACCAGCAGACGCGAGGGGAGAGTGTGAGAAAAGTTGTAAATCACAGGGGGAGTGTGGCCCAGACACACAAACACACTGCGCTCTTAGTTCACAGGCAAAAAAAAAAAATGTGTGAAGGAAAAGGCTGCTCTCCAGTAGTCTGCTGACAAGATAAAGCTGTTGTGCATGAGCGCTTTGGAGATAGGCCTATCCTGTTCTGGCTTGAACTTTGAAACACACAGGAGCAAGTAATTTATAGGATTCCAAGCTCAATGAATCTATTTAAAACAGATTTATTTAAAATAATCAATGGTCACGTTAAATGTCAAATGAAACACTGAAATAATAAAGAGGTGTCACCGAAATGGTTTATCGTCCACACCTGGATCTCCAGCTGCAGATCAATGGATCACACTGATTATCCAACAATGGTGTTTGGCAAAAGTCCAAATCACTCTCGCCGCATGTGTTCATCATGTAACTTTTCACATGACTCCGACAAATAACGTTTGACTTGTGTTTATCTAAATGTCATAGAGCGCTTGAAGATGATAAGTCTATTAGTTCTTAATAGAAGATGCCACTGATACCATGTAGGTTTATGAGAGCCGCTGAAAAGTCTAGGTTCAGAAGAGTTGTTTCTGCAACATAAACAGATGTCAAATGAGTGCAACAAAAGTCACTTCTGCATGGGATATAAATACAACATATTTTGAAGAGGACCTTAGAAACCTACAAACTTTGACATTAATTGATTTAAAGGAGAGATTTCCCCACTCCATAGAAGCATAATAGGCTGGCAGCTGCATTAGACTAGTTAGTTTCTGGATTGTGCCAATGTCCTGTAAGTTCTTACTATTTCATAAATTCATTTGTGCTTGAGTTTAATGCAATGTAGACAATAAATGCAATATTTTATTTTAAGAAGTGAGAGCTGTGCTGTTTAAACCCAAAACAGCTGTTCCTAATAAACACTAGCTTTTTTTTCTCAGAGAAAAATATACATTTAGCACATTTTTGTCTTGGAATATAACTGTTTATCACAAGAAGAAAGCATATTTCATTTGAAAAACATTTCCGTTCTTTTTTTTTGCCTGAGTGAATATTATCTATCATCCAATCAACAGACTGCAGTGTTTAGCTCCAGCTTTTAGTGGACCACACACTTGGGTCCCCTTTGGACCCCAGGCTGAGGTGTTCCCAAAGTTGTACATTGCACTTTTGGAGAATGCTTTGAACCCCTTTTAGTAATGGAAACGCAGCCATACTGACCCAACCCGAACCGTTCTGCTCCAGTAGAAAGGAGGCTTAAGAGATGTCACTAAAGCAATTTACAATAGAAGCTTCCAAATTCAGCCCTGTCTATATCAAGAGATTAGAGATGTAAGCTCATTTGGCATTGGTGTTTAAAGGCTGGCTGTTGCAAGCTAGTTATGGTACATGTAAAGTAAAGTGATGCTAACTGTAGCTTCTTTGGACATTTGATTTGTGCTCAGTACAACCAAAAGTCTTTTAACCTCCAAAAATTAGCACCTACAACTTATATCATAAATGTATTATTATCTGATTCAATGTGGGCCTTTTGTAAATGATCCAGTATTAAGATGTAAGACTACCAGAACATTCTGTGTGGTTACTTCAGTCATTCCTAAGAAGTTACAGACCAGCCAAGGGTCAGGTAAATATTTCATGAGGTTTACAATAACTGTAACCATGTTAGGATAGTTTAGCTACACAAAGCTATCTAATGGCTCTATTCATTCATTGATGTCTTACATGGTCAGACAGTTCCCCTGCCATCTAACCAGCCTTTTAAAGTTGTTTTCAAGAAAATCTGTTTAGCAAGTTCCTATTAGAAAGTGTCTCAGAGTTCACAATTTTTCTAAGGTGTGCCTGAATCAGAGGGAGGCCAATGGAGCTTGTGTAGTCCAAAGTAATACACATAGGTCTGTTATGAGATGATGGACAATTACATCTGGCCAATGAGTTGATAAATCAGATAACTACAGATCATTTATCATACCCCAAACAATTTTCCTCATAGACCATGATGTAAAAAAAAAAAAAAAACAGTTGGCAAACTATCACCAACAACAAAATCTGATATTCTGCTAGTTCTGTTTTTTTTTGGTTTTTTTTACATTATTCAATAACATGCATTGAGGGTGACATTGAGCTTACTGCATGAGGTGTACAACAGTGAAACAAAGTCAACAAGTTTATTTATACCTCTCCTTTAAAAGAAACACACTATACAAAAACATAAACCACAACCCAGGAACTCTTAAGCACCGTACAATCAATCAGTCTGTGGAAAATAAAGCGTGAATCAATTTTTTTCGAACAGACCTAACAACTAAATTTCCTCTTGAGGATTAAAATGAGTTGAGTGAGTGAGTTGAATGAGTTTGAATTTGAGTACTATACTGTTAATCCTGGGGTCTTACTGACACGATTGTTTCTATGTTTACATTTGCATCTACAGTCTTACGAGGCAGTAACATGAGCTGTAAATGTCCTCTTCTGAGCGTCCCTCCTCACTAAGAGGTTAACAAACACAAAGATCCGCTAAAGCTTGCATTATTCCCATTCTAACTCGGCTTAGATTGGGAATAAGTTGGATTTTAATAATGTATTAAATCTCACATGAGCATTGCCTGACTCAGAGGTATTTGTTCATTTCTGGGCTAGCTGGTCTCTTGCTGTGTTGTGGGTGAGTGTCGCAGTAGGGATCTGGAGGTGTGCATGCAGGAAGCCACACAAGAGGTGTCCTGTTACTCCACTTCAGTCTAATGTTCCTCTCAATGAAATGACTCTCTCTGTCTCTTTCAAGCACCATTGACTCTATTTCCTTCACAGGCGGTCCAAGGATCACTTAATCATACGGTGCGTGTTTAAGTGTGCGGCAGCAGCATGCTTGTGGCCGCTTCAACAAACAACTGTGCAGTAAGTAGCGGAGTAGCCAAAATCTGCACTCAAGTACTGTTATTTACAATAATAATTAAAATAAATAAATGACTCCAGTCTGGTAAATAAGCCAGGCCTGTGAGACACTTCCTTCAACAGCAGTGAAGTTTCACAATCACAGTGATAAGAACAAATACAGAATACCATAATTTGTCATGTATGAAGGGATATGAATAACAAGGTTTCTCTGAGTGCATGTAAACATAACTCACATCTGATATAAAGCTCATAACAGGGATACTAAAATGCACAGATACACACTATCTGAGCTGATCCTGATCTTGTCCATAAACCAGAGCGGTATAGAGGCTATCTGTCCCACAGCTAAAGTTTGAGTTTTGTATCTAAAGTATCTAAAGCTCACCGGCAACTCCACATCAGAAGAAGATTTAAAAAAAGAAAATACAAAAAAAACCCCACACACATTTGGAATGGTCTTGTAAGGGAGCTGTGTATAAGTGAATATACAAAACGAAGTTCAATATACAAAGTTTTAAAAAACAATGGGAAAAAAAAAACCCCCAAAAAAACCTTGTCCATTAAAGGAAACTCCATCTTGTAGGACTAATTGACCTTGAGTAATAAACATTTGCTTCAGCTATAAAAACGTGTTCTCAAAAATACTTTAGACTGTTTAGTTTTTATAAATTTTGAAAAATTAATTTCCATCGTATGCCGCCATTGTTGTTGACATTGCAATGCATTCTGGGTAATGACGTCTAACAGCCGTCGCAATCTCATTCCTCTATAGTAATCCGGTAGCAGTGGACTTCAGTGGACTCGTCCGCAGGCTTTAGCCCATTCAAATCTCCTCTTTTGATCACTTGGAAAGCAGTGAAGACTTATGTCACTGTTCTTGTTGCCCTTCGATTGAAAATTGCAACCAAAAGCAAGGAAGTGCGGCATTGTTTCCAAATAATTGAAAAAGTTGCCCGAAACAATGAAACTTTACCTTGACGTTCGTCTCAGCTGCAAAGTCCCAGAATGCATTGCGCAGGTAAAAAAATGTCGACTTCCATAGTCAGAAAAGGTAGTAAACATATACGATACGAAGTACTTGGGAGTTTTCAAGTGCAACTAACAATGAATTTTAGTAGAATAGGACAATAAGAACATATTAAGCCCAAAAAGTGCTAATAGTCATGGCTCCTTTTAAGTAATTAAGTTATGTAAATACCAGGTTCGAGTCTCAGTTGGGTTATTTGCCCAACGTCATTCCCCATTCTCTCTCACTCCATTTCCTTTCCAGCTACTGCTCCTATCAATAAAGGCCATAAAAATAGTACTTTTTTTCAATGAATACTTAAGTTATAGGTTTGTTGAGTACTTTTACATCAATTGTATTAAAGTAACTGTATTTCATTACTAAATCATTACCTTGCTGACACAATGTATACCAGTGTACTCTTTTCTAAAACAAATTATTCTGCATGTTCATATGAAGCCATCTGTTCCACATCTAAAGCTTGGTCCAATTTGGGTCATGCAACAGGTCAATGATCAAAAAGTTACCAGCCACTCATATTAATGTTTTGGTAAGACCATAAGGGATCTGTGCACAAAAAACTATAAGAAAAAGTGGCCAAAACATTGTAGGAGACTGATAAAATTATACTCAAAACCATAAGATTAAAGTTGGAAGATCTTTTTTACCTCACACTGGTTACTCCATAACAATGGTAAGTGATCACGGCTGGTAAAGTTCACCTCAAAAGCCTTTTGAATCTCACGACAGATTCTTCAGTAGATGAGGCGGTGTCTTGAGCCCACGTGGACTCTGGCCCGGTTAAACCATTCATCGTCGCAAACGTCTGTGAGGCCCCCTTCTCGATGAGTGTGCGCTGTGCCCTTTGTGTACACAAGATCTCGGGCCTCGGCGGGGAATGTTTACCCAGCTGAAGTCCAACTGGGCTGCACTCTCGCTCAGCTGTACTGTACTGGCTGCGAGGGAAGTCAATTACGACACATCTATTGACCAATATCAGATAGGTCCCCGGCTTATCCGAGCTCTGCGGCAACACTAATCTCCCTAATGTGTCATTTGAGAGGGATTTTTTTAGGTCAACACTTTGGCTTCTGTCATTACTTCATTGCTTAGACTGAGCTCACTTATGTCTTAATGCTCACTTTTGGGGAGGGAAATGGGGTCACGGCTTTGCATTCATTTTACAAAAAAAAACTTTTGGAGCAATGAGAATGAGAAACTAAACAAAAGCATTGCACAAGACAGCTGAAATTTGCCTGATGAATATTATCCAACAGAAAGATGTTCCCAAACAAACTGAGGTTTACTTTAAAAATGAACAGAATAAGTAGATCTAGTTCTCTACTCTCAGCCTTCCTAACTTTTGCTGTTGTTTACTTGGCTATAGGTGCCTATACATGTGACAAAGCTCCGTCAATTCTCTGCAGACAAGGAGAGAACAAAGGATCCTATACAGCTTTGAAAATAGAAGTGCAGGAGAAAAACGTTTTGTAACATCTGTCTGCGTACTTTTACCTTGGCTTCTATGCTTGCTATGCTTTTGTTAGAAATAGTTTTATACCATGTTTTCAGAACTATAGTCACACATGGTCAGGTCAGGTCAAAAAGGATTTATGTTAAAGCGCCACTACCCGATTTTCTTTTTTGCCATCACAGTCTGTAACAATATTTAGCCGCATTTCACTTTGCTTCCCTTTTGTCTAAACATGTTTTTCTTTTGTTGTTTTGATTTGTTGTGTGAAAAGACATATCCAGCGTTGGAATAGAAACAGTTACTTCCTTGTCCACATCAGTGTAGACCAATGGGAGTGCTCCCTTTAGAGGAGGGAGCATCTGATTTGCAAAAGACACCGTATAAACTGAACATTCTCATCTTATTAAATCCTTGACAATAAAGCCTCAATGACATAATAAGGTCTTGTTCTTTTTCACAGATGATTCCTATTACTTAATGATGTTTGGTGTTTTTTCTCACATGCTTAAATACTAAATTGCACATTCTCATTTAAACGTGTTATATGGACTGTTTGGAGATATGAATCTAACTTATTACTTAATTTTGTATTCAAATATAATTGATTCCCAGATACCGTACAGTTATATCAGCAACTGCCCTTTGGTCTGAACCAGCAGCAGTTAGTGAGAAGTCATCATGCCCTGAACAGTAGAGGATGAATTATCACGAGTTGGAGAAAATTTGCAAGAATCCTGCTGCATTGAAACGAGTAATCAATACTCACACTCTCTCAACTTCCTCCAATAATGCAATACAACCACTTTGCATAGTGCACTGTTTAGGAATATTTACTGTAAAATATATTGGTAAAAGTTGAGCAAACTGCAACCAATGACCAACTAAAAGAGTTTCAAATGTCTGAATGACACTATTCAATTATAGGTGCACATAGATATGGTATTGACACATATCAATGGAATTCAAAAGAATATAGCTGTGTCTTAAGCTAAAATGTACTTTTGAAAAATTGTACTTTATAGTGTCACCCATTTATCAATAAAATCCCCTACATTAAACACTTTAGAATAATATTTCTTTCAATGGGAATGTATGGGTTAAATGAACTCAAGCCACATTCAAAAAAATAATTACAAATTACAGTAGATCTAATTTGTGAAATGTAAAAAAATGGTCATCTTTCCATTAGTCTTACCTGACCTTGCATGATTTTATGTGAGAATAACAAAACAAACACCATGGTAATTATTGCTACTTGAGTGACATGATTAATATCTGGGCAATTTGTGGCTTGGGTTGCATTCAACCCAACCTTTCCCAGGTTTAATTGAAATACCTTCCTTTGTCTTTTACCTCCAGCCCAAAAATACTTGACTACACCTTCAACCCTTTACCCAGTCATAATTCACTACTGCAATCTGTCGGCTCGGGCGGCGCGGCACCTCCATCACGGTGCAATAACGCTGGACTCCATCGGAGGTAAGAAGATGATACTCCGTAGGGACAGCTATTCTCCCCTTCTGTGATAAAACCAGCCTCTGCCAAGTGCCCAAGGGATTTATTGCCTTGTCTGTTTAAATGTAGCCAATTCCACTTTAATATGATATTAAAGAATGATGCATGCCCGGGCTGGGGACGCTCCAGTTAAGGCAGGCTCATACGATCGTGGCAGCTTTCGAGGGCCCAGTTTGGCGAGCCTGTGATACAGCTGATGGAATGTTCAATATTGATAACAGCCCTGAGCGGAATGGGCTCTGATCATTTAGGAAAATATTGTCTGTACTTTTTTTCCCTTTAACTACCATTTCTTGGCCCTCTGCCTGGATTCCAGCCATCAATCACTTCAATTTGATGGGCAGATCTCCACAAAGCTCTTATCACCTTCAATAAAATGAAGTCTGTCTGTAAAAACAGGCACGGCAAATATCCAGTGAAAGGTTTAGTGGACACATCATCACATATGTAGAATTTGAGAAATGATTTTATGAGTATTGAAAGCCTTAAAAATAAATATATAAAAAGATAAAGCCTTTATAAGAAATATAAGAAAATATAAATATAATATAAAAAATTGAGATGCTAGATTGCTGAATATATACATATACTACTTACAAAATGTTTTGCTTTGTATGAAATATGAATTTATTAACTTGCTCTATATAGACCCAAGGCAGGTTGAGGTGGTGGATGGGAGGTTAAGTCTAAACATCAAGGGCCTATATGTTCAAGATTAAATGAATCATAGGCCGAAAGTATTTTTTATATTAAGAACATATTAAATCTGCTGCCATGTTTAATCATAGTCATTTTTCAAGCTTTTTCAAAGAGCACATAAAATATGCAGGTATTACAATGTCTGATTTTATAACTTAAATGTTTTAAATTCACATTTAGTAAAATCAAGTTATGCTACGTTTTTCTTCTCTTTTTTTTAAATCTTTGAGTGTAACCTTAAATTTTAATGTACATTGACTTTACTTTTGATTTATCAGTCAGTTTCAGGACCATACCACTGGGCAATGGATGGTGGAAGTTAAAAGAGTTTCCAGAATTTCCAATCTGTTTCTTATTCATTTCAACTGATGATACGTCTGTCAAATAGTCCAACACATGTCTTTTGTTTACAATATTTCAAATACTTTTAGACAAAGTATCCGTGTTAAGACGCTTCATGACTCTTTGTGTGCGGTGGTCCCTCTTCCTGCCTCTGTGAGCGTCTAAAGCCTTCACTGTGTCAGCTCTTGTTGATTTCCGCAGGGGAAGTTGCCTCAGTGCTATCCTCAGACAAAGCCCTGACCTCTGGGGTTAAGGAATGTGAACCCAGGGTTGTGACGATCAAGACTTTCCCTCGGGGCAGACAATGCACAACACCTCAGCAAATGTCTTAATGAGCTCACAGCCTTTTGTTTTGCTCATAGCACACCTTTTTTTCCTCACCTCTCAATCATGGGTGCATTGGAGTAGAATCAGGTAAACAACCCTGTCATATATTCAACTATATATAACTATATGCAGTATATACACAAACTTCTTATATGTATTTTTTCCTCTAAGGACATGTTTTGCTAATATATTTTCTTCATTTTAAAGTTGTAGACAAAGCCACTGCTATATTGATTGACATATCTCCTGTATTGGACATTTCAAAGACACTTAACAGGCAGATTTAAAACTTTCATAGCTGCCCAATATGGCAGAATTTGATTGAAGTTGAAATGCCTGCAAATCTATGTACAAATGCCTACATCTAAGCTACTTTAGCATACCATTAATGAGGACCTTTAGAAAATATAGCAACACAACATTGAAATACATGTTTTAGAAGCAATCCAAGACATTTTTATACATTTCAGACTATGAACAAATCACATCCAGCCTTGGAGCATACTTTAAGTACAGACCATAGATATTTTTCAATAGAACAGTATAAATAAACGAAAAAACAGCATTCCCATAAACATGTTACATGTTTGTACAAATGCAACACACCAAATCATCACTATAACCAGCAGGAGATTCAAGTTTTAAAACTATGTCCAGATGCTTACGTCAAAAATTCTGGAGCACAATCCGATCTGGATACTATACTATACTAATACTATTGATATTTGTGAGAAATCTTACTTGTAAACACAACCTTGAAGTCTTTAAAGGGCAATCAGATGTCTAGCAATATCATTTTTAACATTACAAAATTACAAACTCATGACGATTCAAGTTTAACCCAAGAACCTTGCTACCAAACATGCCTCTGAAAGCAAGATTAGCTAAAAGTAGCAAATAGTAGTATAACATACTTTTATCTTGTTCTTCATGATCTGGGTCCTGCTTTCTTCAATATGTGTGTGTGTGTGAGTGTGTGTCAATAGTCTCTCATCTCCACTGACCAAATGCATTCCATGATTTGTTTGATTAATGGAAACCAATCAGATAGCAAGGAAAAATGCAAACGTGATGTTTATCAGGTTGTACTGAATGGCGAGCTGAGACACTGTTCGTTTTTATGTATAAGATTTGTTTTACGGATACTATAGTCTAGTGCTATGCTATGCCATAGCCATAGTGATAGACATGAATTTATTCCAAATTAGATTCTTTTATGAGCTAGGCCTGAATGTCAGTTTTTGGCAACAACAAGAGCTCTTCAACTTGCCGGTGACATTTTGATAAATTGATAATGAAAGTAATTATTCGTTGCAGACGTCGTTTGAAGTCGCATGTACATGTCTCCGGTACATTCCTCCGGATTGAAAACCACTGTCATTACCAGTGAAAGAGGGTATAATAACTTTTACGAATGAGCTTGTTGTGAATGGTCAAAGTACAAAGACGACCAAAAGGGCCTTGTCTCATTTATCACCCACTTTAAGAGAAAGAGAATGAGGAGGGAGAAGGGGGAGCTGTCAAAGCAACCGTAGCAGATTGTAGCGTAACTATGGTGGTCCCTCATCACCTGAGGCCCAAACAAGCTCGCTTAACACAGAAAGAAAGAGCCAAGACAACAGATATCGCAATTAGGATTTAAAAGAAGGCTTGGGGCCACTGCGAAGCAAGGTGTGAGGCAGTGTTGTAGACCTGTTAACAGAAACCAAATCAGGATTAAGAACATAGACTAAGACCAAGACTATGATACGAAGAGGGTACAGTTCTAAAATCCAGTCTCAGGACCAATGACAAACATAGGCCAGTTTTCCAGCTTTGTGGTGGGAGATTTAGTTATTAGTGATTCAAAATAGAAGAAGGAAAAAAGGGAAATGAACCCCGGTTTTAATCAAACATAGAAGTTTTAATTCCAATTGTAAAATAGTAATAGGTAAATCATGTTTCATTTATGTCTAAGACCATTCTAACTGGTCTATATGGTATTCTAGATGTCCTCCAGAAGTATGTCTACAAGACGCATATTCATACATAATCCAGGGTTTAGTAAGTGGTAGTGGGATGGTAATATGTGGAAACAGTAAAAAAACAACCAAACCAAAGAGAAGGAAAAATATGTCTAGGTGATAAATGTGTTTACTAAACTGTACTTTTTGTTTGTCCCCTGTCCTGAATCAACAAAATCACACAAATTGGACCTGTGCAATGAACAAAATTCTATAAAGACATATATATATATATATATATTGACAGAGGTTGCCAAGAAGAATTCTGTTTTCCTCAAACGTTGCAGTGATTCCGGGGATTTTTGTATTACTTTGCAAATGATTGTATCACTCTTTGAAAGACAAATTATTTCTTGAATGCTTTTAGTCATCTCAGAATGTGCTTACAGAAGTGTCCATGACTTCAACCTCCCTGAAAAAGCTTTTTACATCAATATTTATGAAATTATGTGTATGATCTAAGTAAAAACTGAGTAATAGTGAGACAAGATTATTAAAAAGTATCCTTACTACTGGTCTCAGGACGAAGATGTATGACTGCACAAGTGTGAGGCGTTGAGAGGAGCCACCAGGGCCCTCCTGAGAATTTATAAGCCTGGAGGTCATAGGTCAGACCACTATTAATCATGGCCCAAGTTGGGGATTAAATAGCTTGGTGTAGCGGCCAGATGAGAGCACTGCGGTTTGATCGAGGCACTTAGAAGAGAGCCTGTTGTGTCTGTCTTCTATTACAGAGAGAAGGCCCCGAGGCAAGACGCTTTTCGAGAACAAATGGGACGTCCAAGCGGCGCTCCTTCTGTCTCCTTGACGAGCATTTACCCACTCAATTAAGTCACGTAACATCATAGGATAAACATGACATCAACCAATGATTGATATGATGATGAGCTTGGATAAAACATAAATTTGTACAAGAGCCAATCATTGTAAGTAATTCTGATTTTTTTCCTCAAGGCACCGTTTCCTCAGAATTCACACAAACATACCTTGAATGAGTGCCCAGTCATACTTAACTTTCTCTTTTTTCCTTCCTCTATAACTGCCTTTGATCTTTGATGTGCCATGCATTGCATTAATTATGTATCACGCCTCAGTGCAAACGTGGAGAACACCTTCGAGTGCTAAAATAGGAGCAGGCTTGTTACAGGGGCCTTAGGGATGGCTGCGAGAAATGTATGTAAACTCGCTCCTATACTCGGCATATAAAAGATTTCACGGTTAAGGGAAAAGATGGTCTAATCAGAGCCAAGACATTTTCACTTTTGTCAAACATGTGTTGCCTCCATTTGCTGTATAATATGTTGATGGATGGAATGTGTGGGTGGCTTAGATTAGGCCCAAACTGTCACCGAAAACTGGGGACAGAGAGATAGAATATCAGACTGAGAGCTATGCAAATTGATGTGAAACTAGACTAGACTCGGAAAATGCAATGTGAATCTTCCTCAAATGTCTACGCATCTGTAATAAATTCATTGATTTTCCGTTTGTGTTATTTTGGCTGCTCAGATCATGGCTATGGTAAACAATAGCAGATGTAGAGAGGCTGCGTTCACATTCTAGCTGAGAGACAATACGTTGCGCAACTCATTTGTGTCTGGTTTCACTTTGTTCTTGTGCACAAGACAATCAATATAATGTTTTATTGTTAGAATAAGGTTTTGATTGACTGTTTACGTCTGCTGTCAATCTGGTACAAGAAAATCTCTATTTCTAAATAGCTATGTTTTATATATTACATATAGATAATACTATATGTAATAGTAACACAATCTTTATGCAGAATATGCAGGTCACATGTAAGGTCTAACCTTGGGTACAGTCACTGCGTGATACTGGCCAAAGTTTAGTAAATCTATGTCCAACTAAACTAACAATTATACAGGTTTAAAATGTAGCATCTCACATAATCATCTTAATAGCATTGCTTGGTTTCTAGCATTTGTTTGCACAACCTCTAGGGGTCTATAATGTTGTCATAAATGTTTTTTTACAAATAGAACATCTTTTTTAATGTGGTGTTTGTGCTAAATAATAAAATTTAGTTTTTGTGGACAAATGCTCATACATTTGAAGACTGAGTGAATAGACAACATAAAAAACAAAATAGATCTACATCAATTATAAATCACAAAATACACTTTTGCATTTAGTTGCTGATTTATAATTATGCTATGATGTCTGTATAGTACTGCCAGATAAGTGCAACATCAGCATATTTCTTTCCTCTATATGGTGACAGTCGTTTTACAGCGAATTTGTGTCCTATTTCAGAGAGATCTCGATGTTACAATACAATACATACATTACTTTAATGACATTTTTTGGTTCCCACAGATACTGCAGTTTGCCTTTAATAAGGAAGAGTGTGCTTGGGGTTAACATTTTTAGTGAAATTTCGTAGGGTAAAGCCAAAACTCAATCTAAATAAGAATTAATTGAAACTTTTTGCAGTCGGGACAGGGCCTACATAGAAGACTTCTTGTTAATATTGTCTTAGAAGTTGAGAGGGGACTGAATGGAATGAAACTCAAAACACAATTAGCCAAGAAAGGCTGTCATGTTTTAAAAAGAGTGTTGGTTTTATTTTACCAGGTTGTATTGGCTTAGAGCTAGAGATAGGTTAATTACTTTAGCTGTGCATTTGAAACATCTATCCTGTGAGCCAAGAGCCCTGCTTCAACAGATGTGACCAGGTTAAAACAACAGCAGATAAGCGGCTGGAGAGAGGCTGCTGCTGCTGCTGCTGCCTTGGATTTCGTAGGTGGCGTCGCTGCAGCGCGCTGTTCGTCGGTGGGAGTACCCCTTGCACCGGTCCCTTTAGCAGTGCACATCCAGTAGTTGGAGTTGTTGTACACCACATTAGACGGAGAGTACAGCTTTGCGAGCGGAGCGGCTGAGTGAGCACACACACACGGCGAGAAACATTACCTTATCTTTCTGTGACTATCGCCAGCCGGGCTGTCACTTTTTTCCCGCTTTGAGCCGAGTCCTGCCCCGTTTGGAAGAGGAAGAGGAGCAGCCGTCCGTCACCGACCCCTCCGCCGCCGCCACAGCCGCAGCAGCAGCGCCCTGGTCCGGTGTGGTGTGTTCGAGCAGCCGCCTGTGTGTGGGGAAAAAAAAAAGAAACTCTCGAACGCGGTCGTCTCAGCTGGCATGAGCTAACCCACTATCAATACAGACATGGAGACCAAACCGTTCTTGTCATTGGGTGAGTTTATTTGTTTTTCTTCTGACAAGACTTTGCTGTTTTTGTGATCGCCGTAGTTTAGTTTTCTTCGAGTTAATATCACCAAAGCGAGTTTTGAGGCGTTATCTCAACTACGAACTGACGTACAGTGAACGAGACACTGTGCTGCCGATTAAATGCAGTGATATGAGCTGATGACATCTGCTTTGATACGAAGTGACATCTCACTCTGAACACGCCGCGCTGCGACTCAATTCACTCCGTTTGTCTGTGTACTCATCCTCAAGTTAATGTTATTCGCTATTATGAATACCACGTATTTTTAAAATGCCAACCAAGCTAAATATACCCAAATGTTACTGTATTCGACGAAGTTCGAATTAATTTTTTTTGTTGCTTCAACTCATCTTTGCTGCATGTCATGTGCGGTGCAGCTGCTGCTTGACTGACTTTAGTTTTATGCATTAAAGTTTAGTGTTGTTTTCATGTGGCCTGGAGGCAAAACTAGCTTGTTTCTGTCTGACTTTGATTGTTAAGTTGGGTTGAGACTGTTTTTTAGGTAGGCTACTGGTGTTCTGGGCAATGAGGGGACATAAAGTGCTGTGAGAAGTATGTTCCCAACTGCTGCAACTTCATTAGTTTTCATTTTTCTTTTCAAGTCCTGATTTTAAAATGAGACCGCTTTTGGGCAGCTTACTTTAACATTTAACTTTTAGATTACATTGTTTTGAACATATTGCTGGGTAGTGGGCTAATTTATCTTGACTGCCTCAAAGTTAAGTAGCCTGTGGTCCTAGTATAAAATGAACCCACAATGCATTTATATGAGTTTGAAATGCATTTGTCAGGGTCTGACTTATGCAGTGTTTTGGTTAATGCTAACTTAATACAACTGTGGCTATGCTGATTTATACTTAGTTCTCTTGCAGGGTACCTCTAATGTACAGTGTTGCAAGGGTGACTAACTTATTAAACGACAGCATGAATGACGTGTAGGTTAGCCATGATCCAAAAAAACTTGTAAGTGTATCAACTTGGTTCAGACTTTTCAAGATCGACTGTTTCTTTGTCAAAATGTGGTTTTAAGATGTAAATATTACATCCCCCAGTGAAAGCAGAAATATCAGTTTAGTGAAAGACTAATTTAGAGCAGAGAAAAATGGTGATATTTGTTTGTTATTTTGGAAGTTTAATGGATGACGAGAACAACACTGTTTCCATAATTTAGCTATAAACTCTTGACAAATTATTAAAAGTGTGCCATAAAAAAGCATAATGTAATATATTTGCTAATTTCATAATCAAGCCTATGCTTCAGCAATGTTGTATAAGAAAAGTGCATCTGTAACATTTTCACCTTAAAGGAAAATTGCAGTATAAGGAAGGCTTTTTATGCCAAAATTGCATTCATGCATATTATAGAGATGTCATTGCCCTTTGGAGTGAGTTAGAAATGTTTGAGATTAATATAGTAACTGATTTATTTCCATGAAAAAAAGGTAAACTTGTACCTAATAAATATCTGTATTGGCTGCATTCATAAGCATGGACGACAGTGTTTTGAAACCATTAATCTTTGCGCTCAGGCTTAAGCCCGATCTGTGTTCAAGCCTTTTAATTTCCACTTCAAACTTGCGTGGACACACATACAGTCACACACAAGCACACTGTAAATCATTAATACTGAATGCTACTGTAAGTTTGAGCCAGCGAACAGAGCAGACCCTTGTCCCCTGGAGCATAGATACATACTCTGAGCTGCAGGCTGTTATTGTGTCTGCTGCTCTTTCATGGGGTTGGAGTCGTGTTACACTTGGACACATATCGTCGGCGGCCTGTACGCACCGGGCAGATTCACGTGGACTTCAGAGACGGCCCTCCTGTCTGCCTGCTCGCTCACACTGTTTCGGGCGGCCTTCAGGTGGCTTCCCAGAAAGACGCTAAAGCAGCAGCACCAGAGTTACACAGACAGACGGGCTGTTATTACAGGTGCAGCGTATTGTGTATCCTGTGCTGAAAGTGATTCAGGTTTCAGGCTGCATCTGTGGACGCCGCAAGAAAGACACTCAGGGAAATACCTGCTTCAGTGTTCAAGTTTGTTTAAAAATGCCCATTAGAGAAAATCACCATTGTACTAAATCCAAAGGAAAGTGTCCACTTACTTGCAGTGTAAAGCTGCACAGTGTATTATGGAGTTACCATTATGTCAGTGAGAACATGCGCAATAATCCACAAACTGCTTGAACCACATTATTTGTAATAAAGACTGCTCAATATATTGCAAAATTAATTTTAAAAAATGTACGGAAACAATATGTTTGTGACAGCAGTATGGATTTTAGTTTAAAGTCTGGATTTCTGCAAATACAATAGTAAAAATCAGACACTTTAAGCCTAACCAATGGGAAATTCATATTGCGCTGAACAACCTAAGTTACTAATGTCATCATATTGATAGACTGTGTTATTTATTAGGGTATTCCCTCTTCTAGGCATCATGATTTTCACATTAAATTAAAGTTGCATTACTAAGAAAATGAAGAAATAATGTGCCATGTTGAAAATGGAACCGATGGCTCAAAACTTTATTAAGTGTCATAACTGTGTCCATATCCAGTAAAAGATTTATTCCAAATTATGGAACTGATGGCTTTCTGTACAGACCAAATGAGAACATAAAATTAGAAGCTCGGTCAGTGGGTTTCTTTCTGCAATTCAGTGGGAAAAAGGAACTTCCAAAAGTGAAATTGGATTTTTCAAGTCTCATCGTCGCTGAGTTGTCCTATTATTTTTCAGCCTTATATAAACTAGTCAAATTTCTAGATTTCTGGCGACCTTTAGCATTCCATATCAACCATCCAGGTTTTCATGTACTGTATAGAATAGGCTTCATATGTAAAATAATTTTTATTCCGACATTAAAGCAACATTCTGTAATTTTTTACCGCAATATGTGAAGGCTCAAACTCAAAATAAAAAACAGCTTCACAACATTTTTTAAAAGGGAAAATAAAGACTCTTGTAACGCTACAGTGCAACTGCTTTGACAGCTACTCCACAAACACATATTACCATTACCTGTCTCTTTAACATAATTTTGCCTTACAACTTACAGATATTGCTTATTTACAAAGAGACAGATTTAAAGGCTGAACAAGGACGAAATCAAAACTAAACAGGTCTAAAGTAGGACTTGTTTTTTTTTTTATCAGACACACCACAGTTTGATGTTTGTCTGTTTGGACAATGATTTTAAGACAAAAAATGAAATGTCCATCACATAGAAGAGGTTTGAGGTTGATAATATCGATAACAATAAACTTGCAATATATCGTGCAGCTATACTCCAAATTTGATGGGTTGGCCGGGGTCCTGAAGCCATTTCGTACAGGTCCAGCAAAACTGTCCCATTTTTGCATTGATACACTTAAATGCCCCTCCTTAAACATAACTAACCAAAACAAAAAAAAACACTGTTGTTAATTCAACTCTGGCGTTCTCTCTGATCTCCCAAGATAAAGGTGTCCCAGCGTGACTCAGGGCAATAGCAGATCTGACAAGTTTATTTGAGCCAATGCTGATTTTTTGCCTTTATGCCTTTATTTAAAAGTAGATAGTATACAGACAGCAAGTATGGTGAAAGAGAGGGAACAACACTGGGTAAAGGACTTGTGCCGACATCGATCCCATGTCGCCCGAGTATGTGATATGCGCTCTACCAGGTGACCCACCCAGACATGCCCAGTGTCAGTGTTTAAACAAGGATGCATATTTAACCTGGCTCTATCACAGGTCCATTCGAGTGCTGATTGTTAATTGGGCACTTCAAGGACAGCGCTATCTGCCGAGTCCTTGAATGTATCGATTAACCGCTCGCTCACAGTAATTATCTGTCGCACTGCATTAGTGATTCTGACAAGCGACTGTTTAAAATGACACTGAGTACATTTTACAATTATAGATGGCTTGTTGGCTCTGATGATGACACCCTCCCCCTTCAGCACTGTGTATGTTTGGCACACGTTACACATGTGACCGCACTGTCTAGGTGTAGGACTACCTCCTCCCTTTATGTGACTTTAAGCTGTGGATACTCGAGAGGTGACATTGAACTCGGAGTGTTTTGTCAGAAGGAAATCATAAACAGAACAATGAATTCAGCCAAAACTGCGCATTAAAGCAGTAGTTGGAAGAATTACAAGTTGTTTTATAAGATAGCGACAGTGTAGATATACAGGAAACAAGGTGAATGAGGGAAATGCCATTTAGAAAATTGACATGAGCTGGAATCAAACCAGGTCCCTTGAGTATATGAGCCACCAAGACACACTTAAAGTTAACCGCTTCACATAAAAAAGTCAATAAAGATGAATATAATTCTAGTATGCTACAGTAGTAATATTTAAGTTATACAGTAGCAATATATGGACAAAAAGACACACAAAGCAGTAAGATATGAAGCAAAATGTACAGTAGTGGTCAGTTTTGCCACTACTGTTCAATAAAACTCATAAATTTATTGCACTTTGTGGTTCCAAGTGATGCTGCATATTGTATTGGAACTGGAGTTTTGCAGTTTACTGTCTATAGCTGACTTATTCTTCTCATTAGTACTCATTATTGATCCATTATGGCTTCCAGGAGGCCCACTAAGAAGATGGCATCCCTCTACATTTATCTGTACATCTATACAATTGCTTCTGTTAGGTTTGAAAATATGAAGCAGAAAATCCCATATTTTAATTAGTTACCATGGTGACATCAACACTGATATTACAGTTGGTATCTAAGGTCTTGCAAATTGTTTTGCTTTATTTTTTTATTTTTTTTGCATTTTATTACACAGTAGTTGTTGCTTAAAGTGTTGAGTACAGATATAAAGTTTGAAAGTTAGATACTGTGATTGCAATCTGAGTCATGATTTAGTGAGGATTTGCATCATTTCACAGTAAAACAAAATATGATGAAATGTTATGCATGAATTATTTTTCTCAATTCAGTCTGGTGAAAAAGATTAGGCCTAACCAGCAACTCCACAGATTCACAATATCTTTATTTATATTGCCATGAAATATGATAGCGTTTTTGGTGATTCAAATGGATATAAGACATTAAAGGGGCGCACATAAGGAGAAAACATACAACAGAGGTTCATTTATGATTATGTAGTTATTATCAGCCAATGATGAACTTAAAATGATAAACATACAAGAGCTAGAACAAGGGTCTCCAACTGGCAGCCTTATGTCCTATTATTATCTCTTGTATTTTATAAAGGTTACATTGCTTGCCATCACGGTGCAACACTTGGGCTTAAACAGACAAAACTAAGACTAAAACAGTTCCGAACCAAGACAAACTCAGGAATATTTTTTGAGCAAAACTAAATTTCTGAATAAAGATAGGCAGTGAATCCAAACCAATATAGAACAAAACTTATTAAAACCAGGACTAAAGTAAAGACTTAATCAGGAAATTGGACTTTAAAGATAGCTTTACCTACTAGGTCTCTTGCAGTTTAAGTTCAAGATGTTTCCGCTTGAAGGTCATTGACATTGGCTTTGGTTTTGGTGTTTGGTCTTTTTTCAAGAATAGCCAAATTTCCACCAGTGGGTTCTAAGCAATCAGTGCAGCACAGTGAGGTTTGACTTGGATAGTGTAGTAAAAGATCATCACATAATCACACATAGTACAAGAAAATGCATAGATTGTGTTTTATTTCTTTTTGGTAGATCACGAGTTTTGTTTGAGAAAAGGTCGCTCTTTTGGGTTGTTCTATTCCATTAGTGGTTTTGCTCCTGAGTAATGTAAAAAAAAATCAAAAAAAAATCAATGGACTATAGTTCCTTGTTACATTTCTAGCCACCATTGAGAAATAACGATATTGATTCAGCAATGATTGTTTTATCATATTTTGTTAACCTTAAGCCAACCTCAGGCATGTTAAGTGGTGTTTTGGAGCATTTTAGTAGCATTTTTACTGCATTTTTGTTGTTTTTATTGCATTTTTGTGCATTTCGGAATGTTTTTACAGCAGCATTTTGTGGTTTTTTGGCATTTTGTTTTCTTGCAGTCATTCATTTTTTGCCACATTTTTTAAAAATAATGTTTTGTTTGTTTGTTTTTGTTTTTTGTTTTGTTTTTTACATGTAATGAACATTAATTAAGTCTTAAGATCAACATTTGACTTGATCTGATAAAGTCCAAATTTAATCTCGACACTAGACTGTACATCAGAAGTAACTTTAACTATAACTTATGTGCTTTAGAGTAATTTCATCTGTTAGTAGTTGCCATTGCATATAGATTGATCATCATTCATAAAGTCCTGGATAAGTCCTTGAAAATGATCTCCAGATAGCAGTGGGAACCCTGGTAGAGTACAACTCACACTTAGCTCCATTCACAGATCAATGAAGTTCATTGTCTTTGATGAGAAAATCTTGGTGGTGGCGCGTTTGAGCGGGAGGAAAAAACTCAAGTCTACATTCCTTTTCTGGCAGTAACTCAAGAACAAAGGTAAAACTGGGAGAGGGTGTGTATCCGCCGGGAGGGGTGTAAAGACCGTGTGTGTGTGGCGGAGCTGCACTGCCAAAAGCATTTGGCCAAGTTTGTCTTTTTACAGCCGTCCAGTTTTGTGTTCCCTATGTGATGCTTTTGCTTGCCCCTTTTGAGAAGCGGGGCTGCAGCTGTCATTTTTATTGGCCGAGTTTTATAGCAAGACTTAATGGCTTAAAGTGACAGCTCGCTCCCCCCTTCTTCTCCTCTCCCCGTCTCGCCCGTGATGCCTTTAACTAAAGCAAATCAAAGAAAATGTGCCCACCCTCGATTTTCCCAGCCTTCACTCTGCCAACATCTAAACCAACTGTACATGAGAAAAAAAGGATTTATGTTCCACTTATGATCACAGCATGAGTCGTTTCTTTATATTACCAAACAGCCGTGAAGTGCGAGCTCTTTTTCCCCCCTTTTTTCACAATATCTCTTCTGATCAGTGACGAGCATTAATTATACTTTATGACTAAGATGAAGGCTGGCTGGCTCCAGATGAAACAGTGTATTTAAGCCTCTCGTTCTTGTTGATGTTCTAAACATAGCGCCAATCGGAAAGTGCTGGAAGGCGCTCTGATGCGGGAACGGTGGGATGACTCAAACGCTCGTTAATTATTTGTGTAAGGAGTCACTCGCTCGCAGGAGGTCTTTATTGATAACGCCTCCGTGAACTTTGCACCTCAGACCTTGACCTCTGCTCCCCATATGCTCTATCATTTCAGGAATTTGCCCATGGCGCTCAGCCTGTTGTTTAAAACTTTTTAAAACAGTAGTGACCACCTCAGTTGGGCTTCATCTGGCTCTTCATTGTATTTCATCCCTTTTTTTGTATATGAAGTTTAAAATTGACCGTCTCATTTTCAGTGATTTCTGATCAGTGCTCATTCGTTTTAAGCTTTAACTAATTCTGTTAATTACTAAATTGTGGATTATTAGGTTTTTTAAAACACTGAACACACAAACAGTTGACAGCCTTTTGAGGATACAGTTTATATGTCACCTATACAATGCATGCCCTTGGTTGCTCCAAAGGCTGCACTGACCTTATACAACAACATTTATGGTTTGTGATAAATAATAGCCATGACTACCTTGAATGTTGTCATGGCTATAAAAGAAAGTGAGGCATCAAATTTAAAGTTTCCAGGTTTTTTCCAACTTGATTAATTGTTGATGTGCATTTTAATGCATCTGTTTTTCTACTGTCTGAGGGCCACATTAATGTAATGTTTTTTGGGGGTTTTTTTTGTATTGCATGGACTTCACGTCTTTGCACTGTAATTACTGCGTTTCTCTTGGCCACAATGTGATCATGTGTAGGCAGTAAGTGAATATGATGCAAATTAGGAGTCTGAAATTTTTAGTGTTTGTTCCTGTAAGCAATATACCCACCATTATTCAAAATTAGCATCCAAAGTTTTTGTCTATTAGCTCTTAAAGCATGCACAACAACAATTAGCTTTTTTCTTTTTGTTTAAATAGACCATAGTTTATGTGTGCAAGCAGATCACACCATATTAAATCAAATTTACACTAAAACTATCCTAATATGCATTGTTGACAATGCAATACATTACAAATTTGATTTTTAGATCATTAAACCCTCAACTAAATGCTTCACTTGGTGCCGTAGCATTAATTAAAATTCCATTTGGATTTCACAGAAGCTCGATAGCGCTGTGAGCACTTTGACGCCTGAGTGTTGGAATCATCTGAGCACCATTAGTCTCAGGGTTTATTGCAGGTCCTGTGAATGGCTTTTGTAGGCTGCCTGTATTCAGGGTGCGTACAGCCACCCTTTTGAAGTGGAAGCGTATAGCCTCTGTGGGGATTTGACCAGATCACACTCATAATTCGCATTGAGAGGAAGGTCGGTTTGCCCTCCTCTAGCCAGAAGTCTCCTGAATACATCCCAAACCAACACAGATCCGCAAACAGGACGGGAAAAGAACAGTGGGGTTTATTTGATTTATTTGTATGATTGGTCACTCCAGTACTTTGGGGAATTACACAAATAAAGTAACACACACAAAAACATAATTCTTGGTGTTGCAAGAAAATTGTTGTGATGTCTTCCATCTGACACACACAGTGCCATTAGCAAAATGATTGTCCAATCAGAGCTTTAGATCAAACTCTGTTGGGACAAAAAAAAAAAAGGTTAAAAAATGTGTTTTTTGAAAACTTGTTTTTGGTGTGGTTTATTCCTGATTCAGTGCTAAATTCAGTTCTGGTTTACTCTTTGTTCAGTTTTAACCAGGGAGTCCAGAGCCTTAAATTTCTTAATATATGTGGAATTTATTAATTCAGCTATTACTACGTAAAAAGGGGTATCAAAAAATTGCAGGTCATATCATTATCGCAATATTTAGCATAGTTATAGCCATTTTTTTGATATTGTACAACATTTTAATAATGGGCTGGGATCAGCGTCGTCCTATGCACCATACAAGATGTAAACAGTCCAAAACATTAGCATAAGACATATGCATTGGCAACTCAATATTTCCAGAATGTATTAAGATTATGGGTATTTTTGTTTCATAAAATGGTGCATTTCTACATAAAGTTACAATGCACTTACATTGACACAGCTTTGTTTGTTTGGTGCTATGAAAAAAGAGATACTGGTGCTTGACTTTGTGCTTAGTTTTGTGAAACTCCCAAAGCTCAATTGACAATTCTGTTTTAGTATTTGACACAAAACCAATAGATGGGCTTTTATCTATTTATTTTGTGCCTGATTACACAACATGTAAATTAACATTGTTTTGAATCTGTCAAACACTGTTAAATCATTTCAAACTATTTTTGCTCCCCAAGTTGTTAAATAATAAAACAAAAACAACTGCCAACTCTTTGTTTTGGTTAATGAGGAGAAGTTCTCAGCTGTTTGGCAGTGATGATGACTTTCATACTTAAGCAATGAGTGCACTGGCTTTGATGGGTTTTCACAGGAGAAAGATGATGAATCAAGTGGATCTTAGTCTTTCTCATTCGTGTCATTACATTTCCTTATCTGAACTTCTACAAGCTAATTATTAGCCCCAATGAAGACGACAGATGTAAAAAAATGTATTGGATTTGACTTCAAGAAAACAATGCTGGAGAAGGGAGAAGAATACTTGCAGATAGCTAAATTCTAAACATGCCTTGTTTAACTTGATATATTAGTATGTATCTGTTTCATGGGTTGCGATATCATCAGTGAAAAACATGATCAAAAGCAAGATAGAGGTGTTTGATGTTCCTGTTCCTCGGAGAAATACATTGAGAACTCCAACTGTGCCGTTGTTTTTTCAAATCTGTATATCCAGGTGCATCGCTGTCCTGTCCTGTCTTTGTTTTTTTCCTTGTTATTTTGTTTTGTTTTGTTTTTTTTCTGGTAGTACATGCAAACAACAACCCACTTGTCCAACAATAACAAAGCATAGAATTTGTTGTTACCCTTGCACTTTTGCATGACCTTTTCTCAAAACAATCAAAAATAACAGTATAACATAACAAATATGTTCATCATATCATCTTCATGAGCTCATTCTCTCTTATTATAAAATAAAAAGTGGGATGGATAGGTGGATTGGATAGGTATTACATTAGATTTCTCAGTAATTTTATGTGGATGGCTCCAGCTTATGTTATGAGGAAACTGATGTTTGACTGATGTTGGTAAGTTAGCATTTTTGGAGGTGGGTGATGTTAGAATGGAATAGTCCTCAATTAAGTGGCAAAGATTCTGTTGCGTTTTCTAGTTTGCGCTGTTAGAAACTGAAACGTCTGAATCTGGCCAAGGAGGTGTTTTTGTTGCAGCACCCATTTCGTTGCTCTGTGAATACCCAGTGAAGCACATGACACAAAAGCCGCATCCCAGACAAACATTGGCTGCCAGTACCAGCTACACACATTAAATAGAACAACCAGTGTTTGTGGTCTGGTGTCATGTAAATGGCCCACTTACAAAAAGTGGTTTGATTTAGAAAGCAATAAAAATGGCAGTGCCGCGTTTTGGTTTAATAATGCGACTCAGCTATTTCTCTTTTTATTCACTAAACCCAGAACTTTTATGTGGATGGCCCCAGTTCATGTCCTGTGCAGATGTTAAGGTTTGAGTCCATATGCTTTTACATGAGGGTGTTTGGTTAAGATTAAGTAGCTGGGGATAGAAAGCAATAATCCATAACTGAAAAGTAATTGTGTCTGTAATAAAGACAGAATACACTAGCAATTTCTGATATTTTCACAAAACTCTGAATGTTGGTATTTGAGTCCCGAGGTGGTTAAGTTAGCTTCTTTGCTAGCAAAACAAATAATAGTTCAACATTTTTTTGGTTTGATTATGCATGTCAGCTATTTATCATATTTTGCATATTTACAGTCAGGCCTATGCCAACTCTATATGAAAAAATGAGGGAAAAAAAGAAAAATAGTAAGGTAATTAACGCTGTGTCTGAGCGTTACCTTCCCGAGGTCGTCAAGAGTGTTAAAAGGTCTCCCGGTGTTACTCCCCGGCCCCCGTGCCGCCCTCTGCCACGGTTACGTTTGTCTGTCACCTCGCCAGATGCCAGCGGGTGGGGGCGTCACGCACGGCTGGGCACCGCGCCACAGAAATCCCGTGAGGGAGCGCGTGTGAGAAACAGAGAGTGATTGGATGGATGTTTGGGTGGAATAAAAAAAAAAAAAAGACGCTGTACTGAAAGCAACAAACTAACTATGACTGAGTGGAGGAAGACAGTGTCCAAATTTAAATGCATCTATCAACAGTGACAGATTTGAGTATTGCTAATGTTTCAGGTTTCATCTGTGTTGTTTTTGGAATAAACACGGCAGACTGATTTTTTTTTTTTTGCAAATCAACAGATTAATTTTAAAATTTGGGGTCTGACGAATACAATAAATAGCTCACTTATTATTCAACTCAAATAAAAGATCCTTACCTTTAACCTTTTCCTAAACTTCACTAAGACACTTTTATTTCCTAAACATAATATAATCTTTAGGTGCCTTGGATTTTTTTTTTTTTGTAGTCTACATTGCAATAGTTTTGGAATATAAGAGGGTAATTTCCTTCACTGTTTGAACAGGATTATCCATGTGACTAGAACAGCACCTGACCAGAGACAATGTTTTAATTGACCTCTTTGACCCACTATAACAGCATTTTCACTAAAGTAAACCAAAAAGGTGCTACTTTTTCAATAAAACCAAACTGAAAGTCTAAC
This sequence comes from Rhyacichthys aspro, assembly GCA_036850595.1. Classification (NCBI taxonomy): domain Eukaryota; kingdom Metazoa; phylum Chordata; class Actinopteri; order Gobiiformes; family Rhyacichthyidae; genus Rhyacichthys; species Rhyacichthys aspro. The sequence goes on from CM072159.1 coordinate 7,833,416, forward strand.
ATAAGTCTTTGGCAAAGTCTTAGCTTTTTTATTCCCATCTGGAGAAGAATCTGGAGATAATTAAGTTTTATTATTAGATATAATAAGGGTTGTCAATCATGTCAGAAGGCATATGACTATATTGTAAGGGTTGGTCTGCAATTCAACACCCATTTGACCAAACACCAATACAAGTGTCTGTTCAGTTCAATTAAATGACTTGTGTTTTTTATTTAGACATCATCCAGTCTCTAATAAAAAGATGTCAGTCTTATAATGTCATCCATCTTTTATAAGTTAACATGATTTATATAACTGGAGATCCCAAAGTTTAATTGTGACATTTATCTCCAACTAGGTCATGTGGGAACATGTGCTCATTGTCAGCCATTCTTTTAATATTATTTTTATCAGAGCACCAAAAAAATATCTCTCATTAAAGATTTAAAAATGAAAATGATAAAAACAAAAGTCATTGCATATCTATGGATATTTGTTAATTCTGCCTTTTTCAATAAGTACAATGACCAATAACGGTAAAGGTAAAATTAAGACTTTTTATGATATTGCTTTTGCATTTTTGTTGGATGATAGTTCAGAGAGAGCGGTATTTAAGTTCAGATATATTTGAGGTGATGGCAGGTGAAGATTTTGTCCATTTTTCCCCAATTTGGGTAACTACTGTAAGCCTCTGATAAGTTTTACGTTGTTTTCACAAAACAGTCACTAGATTCATCGTAGTTGAAGCTGTCCTTTACAAATTGGAATTTGTGACTACATTTCTATTAAAATAGGTTTGTACTTTTGCAGTGTCATAAGAAATATAACAGTCTTTTATAATAATAAAACATAGAGGAAACTTACGGAAACAACAGGACGGATGCTATACTAAACAACAAGGGCCATCCCCTTCATTGGGCTTTTGAACAACAGAGAGCAGCCAGTGGACGTCTGAGATCAGTGAGCTGCAGGACAGAACACCACAAGAACTCATTCTTCCTGTCGCCATAAGACTGTACAATCAACCAGTCTATGGAAGAAGCATGAATTAATCAATTTGATACTTTAACTGAAGATACCTAATAATTTACCCTTGGGGATTAATACATTTGAATCAAATTGAATTGGAAAAAAGTCCGACAATATAGAAAACTGTATGTTAAAAAATAAGTTAATACATTAATGTGAGGTATGGGTTTCAATTGGCCGTCTAACCCATTCTTTTGGATTCTATTGACTTGAAGGCGGTGACTGCAATTGTGCTAAACAGGATTCATTAAACACAACTACCTAACAGTAGATGAGAAGGCTGATGTAGAGAACCAAACAGAAAGAGGCTCTCAGGGCTCATCTCGGACTCACAGGATCTAAATCCATACGTGCCTAACGAGTTGTAACTGTCACATTACTTTCACAAATGGCCGTGCACTTGAAAAAAACGATCTCATGTCAGATAACAGGCCTGCTCTGTGGGTTTTTTCCTCTGCCTGCAGTATAGAGTGATTAACTGTTTGTTGACGCCTGCAGGTCTAGCGTGTGCACACATCCGCCCAGACTGTGGCCCCCAGGCCCCAGGACTCACACCTGTATGCATGTGCACGCTCATGCAACGTACACAAGTCTAGAGGGGATCGTCACCTATGGTTAGACACCTCGCTGTGGCCGTCTGGTTTCAGGAATGTTCTCAACAGCAGGAAAGACGTTAAAAGAAAAAAAAAGGGGGAGGGGCCACATTTCTGGAAAAACGACACCAGCAACATGGACTGTAATGACATTGACATATTGACATAAGCTGTAGTTATCATTCTTTTCTTGAAGAGCAGTGCAAACAAGTTCAAAAACCAACGTCAGCAGACCGTCAGCTTTTGATCTGTTTATGTTACTGCTCCCAGAAAACATTACACATTAAAATTGTAAGTAAATAAGGAACACAATAAGAGTGGGGAGACCTTAGTTTAAAAGGACTGGTTTATATATTTCCGTGTTAGAGGCATTTATTTTGAAAGTTAGCCTAGTGCTTTTTTGCATTATAGTGCTTTTAGTCTGGCAGGCCACATTTATATATAGAACGGCCAAATCTCAGTTGTTCTCCTAATAATTTAAATGGGATTTAATTATGCTGCAGTTTTTACGTTTAATGACATCTAAAAATATACTTTTGTGGGTTTTTTTGGGGGGGGTTTCCTGTTTTCTATGTGGCGTTGCAGTTTCGATCGCTTCATGGCCTCGTTGGAGCTGCTCGCCACACGTTATGCAGAGCGGGCTAGGGGCTTGAGTATCACTTGAAACCTGTAATTTAAGTAGGACTCGTGCTGTTTTCTTTTAGCGGAAGTTTTCAAAAATAAAACCCCTGGAAGATTGTGATTGTGTATAAAATGAAAATCGAATAAAATACTGATAAATGTTTATTTTTCTGTGTGGCCTCGTTGCAAATAATTCACGAACCATTACTGGTCTGGGAGCCCCCAATTTAAGGGACACATAACGGCGGACATTACCTTAATTACTATGCTAACAAAGCCTTGCAAGAAAATAGAGCCAACATTAGCCCTCTCTGATGTGCTTCTGTGTTTATCGTCCAGTTCAGCTTGATGTTCAGTTACAACAGCACTGTCTGAAAAAGAGATGCAGACTTTAGCCTAAAATATGCTAAATTTTAAATGTTTTTTGTTGTTGTCTTAATCTTAATTTCTTTGTGTTCAGTTTTCTTTGCATCCTATAAATGGGAAAAACAGTTTGTCTGTACTTGGACTTCAATTCACCCATAACGTTCCAGGGAAATGGTTCAGATCTTGTTTGTCTTTATGTACGATTCAAGCACATTTCAACAACTCAATTCTTTTTCTCTTTTTATGATGACAGATGCAGGATTTACTGGAGCCGAATGCTAATATATCATTTAACACGTGACAAGTTCACATGAGTTAAAATGGTTCGACCGGGACTTCAGTCTTGGTCTAAGGGAATAATACAAGCTTGTGTTGGCCCTGAAGGGTATGTCTTCTAAAGAGAGTCCTCACTTCTTGAAGTAATAAAAAGCATATAAAGTGGTGATTATATTGAAAGTCCTTTTATATCGGCAAGAAAAATATACTTAACTTGTTTATGAGCCGTGGACACCCAGGTTTTCTGGCAACAAGGCAAACTGTATGAAATGCTTAATAAAAACGAATGTAAATAGATTTTATATGTCATCTTGTCACAGCCTGGTCACATGATTCATTTAAAATTATATAGCCTGTCTGAATATATGTTGTGGCTGTTAAAAGGAAAAAAAACAAAAAACATTGAGCAACCAGGTTTTCCAGCTAGACAGACATATACAGGCAGGCAGACACTCGCCGGCAGTTTTGTCATCACTGTTCGCACATACCAAAGTGCTGACACTCGCCTGAACAAACGGCTTTGTCAAGTTCAAGTGTCACGTTTAGGGATGCTTTCTTGTGTTTCAGCCGTGAATGGGAAACAGGAGACGGACGCGGATTAAACGGGACAGATCAGAGCATTTGAGGCTGGAAGAATGGGAGTGATATTGGCAGGGCTGTTTGCAGCTGTGGGGATTTATGTATTTGGTGTGTGCCTAGAAATACTGGCTACACTACAGCATTGTATTTGGATATAGGCAAAAACAAAGAGGTGGGAAGATTTTGAAGCAATTGTTAATTTATTTTTCACGCTTCTCCCCTTTATGGTCGCCATTAAAAGTTGGTCACTTAGAGGCCCAATCCCATTTTTGAATATCTTGAATTCTGCTTTTACATACGCTTTATATGTACTCCTGAAATGTACAAAACACTCACAGAAGAGGAATACTCTAAGAACTTATGGAACTGTTAATATTGCAAGGATAATGTCCTGTAAAATGATCATTACAATTTACAATTCTATTTTCTTGAAGTGGCAGTTCAAGCAACAGGTGAATCCCAACAATATACTTCCAAGTCATAAGTTTTGCATGTAGTGTTCTTTTGTTTTAATGCTTAATTTTCAAATGCCATCCTAACATTCTTTGTTCATACTAGTGACCCAATACAATTTAAAATAATAATAATAATAATCATTAATTACTAAGCTGTCATTCTTTGACTTCCTTGGTGATGTTAGCCATTTTAGCCATGCCATGTTTGCCATGTTTCAACACACTCAGTGACAGTGCACCACCAACATGTCAATCTCACCAGAAAAAGGTCTAAAAAGATATAACTATAACAATGAATAGCAGTCCAGATGTTAGCATAAAAGAATTAGCCATGTTAGTCATGATATCGACACTGATGCCACTCTGCACTGCCAACTCTTCTTTCTGCCAGCTCCCATGTCTCAACCTTTTAGCACTGATGGATCAGCTGATCTTTGGTGTCTACAGTTAGACCATTGTCCAGACAGGTGCCCTGATTAGAATTAAAGTAAAATTAAAGTTTGTAGCTGCTGATTATGTAGTGTAAAAATCTGGCATTAGAATAACAACAAAGGTCATAACTTACAACAATTATACAACGTTTTTTTTGTTATGTCTTTAAGAATACCTTTGATACCTAAGATACCTAAGATGTGTAATTTAGTTGTATAAAATCATATCTCTGTCCATGATTACACCCTGGACATGACTTTGAACATGACTGTACTAGGCCACAAATAGCATACCTGAAACTTAAAATGTATACTTACCAAATTATGTATAGTCTTTAAAAGGGAATGCCTGTTCTAGCAGACAACCAAAGATTTAATCACTTAATGACTGCATGTGTTCGTAGAGTTTTAGTATCAAACAAAGCATTGAGAAAAGGCTGTATTTACAGGCCCCAGCCTGCACAGCCTGTCTTTGTGCGCACAAAAGTACAGTTTGCTTTTTTTATGTACAGTGTATCCTGTGAAGTGGTCATGGTGGGGAGTTCCCCCAGTGAAGCCACAATGTGATCCATGAACTGTTGAAGAGACTGAGCAGCAGAGCACTGTCTGAGAGCACTAGGGAGAGAGAAGGAAGGTCAAGGGTTGCGGCTGGGTCACGCTCTGTGGGAGAGGAGCAGACATGAGTCTGTGTGATCAGTCTGTGTGTGGAGGTGAAGAGATAGGAGCTGAGAAGCTAAAGAGAAGAACAGTATAGAGGCTGGAATAATACACATTTAATGCAGATTTTGCCTTTGTTTTCCAATACATGAGAGAATTTAGTTGCATATGCAGAACTTGGGCTGCAAATATATTGTTATCGTAATATCAACAACTGCAATATCCATATTGCAAAGAACTGCTTGTGTCTTAATAATGTTATGCCATTCTATATGATCATCAGAGCTTTAAATCACATTGAGGGGTGCCTCACTTAGTAAAAAGCAATTAGTGACAGCAGTTCGACCAGTGCAAGTAGAAGCTAGTGTAGAGGCATGTTTTTCTGTCTATAAATGAAAATTACACTTTTGTGCGATGTCATTTTATTTATTAAACATTAATATTATCAGAGGCTTATCAATAGCCACATAGATCCCTGGGTGACAGTGTTGTTTTTCCCGTATGCTAGTCCATGTAGTGCTGCTATTGTTAGCTACAGAGTAAATTGCTAATTGATCCAAAGGGTGATAAAACAAAGCGCCTAATCTGGCTCTCCGTCTGACACACTCTGAGTCCGACACATGTGCGCTGGAGAGAATGAAAGTGCATGTTTATTACAGGAACCGAGTTGATGCTAAGGTGCCCCAGGGGCTATTAAAGGCCTCACTTAAAAGGCTCTATCAGGGAACGCTGTTGTGGGCTGCTTCGAGGAGGAAGGAGGGGGCTGTAAAGAAAGAAAAAGGGAAAGAAAGAAGTCCTTGGATCCGCTGCAGAAGGGGGGAATAAACAGTGAGCACATCTGGATTGCCTCAGCAGAATATTTGTGCAACATCTGGAAAAAAGTCCCTGGAATTTAAGGGTCCCCTCCTCATTTCACTTACTTTTTTGACTTCTTCTTCTTCTTGCTTGGCCAGTTTTGTGCCTCTTCAAAGTGCCCTGCCTCGGTGTAAATACGGCCGTAGTAATGCACCATCGCAGACTTTATAGCGGGGCCAAATTGGGCCCATGTGACTGGCTCCCCTTTGTGCGGGGCTGGGCTAATTGAGTTGCACACAAGTGAGAGGGCACCCGGCTGTGGGCCCAGACCTATTCCAGACATGGGCCGAATACAGCCCATCATAAAAAGAAAGACGAAAAAGAAAACAAAAGACACAGGCCCCCACCTTTTGCTGACAATAAATTTTAATCATACCTTTTCACAAAACATTACCCCTTTGTTATTTTCAGCCAATAGAGAAGTGAAAGGAACTGTGTTCAAGAATGAATGAGTCACAGAATGTCAGGTCAAGTCCACACTAGGGCATTTTCATTTCAGAAAAGCTTTTGCAAACTGCACACTAGTTTACGTGGAATCTGAATCAACTTTATCGGCTATCAAACATGATCGTTTGTACCACTACCTGAGTTTGCAAACTAAAACGTGTGAGTAGTGTCAAAGCTCTCAATGTGGACATAATATATAGATATAGTCAGACTGCCTGTAAAAAAATGTTATTTTGTGGTAAATTGAGATACAAAAATAATTGTATAAATGTCAATTTGAGGTAAAGAGCAATTTACATTATACAAGGAATGATGTTACAGTTTCAAAAGTGTCATCACATGTAGCTGTATTGAGTTTTATGTGATCCAGATAGAACCAATCAGAGAAGACAACCAAACATAAAAGGCCTGTTTTTGTCCTTCCATACCTAAAACAAAAAACATAAATTCCCAAATAAAAAAATCTAAAATGAAAAAAAAAATAAAATGTGAAAATGAAAATCCTAGAACTGCAGTTTTGCATTACAGTGGTCCCTCGTTTATCGCGGGGGTTACGTTCCAAAAGTAACCCGCAATAGGCGAAATCCGCGAAGTAGTCAGCTTTATTTTTTACAATTATTATATATGTTTTAAGGCTGTAAAACCCCTCACCACACACTTTATACACTTTTCTCAGACAGGCATTAACATTTTCTCACATTTCTTTCTTGTTTAAACACTCTCAAAGTTCAAACCTTAGCATCTTCCTCTGTCTTTTGGGTGCGACCGCAGGTGCCTTTGTCGGTGCAGAACGTTTCGTCGACATTGTGGGTTTTGTCGGGAGAAAACTTGCAAACATACAGCACTTCAGAGTCACACTGCTAGCGATCGAACATTTATGTAAATTTGGCAAGCTGAACGCATTCTGTACTGTACAGGAGACACGGCACAGAGGAGATTGATTGACAATGGACTACAGCCCTACCAAAAACGCAGCTCCCAAAAACAAAACGCGAGTTCTCCCTTAGCCAATCAGGACGCAGAACACAATGCGCGAGTTCTCCCTTAGCCAATCAGGATGCAGAACACAATGCGCGTTCATACGCTGTAAAAAAAAAAAAAAAGCATGCAAAATTGCACTAAAAAATCAGCGAAACAGCGAGGTCGCGAAAGGTGAACCGCGTTATAGTGAGGGACCACTGTATATAGATACTAAATAGCAACCATTTTTGTAAAAATCTGTAAGGGTTTGAGTCTCATGGAAGCTACATAATGTCAGGAATGATTCCAGTTGTTGTAGTAATGCCACATTAACTGTTAAGTCGCATACACCCATGTTTTTAAAAGAGCAACAGTGAATTGATGTTTGTGCAACAAATCAGTGAAGACAAGCTGGTGGTGAACTGTATATTTTTTTTCCATGTCCATACACTCTACAACTGAAAGTTTCCAGACTTAGTGGTCCACAGTGTATTCAAAAGTTATTTAAGCGTAGGTCTTAAAAAGGCCTGACTAGAGCAGATTTCTTTTGACAAAAATATCCATGCATTTCAAAATTACAGACTGTCTTTGTGTTTTGAAAATCCCTCTTTTCTTATGTATTTGTTTGTTGTTATTGAAGCCGGCATGTAAGAAGTGTTCTTACAGGCACCCCTTGGAGGTAAACTCCCAAGAGAGACCATAAACCCCCTCAACATCATGTCCATAGAGTACATCCACTGCCTTTACATTAAAGATGCATAGCGGGCCTTTTGTCCATCTCCGCAGTGAGATCACAAGAGGTTTTTCTCTCTCATCATCACTGTACTGAGCCCCGGTTCATTAGCAATTAAGATTCAGACGATATCCAAGCTTTGCCTTCTGTCTCGTACCTGGGCCAGGCTCCTCGTGGGCCAGCGCCGCTGACAGGCAGGTAGCTTACTCAGAGCCGAGCAAGCGAGCGCAGAGATACATGTTAATGCAGTGACGCCGCTGATCAAAAGAGATGCATCATTGCCTGTCTCTGATGGGCTTACTGATGATGTCCCCCTGAGAGCAGCACAGGCAGAGAGAGCTGTGATCACAGGGAGGAAAGGGGGAATGAATGTGGGATGAGGTGCAGAGGTGGAGAAAAAGACACTTTCAATTAGAGATGGGGGATATGGCAAAGAAATACTTGTGTTAAATGTTTATTTTCTCATATTGATCGATATTGATATGTAGCCTGATAACTAGTGTTGCACTAAACTTAAATGTTTTGCTTTCATCTTCAAATTCAAGGCCTGGTTTTGAGCGATGTCTACATGCACACAAGTCTTTTCACAAGAGAGAAACCACATCACACAACCTGACAGGCCACCAGACCACTGTGTCACAATAAAGTAAACTACATTCTGACTGATTACAGTTATTTATTTGTATAGGTAAAGTTTCTCATGGCTTTTACACTGGGAGAGATTTGTAGCATTTAATTGGTAGGCACAGTCTGTTGTATCTTTTCAAGAGGACTTTGACATCTTGGTCCTAGTCCCTAAAAGTCTCTGTATATTACTAAAATGTTGCATGCACTGAAACACATGAAAACTTGATAGCACACGAAAATGGTGCAAACTGTTCTGTAAAGTTGTGCATTTGCCCAAGTGTGCACAATATTAAGCTGGGAAAGGTAGTCCTGCTTGACTTTTAGTATAGTTTAACACACACATATAATTTGTTTTAGTGATTTTGAAAGATTAGTGAATCACCAATAAAAATAGGTTTTCTTTTTGGGATCTGAGCTAATCAGGGCCTTGGCTGTGGGATAGGTCCATTGTGTCATGCTTGTTTAAAGATTATTGTTACAATTGTTTGATTTTGTAATTTTGTAATTCCACTACAAATATGAATAAGTTTGATTTGAGATAGTATGTCGTATGACAAGTGTGCACATCTTTAATCTTGCTACAGCTCAGTGCAATGCTGATTTTTCCCAGTTTAAGATCATCTCTGTAAAGCAACTGGACTGCTTGTTTAACAAAATCCTTGATAGAATCTGGTTTGCTCTGATATCTTTTTACCTGAGGGAAGATTGCAGCCGTCTGTTTGAGTTGGACAATCATCTCTCTTTCTGGAAGGACACCGAGCTGATGCTTTTTTTTTTTTTTTTCCTGTTGCTGTGCAGTTGCCCTACATCTTTCTGCATGGGTGAGCCGACAATTTGCAGCCCTCTCTAGGAATGATTACCGTGTACTGCTCGGTGTGTTTGTTCATGCAATGTGGGATAATTACATAGTATAAGATATGATTATTTATAACCAAACAAAACTGATAAAATGCAGTTAGCATTTCCCAGACCTTGTAAGTCAAAGGTGAACACCTACTGTATATGCAGCTGTAGATTCTGGGAAATGATTGCTTGTGATGGATTGTTTTCCAAAAATGAATGAATTCTGAGCTCTGGTAAACAAATCATGACTGCCACTGCTTTTTAAAGAAAATGGCTTAATAGCACATACGTTTCTAGCTTGTAGGTTTATTTTCACATTATGCAGCAACTGGAACAAGCACAAATATGGCCTTTTACCTATTGTGCGATCCTTTCCTACCAATGGGCACACAGATGGGAGCGTGCAGAAGATTATTCACAAAAGCAGAAATTTACTTGCATCCCATTATCAAAGTGATACATTAAGATGATTGGTAATAGAACTCCCTAGAAAGCTATCCAAAGGCTCAGATTGAACCTATACAGAACAATATCCAGCCATCTTGAAAGGTGTTGTTGCCCTGTCAGGAGATTATAAGATGTCCCTTTCTATGTTCTTTGGGGAATACAAGTTGAAAGTTGAAAATAGTAGCAGGATAACATCATACCTGACTAACCATTTTGGAGGATGTCTATGACTGGATGAACCAACTGTCAGTACTACCCATCACAAGGTAGTTTTATATCAAGGTAGTTTTATATCTGACTTGTTAGAAATTGCTGCACAAGGGCAAAGATTTCATTGTATCCATATTCATACGGGTAGAAGAAAAGCTGTAATTCAGATGTTATATACTGTGTAAAGTATATTTTCTGCATCAAAGATCTTGAGGTTAGATATGTATTCATGTCACATGTCATGTCTTGTTGAAGTATCAATATTACAGCAATTTTGAAGCCTGGATTTGTCCCTAGTATTAAATCAACAACAGTATAAAATTGTTTTGCTCTGTGATCGCCCAGGGGCTCTGCAACAGGCATGACTTCTTCCCAGATTGCACTGCAAGCCTTTCACCTCAGGTAATCGCATCGGGACTGACCTTCTGGTGGCTTGTCCATTTCCCCGTCTTTTGATCCAAAATATTATAGCTGCTCTTTTTGAGAAGCTGCACGGCTGTTCCGCTCTAAGTTGATGTGACGGTCTGTCTCTGCTGCTCAGTAATTGTTATTTGAGATCAGAGTTTGAACCCCTAAAGGCAGGTTTTTTATTTTTGGAGCAGTCTTCTACCTCACTGCTTCATCATGTCCCGCGGTGTCTGCAGGTAGACGTGCACTGATGTCATCAATGACATTTCGCTGAGCAACAATGGCCGCAAGCTCTCTCAAGGTGCACCATCTCTTGACTTGGACCTCTCTGTAATATCAAAACATCATTAGACCCAGTTCTGAATTTCATATATCTGACAGCACAACAAGTTCAGCTTGACTGTTTTACATTTTGACACCGCCTATTTGCAAAGACCATTCTGTGACATTAGACACTTAGCAACAGAACCTTCTACTACTTATTATGAATATATTAACTGCTGATTTGGTGACAGGGATTTCTAAAAAGATGATTGTGATGAAAAAGGATTAAAGGGTAAGTAATGTGTCGACAAAACAAGGCTAGCATAGTTCTATAATCAAACATCCAGTTTCAGTCAGTCAGAAACATGGTTCTCCCCAGCGCTTTATTTTCTGGTATCCCTGCCCCTTTTATTCTGTTAGAAAAGGGAAAAACTAAAACAGGCCATGTGTGCTGTAGGGTCAAACAATAAGGAACTAGCTGCAGGTACAGAGCTGGTTTAAAATTCTGTTATAGGTTTCTGGATGCTAGTAAGCTGACTAGGTTAGGTTTGTTGACATGGGCTGATTTTATTGGACATATTTGTTTGATGCAGATTTATAACTGCTTTCCATTACTACTTTGTTTTTTGGCATAATGCAATAAACGCAGCTACAATGCTTGCAGCACAGGCATGAACATTGCATTAAACTACCTATGATTTTATAGTAAATGGACCTGACATAATCCAATTAGATACTTTAATTTAAAATACACTGTTTTTACTGTGCTCAAAGAAAACAAGCTGCATGATAATGACTCATCTCCTTCTGACGGTGAACGTCAGCCGATAAGCTATGGCCAAGTCATCTCAGGTCATCTGCAAATCATTTGCCGTAGTGTTGTATGACTCCGATCCTCGCCACAACAGCTGCCTGCTTCATCCGCGCTTTAATGCAAAGAGATCTAACTGCACTGGGCCCTCGTGACCCTCAGGGCCCAGGGTCAAAGTATTGGAGAGAGGAGCCACGTGTTGGTCTGGTTCGTCAGTGGCATAATGTCACATTGACTGGCTCAGATTCAATGGGAAACTCCACTTTGCAGGGTTTACTTATTGAAATGACAAGTAACGGACAGATCATAGTCATTTCTGACAATATATATTTATATGTGTTTAGAAAACAGTTAGACGTAGACTTTCCTTTTCCCCAGTTTGTCACTGACTTGTCACTTGCTCATGATATAGTGAGCACACCACTAAATAGTTAGTGACTTTATGATGACTACTTTTACGTCTTCTCAATATTTTATATATTTATATTTTATTAAGTATGTATTGGTCACTCTACCTACTTTTCATTTACACATGCTTTTCCCTCTTGGTTCTCAGTCCCATCTTCTTGCCTCAGATATAAATGAATGATTGGTATTTGACTGTCTGCCCTCCGAGGATTGACTGGGCTTATGACCGGCTTAGCCCCGAGTCCTGGGCCTGATTGGCAGCAATGCTTTCCTCTTTCAGTGAGTAGCGAGGCGATGGGGAGGGGTCTAAAGGGATACCTTCAAATAGCAATTGGTGACTTGTTACGCAAGAACATTATGGTCTTCCAAAATTGTCATATGTCTTATGGACAAAGGAGTATGGGGATATTGATTTGAAAATGTACACAGTAAACATTTATATAACCAGAAATATGTTTTTATTTAAGTTCTCTTAAAATGTGTAATTGCTTGTGTGTAAAAAAACCCCCAGCTTTGTTTATTTTGTTCCCTGTCTTACTTTTCACCTCTATAGTGATACAGAAAACATTTCCCACCTTGAGCCTCCCAGTCCCTCTCTGTGGTAATGGCACACTGTTGCTGTCAGTGTTAGAAGTTACTGTACAACGGGAGACTCGCACTCCCCTTCACTTCACACAGGATAATGGACAGTGTGCGTTACGGCCATTAGTCCATTACAATAGAGCTGTCTTGTAGCCCGACCGTGTTCCCTCCTGCTATGATCATTTTCATGCTATCTCAGCCCCTCTCATTGTTTCCTGTCTCAGAGGGAACAGCTCTCTTCAGTCGCTAATGCCGGGTTTTTGTGCTCAGTGAAAAGCCATGCTTCCAACTGTAATACAGTTCAGCCTTCACACTCTCCGCCGAGCCTCGTTCCCTGTGGAAGAGAAATAATTTATAAAACGAAATCTACATTTGTTGTGTAAATGACCACATGCTGGAGGATATTTAATCCAGCCTGCAGTCGATCCCAGTCATGTGACTTGACCTAGTTTTGTCTGCCTCCCTCTGCCCGTCTCTCCCACAGTCTCTAAGCACCACTTTCCCTCTGTCTCTCAGTTCTTGTCTCACACTTCTTCCCCTGCCCATCCCTTTTCACTTTAATCGCCCCCATGCTGGCTTCAGTCTGTATTTACATCTTTCAACTATCTTTCAGTTATTATTGCGGTAATATCATATTATCCATAACTAGAAATAGAAGTAACACCATAGCCCTAAATGAAAGACAGTTGAATATGACACATGTCCCAATGAAATACAATACAGTACTTTAGGTGCAATACAATAGGATACAATATACATAAAAAAATGTACACCTCAGTATAGTACACTACGGTACAGTACAATGCAGTGCAATGCAATATAATTTGATGCAATACGACAAGACAAATTGTTACAGTGTGAAACAATGTGGAAAATAGTTTACAATATGATACAATATGTTGCAATGCGATACAGTAACATTCACTACGATACAATACTATGCAATGCAATATTTTACAGTGTGATACGATTAAATATGTTACAAACCAACTGAATAAGATTCAATTGGTTTACATACAGTACGGGGATACTTATACTTGTACATATTGCGTGCAACTATGATATATCGTGATATATGTGCAACTGAAGAAGAATAATACCACTTTAAAATTTAAAATTAAATGTTTACAAAGTGGATAGTGTCTTCATTTTGTCTCTTTTTAATTAACTGCTGATGTTTGCTGATGTCATAATGTCACCATATATAGCATACATAACTATACATATTTGAAGATGGGGTAATCCTATCCAGGAATCTCTGTCTCTATCACGTGTAGTTTGTACCATTGAAGTAGAAAGATGTCCTTCAGTTTTGTTCAAATGGCCTTGATCCTCATCTTGGAGCCCACACTTCTTTTCGGTCTGTAAAGCGATTTCTTAGCATTGTTCAAACTTTGTGCCCATGGTGCTGACAGTGAAAACAACTGCAGTAAACATTGACTACTGGCTTACTGAATGCCAAAAACCTAACAAAAAAAAAATTATTTAGGTAAATGCTTAAGCTAAAATCATTGACCAGGAGATTTGAGTAATGCACTGATTATCTTTTTTCAAACATGTTTTTTGAAAGGACAGATTAGACGGATAGACATGTAGCTAGATTCATTTGCAGCTGAGGTTGGCTTGGCATGGCCTCAGCTGGACGATCAGGTCACCTCTTGGAATGTATGGCATGTATCCATTCCTGAAGAGCACTGGGGCCGCAGACTGATACAGTAAGCCCAAGGAAAAACCAACACATACATAAAGCTGTCTGCCTCTTCAACCAACACTTCACGCTGTCAGTAATTTCACACCACTCACACAACATAGTCAGACTTATCAACACTCTGCTCTAAGTATGCAAACTTATTTTTTTAAACGACTAGACATTTTTAAAAACCATTAATGTAATGCAATGAACAAGAAGTTAGAATTTATTCATATTTCAGTAGTTTTTCTTCAAATATGACTCTCAAAACTATTTTATCCATCTTACAATTTCACTAATTACTTCCAGGAACATAACAACAAAGCTATTTCTAGAACTTATGAAACATGTCCACCAATGAATGAGGGTCATTTTATGTCAGAGGTTTTCTTTCTGTCCATATTTGTTTTGGAGAAATTGTGGGAAATCAATACAAACAACATTTACTGTATTTACACTGCTTTAATGTGGCAAATAACAATTCACATACTTTGTGTATGCTGTTAGTGAGGAGGTAGACTCCAGATGCTCTATACATGAAGCATTTAGGCTACATCAGCTAAAGGCTACATGCTAAAACTCAAAGGATGTTTAATGCTATGTAGGTATATATGGGTGGTTTTAGAACCTGTGCTTCCTCATCAGAGACTGTTAACCAAGATCTGCCAACAAGATTAGCATACACATTGTGTAAGCTGCAAAACTTACGTTAAGATAAAATTGACATCCACTACTTCTTGCAAACTCAAGCAAAATGTTTGATTATCCAAGAAGTCAAGTATACACTGGGTAATCTACATATAATCATAGCTTGGAAACTTTATACCCAGCTGTCAAATTCAGTACGCACTTCAGCTTCTGAGGCACCAGCCAAATAAATATTGGACTTGATAGAACATACTGAAACTTCATCAACTTGTTGCCTTGCCTGAAATGAAACAGACCAGCTTACTTTAAGTCAAATTCTGTTTATTTTTAAAGTGAACAGTGAGTATGAAAAAACTGGCACTTTTTCAAGGTACACCACTTTTGAGCTGTGCCATTAATACGGGAACTGAAACGCTGATACTCACAGTTTTACATAGTGAGAGAACAGTCTTGTCTCTATTCATTATCTTGGGCAAAAGTCCTCATTCCAATTGTGTCTTAACTCTGCAAGCATCATTTTCCTGTCCAAGTCCTTAGCCTGGCTTGATGTCCAGCTACGATAGCACATCACAAGTGTGCAGTTAACAATCAATTTACTTTAGATTTAAATTCCTGGACTGGGTTATTCCAATATTTTTCCTTTCTACTATCTACTTTCCAATGTCAGTCTGCTGACTGTAATTTCTTATTCATTTTAATGGATCTAATTTACAGACTTATTTTAGCCTCGGAGTGCACTTAATCCTACAAGGGCTCTCTCTTGTGTAATTCCTTCTTGAGTATTTCAAAGCATATATTGTTCAGGTCTTTAATGTGGACTACTGCTGGGCGGCTGCAGGTCCAGATGTGGAAAATGTATCACGTCTTATTAATATATTTCCCGTAACAACCTCATACATAGTGTTTCCCATGACATGTGTGCAGTGCATTTAATAAGCCATTATCCCAAACCACCTGTGTTTGTACTTAAAGGTTTGTGTGGAGCTGGGAAACATCTTGTTTTTTATGACATAGATGGACATTAAGTGAACTGTAGGCCCACAGTCTCCATTCACATTCACATTACAAGCTGTTCATTCATAAGTAAAAAAAAAACAAAACACTGAAGGGCTGTGTGTAGTTTTTCCAAAATAAAGGCCCATCATTGCAGTAAGGGTAGTGTATAGATAGTCTTTCAAAGGCATACCATATAGAATGTCATCTTTGACATCAGTATGGTGATTTGTTTAGAAACATGATGATTTTGTTAAATGACTGATGCAATGCGTATTGACATGAGCATACAGCATTGATTGGTGATTGTGGACCACAGACTGAGAAACATATTGTTCCGTGGAGGAGAAAAGAGGACGTGGGTGGCAGCGTTGTCCTTCCCTTGTGTTGTGTCCTTTTGTGTTTGTACATGTTTACATCCTCCGTGCGCAGACCCATTCTGTACTCACTGAAGTGACGGGAGGAGGTTAATGGCTGAACGCGCACTCCTGTAGTGATGGGAGCGTGGGCGTGTGGAGTCAATTTAGCAGGCTAACAGGAAGCGTGCTCCGGGACCTTCCACCGGGACAGAGGCCAGCGGTGAGTAGGGCACAGGTCGTCGAGCTGCACCACACCTCGCTTTCTGCCTCCAGCACCTCCCCTGAGCTGTTGACGGACTACAGTCCCTCCCGTTTGAAGATTCATATCCACAGTGTGAACCAGCTTTATTTCAACATTAGTCGCTGGAGGTGATTCCCTTTGATCACTGTGAAACGTCAGCTATGATCAAGGAAATTCGAGGCCGTGAACTGAGGCTAGGATTGTATCCAATTGCATCCATTAATCAAAGCTAAAAATAGCCCTTTTGACACTACATTGAAGTTGGCCGGACCACAGTGGAACTCAGAAAATACTGAATTGATTCCCAACACTTATCCATTGGACGGAGGACATAAAACTACCCCGCTTTTTCTGGTGTTAATATTTCACAGCTGAGAAAGAGCCAGTGTGCACCATGCCAAAGGCTGTTGGCGCAGGCAGAGACTGTCATGTGAATGGCTACTGTAAAGATCGGCAGTGGGATAGTGGTTTTGAAATGCTTGCTTGTGTCTGCTCCCTTGCTCTTGCAGCTTTTTCTGAGCCCAATGATTGATTAGAGCTATTTGCCCAAGGATGGTCTGTGGAAGTTGGGCTGCAGTGAGGCCTTTGTTCCCCTGTTTGCCCCAGAGATAAGCTGTGACGTGCACACCCACCCCCCTTTTTTTCTGTCCCTCTGACTTTGTTTACTACACTTAAGCCATGTTTTCAATGAGTGCTTTGGTACTGGTTGGTTTGGTATGGGTAAACCCAGTGTAAAAAACAGACTGCTCTGTTCAGTTCTACCTTTTAGTAACCCTACCACACTGATGGAAACCAAAGTGGAGGGGTTACCAAAGTCAAGTAGTATAGGACACTATTTGGGACGCTTTGCTCTACAATGGAAATATGTCTAAAATGTGCCGTACTAACCAGACTCTCATTACACCAGACCAGTATGAACAAAGCTTAAGTTTACTTCTGCCCCATCTGTCTGTGTCTGCAGCCGTTTGCCACTGGTCTGCCTTTGGCTTCATCACATCACAGTGAGTGAGACTAATGACTGTTATAAATTATCAGGAAGTCTTCTTTGGGTGTCACCAGAGCTTAACCTCGGTGCTATGTAATGTTTTTGAAAAGGTACTTGTCTTTCCAGGAGGCAATACTTTTTCTGTGGGAAAGGTGAACTTTGACAGACTGGTGAAAAATCCTACCAGTGCTGAAATGCATCCATCTATCACTCAGAGCTCAAAGACTTTTATCATTACTCTAGTTTCTAACACTTATGTATGCAGGTGTGCACATGGAGGTATGTTGTTGGCATGAAATATGTGTGGGAAAACCAAAATGACTCGCAGCACAGTTAGGTTTTCACACCTAAAGCTGCAACTGAACTGAAACGAGACATGTAGGCGGGGCTTGCTACAGAGGAAGGAAGGTCTAGCCACAACCACAACCACACTTTCAACTAGTTGTCTTTAGACATGCATTTGCCTCGCTTACAGACAGAATTTTGTCTGGCACTGCTTAAGTAGTCATATCCCCAGAGTCAATAAGGACAGCAGAGTAGAATTTAAAGATGGATCAGGTGGTTTGGAAATGAAAAGTACACACCCTAAGTCAAGGTTAGAGCCATTAAAGTGAGCAATCTATTACTAAATGCCATTTTTATCCTTTGTAAAGTGAAAACTACAGATGCCAGGAGTGTAATAGCACAAAGAATACCTTGGAGTGTTGATATTACAATTGATTTGTTGCTGTTTATCTTATTTATGAACTTTTAGATTGCATTTTTTTTTTACTGTCCAAAATTGCATGCTGTTCTTACACTTGCACTTGTTATCTTATCTAAAATGTGTTCTTCATTGTGGATCTGCACTTTGCATAGTTTACATTAGGAGAGGATCAGTCAAACAATGTACTACACAGTGTATAATCACCTCAAAATACAACTTTTAAAGCTCTTTTAAAGTGTGTGCCGAGTGCCATGGCTGTTCACATGCTGTAAAATACAGGAGTGTAAGTGTGTAACTGTAATCTGCATGAGATGTTAGTAAGAAAAACAACTCCATCTTTAAAATTGTGATCTGTTTCTCTTGCATTGAGAAAAAAACTGTTTAGTCTTTTAATCATCTGTGGGAAAAAAACAAAAAACAAGACCTTTTGTCATCTAGGTTTTATTGTTAAGGATTTTAATAAATGACAATGTGAAGGGAAGTAAAAGGAAACATGGATAAATATTGGTAATGCCTCCATGTACTGTTTAACAAGTCAGAGATGATTGTGGGATCACATAAGTTTGGTGTTGAACTCAGAGCTAGAAGTTTTAGATAAGCTCTTCTGTATGATCTAATGTCTGCCTTCTAATCTAATTTTCACCGGCAAATTGGTCTAGTTTTACCATTTTATGCATTTTTTTGTGTGTGTGTATCATACAGCTGGCACTTTGTTTTCTGTAACATTCCAAGCAGACTTTGCAATACCAATATGCAGTTGATATTAGGTTAACTGAAGTATTTGTTCAGTCCAAATTTAGTTGGAAAGCACTGTTACCATGTGTGAAAACCTGCGAGAAATTATTGTTTCACACTTAAAACATCATAAACACATCTATAATTGCAATATTTTAGATAAACTATTTTATCCAAACATTCCATGCATGTCCCGCACTACCACATTATCTTACCAAGAATTTGCAATAAAGTCACATCATTTCTAAATAGACAGGTGCTGCTCAGTAAGTTTTCCAAAGATCCAGTTTTACAAAGGTCAGCTTTGTCAGCTCTACCTTTTGCCTCAGATGTCTTGCAGCTTCAAATGCCACACCAGGGCAACTGTCACTTTCATTATCCCGGAACCGTGTGAGACTATTTCAGACAAAGTAAGAAGGCATGTGTTTCCTGCACAAAAAAACAAGCCTGTTACAGAAAGGTGCTCTTGTTCATTTCAAAAGCGCCTCAGTCTGAGTCTCGCAAGAAAACACAGTCGCTTAATAAGTCATTCAATAAAGCTGTCCAGTTAAGTTTTTATTGCTTCACCAGACCACGGCAGCAGTTGGGTTTTGTGAGTCACAAGTTGAGAAACAACAAGCCACGCATTTGACTCATTTTTGTTTTTGTGTAAAGTGCAGCCTATGTAAAAGCAACAGTCTTGAAATCTTTTGGGTAGAGGAAGTGAAAACGTTTGTTGTGGCTAAACATACAGATTAAACCAAGGTCTGCTGAGCTATCTTTTCCTTTGATTTTGACTAACCTTTCATTATGGCTAAGTGATCCCTCAGGTGGCTAATGTTATCTCTGTAGACATTCATGCCTGAGCAGATCAGCCCCATACAATTTGTAGCAACATGGAATTTAACTTTTGGTTTTAGCTTGGATTCCAATTCTGTTTGTGCCTGAACAAAGGTATCTGTCTACAGGCATTTCCTATGTGGAATATATGTGGAATAATGCAAATAAATGTTAAATAATGACGAAAAATAATAATAAAAATTTGAATTGACTTGTATTGCAGTATTGTATGAGTTCTATTACAACAGGCTGTGGAATAGGCTGAATCTGGACAATATTTTCAAGACTTGTATTACATGTTAAAATACTTTCAACACAATACACATGTTTTTCTTAGATTTCCACATATGATTTCTGAAGCAGACTGCCAAATAAATTGTGACCCCCACTTCCTGGTCTTGTTAAGCGTTGTTTGGTCATGGATTTGGCAAACTGTTGTTTTCTTGTTGTACCTACCCAGTGTTTGAGAAACAATGCCCTTAAGTGTAGATGCATGCAGGGCAGATCTAAGAAAAGATTTAGAGTAGACCTTGAAGGTTTTTCACATATGTTATGTATGAACACTGAATCCAATCAGAAAACAGTAGCAAACTTTTCTCAGGTCTGAAATTTTGGGCTGCCACAGGAAAGTCCTAGGCTTTGCGTGCTCATCCATCACCCCAACCTACCTTAATTTTATTTGTTAAAAAGTTCAAATGTAACTCCATACTTGGTTTACAAAGGCAAAGTTTACATTTGAATCCTTTTCATTTTTTGAAGGAGATATGTATGAGTATTTTTTGGATACAGACATTAGACATTAAGATACTAAATATTATGAAAGAACTTCCGTATTTTTAGCAGTATAAACTGTTTTACTTATTGCCATTCATTACAAGTCTATACTAAACCTACACAAAATCAGACGAAACGGACAAACATGAAGAGGAACAAAAAATGTGCTGTGTTCGATGTGTGATAGCTATTTTTTACAGTGGTGTGATGAGCATCAAGGAATAGCCTGCAGTAATCTTCCTCTTTTGTGGCAATACATCTATTTAGGCTTTGCTACAGATAAATAAGAGCTCAGAGGCAAGTTTAAATAGCTTCTTTTTTTCTTCAAAATGGGTATCATAGAGGGGGAGGGAAGATGGTTGCTGATGGAGCAGATATGCGTTGGAGCATTTTGAATGCTTTCCACGCCGATGATAAAGATGAGAGAGAGGTGCAACGCTCAAGAGGGTGCTTGATTATCAGCTGAGGGCTCTTGAAGTGCTGCTATCGAGCCTTGTTGTTCCAGTGCGTTGGTTTATCGGGCTGCTAAATGGTGGTGTAATGAGTGGGTGCTGTGTGGGATTTGTCTCTTCAGGGAAACAGCAAACAGAACAAGGTAATTAAAGGAGTGTTTCGGATGATCACAAACACTGCCTTGTTTTCAGATTTTGTCAAAGCATAATGCTCGGGAAAGTTTAAACAAAGTCATCATTAACTAGTATCAATGAAGCATTTAACCGCTTTAGTGCACAATTGGTGATGTAATAAAGCAGGAAACAGGATTGATCAAACATAGCCACTGTTAAAGCTTAAATTAAAGTTGCTGAATTGGTGCCGTAAGATTTTGTGGCTTCTGTGTTTATTGCTGTTTTCTTCTAGTTCTTGATATCTGTGCTGTGTTTTCTAGCATAACAGATAAGTGACAGGCCTTTTATGCAATTGTACACCAAGATTGTGAAAATAGAAGTGTCACAACACATGCACATGGTCTAATAGCAATTTCGGGACTAACCTTACCAAATGCACATAAATTAATTGTATTTTTAAATGTATGATTGCCATTTTGCAGGTGAAATTCTTTTAGATGGGATAGCTTTAGAAGGAACATGTAATCCGTTTAACCTGTTATTGATTTTCTTTGAGGCATCAGCACTATATTGTTTCTAAACCTGAATCAAAGCCATGTAATCTGTCCAGTCATGGATTGTTGTTTTCCTCACTTCAATACTGCACTCCATTTTACTGTCAATAATCTAATTTTCACATTCAAAAATGTCCTTAAATGTTGCCTTTTGTGGTTTGGTTGCTAATTCTTCGCAGTAAAAAAAACTAAAAAACATTGTCACATATCAGTTTGATTTATTGCAGCATTATAGTTGGTTTTCTAGCGATTCATTCTGTCACTGTTGTCAATGTCAGGCATTTGAGGATACTCTTTGTGATTTTCTCCAATTTGATTAACTACTTTTTTACTAAGAAATCAATCAACTTAAATTCCCCAAGGACTTTTGGGTATACTCTAAAAGATTACATTTTTTTCCCCTTGAAGGCCAATGTGAAGACTAGGCAGAAGAAAGGCCAGATACTGTGGGACTTTGTTCTCCTCTCAAGGACCTCTGAGACCTGCTGGAAACTGTCGAAGGTGAATGGCATTCACGACAGTTACCGCAGCGATTGATTGCTCCTCTACTGCTGCTGTGTCCTTCCGCGCCCTACCGGGACCTTATCCCCTGGAGTCCCATGTGGGAAAGGCTTTTTTATTGCACCTGGGAGATGTATTAAGAGCCCAATGAACTTTGACCTTGGGCTTGATCACCCTGGCAACGCAGACCATGAACAATCGTTACACTTTAAAAGAGAGCTCGGCTGCAATCTCCCCAACTCTCATAAATGCTTGAATGTATTTCACTCAAAAGGCTCCAGTTTTTTGTGGGATCTTGTTAAATCTTGGGGCACTTTCACCGATGCATCTGTGACGAATGGGTAGTGTCCGTTAATGAAAATACCTCAGCCGTGCGCTTATCGCCGACTTTGGGCACAATGGTAAATTTAGACACCTTTGTTTCATTAGAACCTTGTCATTAAGCCTGTCTTTTATTAGCCTTTTATCAATAAAGAGTCCTGCTTTCATTAGCGCACCATCTCAAAGGCTCCCCTTCATTAGCACAGGGTTGTAAATGCTGGATGCGATTTCATTAGCGGACCATCTTTAATGAGGAAACCCCCAGTGTGTTTACATTGCTCTGATCCCCCTATAATAGTCGGTGAGGATAATGCTGATTGGTTGTACGGCTAAGGGAATGTTTAAGCTTGTCTTTCGAAGAGTGGATCATGCATGTTATTAAAGCCAATGAAATCCTTAGTGCTTAACAGTGAATTGATCAAACATTCCAGCATTTGAGGCTCTTCGGCAGTCGAAGATGTAATGGTGCCGCATGATCAACTCTGCATCTAAAGCAGAGGTGCAGAAACTTTTTCCCAGATGTGCCAGATCTTTAAATAATCCAAGTAATGCTAAAAGTGTCTTTTTCTTTAATGGACAGAGAAGACTGAAGCTAGTCAGTTAAACAGGGGTAGTAAGAAAAGGGGGTGACACAAAAATAGATTATTAAAAAAAAAATACCTGAAAAATGATAAGTCATTTAATGAAAAAAACACTACCACTAAAACTACTATAAATTTTAAAGTTTGGTTTTCAAATTGTCAAGACTAAAGAGCCCTTAACCCCTTAACTCCACCCACAGACGAAATTTGAAAAGTGTTGGAAAAGTGGGCAGAGCCCAGCAGAGACAGAGGGGACGAGCTGAGGGTGAGACTAAGTAAGGGGCGTGTACCTGAGACCCACAGTGACTGACTGATTGACAGATGTCAGATTGGCACAAGTATCTTTGCGACGGAGCGGTCCCTCTTTATTTTCCTCTTTCACCTGAGATGGTGGGACTTGGTTTCTCTTTGGACACCAGGCCTGAGCCAGAACAATTCAAAGCCCAGTCTCAGCCCGAAGCATGGACTGACGAGGCATTTTTATAGAAAACCGGGGCATTGGTAGAGTAACTTTGGCATTTAGGCTAATGTACAAAGCATAGACTGATGAACTGTAAAATAATAATAAAGATTGCTTTAGATTAATTTTGATGTAGATATAGTGAACACTATTCTATAGATAGATAGAGATATAGAGAACCAATGTAATGTGTCTGCAGCGCTCCGCTCAGACTAATGCTGCATTTATGTGGCCTTGTATTTAACAGCATTAAGACATTGTAAAAAAAAAAAAAAAAAAAGAGAGAAAAGAAGGTAACGTTAAACCTGACTTGTTTGTAGTGTTTAGTGCTAATATGCCCAGCTGATTTACTCAGTAATCATTGAGACATGAATAAAAATCAACAGTAACACTCTCTTTAGGAGTTAAAAACACATGGCATCAACAAACAAAGAACAACACATCGATTACTCTGCAACGACGCTGTGTGTGAGCACTTGAACACATCATAAACTACGGTAGACTGAGCTTGTTCTTCTAAACTTTTTACGAAATGAACAGAGCAAAATAACAAACAGGAGCCAGCGGCAGCGTGTCCCAAAATATGTGTCTCTGATGATCTACAAATGAGTGAGTCTATCTCTAAACACTGCTCATGTTTTTTTCTTTTTTTCATCCGTGCGTGTGTTGCTCTGTGTGACCGTGTTCAGTCGCTGCAGTGACCCCGTTCTGACAGAGACCACCTCTGGAGGCGTGAGCTTGTACTGAGGGCTGTACCACAGGTGTGGTTACCTACTACAAAGGTGTGGTTACCTGCTACAAAGGTGTGGTTACCTTACATCATGACATCATCATGATCAGGAAGTACGGTCGGCAGCGTTTAACCTGAGGAGGGCAGCACTCATGCGGTTTTACATGTGTTTTACACCATATTTATGGAATTAGACGAGTTTTTCAAATTTTGACAAAAATAGGACTATAAACTTTAAACTGTATTACTAAAGCCCCATTTATACACATCATCAGCTAAAAAAAGTTGTTTTAGGGTTTAGTTACTCTTTAAGTCCTGGAAATGTGATGGCACATTAGCAAGGAAATCCTACTATATCTAATGTCCCTATTTTATTGTCTTGTTCTGTTTATGTTTATGAAAAATTACACCAGGTAAATTATACAATGACACAAGGGCTTTGTGTAATATAGTTTGCAAAACAATAAATAGCTAATTAATAAAATTATCTTTTTGTAAAGCCAAATTAAAGGCTTTTATCATTAACCGAACATGTCAAACTGACTTAAGTCAGGTCTCTTGTTTTTGTGTGCATATCTACCACTCCATCTCACATAAACCCATGAATTAACAGGTCTGATATTTTCCATTGCAGAAACAATATGGAATTTTGAGCTAGAAACATTCATTGTGTGCATACCAATGAAGGAACCTAAAATAGTGCTGAAAATTCTCAGACAGGAGGTGGGGCGTGATGGAGAAGATTTAATGGCAGGACATGTACCAACCTTGCGGCTCATGACAGCAGATCCTCATCATGCAAGCACATGTCCGAACTGCTCTGTACTTTCATCATTTTGAGGCCTTCACTGAAAATGATTTATGTTGCCAAGAGGAAAAAAGACACGGGCAAGCTACACTTTCAAATATTTTTACAGCTGTCAACATGATGAATGGTGCAAGATCCTTCTTTTTTCATGATCTAAATTTGATCCAAAAGTAGTTACCTGCAATTTCAACAAATGGACCTGTTTGTAGATGTTTCCTATTTTGCTTGGTTTCATTTCAAATGCAGCATTGGAAAAAAGTGTAACTTGCTCTCTTGAAACATTTGCAAACAGTCAATACCATTCTATAGTTAACATCCCCTAGCTTTATCCTGTCCCATGGGGGGCTTCATTCAAATAAATGGCTTGGACTATTGGAGAGGGCCGCTGTCTACTTAGTTTATACCAATATTTAGTAGTCCAAATTGAATGGAAGCCTGGACTCATATATTAATGCCTTAATGTCCAGTGACATTGCTCAGTAGCTCTAAACGTTGTGTCATTGTTTGCCCTTCAACCCCTTTGTTTGACAAGGAATGCAGTCTGTTACAACAGAACCTATAGAGTCACTAAAGATGAAGAAAACATGGTTGATTATGTTAGATGAAGTAGAAGTTTTTTTTTTATTTTTCAACATCTTTGTTTTTAAACCTGGACAAGTAGTAGAACTGAACCAGAACTAAGTCTAGGACTATTTTTCAGATTAAATCAGTAACAAACCACTGCTATATCAATATTAAACCAAGCTAAACCAGGACAAACCAGGGCAAAACTAAGACCAGGGCTAGGACTTCAAAACTTGACTAGGCAGAAGGCTCTTTGCAGACCTGACCACTGTGCTATGTTACAGACTATGTTACATTCAAATAGAAAAACATGCACTAAATAGCTTTGCCTGTTGTTTCTCATCTTTAATGTCCACAATGATCTAAGCATGTCTGCGTTTTCTCATGCAGCTCCAGATTTTTTCTGTCTAAGATACATCCGAAACACATATTGATGCTTTGAAGACTTCATCAGGCCTGAACTTCCATCCCCACAACACACAAGCACATTACTGCACACCAACATGACGCATCCCTCCTATGAGCAGAATGCATCCCAGACAGTTTATCAAGGGGAACTAATTCAATATCCCATATCCTCATTGGCTGAGCTCATCTGGAGTGACATGTTTTTCATGGTTGAAATAAAGGCGCTTTATTGGGCTCAGAATAAAGTGACTGAAATCGCCCAGTCCGCCTGCTGCTCCAGCGTTAGATGGAAATCTAAAGGTCCTCATGAAGAATAAATAAAGTTTGGATTTGTAGAGATCCGTTGAAGCCAATGAGATCAGCATGAGCTACTGAGTTGATAAAAGACCAGAGTGAATCCCCCAAAGTTTGCCCAAGGAAGCTACAGTGTCAATCATGAAGGGAAATGCCACAGAGATGCCAGATGTCAGGCGTCTGTTTAGGAGATTTTTAAAGGTTTTAGAAGGAAAGGATTTTAGTTCATTTTTTCAGTTCAACTTGGCAAATTGTATCATGATAAACCCATTGTTAACATTTTACTCAGATCTGGACACATGAACTAACGATGCAGGGAAAGGAGTTTATAAAGTGGTTTACATTTTGCAATTTTTCTACCTACCAAATTTAATTCAATTTGAATTAATTCACATTTTTGAACAGATAAACTGCAAAGACAAATTCAACAATAATTGTTTCTTCAAGCTGCCATGGTAGGCTACCTTGCTAATGCTACTTGCATCATCCAGACACTAAAGACAATCACAAGAGACATGTTACCCATGTAATGCCATGGTTCTGCAGACTAGCAGGAAATTGGCCTAAACAAGAATAGGGCAGCAAATAATGCATGCTATAATAATATAATTTATTAAATATACAAATTACTACCAGAGTAAAGGAAAAAAAATCTAAATATCAGTAAATATCTTGAGTTCACAAAATTTAAACAAAAATACATAGACCTATTATTAGTTTATATAGCTTATATTTGTTGAAAATATGCCATGGATGAGCTATTCTCTAGCACTATTCACTTTTGTAACTGACACTTATGGTTAAAGAAATTATGACTTGACAGATAAATGTTATTTGGACAAATGTTGACTATTGCAGTTGTTTGCAGTATATGAACATATATGTATATGTTGTGAATGTATAAAGAATTGCTTTTTTTTTTTTATTATTGCAAAGAAGAATGGGGACCTTGATAAACAACCCTGGTTTCTTTAGACTTCAGGCATTGTCAGATACTCATCAGACTGGAAACATTATCATATTATGTACGGTAATAAATATGACATCAATCAGTTTGGGCCATATTGCATATCCCTGATTCCAACTATTTCCTCCAATAAATCTATTTTTGGCACATGCGTTTTATCCGTTCTCTTCCTCCATCTTCATAATGATGTCAGAAGTGGTGACCAGAGGGCGTAATCTGTACTCTGTGCTCTCTTTTGTACCAAATAATGACTTCCCTATTGAAAATGACCCTCTTGACCCCAGAGACAGACAGTACGACGGCGTATCTCAGCCCCTCAAGGCATCTTGGGCCTGCTTTGGCATTTTGCCTGCACAGAGCCGCTAACCTCGATGCTGTGCTCTCTGGCTCTTTGCCTTCCTCAAAGCTACATCTACCCAGCATTTTGAAACTTCTGTCTATTTATTTTAAACCTCATGGTTGGAGAACAGCCACTGATCTGACGCGAGCAATGGGCCGATGTAGTGGCACCGGTAGAGAGGTTAAAAAGGCGAGCCAGCTAACCTCGGAGGTAAATGTTAGAGGTCAACAGGATCTAACAGTGAGCGTAGCACCGATAAATGTCTCAACCCATTTCTTTTATTTATCCATCTAAAGGTTATTTTCCCTCTCTTATCCTGTATCCTATTTGTCTTTGTGATTACAGGGTTCCTGAAGCCCCAGTGCTCGTTGGCACCTCCCATGCAGCGAGGACGATCTGGCGAGGGTTGTTCCTGTTTCAGCGGCGTGTGTCCTCTTCACCAGCGCCGCCTGTCCTCAGGTAACACATGCTGTATGTACATTTTTTATCATTCTACGCTACAAAGCTCCTTGGTAAAATGAAATGTAAAATTATAGCACATTCTTGAAAGGGCTAGGTAACTTGTGCTTGTAGTAACTTGCAATGTAATGCACACAAGACAGGGTACATGACATCATACTGCATATAGAGAGGTAATGTTGGCAGATTAGTGGCAACGAGGTAAGCTCTGTCACCTCGCAGCACAAAGGTCCCAGGTTGGTTCCCTAGTCAGGACAGGTCCAGTTACAATGACAGAAGTACTGGCTTGAGAGCATGGTTCCCAATGCCACTTTAGTGCTATGTAGACAATAATAATCAGTGAAGTCTAAGAGTACAAATCAAAGCTCTTATCATTAACCACGTTTCCTGCACTTGCATCATATGCTCACGTCTTTGTCCTGCTCACAAGGTAGAGGAGAGGACAGAGAATGGAATGCAGAGAGATGGGTTTAGAGCAAACCTTTCTACAAGAAGGTCATTTGTCAGTTTTAGCAAGGTCTGTTTTTGATTACAATCAGTTTTGGCTCTCCAGTAAAACCTCAAATTAACATCAATGTTTGCAAACTTTAGAACTTCACAAAAGATGAAGAGCTTCTTGTTAAATCTTCATCAAATCAACATTAGTGCAAATGAAACTTCTTATGTCTCAAGAGACACTTGTGCCTCTCGTCCAACATTGCATGTTAGCAGGATTTTAATCCTCGGCTTTGACTTTTTCATAGGAAGCTCCCGTGTATCCCTCCTCTTGTCTGCTCTGTCCTCGCTCCTCAGAGAAGCGCTAGGACTTTTGAGACAGTGATAAAGATGGTGCAAAGACAACAATTAACAACCTTATTCTTTCTGTTTTTGGAAAATTTTCAATTTCTCATTTTCAATTCCCATTTTTCCTGTTTCTGAAATACCTCTGTTGTGCTTTAGCAACCTTGTCTTTAAGCCCATCCCACTAAGCCAAGTCTGATTGGTCAGATACCATTAGGGATTAAACCTTGGCTAATTGCTAATTTGTTGCTTATCTACCTCACAATGTAACAGGAAGCCATGCTAATCATGCAGGAGTTCTTTTTAAGCTTAAAGAAACACATTAATTCATCCATATCTGAGCATTTGGACTTTGAGTGAGCAGTGAACATAAGCAGTAGGGGACTTTTCACAAATCATTAATGTCTAGCTGCTCAAAAGCACATAGCAGTTTCATATTACTTGAACAAATTGTATGTGGCTTCGTCAGGTGGTGAAAAGGTGGTGAAACGTGTTGCTTGTTCTGCTGCACATGCACACATGGCCATCGCCTCCGGTCAGAGGTGTGGCTGGGGGGGCTCCTGGTGGAGTCTGCATATGGTCTGGTTTTATGATTAATGGCGTCTTTGCATGTGGAGCCCCCGTGATGGACAGGTTTAACAGAGGTGCTGCGAGAGCCGGCCCCTTCCTCCCGGACACCTCAAACCCCCCCCTCACCTCCGCTCTGACATCAGCGGATAGTGTGAAGTGAGCAGTCTGGTATGTGGCGGACGACGAGGGGCCACAGTCGAACCGAACATGTGGTTAATGTAGATATGTATCGCTGTATCTGATAAGACTAGTTGTAGACGCCTGTCATGTATGGAGAGCATGGTTTGTCAGCTAATGTTGTAGTCAGGATGATAATAACCGAGACCCAGACGTGACCAAGACCAAGGTCAGGTCAAGGTCAAGACTTCTGCAGTCTCAGAACCAGTCAAGGCCAAGACCAAGAGCAGTTTTTTTTTAAAATTATTATTATTAATTGTCCAATGAACTGGACCCTGACAAATTTGAAGATATTTTTTTCTAATAATAATAATAAAAGACTTGATAAAAATGACTTGGAAATAATATAACTAAAATATATATGTAGCCCCTCACATTTCTCAAGAACTTGGGAGCACATGACGTTTGAACTGGTTTAATTAGCTATAGATACACACTGCAACATCACACTTCTACCCGCCCATACATACTGGTAATTAGTCTGTTGGCGGAGTAGACTTTAAAGCAAAGCTCAGAGGTATAAGCTGAATGGCTAGACTTGAACCCTACATAATTAAAAATGGAGGAATGAAACTGGGTCTATTGTAAATGACAGTGGAGAAAAAAAGTTGTCTTACTTACTGTTTTTTTTTAAATTTCCAGGTCCAATGTCAGCATTATTGATAAGAGATAATACTTGCAATATTTGAACTCAATGTTTGGCATTGTGAAAGTTGAATTGAAATCCAATACCCTCCGCTGGAGCTGGATTCTCACAATTTTTGAAAGTTTACATACTGAAAATCCATCTTGAGCCACTCCAGGCCAAGAATCCGCAGCTGAACCTCATGCTGAACATCATGCCATTGCTTTGATTGGATAAAACTGCAGCTGATTAATCCAATTACTGACGAGGTATTCATAAAGTACCTGCCCTTTTGCAAACACTTTCTTCAGGCATCCTCCCAGATGGTACTGTGGAGCAGACTACATATGTATTGTGGAGTAGTTCTGTCTTGCAGTGTCAGGTTAGAAAGACGAGGATCTGGACTTACTTCCGCTAGTTACATTGGAATACTATCTTTGGCTGAAAGAGAATGGCCAATTGTTTTGACATGCGACAGGTGAATATTTGTAACATTATATCCATATTGCAGTGGTTGATATGGCAAAAATTATATATTTGCAGTATACTGTGCAATTGATGAAAAAAATGAATATGGCTCCAGCCACCCGCGACCCCAAAACGGGATAAAGCGGTAGAAAATTAATGAATGAATAGTACTTTCCATTCCCTTTAGGCCAAAGTCTTCCATGTCTAAAGACAAGGCCAAGTCAAAAGTCATATGCTTCACAGACTTAAAAAGTAGTCTTAACTCTGGCCTTGAGAAATTTAACACATTGCTAACTAAACCAAAGTGAGAGGGCCAAATAACGTTGCAGCAATTTCTTACACAATTTCATCATAAGATGTTACAAATATAAAATGTAGTTTGCCTTTGTCATGTTGGAAAATTGTTCTGTGGGCAGCAAGTCCATGAGAGTAACTGAGTTCGTGTTTTTGTTTTCAGGGTTTAGGGTTAGGGTTATTTATGTCTGTCTTTGGAAAAAGTGAAGGATAGATTCCTTTAAATCTTTCAAACCAAAAATTATGTTTAAAAAATCTATTGCTGTTTTTGAGATTGTCCCAAAGGTTAAGGAAAGCTTTTGCAAACCAAGCTTAAAAGAATGAATACTGTAAACCAGGGATCCTCAATCCCAGATTTGAGCAGCTCTTTGATGAGATGGAGTTTTTTTTAATTACAAGAGCTGCTTTTTTAATTATTTTTTTATTTTATTTTTTTACAAAAACAGTCACCACTGGCAGCACATTAGCTAGAACAGAGTGGGTTGAAAATCGTGCCTACTTATGTGACATATTTAACCTGCTCAACGAACTCAATCTGTCACATCAAGGAAAAACAACCACAGTTTTCAAGTCAACAGACAAAGTGGCTGCATTCAAAGCTGAACTGAAAATGTGGGAAGAACTTGTAAACACTGTAAACTTTAAAACATATTCCCATTGTAGCGGAGATTCTGGGGGAGAGCTTGAGCATTATTTCCCAACTTGTCTGTTCAAGACTACTTCATAATCTTATTCAGCATTCTGCATTAATGTCTACAGTGTCTTTGTGAAGCAGGTTTGTCTGAAAAATGGTTTTGGACCCCTGCCATAAACGGTGTTTCAGTTATATTGAGATGTATGTAAATTGTCTGTTCAAATTTGAAAGCATGAAGCAAGTGAATCAAAAATAGCCTTGAGAGCTGTGTATAATTGAGATGATCCATTATTATGCAAAATACTTTAAACCACATCAGATTGACCATTATCTTTAGGCTGATCAAATCTGTGCAAATAATTTCCATCTTTTTCATTCTCTTTATTATAATAACAGATTTGCCCTAAAGGAACAATAATCCGAAACAACCTTGGAAAATCTTTCAAAAATGAAAGTGATACTAGAGCATTGTCATACTCTGGCTTTGCAAAGTATTTCAAAAACATGGTCAGTTATTTGTTTCCACTGAGACCATCAACTTTAAAGCAGGATGTTGGATTCAATTTTTAGGAGTTCTATATAACAAACTGGATTCAGAATTAAATTTGAAACGTGGTGAACCGATTAATCAGAAATACTGATTAAAAATCTTATTCAAGAAGACACCTACCAGTGATTGATTTTGCAAGACATGAATGGTTAAAAAAATAAAAAAGCTAATCTGGGCCACTTTTTCTTTCATGTCAACATTGCCCAAAAATAGCCTAAATGTTTTTGTCTTTCTGTTGTTTAAAATCACTTAATTGAAAGCCAAAGACAAGAAGCTACCACTTGCACTTTTCAGAAGCAAATACTTTTTGGTGGACAAGTTTGAACATGAACAGCAACCTCACCCATCTTTATGTTTCACAGAACGCTCTCTTAGCTGATTGTGGCATTTTTACTGACATGGCCTGCAGTCATTTGAATGTTTCCTGAATGATCTGTAATTAGATGTGTCGTTTTGCTAATGTATGCCACAAGTTTCCTTTTTAATGTTGCAGTTTAGAAGCAGACTCTGAAAAATGTTGTCATTTGAAGTTTGGTGTCACAATAGAAGTGCATTTGACATTGACTTCTATAGATTTATCCAAATACCTTTGTTTTCTTTTATAAGCTGACAATGATTTATGAGCTTGTATCACTTGGACATAAAATCCAAGATTTTGTTACTTTGCTCTGACTCCTAAAGTGAAGAAGTTAAGGCAATATTTGAACAAGTTTTGGTACAATTCAATTGGAATTTGAACATTATAGCTTTTTATAAAATAAAAAGTGATCACAAGTATATGACATTTTGCTTTTTTTTGGTTTGGCTTTAGTTAAGAGTAATAATGAAGCCAATGCTTTATTTACTTGAAATACACAAACTTGGACAGCACGTCATTTGCACTGTTACCTCATATGGATGCACCTTTATGTATTTCAATTTGTTTTGTTTTGTTCTCTGTGTGTGTGTGTGTGTGTGTGTGTTTTTTGTTTTTTTTGTTTTTTTTTAGTGTGCTGCATTTATCTTTAATATGGGGTGGTACTTTGTTGATTCTTGTTTTGTTTTAGCAAAAATTGCCAAGACTAATTTCTCGTACCATGAAAATCACTTTTAACTGGTTCAACTTGACAACTATGAAAGACATTTTGGTAAATATTTAGATGGCAGTGTAACTTGTCCTAGTCTTGTCCAAAAAACAAGGTAGACACTGCGCCTTTCTGATGAAAATACCCCCCATTATCCAAGATTGTAAAACCCACTCATAGGAGACCAATGAAGCATATAGTAAAATGTGGAAATACAAAGCTTTAGGACAGCATCACATGCAATGTATATTTTTACTCTCACTTTTAAAAATCCATTTGTCAGTGATTTTCCAATGCATTACAAAGTTGCATGATTTGAGAGACTGGACTGGAAAAAAAAAACTCCTATAGAAGTCAGTTGGTGTTTTGTCTACATTGCGCAGCAGGGAGCAGGGTGTACTGTACTGAAGTCGAGTCAAAGCAGCAGAGGGTGGACAGCTGCTCCGGAGTCTAAACTTTATAGAGTCTGTAATAATCATGGCTCTAATTATGGAAAGTGTTACTATAAATCCTCCCGAGTCTCTGGATTCTGTGATTGTCCTCCAATCTCCATGTTCTAACCGCCCCGATACAGCCGCAATGACAAGCTGCAGTGGCAGTCGCTGGGCTTGTAATGGTGACCGAGCAGGAGGTTTTTTTGGGGAAGGTTTGCAAGCCTCGCCCGGGGAGCCATATTCAGAATGATCTGCTGAACTCTAGGCAGCACACTGATGTGGCGAGGCTCTGGTTTCAGCGGTTTTACATTGTTTGGGCTTTTTCAAAAACAAACTCTTACTGGAACGGGACCGTGAGAAACCTTTACTGTTCAGGACTCGGGGATCATTCCAAAAAAAGCGATCGTTTAAAAGTTTATGAGAAAAAGGAGCATGATGGGAAATGTGTTTTTTCTCTCATTCGGAGTTGTGGTGGATGAGGTGAGTGAGGAAAAGCGTAAAAGAGAGACAGGGCTTTTTGAAAAAGGCCTTCACAATGCAGGCCTTGTGCTGTGATTTGGTCTGTCCTCGCCGAGCTGAGCAGAGGAATGGAAAAGATTATCCACAGGAATGTCTGGGGTGCCCTCAAACGGAGCGGGCCGCGTGACTGGCCAATGGGAGCGAAGCCTGCAGAGCGGCGGGCTAATTTTTTCCTGATGAACTCAGCCGCCTGCTCCACAATGCAGTCTGATTGCCAGGCCTGAACTCACATATGGTCTGTGTTTAGAGGGTCCAAATGACAGGACCAATTCTGCCTGGAGAGAAAAGGGGGTGGGGGCCTTGGACGTCGATGATTATTACTGGCTAACCTTTATTTCATTAGCTCAGTGCTAACTTGTGCCTCAGGAAACATGCCAACAACTTGCTGTGGTGCTTTGCTAACTTTGTTCAAGCTTTGTTTTGAAGAAACACCAAAAAAAGCTTAATTGCCCCAAAAACTCCATTATGCTGCCAACCACACCAACTTCACACCCTCACGATATCATAGGAACCTTTTATGTTTTTATTTTGGTGCAGTTCTAACTACTAACTCTTTTTTTTAATATAATTTCTCTTGTTCTTAAATAAACAAATAAATACCAATTAAAGCAGCTTGACCAAAAAAAAGAAAGTGCTGCCAACTGCACTCCTCACCACCCAACATTGTCATAGTGCTTTTTTTTTTTTTTTTTAAATAAATAAATAAATTATCAAATAATTTGATTGGTTTATATTACAACATCTTATTAGGTGGTTTTCCTCAATTTCAAGACAAAGATAAAATAGCATACTGTCCTTGTAAGCCACGCTACATTTGTCTCTGTAACAATTCCATTTCATTAAAGCTTCAGAATTATCTCACTGCCTCCAAATGCTGCCAATTATTTTGGTATTTACTATTCAGAACCTTGAAAAGCCTCCATAAGCTCCATTGCCTCTCCATCTTGAAGTGCGCCAGAATAAATTTTAGTGAAATTATGCAATGGCTCATATTGTTTTTCTTCTTTTTAACATTAGCGCTCTAGTAAAAGCCCATGTGGTTGGCCTCTGGAGGGAGACGGCATGTGTTTGTAGACCTTGTGGTCACACAGCAGGGTGCGGGACCAGAGAGGTGGGGGTTGAATCGCAGTTAAAGGGGCTTCCAGCTCCTCATATTTCCCATCGAGAGGTCCCGACGAGGTGAGGAGGGTCACTAAAAGGGGGCTCGTTAGCTCCAACTTGCTCTGAGCTGCTTGGCCTCTAATTGGCCGACCAGAGTCTGATCCCCGGCTCGGTCAGGAGCCAGAGAGCTGATGAGTACAGACTAGAGGCCTCATTCATTAACAGACATGGCTCTATCTCGTTTTTATACACAAACTCCAACCAACATGAAGCTCTGGCTAATCAGGGCTTTGGTTTAATGATGGGTTTTTAAGGCCAGACGACTGGAGTTTGTCATAAACGGGATAAGAACTGCCAATCTGAGCAGCTAATTAGCCTTTTGAATTTATGTTAGGCTTATCAGACACTGTAGTTCCCAAGGTGCTTTGCTTTCTTGGGTATTTTTGGGAAATTATAAGGAGATGAGAGGCTGAAATACAATGGAATGATGCGATATTATCAAAATAAATTTTAATTCCTGTCCCATGCTTTACAGGGAATTATATTACACAACATGTATTACGACAATACGCTAATTATAAAATGTAAGCTGTGTTTATTTTATCTGAAAAATCTTGCATTTCACTCATACAATTTAAAAGTTTTCTGTCTACTTAGTGCTGCTGCAGTATATTGCAACACAATCATCTGAACTTGCTTTATTCATTCTTTACGCCAACTTTAAGACAAACTAGAAGACTCAAGCCCTGGGGAAAGAAGATTCTCCATGATCACTCTCAGTTTTCCATTTGTTTGCCAAACTTGAAATTTCCTAGTGTTGCAGTTTATTGCTAAAGTTTGCCACTGCCTTGCCTGGAGAGCAAAAGGATCATTTGTTAGACTGTGTAGTGCTGTAATATGAGTTCACTCTGCTGGTGTTTGCAGTAAATAAGAGCAGCACTGGAAACTCTTCTTAATGTTTTTGAAGCAAGCATCTTACTGTAGTAGTTTCAAGGCTAACTGCATTTGCACAAGCAATAACAGATTAGACCTCAGCTGGCTAGAGTAAATGTATTGTTTTATACTGAGATGCAGTTCAAATGTATGATGAGTGTCCTTTATAAAAACAAATGCTAGTGAGATTCAAATGCTACATTATTGTACCCCCATATTGGACTGTAGAATAGTAGACAATGGAATGGTCAGGCATATGAAGATGCAGACGTTAGCAAATGGGAGTTTATGGGGTCGGAAGCAATAACCACCCTAACAACCCTTTTAACAAAAAGTCAGAAATGGGAATGTGCAATGCCACAAAGCTAGCTATAGCAATATAATATACAGCTAGTGATGCTAACAGAATGTAGGCCATTGGTGAACACTATAAAGGATTTAACGAACCAGTTATAGAGTCTGGTCCTAAACACTGTCATGGCAGAGGAGTAACTTTATGTAAGACTAGTATAAGAACAAAAAAGGTGTCAGTCATTGTGGTAGTGTTAAAGTAAAGCCTGCACAATAAATGGTTGGCTTATCGCTATTGTAAGATCTGGATTCTTGACAATATGAACCTCTATCATATTTTGGCATTGTGTATGACAGACAGTCACTCTTATTATGTTTAAATAATTAGCCAGTCAGGGTCTTGAATGACATTGTGAAAAATTGGAAAAGTTAGTGTCGCCA
The DNA here is from genome assembly GCA_036850595.1 of Rhyacichthys aspro. Lineage (NCBI taxonomy): Eukaryota > Metazoa > Chordata > Actinopteri > Gobiiformes > Rhyacichthyidae > Rhyacichthys > Rhyacichthys aspro. The sequence goes on from CM072159.1 coordinate 7,870,381, forward strand.
GTGTCAGCAGTGGTTTATGATTCCAAAGCATGTTGTGGTACGGGATAATGCCATTTGTTTCTTTTAACGGTGGAATTGTGGGATGATGAGAACTAGCTACAAAGTTCACCTAAAGTGTGTAAATGATTTTTATGTGGAAGAGCTCCACTGACTGCTCCACCTGTCTTTCACGTGCATTGATATCATTCTCCAAGTACCATTGCCTCGGCGGCGGGCTGCCTTTGGTGGCATCGCTGACATCTGTACAGTGGTGAGGGAGGTCTCGGCGCTGGCAGGGTGGCAGCAGCCATCCACGGCAGGTCACTAGAAATCAGAGCGACTAAGCCTCTGATAACTCCCTGAGCCTATAATCCCCCGTCCGAGTGAAATGCTATCTCATTGTTACAGCTCAGAGTGGGGCGAGGAGGCAACTGGGGACACACTGGTGGGATTGGAAGTGCTCATATCCCTCCTGTTAGACGGTCGATGTCATGTGTGCACAACCGCAATCAAGTTGATTCGAGTTTTTATTTATTTACTATTTTTACTATTTTGCAGTATTTACAAGAACCAACCAAAATGGTGTATGTTAAATTGAAATTCTTCCATTTTCTGGCAAAAACCTTTTTTTAATTTGCTGACAGAACAGTAGCATAAACTATATACTACTAATCTAATCCCGTTTGATTTGATTCCCATTAGTCACTGTGTAACCATAGAAACTATAAAACCTTAACTTGATGTTGGTGATTGACAAGGCAACTGCACAAACAGGAGCTCTTTCAAACAAACGAATAAATAAATGCAGTCATTTATATATATGTGATCTGTATATCTGCATCTACTGTCTATATACTGTACATTTAAAACCTGATAAACCAGAATGTTGCAACCTAGAACTGCAGTGTTGCTTATCAATCCTCTAATGCCATTTCTTCTTTTTATAATTTAATTATTACTTTGTTTATACCTTATGAAGATTTATTGACCCAAAGACACCATAGATATATTGAATTTGCAAGAAGATAGGGTTGATTATTGAGGGTTAAGAGTTGAAGCAGAATTCTCCAAGGTTCAACTTAGATTTAAAACGTGCCTGTGCATAGGCAACAATATTTAAATTTAAATTATCTGGAGTGCAGAATAATTTAAAGTGTAATGAATTTTTGAGCAGAATACAAATTCACCCATTGTTCGCTGAGCTGTTTGAAACTAGAGAGCTCTATCCGTGAGCAGCTTTTGTTTTAAATGGGCTTTTGTTGCGTTCTAAGATATATTTAGCTTGGACATAATGTATTCTCTCGGAGGCAGTTTGGGAGCTGAAATTCCTTTCTGCTACAGATCCCCGCTCTCTCCTGAATCCATCCTGACTCTGTGAGTGAGGTTTACAGTACAGTGTGTGTGTGAGGCTCTCATTCGGGAGTTTAAAAAAAATAAATAAATAAAAATGAAAAAGAGATCATGCATTTTTTATCACCATCAATTAAACATGAATAAGCAAGTTCTCATTCTTTGGGCCCCATGTTGCCTAACACAGAGCAGTATGTTAATCACGGCAAAGCACATTAGCTTCCGTTGAAGTATACTGGCAAATTAAGACATGTCATGAATATGAATTAATATGTAAGTCTTAGCCTAGATAGCTCTGTCCTGATTTAGTCTCTTAGATGATTAACAGACAGAAAATATCTGAGTCAGAACATGCACTGCTCAAGTTAAGGACTATTTGAAGACTTGCCGCAGCCGCTAATTGAAGTAAAACACAACCATTATGTTAGATGGATGGTCCAATAAGATTTTAGCATATGTAGTTAGCATCTTGGTTACAATGCAACAGCAGGATGCCACTCACATTGTACATTTGTTACTGCTCTGCTCCATCAACTTCTGGGAATAGGTTTAAGAGAACAGGCTTCCCTCTGACCTGTTCCATCCACCTCATCAGACGCAGAAAAAAAACATTCATTTATTTTTATTTTGATCTTGGAGACAGTCAAGAACGAAATCTCGACCTAACAGCAGAAACATAAGTTATACTCGGCGGAACATGACTGAATGGAAGCTTTTGTGCTTGTCTTATTTGTCCTTCAACTCATTGGACAAAATCTGGTATTTAGTGAGACTTTCACCCCAAGGATGTCTGTTTGTCAGCGGTCTACAGATTTCAGCCACCACTCACTTTTTTAGTTAATGGCATGTTAGGACTATAATTGCCTCCAAATACATCAGTGCTGTATGCTGAAATGTTTCTTTGACAACTTAAGCTGTATTTGCACAAGAGTAAATAAATAACACATTTGAGATTACAAATAGACATGACATGTATGCAGCTCTGATGACACGATTTGTTATTGCGGTTTTAAAGACTGGGCAAAAGCAGAACTACAAATTTGTAGTCTGTAGTGAAACAACTTTGTAAGGACTTTACCCTACCAGTGCATCTTCTAACATATAAATAAAATTAGAACTTTGGTTGGCAATAAAAGTAAGGCATGGCAAGTATAAATGACAAAAAGGCAATACAAATATCGTACATACAAAAATAAAAACAAGATTTTGAGATGTACCGCCCGTTACTGCCTCTTCTAATGATGGAGAATTTACAGCGTTTATGTTAAACATCTGGATCAGCACAAGCAGATATTTGGACAAGTCTCGACCAAAAGGAAGAAAGCCATTTATGTGATTTATTTATTGAGTCTTATTTTGTCTCCAAACTGTGTGTTTCCTGGTTGTTCCACTCAGTTGCAACATTTGTGTCCGATGTTGCTTTGGTAACTCTGAAGATCAACAACGCAAGAATGCATGAACATTTTTCTTGGCTGGAGTAACTTGGAGTTCAGTTTTCCGGTTAATGATTGGGACACAGTACTTGATTACATGGAGTTTCACATGATTCGTTTGCTTTGTACCATATTTTATGTTGCTTTTAACTGTTTAAATGTCTGCTGTTATGTTGCTGCAGAGTTTTTGCGGTCCATCACAGTCCACTTCATGTTTGTTCACTGGCCTGTGTGTTAAGTCGGCAGCTTGGGAGCTCAGGTGTCCTTTAAGAGTGGACTGGGAGCTTGTTGTTTTTGGATGCAGCCCTTCCTGTCCCTCCTCTTTCTACAGGCTTTTGCTTCTGTCCTGATCTATGGGAATTTGAAGGGCAAAAGTTGCCATAGATCATAGAACTTTGCCTCTCCCAAAAAGAGGACAGAGGTAACTTCAAGCTATTTGTAAGAGAACTATCAATGTCTCAAATAAACAAGTGTGAATATTAATCTTTGCATTAATTAGAGTGTATAAAATGATATTTTCTTTATTATCTGTACTTACCTACCCCAGTGATTCATGGTTGAAAACTGGCCATTTGATGCTTGGATCAGCCAGGAGGAGACTCTTTCTTGATTGGTTGTTACATTGTCAGACAACTTACACTCTGTTACCATGAATACACTCATTGCCCATTTTATGGCATAACATATGGGCACACAATGGTTACAGTTTTTATTATTACTTGGTCAATACTTTGTGTATGCAATTCACTTTGCACTTACACAAAGCCTTTGCAAATGAGGCCTTTAGTAAAAAAAAAAAACAAAAAAAACTACGCTGTCTGTTAATTAAAAGTGAATCCTAAAAGACTGATTAGCATGTAATGCCATTCAGTATAATATAATTGTGCTAACATCAGATTACACATTTATGTTAAGTAATGTTAACAGTTAACCAGAGTACTCTGCTATGCTATGCTACAGAGCTAGCAGCTTACAAATAAATAAATAATAAAAAAAAAAATCAAAATCATGTCATTTTGCCTTTTGACCCTAGTTATATTTTGGAAAAAGTTAAAAACAATAATACATGGATATATGGACATGGCTTTTGCAAATTCAGAAATGATAATTTGAATGAATTTGCACAATATATATAATAGAATCATTGGGAGGTATTGGGGTGGAGGACACGGTTTACCAGCAGAGTGCCACATTGGCTGTTCCAAATTAGCATGAACACTACTGCTTAAGTTCATGCATCTGAACAGGACTGGATAAATCAATTCCACAAACAGTACATGTTCAAAGTACATTCAACTCACTGGAGCAAATCAGGCTTATTTTGCAAAAGAGTGATTTCATTCAGTGTTTGTCTCACTGTAATCTTTGCATTTACGTCAATCATTGCACTCAATGTACTTTGAACATGTGCACAGTTTGTGGACACAACTATTTATTTTGCACACCTGTTTCCTCAGACAAATTGCTGGGATGTTGGAGGCAAGTAATGGGTGAGGAGAAGGCACTAGGGAGAGAGGGCTGTCTGTATTTTGACGCTGAAGTGATTTGACACGCTTGGCATTATAGCCGGCACGAGGGTGGGGGGAAGGGAGAGGCAGCAAAACCCAGAGCCCGATCTGAATGTCACCGAAGCCGATTTCATGAAGTCGGAGGTCAGAAACATAGCACCTGCTGCCCTTGCTCGTACAAGTCCCACCTCTGCATTCCTGCAAAGGGCAAACCAGGAACTAAGCCCCGTAGAGGGTAGAGGACGAGGGGTCAACGAGGTCATCACATGATGTGGAGGTCAGACAGAGACATAATCAGGGCTCTTATTTCTGTCTTTCTGAATGTTTTTAGCAAGATTATGATGGCAACTACATCATCACCCAATGCAAACTGATCTTTTACAATGCTTATACTGACTAATGACCTTTCAAAGTTACACAGTCTGCAGCAACAAGCCCACCCGCTAACACTGGCCAGTACAGCGGGACGTCAGAAGCCAAAGTGTGGGGGAGAAAGTGTTTGCAAGTCAGTCCCACGTGCTTCTCTTTCCTCTTGTGGGGCAGTTTGTTGAGGTGCACTAAGGATGGGATGATGGTTGGACGGGGGAGTTGAAGGGGGTAGTAATGCGGTGGCTAATGGAAATGTCTTGTCAGAGCTCAGTGTTGGGTTGAGAGAGCGGAGGCCCTTGAGAAACAAACCTGTGGTTGCTGTGGTGTTGCTGTAGCTCGTTTTTTAGCCAACAAACAGGGCAACAATTGAGATGTTTGGAGTCTAAATTCCTTACATGTTGTATAACCACATTTCTACACTAAAATGACAACAGTCTGGAACATTAGCATCCTCATTGTAAGGCTAAAACAGATTTAGGAGTTTACTTGAGAACAATCTCTGTCACTCAGTGATGCTTGTACATTCTACAAGGTCAGTCCTCATTTCACATGATGTGTCTATAACTGGGTCTTAAAAATTGTATACATCATGTTATTTTGGGTGTAAAAAAATCACAACTAAAGCCTTGTCACACTGCACAATTTTGGTGATTGCAGACAAGTGATTCATTGTTTGCAGCAAAATTGTACGACTTGGTTTTAAATTGGAGATAGTAGGTCACACACACATATGACCAAGATTCCTTTGACAAATATCTGACAGTATCTGAAATGTAGGGCAACCGTATCAAATTCAAAGTATAACTTAACCAAGTTACACACAGTTATTTGCAGCAATCTTACACAAAAAGGCAATCAAGGCGTTAATTGTGTCATTGATTTTAAAAGTCTGTTTCCAACACAACCCTATTTTTTCTATCTCCATATTACAAGATTACAAAGTTCCCACTAGCCCAGGCAATGATGGTATGAGTCCTGCATCAACAGACAACACAGCTACAATATGCTACATGCCAAAGTGACATGTTCAGTTTTCAAAAGTGATGTTAAATAATATCACTAATTGAAATGTTGGCCAACACTATAAAAACAAGTCATCTTTCCCCTAGCCTCTCTGTCAGGGATTTGGGTGCAGGGAGACCGAGGGCACTGGTTGGGTTACTGTAGTGGAAAGTTGACCTTTACCCATACAGCATTTGGCTCAGTCAATGCAGCCGGGTTAGGGAGTAGACTAAAGCCTGTGTGAAAGAGCACAGCAAACGCCACAGGGGCATCACATCCACAAGTCCATTACACTCGCCGACATTGAACTAATTGACTAACTGTGGTGGGACAGCAGCATGACTTTGAAATGAGCAAGCAAAAATAGGAGAGAGCTAGAGGCCATAGTTTGAAGCATCCGAATTTTCAAAGTAATACAAAAATATACGGATTTATACGCACTTAAGTTTCTTATTTATACATTTATATACACGAGGAAGCATTAAATGCAGTAAAATCTGCAAAAAACAAAGCTTTTTTGTGTCCAATTTAATGAGGAAAATCTGTGAAATGAAAGTGAAAGTGATTGCAAACTAAACTTGTTTTCTGGTCCTCCTTCTTCAGAATTATCCGTTGTATGGGTCCTGCACACGTCTTTATTAACTGCTTTTATTGCGCCATCTCGTATTTCTTGCACATGTTCTTTCGAGTTGCTCGGGGCTCCGCTCCACAGCGCAGCGGATCTGAAACGCATCCAGTAGACGCGGTGTGCGAAGTCGGACGGAGGCGTTCCGCAGCGGAGCGGAGCCGCAACGCATGCAGCGGAACCCATGACACATAGAATTGACTTACAATTTATACTAGAGGCTTTAGTTAACAGTTGAAAGTACAATCCCCCTCACTGTTAGTCTACACAGCTAATCAACATTTAGTTAATGGCAACTGGGAAAAAGTCTATTCCAGCACTGGCAACAATTGCTTACAGTGAAAAAACAGATGCAAAAACTGTTTTTATTGACCTCAGTGTAGAATGGATGTCTGTAATACTGCTGACAGGGCACCAACGTAAAGCCAAATGTAGTATAAATCACAGTTTGTTGTTGTTGTTGCTAAAGTAGTGCCTCTTTAACTTTATCTCAGCTGTCTCTTCAGCTGCCTCTACCTAAAACATAAACACAAGCAACAAGCAAATGTGGATATTGTTCTGATGAAGTAAAACTGAACTTGTTTAAATCATACTGTATCCCACTGTACACGGCACACTTATGGTGGAATTACAAAAATGCCAGCCTTCAGAGACTGCAGGTGGCTTATAATGATGCACTAAGACTTTTGTTAAAAAAGCCCAGATCCATCCATCCATCTATCCATCTAACTATGTCTAAAACCTAAAAAAAAACCTATTAAGTTATGTGTATTAAGAACAAAGACACCAAAAGACAATTTAGGAAAATCCTTCCTGCATCATTTCAAACTTTGACTTTTAGTGCTTTTTGATTAACTTTCAATCCCAATGTGGCACTTCAAATGTTGTTGCTTTATGAAATTTTCAAATGTTTGTTTTTCCATTGGCCGTTGTCGTTATCTGTGGCCAGTTAGAAAAATTATGAAACCAAGCAAAAAACACAGAACATTTAGTATCTTTCTCCTTTTAATTCACCTCAGATTACCTCAGTGTTGGTTACACTTTAAACCCACAAAAAAGAAAAAAAAAAAACACTGTGGGGCTATGTTTGTGTGTGGACGGCTGTGTGTATCTATGCATTTAAAAGCCTGTGTCTTTCATCATCTACATCCCGCCAGCTGTGCTCAACAGTGGATTTAGTGTGTCCCATCCATCCTGGTGATTAGGATCTCTGAGCTGCACGCCCACCCTCCTCTATGTGGTGCACTGGGTTTGTGATTTTGATATGTAACAAGTATGTTGACGGCAAAACGCACTGCAGCAGGTGTCGGTGACCCAAGCTGATAATGAGCAAGCAGTTGTGTTTATTTAACACTATGCCCACCATCTGTTCCATGTATAGTAATAGACAAGAGAAGCACGTGGGTATGAGCCTGATGATTACACAACAGCTGGGACAGTTTAGCAGAGGCAGCATCCTGCTTTGACACCAACATGCCACAGTTCCATTATTTAGACGTTGTACTGGAGTTGGATTGAAACGCATTTATGAACCAAATCTAGTCTTTTTTTCCCCCCCAGAAACTTAGAGAAGTACAATTGCTATATCTGCTCGATGTTTTCGAAAGTTTTTGCAAGCCTTAACTTCACCAACTCTAAACTTTCTTATGGGAGTTCTGTGTTTGTCATCCCTAGCCCAAACCGTGCTTCTGTCTTTCAAGAAGAAGCCTGTGAATAAATAACTAAGGTAAACCTGGTTTGTCATATATTATTTCAGTTTGAATACTGTGCTGGAAACATATCTGGAATATTCAAATCTGAGTTCTCGTTCAGTCTGTATAATCAGACTCACTGCTGATGTAAGATGCCCACCCAGCATTTTCTATAGACCAGATTAACATGCAGGCTTGTATTGACATGATTATGCTTAATAACACATGAGGCAGTGCTGGGTTTCTTTCTCTGCTCTTTTTGACCGCTAAAGGTTACAGGGGTCACAGGAGAATTTATGGAGAGCTTATGGAAAAAAAAAACAAACAAGCCTATTATCTCTGATCGAGCCGCTGTGTTTTATGGTAATTAAGCAGTTGTTGTCAGTACCTGCATCATTGCATTCTGTCAGCCCAACACATTCATTATGTGTGGGAGAGAGTGAAATGAATGCAGATCATTACAGCACTGTACGTTACATAATGATAACCTGAAAAATCCTCGCAGGGCTCTGCACGGCTTTACCAGGATTGTGTTATCGGACTTTATCAGCCAAGTTGTTGCTACTATCTCAACAGGAGATATGAGGAGTTGACTTTGGCCAAAGTTAATGGCTGGGGACCAAGTCTCATTGATGTTTTATCTTATAGAATGTTGCACAATTTTAAGCACTTTGTCAGCAAGTGTTTTTTTTTTTTTTTTTTGTCAGCAAAACAAGAAGACAGATTTTCACAAGGCGTACATAATGTGCACATAGGGAATTTCCATGACTGGTTTGAAGGCAAATGTGATGTTTCTTATTTATCCTTAAAATACACTGCAGTAGCTTGAGAAAAAGGAATCTTCATCAGTAAATCAAGATGAGACACGTGAGATGAACTATGAAGAATCCTTACAAATTTTTTGTCTTTCTACATGCTTTTTCATTGCATTTCTTTTTTTCCATTCAGATTAATTTTCTATTTTTGCAGGGACAACATTTATTCTATTATGTACTTTTTCTTGATGCTTCTGCTTTAACATCCAGTACTTCTTATTTGTCACTGCTAGGGTTGTGGCAAATTGAGGAAATTTTCCCACCAGTTTATGGTTATGTGACAACATGGGTAATACCAGTATCACTGCATCATCTCCAACGAACATCCACTCCCACCCCCAGGAGTGGATGTTTGTTGGAGTTTGTCTATTTTCCTTGCTTTTAAATAGCCTATAAATGCCCGTGCACATTTTACTTTCACTTTCGAATTAGTGGAAATCGCCAATTCGGTGTTAACGCTTGAATAAACACGTGATAAATCCAACTGTTGCTCAGCATGCTGCATTACACAACTGCTTTTAGTTTTTACACTTTACTCAATAACACTATCGGCCCATGTGCAACCTAAGTTTACTTACACCTTATGACATGGAAGACCTTGAGTCAACCCCACAGTTACCTCAATAACCCCTAATCCAGCTTTGAACCACAGTAAATAGATTGGACAGATGCAAGGTGATGTCTGCATATCTTCGAAGATCGTGGCAGATTGAAAAGTCATAAAAAGCAGGCAATACAATCCGTCAGACCACAGTCAGCCAAGAGAAATATACCTTACATTCAGTGAATACCATTAACAACAGAGGAAGGTTTTCCAAGCTCGAGCCATGTCAAACATTTTAAGATTCCAGGAAAACTTCAAATTTAAGAGCAGGCAGCATGGAAGAACAATGTCAGGATTGATGGCAGAAAAGGCAGCGAGGCGAAAGCTGTTCACATGGACGGAGAAGTGCAAGTCCAGATGCGGATCGAGTTTCCTGATTTGCTTTATCAGAAGTGGCACAAGGAAAGTGGTTGTTTGGAATGAAGGTTGATTTGTAGCAGGACAAGAGGGTGACTTTTATTGCAGATCTTATCAGGACACACTTTGGCGTTCAGTAGATTCCTAACAAGGAAAAAGTTTGTGTTTGATTAGTAGAGAAATAGTCTAAAGTTGACTTACAAGGGAATTACAATAACTATATAGCGTTCCTTGGCAGAATGAAGTATTGGAGTAAAAAGGTGACGTCTACTGAGATATAAACGAATCTAAGAATTGCACCCCTATTTTTATTTTCTTTATTCATTTTCCACCAACTTGGGATCCTGAATCTCTAATTAAACTGCAATTTAATTACAGTAACCCTGATTTTTTTTTTGTCTTTTTTTCCACTTTTCTCTGTACAAAGAATTGTATCTTTGTGGATTTGTGTAGGATTTAGTTGAAGATTATATGGCACCGAATGTAATTGGAAAGACCTAAATCCAGTCTTATTTCATACTAGACAAAATTGCTGTGAAAGGATGGGATCCTGAAGTGAATGGGTACGGGTATATTAAAACATAATGTGAAACTTCATCCAGTCCATCAAGAAACTTCAAAGTTTGATTCTGTAAAAAGTTTAACATTTTGAAAAGTAATTTAGCAGTAATTCTATACAATATTGGCCACATAGTGTTTAGTGGTGGTGCAGTTTGTGGTATTTATGCATATATCGATATCACAGGTCCCTTAACAAATCTAACAAATCAGGAAGAGCCAGGCCCCTGCTTCCTGTTTATGTGCTGCTGGGAAGCTCGAGGGAAGACAGAAACAAGCGGGAATTAAAACCGAGCAAGGACTGTACATGTTTCCATAAATAGTCATCAAGGGCTGAGTTTATGACGCTCGCATTTGATTTTTTTTTTTCTCTCTTAATGTGTATGAATGTGTTTGATATAACATCTCATTTCCGTGTCATTACACAGTGTACATACTGTTTCTAATCATTTATCACATATTATGATTACTTTCATGCAGCGCTCTGTCTTTAAAGACAAACTACAATTACTCAAAAAATAAGTAATTGTGCCTCAGTGTGGGTGCTACATAAACTGAAGCTGCATGATATATATGAATGACTAATGTGATGACAAATAGACAAGCAATACAGGAATGTCACTTGGGCATAAACTGAACTGATAAAAAACAGAGGCATGATGTTTCCCCTCTTTCTGATTTCTTATTTTATTGCACATACAAAAAAAAAAAAAAAGAAATTGTTAAGAGGGTAAGCACTTGATTTGTAAATGTGATTTTGGTGTGTGTCAGCTGATAAACTGGCAAAATATACAATTACACATCTTCTTGTCCAACCTCTGGACAAGATCGTTCCCCTTTCATGATGCATTATCGAGATTTATGTGTAAAAAACGAGAAAGTAAGCAAAATCTATAAACAGGTAATGGACATTGATTCATTTTAGACAATTTGCATGCATGATAATCAGTGTTTTGTTGCAAATGAATGATTGCAGATTCACAATGCAGGGATATTATTGTTATCTAGAGCAGTAAATCACAAATCACACTGTATCGTGTTGTCCCTTGTGATTCCCATCCCTCACACGTTTTTTTACAGTGTACCACATAATGGAATAAACTGCAAACAGAAAACTGAATGCACCTGCCAGACACAGCAACTGTCAGCAAATACTGATGATTAGTTAAGGTATAAGATCATTTTTCACCAGCTCTTATTGTTGTTTGCAGCATCAACATTCAAGGTTAGGCTACAGAACGGCTACAATACAAGCACTTTTTTTTTTTTTTTTTTAAATTGAGGCTAGTCTAATGCAAACAGCAAATAGTGACTCTCAAATCTTTATCTGATAACTAACATAAGATTTCATACACTAAGCACCTCATATCACTGTATCCTTCTATTGCAAGTGCTACTTTTGCAACTAAACTGGCGTGCAACTGCAAACTCTTTCTTTTGACTGTTTTACGTTGTCCTCCATACCTCCAGCCTTTAACACAATCAGACCTGAAAATGTATTCCCTTCAATGTATTCACAATATGTTTTAAATGTCCACACGGAATTGAGTTTATGTAATAGGGAAACTCATGACACTTCATATTTAAAAAGACATCAGTTTCTCTTCACTTTCCCACACCCACACCCTCCTGTTTTCTCTCTGTCTCACGCTGACTCTTCCCTCTAGCTTTCTCTTGTTTCATCTCCCTCTTCCTCTTTTTTTATTTTCTTTCTTTTTTCTTCATACGATTAGCCCTGAGTCATGTTCCAGCGGCTGTACTTCACGGCCAACTAAGCCAATAAATAAGCTCTGTGTGACTGATCCTTCTGCCTGTCTTGTTTACACATTGTTTGTCAGAGACTTTGACCTTTCACACATCGGGCTGTTCGGCCTCTTTATCTTGGATCATTGTGCTGCCGACTAGTCAATCGGGTCCAATCGTGTGGGAGGGGTTCAGCTGACGAAAAAAACATGGGGCCTATGTGGAAATGCGTATGTGCTTCTGCGATTTTCACGTACATATAGTTTTGTGGCCCCCGGCGGAGGGTTATTTATTGAGGGAGCTGTGTGTGGGAGACAGAGCTCGTGTTGTGCAGCCAGTGTCTCGCAGATCAAGTGCTCAAGTGATCTTGTGACCCACGGCTCCCCCCAGGTCAACTCCAGAGTTCAAAGGTCGTCTCTGAGGCTCGGCTCTAATGGGCGCTTCCATGTCTTGGTGGAAAGGTGTAAAAATAGCAGCCATTTTGTGTCAGCTGTCAGCCTGGTTACACATCACAAATCATTTACTCACTTATGAATGTGTTTAAAATTTCCCCATCGGACAAATCCAAACTGCTTTTCTAAATTTGAGCAGACCTTATGAGATGCTTTATTTCTCTGATAGGTTGTATGTCTATCCATTGCGCTCCGAGAGTTTGAAAACACTTTATAAGGCTGACACTATTGTTCTACTTATCATTTCTTTCTATCATTTTTTTTTTTTTTTTGCTAGGGGTAACTAAGCAGTGTTGTTGCTGCAATGGAGTGATTTGTGTTCTGCGTCCTGATTGGCTAAGGGACTGTAGACCATTGTCAATCAATCTCCTCCGTGCCGTGTCTCTTGTACAGTTCAGAATGCGTTTGGCTTTGCCAAATTTACATAAATGTTCGATCGCTAGCAGTGTGAGTCTGAAGTGCTGTATGTTTGCAAGTTTTCTCCCGACAAAACCCACAATGTCGACGAAACGTTCTGCACCGACAAAGGCACCTGCGGTCGCACCCAAAAGGCAGAGGAAGATGCTAAGGTTTGAACTTTGAGAGTGTTTAAACAAGAGAGAAATGTGAGAAAATGTTAATGTCTGTCTGAGAAAAGTGTATAAAGTGTGTGGTGAGGGCTTTTACAGCCTTAAAACATATATAATAATTGTAAAAAATAAAGCTGACTGGTATTCGCCTATTGCGGGTTATTTTTGGAGCGTAACCCCCGCGATAAACAAGGGACCACTGTACCACCATAAAATAAATAATTTCTTTAAGGCAAAGCATTTGCTTTTTATGTTTGTTTTTTTTTTCCCCCCAAGACTGTTAAATAGAACTAAAAACCACACACTGGTGATTTTTTACACTGGACTATACATTTGACCTGCTGACCTCTTGCATATGTCCTTTGTAATGCCTGTTCCCTCTTTACAATAACCTGCGTTTACATTCACTTTGACGCCAGGATGAATGTTGTCATCTGCTTTTGTTGGGCAGTGAAAGGAGCTGACCTTGTGCCAACCGAGGGTCCATTAGCATACACATTCAAGTATGTCTGCTTTCTCCTCTACCGTCCTCCATCCTCGATCCTCACCCGCAGTGCTATCCCTGAGGTATAGCGGAAACGGAAAGATGGACTGAAGCTTAAAAAAAGCAAACGGCCTGAGATATTCTTCAGGGAGTTGTGGGAACCCACTGATAAAGGCTTGCATCTTAATCCATCCTAAGGCCTGTCTTACGGTGTACTAGGGAGCTTTTATGCGATCATTAGAGTGTTCTTGCATGCACGGCTGTGAACAGCAGTTATGTATGTGTGGGTATTTGATATGTTAATGCAATCTTTTCTCTTGATGCAGATCTTTTGAATCTCTATTTCAAGGCTCTTCAGTAAAAAATAAATAAATAAAAACACAACGACATGTATCTTTACTTCGGCAACAACACTTAAAATGATCTGTTTTGACCGCTAATTAATGTTATGTTATTAACCATTTCAACCTTGGAATTATGTGCGTATCCAACTCTATCACCCAAGATGCCAAAAATGTGGATAAATAGATCACAAACTTTAAGGAGAAAATTGGTGCATTACACATACCAGCACATTTGAGGCATTGTACAATGTCACTCAACTTTAATTATGTTGAGGCAATATTCATCAATTAGGAAATGCTAGCAGGCTAATAATTGTAAATGTTTAGGTGCTTAAATTTATTACTTTTTTTTTTTTTTTTGCAGTACCCTGACTTCTAGTTTTATAGAACAAGGTGTCCTACTCTAATTCCTACAAAATGATAACTTCATCACCTCTAGATTGAAACTGACTTGTCTCAACTTATGGAAAAATGCTTATTAACAACAGCTCTGACAAATAAAATGTCATATATTTTCCAGTATGTATATTTTAAAGTTAGAAATGTGCATCCTGGAGAATACCGTAGCCATAACAGTAAAAATTCTTACGGACTTTGCCTGTGTACACCTCATGCCTTCAGCTGCCTAGCTTTTCCTTCAGTGGAATTCAGCCGACACAGAGATGATGGGGGGAGGCGCTCATCTTGTTTCCGTGCTTTATGAGACCGACGTGGACGTCTGTAATTGCGGTTATGGGTGATTAAACTCCCGATGCCCCCCAGGATCCGCAGCCAGCCATCAGTCAGCGTCAGGGGCCCCGAGCTGCACAGCGCTTCTTGTGAGTGTCTGATCGGCTAATGTCACTCTGCACCAGCCAGAGCTAGAAGGAGCAGAATGTAGGATTATCTTTATTATGCATAAATCTATTTGCATTCAGAGTATAATTAACTCCTTATAGAATAAAGTGCACCTTAAGGACATCAGAGTATATTTTTCTTTGGAGACTCATATTGCGTTGTGTCTATAATCCTTTTGAATTTGAGCTAAATAAATTATAACTATTATACTTTATTTTCCAATTAATTGTTTTATATGAAATCTATATGTCGGGTTTAAATTTTAAATTGGTCCATACACTGCGATCTAAATGGTTCAAAATTCTTTGATCTTTGGATGCAAGGTTAAAAGTGTGTGTTGCCAAAATTAAACTGCAATATGACATTGAATGGAACAAATTCATCAGGTTTGGATCCAGTTTAAGGCTGCTGTTGCATCATTTATTCAGTTTTGGGTTTTTTTTACTAAACAATTGCTCACAGCTGCAGAGCTACAGTCAAACTTCCAAAGAAGAAGCAAGAGCCAGCTCTTGTAGGCCATATACCTCGACTAATTGTTTTGAATTTTGGAATGAAAAGAAAAAAATTCAGACCACACAATCTAATGAAGACAAAAAATGTTGTCAAGGATACAGTGTCTATTTTTTCAGTACAATGAATTTCAGGGCGCAAACCTGCAGGCGTTTGCATTACTACTTTATTTTTAACCTTTTTTCCATCCACATTACAGATGTCTGCAATGGGACATACAACAGAATTTTCTTTATCAAATATGATTAGAGAATACAAACCAGCAGAAATGTGGATTGCTGCTGTTATTTTTAGTCTTTTTTTTCTATTCACACTGCAACACAAAGATGTCCCCACAATATTTTATTAAAAATCCTGAGCAGTAATATCTAATAATGCCAAACCTTATGCATGAGAATAAAGATCCGTACAATTAATTGTTTATGGAGAATGCAACTTTAATTTTGTCATCTTTTTATGTACTGGAAAACATCAAAAGATTGTATGTCTATCCATATCATAAAATACAAATGCTCTCAGCAAAAATGCTTCAAAAACTCAGGAGCAGTGTGAAAAAAGGTTGCAAAAATTTGCCATTTTAAAATATCAATGCAGACATAACCAGAAAACATTGCTTTATGTGATTCTAGAATTTATTCCTTTATAGTGACAGTGATATTTCATGGTGTTTTGTCTTTGCAATTTTCTATTACTTGACTTGTTTTGAGTAATGCCCACTGAATTATTTGGATCACTGACCTTTGTGGGCAGTTGTACCACTTTCTATTTATCCTCATATACATGTTTTGAAAGAATATAAACACAAGGCTAATGATGTTTATATGTTTTAAGGCCAAATCTGTGTGGGTGGATAGAAATATTCATATGGAAGTGCCATATATCTGTACAGTACAGATCACGCTTGATCGTCCTCGGTATATTTATGCTTTCATGCTTGTGCATGATGTCCTTTCATGCATGGCTACAGTTTGTTTATGTGCGTTTGATATCTATTTATGGTTTATAAAGAGAAGGGGAGGAAGGCAGGACCGCTGCTTCCTGTTCTAATTGGCATGTTAATCACGTCTCAGTGGGTGGGATATTTGTATGTGTTTGTGATATAGCCGAGGCTTATCTCTGGAGGAAAAGTGTGACCACAGGGGGTGGGGGTGTTGTCCGTACAGCTGAGTGATAGCGGCTAGGCATCCCATCCATCCAGTAAAACCTTTCAGTGTGTGGCAATAACACACCGTGTACAGTAGGGAAAGTGGTGCCGTTGGTGTTTAGTCAAGACCACACTGTCCAAGAACATTAAATAAAACAGACCAGAGACAAGCCCATAGGCTTTAGACAAGTCAGGACCAAGGCAGGGCAAGTTCAAAGCCTAGACACACTGGCTTGTTGCTTTTTCTTTTTTCTTTTTTTTTACATGTGATTGGCTTCCTTTTCCACTGTCAAATTACTGACTGAATGACAGCCATTTTCCAATATACCCATCAATCAACAATAAACATATATTATAAACATTTCTTTTGTCTTTTTACCTTTGGAATTTGTTAGTATTAGCTCTTCTTAAACGTTTAAACGGGACTTGTGGTGTGTAATGGAGCCCTTTGGAATGTCAGATTGGGATGATTAAGACTAAAAGTGCTTCATATTCCTGACGTGTTACTGTCTATCAATAATTCACAGTCTAGATCTGTTAATCAAGCTTAGTACCACTGCAGATAATATTTGTCTCTTCAAATACCATCTTTATAGCAGTGAAATATGTAAGTCTACTGACTGTGGGCAATGTTTAACTTTTAAACGGCTGCCTTTTTTTCTGATGAATGATTGTAATATAGTTTGCTATTATTATAGTTTTATACAGCTACTGAATGTTTCTTAAGACCGTGACTGGTATATTTAATACAAGGATTGTATCAGGTGCCAAAGAGAGACAGGTAAATGCAGCTGGAGCTCCACCTCTGCTGTGACCATGAGGGATCTGCCCCCTGACAGTAGGCTGTCAATAGATGTGCCACAGACTGGACCATTGCACCTCTTGTTCTATTTGTTTGTAGGGTCATATCATCTGTCATTATACTTATTTAATAGCCCTGTCCCAGAATAAGCTCCATTGTGATACAGGTCTTCTGTATCTACTCATATTTGACTTGCCACTTTTGTGTTGGTGTCAGGATGCTTTCTC
Organism: Rhyacichthys aspro; assembly: GCA_036850595.1. Classification (NCBI taxonomy): domain Eukaryota; kingdom Metazoa; phylum Chordata; class Actinopteri; order Gobiiformes; family Rhyacichthyidae; genus Rhyacichthys; species Rhyacichthys aspro. The sequence goes on from CM072159.1 coordinate 7,887,784, forward strand.
TTTCCGTTTACCCCTGCACACGTTGCCCTTAGATCCACTAAAGGAAAAACAATACTCCCAGCCTGTTTACCCTGAGGACGCCTGTTAGTCATGGCAGGATGATCTCATAGAAAGAGGATGAAGGGTCACGAGGTCAGGACGAAAAAGTCACGTCAAAACACGGCTGAAAGATGTCGAAAAATGATGAATATTCACTGAAAAACAGGAGGGAAGACCGCTGGTGGTGGTGAAAGTTGGGGCCTGTTGCGTCACGTCGAATGCCCTTGTTTCACACTTGACTGAGGCCAAATGTCTGGGTCGCACTAGGTCAGACCTATTCACAGTGGAAAAGACTGAGGCTGGAAGCTGACAGAAGTAAATGGTTGATAAACGTGAGACAGTCCATATGGATGTTCAGCAGACAAATACATTTAGTTACACTTAAGACAATAGACGTCTTTCAAACCAACCTTCCTCATCTGATGGTTTCCCTTAACAAGACAGAAAACTCTATTAAATAATTTACTTTCTTTTAAGGCAGGAATGTTGAAATCTCTTTCACAGATTCAGATGATATCTCGGGGAATTCCCAATATCAGCATTTCTCCAGACAGCTTTGTACCATAAAGGTCACATCTCAACAAACAAAACAGCACAGTATCAATTTGAGTTACATTATCAATGATTATCATAAGCAATTGTACTCTTTCATTTGGTCATGCAGTATATAGTCTATCTGTCTTTACATCGAGTCCTATTGCAGCAGTGGCTCAGGAGATAGAGTAGGTCGCCCTCCAACTGAAGTGGTATGCTAGTTCAATCCTCAGTTTCCCCCAGTTCATACTGCCATTGTGTTCTTGGTCAAGACGTGTTAGTGTGATTGTGGTGGTGGTTGGAGAGGCTGTTGGCGCAGTATGTTAGTCTGCCCCAGGGCTGACTGTAGCAACATGGGTAGTTTACCATCACCAGTGTATGACTGTGGAGTGAATAAATAATGGACTCAGTTATAAAGCACTTTGAGTTCCTTGAAAAGCACTATATAAATCTAATCCATTATTATTATTATTATTATTATTATTATTAGATGCAGTCTCTTGGTAGATTAACCAACACAATTTGGCATAAAAAATAAAAAATAAATAAAAATAAATAAAAAATAATAAATATAAATAAATAAAAATAATAAATAAATATAAATAAAAAATACACACAAATAGACACATTAAGCCCATATAAAATGTAAAACAGAGGGCCAGATATTATGTATTTGGATATGGGGGGGCACTTTTAATTTTTACTCTTAAACTGTTCCTATTTCAAAAGTGTGGACCTTTATTTCATTAGAATACTTACACATAGCTCTTCCAAATGCATTTTTTCTATTTATTTATTTCATTTTATTTATTTATTATTTATGTCACATAAAAAAGCATTTTAATTAAAATGACTATTAAAAAAAAAAGATTTATAATTGAAAGGAAATTGAAGCATGTGGACCATTTCAGAGAAACAGAGGTTTCTCAGTGTCATGTCCATTGGCTTTCAAAAACCACTGCAGTAACAGTAAACATAAAAAAGAAGCCAAAATACAGACAAGCATTCACACGCTAATTCATTCACTACAGCCAATTTCACTAGTTAGTTGTTGGTTTTGATATAGATGTCTTTAATTATAGGATTGAGCTGATTTTGTGTACTTAGTGCTAACAGCTGGTTGCTAGGTAGGTGTCTTTGATGCTAAGTAACCAAAACATCCCTTGTGCATTTTTTTTTTTTTTTTTTAATCCTCAGAATTGACTGATACTTTGTAGAAAAAACTAAATATGTATAATGGCTTTAAGTGACCCCGGATGATAGTTCTATTTTTGACCACATTTGATGAACAACTTTAATTTTGTGACAGTATTCAGTTCATTTTGTGCAATTTTATTGATGTAAAGCTTTCTTGTGCTCATTATTATTGTTGTGTTTTTAAACTTGACCCTTTGCTGCACTGTTATCCTTTTGAACTTCTGTTAAAAATCACAGTCTAATAATTCTCTGGTCTTACAATTTACTTTTTCATTTTTACCGAGCAGTGCAAAACAAACCCGTAACTGGATGGAAAAACCCGAGGTGCAGTTTAAAAGTCTTGGCCGGCGTGTGTTTGTTGGAGAGCGGCCAGTGAAAATGCAAGTGAGGGGGAAGTGAGCAGACTGGCTGTCTTCTGTTCGCTGTTGTCCATATTGACTCTGTCAGGCCCAGTCTTTGAGGCCTCGGATCCAGGTGGTCCATCCTCTCCCTTCAGGCCTCCGCATGCCCACCAACATGTCCCAACATCAGCAGCTTCCTCCCTGGACTGCGGTGTCCATTCCCAGACCAATCGCACGGCTCCGTTGCTATGGGCATATCCGCGTCGGCCAATGAGCAACACCTGTTTCTCTACAGCGTTCCTGCCCGTGCCAACCATAACACCCACTTTATTTGGCCTCTGTCGTTAAGCCAACCCCAACACATAATTCATGGGCATCCAAGCTGCGAGAGGCAAAATGAAATATGGATTTTATCGCCGGGAACTAGGCCCTTCCAGAAAATTACATTAGCGGCACAAATGTCACAGAAAATGTGTCCCGCTTCCTTGCATCATCGGAAAAAATTAAAGCAACTCGTTGAATGGACTGTGGGATCTTTGTTCAGTTTTGAGACGTTGGGAGAATGAGTCATTTTGTTGACTTGGAAGTGTGAAGGGTTTGCCAATGGGGCCTGTTGTAGCGAACACCTGAGATTTGTTGACAGGATTACAGTCTTTGAAATGCAGAACACACATCCAGTAAAAGCGTTATTTCAGGGAATGTGTTCCTCTCAAGTGTTTACTTTTGCAACATCTTAAAGAATTCTACTTCCCTGTTTGGTTAAAATGACTGAAAATGCATCTGGGTTTACTTTAGCATCCCTTTTTAATCCAGACTTTTAAATTTTGCTAAATCTGCTGCAGTACAGTTAAATATACAGGAGGAACGGAGATATACAGTGCTAGAAAGCCTGTTTAGAAATGTTTTGCAAGGTAATACCGTATAGTTTTGCTCTCAGTTTGTGTTGTAATGGGGGGAAAAGTATATCTGTTGCTAATGTAAATGTTGATTATTGTTGAAAACGTGTCATGGCACATTTAAAAGGCTGTTCTGGCACCATCTGTTGCACTCACACATGGAACTTCCCCTTAATATTATAAGGTGGTAAAAAAAACAACAAAAAAAAAAACAATGTGGGTCTTGTGTTGAAGACTAAACAGACGTATGTACAGACAAGACATGAACTGTTTTGGTGAGCCACAATAGACCCTGTGGATGTGAATGGTGTGGCATGAATGACAAGATTAACACACAATTGAAACATTTTTACTCTGAATGATGGCCAATCAAAAATGATCAAAAATAAAAACTCATGCCTACTATTGACAATTTATACATGCTTATGGGCACTGTAGCGTCATATAGGGATCTGTACTTGCCGATAGCGTTTACCTGCTCCACTATTGTTTAACCTTGAACACACAGCCTTTATTATATTTAACTGACTAAATACTCAAATACTTACCACTACCTTAAGGGTGGTTACAATCTAGGAAAGTAGTAGTCTATTACACATTGATATTTTTGTGCCAATAGTACATATATTGGGGGAAAAAAAATACATAAAGCCGTCCCAAAGTATTCTTTCTCTGGTTTGAAAAGTATCCAGAGAAAGAGCGCGGCAGCCGAGATGGATGGTACTCCCTGGTGTTTGTGTTTGTGCTGTCCAAACACTAGCTAGTAGCTGCGCGGCTGTGTTAGTCATGTCTCGGTTACGACTGACGGCTCCCATAATGAATCAGAACATAAACATGGCTATAGAAGACGGAGATGGGAGAAGCGGCGGCGCTCAGAAACCAAAACAGGTATCTGGAGAGAGACAGCAGTCCAACCAAATGTAGCACCTTCCCAGGATATGAAAGCCTGAAGCTCCTCCGAACTGGGATTAACCCCCACCTTTGGGAGTCCTGTTGACGAAGGAGAAGCTAAAGGGAGAGATTGGAAAGGAATCGAAGGAAACAGAAGCTGTGGAAAGAAATGTGAGAGGAGATATGAAGACAAGCATAAGTTTGCCATTTTCACTTACAGTCTGCCGATACTTTGCTTTCCTTCTGCATTTAGTGCCTCTTTTCTCCTTTAATCATGCCTGGAGGCCTCTTAAGGACAGCCCACACTGGAATTCACCAGAGGGCCATGTCCTGGTTTGATCTGACTTCATCCTGAAAATCAGTTTGGGCTTTTTAGACACTGTTTAGGTTTTCATCTGTAAAAATCCCCAGCAGCAAAGTGAATTAACAACGATGAATGTCAGAAGAATTTTAAGATTACCAAAATAACTTATGCCCAAGATTTAAGCTTTTTTTTTTCATTGTATTTTTTGCAATAATGTTGTCAAGGGTACCAGTCATCTACTACATCAATGTAGACATTTTTATTCCTACAATCCAACCACATTGATGGACACTTGATTAGTCCCTTAAAGGAATTGTATAGTTGTGTAATGTAGCTGTAGCTTGTTGAGTTAGAGTCATTTTAGAAGTTGGAGTCTGAATATAAGATTGAAATCTCACTCAGAAGGATTTGTCAACTCTCCAAAATAATTCATTTTCTACCAGCAATACATTGGTTATCTATTTGACCACATTATCTTGCTTTTAGGTTAGATCATTTAAAGTTTTTTTCAGCAAGCAAGCTACAATATAGCTATAGATATGGTTTTGAATATATAGAAGTAGGCCCCATAGTTTAAAATGAATTGCTCACAAAGCTGAACGTTTAGAACCCAACTTGTCAATGTATATCTTTAATTGTTTGTTTAAACTCACATGCTATGTCGCAATCCTAGCTCATAGAGTCACATCCCACTGTTGACCCAAAGCCGTACTCTTGACCATTTCACTTATTTGTTGCCAACAGGCCAAATGTTAACTGCTTTTACTGAGCACTTTATCTATGTGCAACAGATAAAGCAATTAAAAGTCGAGGGGTAATGTTAGTCCTCATTAATCTTTGCAGCATCACTTTTTTCCCCCTTCTTTTTGTTTATTAGTCTTGGATCCAGTGTCCATCTGACCCCACTCAGTGTGTTGTTTATCCACTGTGATCCAACTTTCTAGCAACAATGAAACGCACTCTCACAAGCTTCCTGTTGCACGTACACACATAGTTTCCCATCGCATCATCGTCCCCCCAATCGCGGACTTGCCCCTCGAGTCTCGAATTGTATCTGAGAGAGTTTCGAGCACTTTAAATCAATCGATCTTACCGCTTTTTTGTCCAATTCTTGTTTCAAAGGGTGTAGAAGAGAAAGCGGGGCAAGTCTAGAAGCCAGAACCTCCATTTGGGTTTTATTACAAACAGATCGGCTTCTCACTGCTTTGAACAAAAGAATCACATGGTGGGAATAAAGGGGAAAAAGATGTCGTCAATAAATGGTCCGATTTTTCAAATACAAACCTTCGTCTTTGGCACAGACAAATTGAAAATGATGTGTTATCTTAAATCACATGTCCGACGTTATGTCAGAGCACCGTTACTGTTTTTATGAGCCGTGATGGTGTCTATGGGGGTTGGTTATGGCGGTTGAAACATCTGCCTTGGATCGCTTCCAGGTGTTGGGAGATCAAAGGCAAACTGTTAAAGAGGTTTGTAATATTTACGGTGAAATACTGTCATTTAGCAACAGTAAAACACATTGCAAGTGCAAATAGGATATCACTGTCATAACTACACTGAATTACTGTAAATCAAAAAACAGTATATCAGTTTTATTTACTTTAATATACTACAAAACTACATTTTATTGAAATGAATAGAACCATAAAATCACATACATATCTGTCAAATTTACTTCATTATTTTTTGAGGCTTAGCTGGGTTTTGCAAAATAATATTTCAACAGGGAATTTACAGAATCTTCTTCTGCAGATTTAGATGATTGCAAAAAAATCATTTTATTACAGACACACAGTAGTGGGTGTTTTCCTCATTTATTTGTTGCTGTGTTGACTTTTTAGTGAGTCTATAACCGTAATTTGTAATCGTATTGATACAACATGTAGAAAACAAATAATCAAATGATTAGCTATTGAAATGAACAAGACATTACCATAATATCACATACCAGGAATCACAGTCTAATTTATTCTTCTACAGACTTAGCTGGTGTTTGTCTTATGTATTGATTTATTATGTCATAGTTAAAGTTATTTTTTTATTTATTATATTTATTTACAGTGCACAGTGCCCAAAAGTCACATTTATGATAAAAAATTGACAGATGTGGTTACTAGGTTTTATTGTAAAAAATATATTTGTAAGACATTATGATGCATATATAGTGCACAAGCTAAAAAAAAAGTTATGATGCTTAATGAACACTTTCACTGGGATTTGACATTAATTTTACAACTAGTTTTGCATCTTAACAGTGAGTGAATGTCTTTTTATTTGCAGCATTATGTGCATAAAAGATATACACTGTTCTTGATAGAAGGTAATTCAGAATGTACAATTCAATACTATTTTAATTTTAATGGGTATTTACTGTTTCTATTTGATTGTGTTTGACCTCAAATATAAGGGACGTTTTTGTACTTTATTCGGTCCTTCCTCTGTACAAATGGAAATCATCCATCATCGCTGTCTCTTAACCAGTCGTCAAGTGGCAAATTCCCCGCGCTGATGTCACCAGCGGAAAGGGACAGTTTATTTTTCCTCCGCTGTAATTGGTGTAATTAATCTCCACAGACTGATGGCTTTATGACTCTGGAGTTGGAACAAGACATGTCCAAAGTCAGGCGTAAATCAATTCCTCCTTGTCCTTCGCAGTGCTCTCCCAGCTCTTCCTTGTTTTGCCTGAGTGTAAACACGGGACATGTGCTGTAAAGAATGTTTTGGTTGCAGATTAATTTCTTTGGGTTGGGCTCGAACAATAGCAAAGTGATTAATTAAAGGGGAAGTGGTCAAAGGGTCGTAAGAGCCAACCATTCGAGAAGTATTTGGCAGAAGGCTGGGACAACTGTGATTGAATTATTATAGTAGTGTGAGAGGGGAATGTGTGGTGGCTTGCATTGTTAGACCTCCCACTGCAATGATATTGTGATTTTCCAATGAAAATATGAACCATCCATCATCAGGACATCATGGTACACAGTTAACTTGCAACGACCAACAAAAAAACCATACCACCATTAACAATATTTGTTTTTCATCAAAGTGGAACCTCTGATGAGAGAGTCAGTAAAAAAAAGGCAATGGCAAAACCTAAATGGACATTACCCATTGTTATCCTTTTATTTAAGGAAAAAGGATCATTGCTGTATCACAATTGCCTTACACTGAACGCAGAAGAAGAACTTTAAGCTCTAGTGTTTGTATTTTAAGGCAGCTAATTGGTCCAGGTTTACATTTTAATAAAAGGAAAGGAGGAAAGGTAGCTGTGCCGCTGTTGGGGATGAGGGTGGGAAGGAAAAAATATTATCAGGTATTTAAGAATGTACTTTAAGAATGAAAATGACACTGATGTATAATTTTTAGCCAGTAATATGCTGCTGGCCTATAGAGCTTATGCTTATTGTTAGGGCACATAAAGTATTTTGAGCTGATCATACCGAATATTCATGTATGGCAGTCATTGTGGTTATCTCGCTCTTGTTTATGTGCAGCCCTGTGCCTGTCAGTGTGTTTTGGCAGGGAGCAAGTCAGATAAGGCCTGCATGTTGTGATTTTCATCTCTGGGCCGCTACAACAGAGGAAACTCGATGAATCATAGCTTCCTGGCTGCGTCACACTTCCCAGGCTCAGACGGGCACTGAAAGGCCCTAACAGCATGAAAATCACTCAGCACATTTGCAAGATTAAGTAAAGACGCACTCGTGTATTTCCATTTTCGTCGACTTATTCAAAACCTGTTGTAGCGACTGTAGTTTTGTGAATATAACTCAGGCCGTGAGGGAAAAGCACAAGAGCATTAGCTGCAAATGTAATATTTCACTCCGCAGGTTGTTAGCGCTTCATGCTACGTTTTTAGATGAGCTGTTTTTGTCAGCGGCTGATGTAATAAGATGGAAAAGAGAGGGTGAATGCACCACGCTGACTATCATTGGCTTGTATCTTTGTGTCAGTGTTGCATATGCTAAATAACTCAGCCCCTGTTGAAAGAGGATATTATCGTAGGTGCATCTGTTCGAGGTCATGTGGTTCACTTTGATCAAACTTTATAAACTACAACATGTTTTAGAAATAATTATCAGTGATTATTATTACACTGTGCTAAGTAGATGGGAACTCGTTATTTCCATCCACTTTTTTTTTAAACATGCACTCATATAGATAACTCTTGATTATGAACATGGTATTGCCTAAATGTTCCTGATGGATGAGCTTGATGTTTTGGTTTCAAAATGCTTGAATTTTGAAATCTTTTCCAATTGTTTTCTAAATACAAATAGTTGGCAAGTTTTGGCAGGTTTAAGTTTTTTATTTTTTGATCTTGATCTTGTTTTTGATGAACAACAACAATCCAAAAACAGGTATAATGTAGATTTACAGACACATCGGTAATATAGTGTAAAAGCTTGGTAAAGGAACCTTGGAAATTGATGTTATTCTCTTCACCTGGTTGTTTTACTGCCTGTGTGAGAATTTTAAAGTGTTTGTATGTATTACAGGGATGTGTATGAACATATGTAATGTTCATTTTCTTTTGGTATTCCAGAATTGTTCACATTGACATAAAAAGGGCAATACTTGAAAAACCTCTCCCTAGTCACTATGCAGCCATTTTTTGTTGCGGTGTCCGAATTTCTTGTGACTCAAATGTAATGCACTCAGACTTCATTAGACGCTCCAAATAGAACATAATTCTTTGCGAACTGCCGGAGGAGAACAGTGTGACGTCTTTCAGCAGCACAAACACTTCTGAATGAAACTAGTTTGAGCCAAATGTTTGACCTTCTGTGGCAACATACTCACGTAAACTGGTATTAAGTCGTTTAGCTTGTAAAGATTGAATATGTGACAGCCCTTCAGGTAAGAAAGAATGGCAATAAAGTTATTATATATTTATATTATATATTATCTGTTAATGTGAGGAGACTTATGCCTGTATGCTTGTTGTTTATGTTGTTATTGATACGTGTATTATTTAAGTCTGTGTGTGGTATTTCACTCTTTTGTGAATAAACTGGTGCTGAAAAAAAGCTTAGAATTGAAACATGGAAGTGCTTATAATTTCACCAAGGATGAAATATGTAAGGACCCAAGGTTAATGGATATATAATTAATTTCATCGTCCATTTTTTATAGTGGTCATAGTGTTTCAAATTTACGAACGAACAACCAATAATGAGAAAAAAACACTCTACTTCCCATGATGCACCCCTGCTCTTCCATCTGAACTATACCTCAGACTCACTGTTATGTCTTTCATCCCTCACCACAAACCACTGTATACATTTTCCATTATTTTAATAGCCAACCGTCTTCAAAATCACAGTCATTTCCAGAGGCTCCTTCATAGATGCTACAATTACACATCTGAACATAACCCAAAATATAAACATTTCCACTGCTTTTAAATTGGATGTTTATATTGTTTTATTTCCCTCTGACTCCGTCCAGATGTTGCACAAGTTTCGGGCCTGTGCCGCGATGCCAGCGTTTGTGTAATTGGCAGGATCGCGGACTGTGTAGCTGCGCAGTGTCGTAACCCGGCAGCGCTCACTTTATCACCTCGGAGCTAAAGAGAACAATTATCCGTATCAGCACATCAGTGTGTTGGCAGCGGGGCCCGTGGTAAGCAATAGCGCCAGTAATCTGCGGTTTAGCTGGCAACTCGCCACGGCCAGACGCGGCTCCGCTGGCCTCTTCAGACACTTAAGAGTCAGCCAGGGCACTGTGGCAATGAAAAGGGGGGTAGGGGAGAAAAAAAGAAACATGCCTGCAAGAGACAGAAAATGGAGTCAAAGGAAGGAGGAGGCAAGGGAGGAATTAAGTCTCTAATGAGGGCAGTTGTTCGAGCAGGCAAACAGATTGGGGTTATATCAACAGTGTGTATCAAACGGCGGTCGTTAGGGGCCCACCTACTGTGAAATTATGGGTGGCCTGTTGTGTATGTTTTGCTAGAACATTGTGTCTTTAGTGTACAAGTCAGTGCATAAATGACTGGAGAGTGTTAGGCATTAAGTGGAGAGGAGTAAGTCTACAGCTAAGGTGATTACACAAAATGGTAAACTTTGGTTGCTGTTGACTTTCTGTTTAATCGGAAGCACTGTTTTAGTGTTGCAACCCTTCCAATTATACGGTAAAGTTTTATCTGACATTCTTATAATATGATAATCTTATAATAGGTGTGAGCTGAAAGAAACAAATGCCATTGTTGCTACTTAGAGTGCCACTTTCAATCTCGGGGTCTTAAAACTGCTTAGACACAAATAGATCCTTAAAATTCCTAGGGAAACGAATATGAATCACATTTTGAAATACTGCTTTAGAATTTGGGGTGATGAGAGTGCATAATTATAACGTAACAAAAAAAAACAAAAAACGTTACTTGCTTTTTTACTAGCTTAAAATGTGCGTTGTAACTGCTTTATTGATCAAACGGATTCAAGTTTAAGAAAAAAGGCTTACTTTGTGTGTTGTATTACCTGATATCAGTATCAGCCTTATTGACATGGTGTTGTATTCTATAAAAAGATGCCTTTCTTACTTTGACCATTGTAAGTAAAAATCTAATTTGAACCTAAATCTAATTCTTTAATCATAAACTTTGTGTGTGTTACCAATCATTTCCATTATTAGTAAGAAGTGTGCACTGTGGACTAAAACAGAAGTGCATGAATTGACAGACAAATGACATTTAAGAAGGATTACATGTTATAAGCAACCCATTTGAAGGTAAAAGGACCTCACTTTTCCGCTCGTGACTCTGCAGCCAATACAAGAACACACACTCTAAAGTAAACACGTGATTGAGCTGTATTTGCTCTTTAGACCTTGACTAAAAGGAGCAGATTACTTGTGTTTGTTTAGTGGAAACAGTGGATAGACCTGTGTGATTAAAGTGCACACAAAACGACACTGGTATTCAATTTAAAATGTAAATACACCAACAACAGGTTCATATTAATATTGTAGAGGCTCTTCAATAGATGGAGATAGGAGGCTGCTGTCGTCATGGTGATACATGAAGCAGATTAGATTACAATCTTATTTGGGGGGTTTAGGTTTTTATGCAACTGCATGGCTCTCTGGGATTTGGTGTTCAATCTTTTCCCCATTTTTGTTTTTATTTTTTATTTTTTCTGTTGTTTTTTTTGCGGAGGAAGATGTTAATGAGTTTCATCCTGAAGCTGCTGCAGCGATGAGTTTAAGTATGACTCAGCTCCGTGAAAACAGAGATGGAAAAGAAAGGAATTAAGAAGGCAAGAAGGTTTATACTTTGGTGCTAAAAGCTGTGGAAACTGGACTATTCTGAATTCTACACGACTTCTCTCACACACACACACACAAATTAACTTTCTGGTCAGTTAAATGGACGCATTTGTCTTTTAATTAACCCTTTTTTTTTATTATCTTAAAAATAGTAAATTAAAGGTCATTTATGTTAATCAACATCCAACACTCTAACCCAGTTGTAGTAGCACCTACTTCAAGATAAATCCAAATCTCAAACTACTGTAAAAACTGAAATAATCCACAACACTTAGGCCCATATTTGACCCTAACTCAAGCTGTACCACAATTTTTGAGTTGGGCTGAATTTCAGGTTAGGTCAGGTTATTCTGATCCAGTCGTCATGGAACAGTCAGTCAAAATTATCAAAGCAATTGAACCTTGAAGAAAGTAAGTCTTAATTTAGTCTGGACTCAAAAGCATTATTCAGTTGTTTCAATGTGTTTTTGCGGCCATAGTGTTCCCTCTGAAGTGCACTTAAATTCAGCTCCTCACAGGTGCCAGTGACTCACCACTTCTCCAACTCTGACATACTTTTTCCTGCCTTCACCACTGACTTCACAAGAAAACCCATCGTCCCTTTACCAATGCTGAATATCCTTTCTGTTCTATATTGTGAAAATCTCTCAAAGTCTCCAGAGAATGGTGGATTGAGCAGAAGCTATAGCGTATTAACCTAAATCTGCTGCGGTTGTTTGCATCCTTTCACCAGCCCAAACTACCCAAGGATTTATTCATTCCGCCCTTTGACCGATAATTCCCGTGACCAGTTATTGTACAGAAAATCTCTCAAAGAACGGTATGCACTGCAATATACAGAGATTTACTAACTTTGTGTTTTGCCGCATTCCACTAAACCTCCACTGGATCTGTCCGACATGAATTATAGACGAGGAGAGTTAGACTTGAAAATAAAAGTCTGTCTGTGATTCATGGCACATTCTTATGACTATCTCCAAAAAAGACAAACCGAATGGCAGACTAAAGCAAACTTGTATTAAATTTAACACACCTCATGCGTCCAGAGATGTTTAATGTCTTAATGGATTATTTAACTAGTCAGGAGGATATATAGATAGATAGATAGATAGATAGATAGATAGATAGATAGATAGATAGATAGATAGATAGATAGATAGATAGATAGATAGTTTAGTCGACTCAGTTAGGCCTTTTCAATGGACTACTGGCCTTGTCTTTCCAAGTAAGCATAATATTAGCATATGTGTCAGTCTTGCTGTATGTACTGTCCATCATCATTTTTTTCTTCTTCTGGTTCCCTCTGTTTCTGTATATCTGAGCCCAGCTCAAGTCTGATGAATGCAAACCTCAAATGGGGTTTCAGGGCAATACAGATGACCAAATTCTTACTCCTCTGCTACACCTTTTACCACCAAGCCTGTTCTTCCGAAAAACAGTGTTCAGTCTTTCTCTCTCGCTGCATGAAGCCACCAACAGTGAAGTCATGACTCATTGTAGAATTTACCTAAAATAGGTATCTTTGCAAAATCTGAGTCATATTGGGTTAGTAAGTGGAGACTTGAGAATTAACATTGGTAACAGTAGATTTAGTCCAGGCCAACTGCAGAGATATTCATTTGCTCAGTTGTTTCTTCCAATCCCCAAATACATTTCATTGCTGAGATTAAATCGATTTGAGCTACAACATTTGTGGTAAATTTATGGACCAAGAGAGAACAAACTTCAAATGTAGTCTTTGTCGAAAATAATATTATCTGCCAGAGACAATGTGCTTGTTTTGTTGTTGCTCCAATCCATACTCAAGATGTTTCCCTTTTATTTTCAAGCCCATCTCATAAAAGATGATTCATTTTCTGGACAAGACAGCCATTAATCTACACTTCAACTAGCTGTGTGTCAAAAGAACACACCACTGCACACAGGCAAATGAAAAAAAACCCAAAAACCTCTTCTCTTTAACCTCCATCCATCACATACAAACGTCCTGCCAAGAACAAATCAAAGCAAATATCCTGTTTGCAGGCGACGCCAGCAGCAGTACAATCAGTTATATATTGAGGAGGAGGTAGCTAGAAATGTATGAAAAATTGAGACATGGAATGAAAAATAGAAAATCTACAATTAACAAGCACTTTTCTTCTCCATCTAACACTGTAAATTGGCTTGAACTGAGCCTGGCCCTCTGCCACTCACTACTTGGACGACTCACCACTTATTTTTCCTCCCTTTGATTTACTCCACTTCTCTTATCTGACAGTGTGAACATGTGTATTCTCTGCCCGGCACTGGTCTTACAAACGGTGCTTGTAAAAACTTCAGCTACGAACATGACATGAACCTATGCTGTTGAGCAGACGGCTACAACACGACGTCTTTAATTCACATTTTCCCTTTATCCCAGGCTTGTCAGGTTGCATCTTTGTTCCTTTTGTCTGCGTTCACTTATGCCGCTGCTATCTCCAGTTTCATCTCGGCTTTTTACCGCTCTACTCTTCTTATCTTGTCATCTACAGAGCCAGGATAAAGTGGTCATTGTATGTTCACTGTCATAGCAGAAATTCTATGACATCTGCTTGTTCCAGACAACCCAAAGTGGGATTAGGTTATCTCATTTTGCACAGTTATATTCAGTAACCCACAGGCACAGGTGTCTGTTTAAGTTAAGCTACAATAGATGAGGGATAAAAGGTGACATCTGTTCGACTAAAAGGAGTGAAACAAACAGGACAGTGCTGGTGGTTATATGTAACAGGCTAAAGGCCTGTTACCTTGAATTGTGGTTTCATGTACAGTATGTTGCTTACTCTGACTTATTCAACATTGAAATGCATGTAAGTATCTAGGGGTGCACAATAGGACGATACTTTACTGTATTACGATATGATCTGTTGAAGATATACCAATATGGAAAGATTGCTGAAACAATGAGATCTCATTAATGAGAGTGTTATTGCGCCATGTTTATTCACGGTTTCATTCTCTGTTGTTACAGATGTCAGTTGCTTACAACGCACTTTTGTTCTAAGTGAAACTTTTGAAGCGATAGCTACTCAACTTACTAAATTGTTGCTAAGTTCAATTAAAGACCTGAATATGTATTTTTGTAGTTTAGGACAGAAAAGACGTTGGACTGTCAGTCTGAAACCAGCGAATGAAACCAGTGAAGACACTGGCACAATAACTAGTTGTGTTAAGCATCAGAGTGGCTGCAGTGTTGGATAGTTTCCACACTCTTGTGGAATATCGCTTGGTTTATTAAAATGTGGAGTTTGTAAAGCACAGTTATGAGTTACTTTTGTCCCTGTTGAAAAGTGGATGCTTGCACCATGTCCGGTTGGCTGTGTGTCACTCGATTGAGTTTGCACATCAGAAAAAACAACAAAAAATGCAGCAGTCCTAGTTTCAGAAATTAGAATATTGTGTTTTAGGCATCCAAGTTTATTTCCGTTTCCCACGGCCCATTCAACATCCTTACTGTATGGACTTTAAACATACAGACTTTTACTGTATTTACTGACATAAATTGGCAATTTTACCTCTCTTTGTGTACATTATGGTAGTAAAAGTAATGGGTCGTACAGAACCATGCTGTGGCCACTGGGGAAATCAAAAACAGTGCAGAACATTGAACATCACAACACCACAACATGTACGAGAAGCTTTCTTTGAGTGTTGGAGCATATGACCAGAGTAAACTTATATCATGATGCTAAATTTGGTCATGTTCTGTTTTTTTCTGGAAAAACACGCAACAGTTACAGTGTTATTAATGTAGATATACTGCAATACTGTCTGGCATAGGAATGAAAATGCCCTATTGTTGTGCTAGGACTATTATCTCTTTTCTCTTATCTTTTTTCTGTACTGAGTATAAATAATAGCTTCATTTCTTCTGTTCATCTTTTTTTGTTTATTGTGGTCCCTCTATTTCACTTGTCTCTATGTTGATCCATGGAGAGAATCAGGCCCAGTCTTTTTT
Organism: Rhyacichthys aspro; assembly: GCA_036850595.1. Classification (NCBI taxonomy): domain Eukaryota; kingdom Metazoa; phylum Chordata; class Actinopteri; order Gobiiformes; family Rhyacichthyidae; genus Rhyacichthys; species Rhyacichthys aspro. The sequence continues at coordinate 7,903,234 of CM072159.1, forward strand.
CATCCTGCTGTAATCATACACCGCCAACCGAAGTCCAACGGAATAAACAGACACACTACATCCTGCCACAACACGCACAAACACATGGGGCTACCAAACATCTCCATACATTTCATCCAAACATTTCTGTCATATACATTTCCCATAAGTTGAGCCAAATAACATACACAGTTTGCATCATGGTAGTTTTACCATGTCAGCAGCTTCTGCACAGAATGGTAAACTTTGGTTTTGTTGCAATGTTATTTGACAAGCTCTTTGAAGGCCTGTAAACAGTAGTAAACCCACTGCATAAAAGAAAGGCTAGAGAGCAATTGTTATGGGAAAAATCTGTTACATTTGATGATTATAAATGTCTAAAGTTGAAAACACACAATAAACTGAACTAGTCAATCCTGCAGGAGCATTAATGGGACAGTGATACTGAAAATGGTTGAGGCATTAGGTGTGCATGGAGCAAGAAATGCACAAAACCATGAAGAGTGTGTGTTAAATCTGAGTCGCAGAAAGAAGCATAAAAGTGGAAAATGCATTTTGGGTTGCGCTTTACCGTCAGAAAAAATGATTTATTTGTCCAAGGCATTGTTGTGATTAGATGCACAACCTAACAACCCCAACACCAAAAAGTGTTTATATGTGTCAGGAGACAGCTCAGTATTATTTCAATATGGCACCATACCAGAGGGATATGCCACCTACTTGGTGCAGCCTATACAACACAGAGCTGTGGATAAATGAGCAGACTCCTTTGTGGGAAAGTAGTTTAAGGCTCTAATATCAATACTACATGTATTTGAAAACATAACCAAAACAGTTAATGGTCAAATGCAACTAAACTGCAGAAAGTGTGGGCCTTCTGTAGCCTCGCTGTAAGTGTCAGTTGGGAGATCCTCTCTAAGATATCCTGACATTGTTTAAATAACATTCTGGATATTGTTCTGGGGCCCAGCAGAATTATCTCCCGGTGAGAAAAGATGAGTTGACTGTGTTCCTTGTGATAAAGTCAGGATAAAGTCATATTGGATTTTTCACTTCAATGTGGCAACTGGCAGGTTTGGTGCCATATCCTGATCTTCTACACATCCGTGATACATAGGCTAAAATAGTTTCTGTCATGCTTATTTTTTTTGTGTTTTGTAGCCTATTGACACAGCCTGCTACTATTTTCTATGACTCATCTGTATCCATATTAATACAAACTGCAATGTAACAATTCCTGCATTTTCAGAAAAACTGTTATGATGTAAACAGCCTCTGAAAGTGAACACTGACGCAGGATAGAAACATGATGAGCGTGATCTACATCCAAACCTGTTATCCCTCCAGAGGTGGGGCTCTGTCATGTGAGACTGCTCTCCTGTCAAGACTCACAATGGCGGATTGGCAACTCTAATACGAAGGCTCTCTTCATCTGCCTGAATTAAACCACAATTGGCGACGGGTTGTGGGAATCAGTGGCTCAGGGAGAGATATTATTATATTTATTTATTTATCTAGGAATTATACGTGTGGGCGCATTTTAGGAAGGAAGAAATGTAATCATTGGGATGGGAGCTTGAGTGGGGATTAAACAGTGAACCAATACAGTCAGGCACAGAGCTGTTGTTAGCCCTTTATTAAGACGGATGTGTGTTTGTTTTCCAAAGGATGAGGCCCGTGGATGTCGGGGTGTGCGCTGAGGCTTACAGGAAGTGCTTGTAAGGAAAAGCAGGATGTGCAGGAAGAGTTGAGTTTGCTCCAGAAGGCGGTTTGTAGCAGCAAGGTTTGTGCTGATATGAGACAAATGTGAAGATCCCTGCAGTTTGTGTCGCCATGTATTTACACTGAGGCAAATGTGTGAAGTCAGGCTGCGGAAGTGGTGTGGAGAAACAGCTCTGAACAGGACAAACGTTGCAGATTTCTCCTCGGCTGCTGTCAGCTAATTGAGGCATCATCTTTGGAACCAGTGGAATCAAAGCAGAGTGGACTAATAAACTGTGGCAAGGATAAATTACATTGGAAGCTAAATCTTTGTTGACGTTAAAGAGCCGGAAGTGACAATATTTAGCATAAAATTCGAATTTTGGAAGCAACAGGCCACACATGATGTTCCCACAGATATCTTTGGCTGACTACTGATGCTACAGACAGAAAAGTATAATTGAATTTGGAAAAAAAAACAAAACAAGAACTTGATGGAACACATTGTGAATATTACGATTAGCCTCAAACAGTGTGTAGTCATTTATCACGGTTACATGAAATTTAAATGAATGGCTTTGTGTGACTGTTATCAAATTATTTAAATGCGTGTCTTTGTCAGACTGGAGCAAATCAAGCTCCTGTATAATGTGATTCTATTGCTGTAGGCCTACTGCTTAGTCAAGGTTGGTTGGACTAGATGCTTTGTGCATGCTTCAGACTGGCACAGAATAACATAAATAAATGAGAAAAAGAAAAAGGCCTGTGTAAAGAGCAATACACATTTTTTTGACTGGCAAAGTATATTCTATATGGTGCAGTTTCTAGATTATGACCTTCTTTAACACTTATTCATCTGTTATCACCTCATAAAGCTGGATTATTCTCTTCTACAAACCATTCAGTAATTGCGTACACGTTTGTTTGCATTTAACTACAAAGTACAAATAAGTCAAGTTTAGTGTTAACTGTTGTTCTCCTTTTAACAATGATTGTCGAATGCTCTTAAACACAAAAAACAAATGAATACAGTCTCAGCCATCAAACTGTGTGTTATATGTTATATGTATGTTATGAATGTATGTTATAGAATAGAACAGAGTCTAATCCCTGTAATACACAAGGGCCTGGTTCCTACATTAATGGACAACATGGGTCAAAAATGAAAATGTCATTTTGGTTAACAACAAAGGCATAATTCTATTTGGTATATTATCTTGGTTCACCTCCGATAATTTGGATTCACAATTACAATATTAGAATCTATTATTCTTCAGTTTTTACATGTAAAGTGTCTTAAAAAATATTCACTCATGCGGCCAATTAACAGGTAGAAGTTCATCAGGTCCCTTTTCATCGTTTGAGCCGTGTGAGGAAGCTATTGGACCAGGAGAGACTCCAGCAGCACAGAAAAAAACATCCTCAAAAACATATACAAAAATAGCGACCAATTATGACAAAGATATTCCCCCAAAAAAAACAAAACAAAAAAAAAAACAACCTCTCCAGGGCTTTTTAGACCCATGTTGTGGATAAAAGGGCTAACAATGAACATTAAGTGAAGTAGCAATTTAGCAATAACCTTCAGAAAATGAACATTTATTTTACAATTGTAACTGAAATCATGATTATTATTATTTTTTTTTTCTGCCTACAGCCTATTTCAGTAGTATAAAGAGAGGACGATGGAAGAGACATTTAACCACCCTCAACAAAACAACTCAAATAACTTCTTAAATGTTTTGTCAAATTTATGAAGACTCAATCAAAATTCTACATGGCATTTACAGTAAACTAATCCGAAAAGTACATTAAGCTCCACATAATTCCAAATACTTTACCTCACGGATCTCAAAATCCCATTCAGTAAATCCACCAGTGCAATAAAGCCATGTGGCTCTCTGATATGATGTGTAAGGCCCATTAGGAGCAAACACTGTTCTGTGTGTTGAATATGTGCTGGAATCATATAATAATTATAAACTTAAAGGAGAAACATACAACAGAAATGAGAGATACAACAATTTTTAAATTACTAGGTTGAACGTGGCTCCAGAGTGAATGTAATTTTTCCTCACATTTTCTGCCCAGTCATGTTGGTTCTGTATTCATTCTTCAGTCCATTACTCTTAATACTCTGAAAGGTGGTGAGAATTGTCGTATTTTACATTACAATACACTGGTAATGATCAAGTAATTATATGATAATCAATACTTTGGAGGACCATTATTTACAATATATAACAATATCTGGGCCTATGAAACAGAAGTGGAAATGGATTTTGTTGGAAAATAAATTATGTCCAACAAATGCAATGATGGTACAAAGATGTATTGTCCCATTCTTATTGTATACGTATGTTCAACTTAATATTTCCAGAAGTTGATGCTGTGGTCATCCTTTGCAACAAATTATATATTAAATATGACGGCATCCTGACTAAAATCAATCATTTGTAATGACTCACATTCCAACAGCTCTTTTGTGCTTGGTTGCAGTGGTTCCTCTATGGTATTGGTTACACTCGCTTAAGTTCTGTCAAGCAACATGTCCAATCTGCAAGAGCCTTGAACTCCCACCATCATTTGTGCTTCGTCCATGGAAAACTTGATTATAAAATGAAGAGGGGTGCATTGTAACTCAATACACCACCTACAAAAACCTGAAGTCAACCAGAAACATGTGCTTTACGTTTCATTCCTTGCCATTTTCAAAGCATAGTACAGCCTATCAGAGAGAAAACGTAACACAGACTCAAAAGGAGATAATCAAACAGGACGGCGATGAAAGCTGTGGTCGAGTGAGTTATCAGCCGACACTGTGACACACCGCAGTGGCCTCCCTCCCTCGCCCCCCTCGGCTGCCTGTCCCATATCGCCTGTGTTGACAGCAAATGGGACCGAAGCCCTCCCTTTGAAGGTGAAGCGTAGGACTACAGTCGGGATGAGGACTGTAGAGCGGCTCGCTGCTCCTGACGGTTGCCACTCTCTCTGACTTCAAACACGTTTCCCCTCGGCTGCGGTGCAAGGTCATGTTTTAACTCCCACCGGTCGCCACCTCTCTCATCATACATTATAGATACGCTGTACGTCCTGCCCTTGTCTCTGGGGGGAAACTGAGGGGCAGGGCCAGTCCATACACTCCTAATAAAGCAGAGCAGAAAAAGTGCACTACATATTGCTTTCTGATTTAAAATGAATGCATGCAATCGGCTACTGTCTCAACTGTCATGTGGCAATAAAAGACAGACCCAAGCCAAATGAAAGAGATCCACAAAAACTTCATAGAAAACCTTCTTTTGCTTTGGGTTCTGCAAAATCCAATTAAAACCATTAGTTCAGACATGACTAACAAAATTTTACGACTATAGTTAAGATGATGATGTGCCATATGTGTAAGTAGTTGCTTCCATTTTGCAGTGGCTCAGTAGGTAGAAGAGGGCGTCTAATAACCGGAAGGTTAGCGGTTCAATTCCCGCTTGCTCCAGTGTCTGTGACACTTGTGTATGAATGTGAGTATGTTTGGTGTTGGTCAGAGAGGCCGTAGGAATGGCTGCCACGTATCTGTCAGTCTGTGGCTACTGAGGTAGTTTACCACCACCAGTGTGTGACTGTGGAGTGAATGAATAATGGACCCAATTGTGAAGCGCTTCGAGCAGCATTGAAAAGTGCTATATAAATCGAATCCATTATTATCAGTATTATTTTAGCGTATTGTAAATTCTATTGCACTATTATAATAGATGTAGCTCCAAACATTCACACACTTAACTTACACAATGGTTTAATTGTGTTTTTGCTGACGTTCCTGGACACCGTTCAGATATGACAACTGTTTTCACACTTTACCACATGTGTCTAAATCCTGCAGCCAAAAACTGAAGGAATAAAAACTCTCAAATTAGCCCCGGTGTGAAAACGTCTTTTGTACAAGTCTTTATGTTTATATAAAAAACATGATATATGCAAGTTTGATGTCTGTTTATTTTCTCTTCTTTGCTTCTTGTAATGGTTTTATTTGGATAACCTGTCTTTACAGTGCAGTCGTTTTTAATTACTTGCCTTGGACTTGTTCTCACATAACGTGCTTTGATGATATCATGGGAAGTTTTTACAGTTAAATAAGGTGGAATAATGCAAACATTCGCCATGACTTTTGGAGTTCTTGCCCTTCTTCGTCTTTTCATCTCATTATTTTGGCTGTAATCCTGATACTAACTTTCTTTTTTATTTCCTGGACAGATTCTTCGGGCCAGGTGACCTCTTCACCCCTGGGCTCCCCCACGTCCCACCGAGGAATGCACCCGTCCCTGCTCAGCCCGACCTCCATGGGGCCCACGGGCTCACTTCACTCTCCCATCAGCACGCTGAGCTCACCCATGAACGGCCTGGCCTCACCCTTCTCTGTCATCAGCTCGCCCATGGGACCCCATTCCATGACGTCCCCCGGCATGGGCTACGGACCCAGCGTGAGCCCCCAGGTGAGGCCCAAAAAGACGAACTCTACTTCCCTGCACACTCTTTCCATAGATCGGGGTGTAATGATACATGAAGATATTTGCTAAATTTGTAAAGTTTCAAGGAAGATAGCCTGCAGACAATTTGCCTGCTGTGTGTGAGCTCTGGGCCACTTCAGAATAACATACTGAACATGACCAAAAAAAGTGATGGGGCGGTAAGAATAGGCCTCAGCAAGTCATGTTTAATGCAACTGATTGGTGTATGTTGACGAACCATATCATGGCAGAAAACTGTGACTTACACCCCTAATGAATAGTGTTCAAAAAGAATCTTTTTAACCAAAGACTGGTCCAGCTTGTATCTGTTACAGTGTTTTATGTGATGCTTTGATGCTGCAATTTGTTGTATTTCATTCTGGGTCTGCTGATACAGCTCCTAATTAATGATTGATTGGGTGTCTGTACAAGCATTATCATACCTCATTCCGAGCCCAGAGTAATTGTTTGTTTAGAATAGAATACGAATTGGAATGACTTAACAGACACTTCTTCTTCTTCTTGACTAAATCTGTGACATTTTGAAAAACGTTCAGGCATTGTCAGTGTTTCAAAACATAGGGTCTAGCCACAAAGATTAGATTTGATTAATTTACACCTAAAAGCCACTTAAAACTGGAGTACAGTTAAATAGGAAGTATGAATTCTTTTTATGCATGTGAAAAAGAACTGTTTAATCTTATAGCATATTGTAATAGGAATCATTTGCGTAAAAGACATCATCTTGGCTTTATTATTAAGGATTTGAATGGATTTGAATTTTCACACCTGAACAGAAACTTTGGCCAATCACTCACTTGTGGAAAAAGGAGCCCTTTCATTGATCGACACTGTTTGGAGGGAACGGCTGCCAATAAAACAGGAAAAGTGTTTATTCAGCACTGTATACACCTTTTAACATAACAACACAGCTACAAGTTTACAGTAAGCTCTAAACTTCAGTTTGACTTTATGTATTAGTATTTTGTGGAGGACAAATTGGTCTGGATTTACTTTTTGAATAAAAGAAAAGCAGGAGAGGTCCCTTTGCTGCTTTTATGTGTGAGTGGCGTATGAGACATTAAAGGAAGAAAAAAAAAGAGCAGTGCCACTTTAAGGCATAAAAAGTACAATATTTATACATATTTATGCTTTTAGTCGTTCCACAGTTGTGAGTCTTCATCATGGGAAGCTCAAAGAGCTAAACCGTATGGAAAGTGGAGAGTAATCCTGAGAAACGTTGCATTATCACATATTTTCCATAAATCATAATGTTCTAATGCTTCACTTTCAAAAGCCACAATTGCCAACTCACTGCAAAATATAAGGCTCACAGTCATAGTAAACTAGGTTCAGAAGTGGACAACAGATAACAGATCTCAAAAGAACAATTATACACCAGTAAATTAATGGGATAAAGGATACACTGATGCAGCTCCAGAAGATTTTATAGTAAAATTACCATAATGACTGAAAAAGTGCAATTACTAGTGAAGCTTTCATTGATGATTATTTTTGGAAACCCATTTTGAATATTCTTTATCTCTGAAGATGTTTTTGTCCTGATAAACAATATAGTATATAGTATTGTCATAACTGCAATTAATGTGTCTAGGGCCAGCTTTCCAAACTTTTGGTTGGGGATGCGACCATTGTCAGGTGTCACCCAAGTGATATTCATTGTCCTGAATTGGCTGATACTTGGTTAGTCCACTCTAAATCCGTGACATTGATTTACTTGAGAATAAATATATTTCCCAGGTTCCATATGTGGTCCATACAATATATTCATGTTCCAGAAAAAAAAAAACCTAAATCTTGACAAATGTATGACTATAGAAACCTGTTCTATTTCAGACTCCACTGACTCATCCTGTCACATTACTGTTGGTCCTGACTGTGACCCCGTTAAGCAAACTGACTTTTGACCAGATGTCACCGAGCCACTTCAGCTGCTTTGACTTCAGCTTTTGACCAAGAAAAACCCAAACCCAACCAAATGGACGTCTCCCTAATTGTGTTCACATGTCGTAGGAGCAAATTACAATCACTTACACTCGCTCATTGAACACACAGTCATAATGTCCCTGAGCCGGGCCCCAGCAGACGGAGGCCCTGCGCTGACCCTGTGCCACAGTTAATCAAGCCCCATTCACCAAGATCCCACAGTGCACTAGCTCTGTCGCTCGCCTTAATATACGAGAGGGGAGGTTGTCACTCAGTCTGTCTTAGGGTTTATACGTGTGCAGTATGGAAAAGTAAGGGAAAGTATGACATTTGATTTTAATCATTGGTTCAGTAGTAGATTTGTTAATACAGATACAAAAACATGAATGTAAATGGGGATAGAACAGGATAAATCGACCTCACTCACTGACACAGTACTCTCAGCTGGACAGAAACCCCTATCACTTTCCTGTGCTAGGGAAGAGGACTTATCACAAACACGCTTTATAGCACTCAAATAGAGGATGCAGAAATAGGCCAATACATTTGCTGCTTGGATAGTCTCCACTTGGAAACAAATGATGAGACTGTAGAGGAATATGCGCCCTCTACTGGCTAAAAGGTACACAGTGCCTCTTTAAAAAGAATGTAACATGATGCTTGAAAAATAGTGAGCCTAAACCTTTACACAACCAGCCTGTTTTTGGATTGGTCATTCAAATTTCTGCCAGCAACTGCTCAATGGTTCTCTTTCTTGAATGTAATATAACTGTTAATTACTTAAATGGTTTATAACCAACTAAATCATTTCATTTCATTGTAATTTCTAAACCATATATAAATTACACTTGAATCAAAAATCCTTGTCTGTTCACATGAAAAACAATTTAAATGAATGATATCAATGTTGCTGCTTGTTATTTTGGTGGTCAAGTTAAAAATCATAGAATTAGGTAAAAAAAAATTAAAAAATAAGGTTTGTAGCTTTTTGTAGGTTGCCACTACAGAATTCACATCTAAATGAACCAACACCTAAAAGGAGAAAATACAGAATTGGGCATGAATCAATAAAGTTTGTTTTGGAGGATTTGGTACTGAGTTTTGATCAGCAACACAATATTTCTTCTCACATTTGTAAGGTTCCATGTGCATTCTGAATTGTTTTCAGATTTTTAGGTTTCAAGTTTGGACTTAGCAACAATGTCATGGAATGATTTTCTTTCACATAAAATGCCCAAAACGTGATAAAACCTCAACATACTTATATAATGTCAGTATGTATGTAATACGCAGCATTCTCTTCTTGATTGAGCCTGTTCTTCAACATTGTGTCTTTCCAACAATCTCTATTCTTGTCTCGTTCCACTCGTTCCATAATAAAGCCTTGGTTTGATCTCTTTATAAAAACACACTCATAATTAAGACATCAAAGCTTACAGTGGCCCAGTTTCCCTTCTGGAACCGTATCTAAAATTGAAATGTGTCCTTCTCATATACAGTAGGTGTTCATTTTTCTTTTCTTTTTTTTTTTTTTTTTTTTTTGTGCAGGCTAATAATTGTGTTACAGTGAGTCATCAGCTCAATGCTAACGAGGCATGGCTCTCCTCACTATTGCCAGGCTTATCTCAGCACTTACTGTCCCACGTGTGATGAAGGAAAGGGTGGATTAGAGCCATATTTAGAAATCAGTCACTGGCTAGAAAACCCCCCCACTCCCTTTTAAATCCTTATGGACTTACTATTCTCTGCTGATTGTGCAGGTTACATGTTCAGTCCGTATTATTTTAATGATCTAGTGCATTATTATTGGTTAATTGTGTTTCCAAGTGATTTAGAATTACAAAGTGTATGCACAGGTTTTAGGAAGTTAGAATTTGGGTTTTTTTTATCCATGAGGGAAATTACTTTATCACAGTGGTTACATTGCACACAAAACACTCACACAATTACATAAATGTTAATAGATTAATACGCCAAAAATATACAATGGAAAATATGAGAAATTGCCACTGTTTACAATGGAAAATAGTAAATAGTACTGTGTATTAAAACAGGTGTTAGCATGAATGGATATGGAGTTACCTATGATCTTTTTCTTTCTTTCTTTTTTTTATCTAATCCTTTTAAATATTTATTTGATGAAATAATGCTGTGTTATTCAGGCTTGGATATACACATCAAACACATATAAATGAGAAAAATTAGATATCTTGTAAATTTAAAAAATAATGGTGTAATAAAGCCATGTTATTATGTATGAAAATAAGTATGTTCCAAAATGAAAAAAAAAAACAAACAAACAAAAACAAAAAACAAATTGATATATTAAGTCCACATTCCTATTTGTTTTTGGGATGATTTATAAAAATGTTTTGTCTTTTATAGAAACATTTTTTCTGACAATGGATTGTATAATTATGACACATGTGGAATGTGTATGTATATTATGAAAAGAAAAGACACAAACTAAATGCATCAAACCTCACAACATATATGTAACAATTTCAAATCTAAAAAAAATTTGTAACAACTGTTAAAACTAATTTTTTTGTCCAAAATGTGACTATTTTATTCAGACATAAAAATCCCTTCGATTCCACAGCCATCTTCTTTATAATCATTATTTCATCTATTTTATATTGTTGCTGGTCTAATGAGAATATGTCATTGGAGATTTTAGTGCCGTGTAAACCTTATTACTTTTTATTGCACACTACTTAAAAAGATATTTCATGTTATATTTAATACCAGAGACCACATTGAAAACATGACTCATAACAAACCACACAAATGAATGCAGCTTTTTATATTTGGGCTGAACAGTTGAAAAGGAAGCACCACCCGTCTTTCTACATCTTCCAGCCTTTTCAGAACAGTAAATACAGTAAGTATAGTTCTTGCATTCAGATCAGCACCAGTTTATTTTCAGATTTTTATTTTTTTTTTGGAATCTAGCTAAATATCTTTTTTCTGTCCTGTCTAACATGGTCCACAATGGCTATCTAAATAACCCACTGTTCCAGGCTGGGGGTCTTCTCGGTGGTTTGCAGTGCAGCCCAGAGGTTAATGATGGAGGCGGGGCCGGGCGAGGTTTGACTCAGACGGCATATGCCACTGCTTTTTAACACTCGGCTGAACTTGCTGTTTTCGGGGGCAGTTGACTGGAACGAGGTCACAGCCCAGCCTATACTCCACACTTAAGCACCCAGAGTCTACTGCAAGACCCCTGCCCAAGTTAACCTCAGGCACACACCCCAAAAGCACACATATGGATCTAAAGCAAGAACATGTAAGGGTATATCGTACTGACATCCTTAAAGAACTTAGTTAATAAATAGTAGCTTATTGCTGACAAGATTTCTGCAAAATTAGAATTTTGAATTGGTGATTGGTGCAGCAGACCAAACAGAATCCAGTCCAAGTACTAAAAAGATGGATATAACAAGATAAAGGAATAGGCTTTGCAATATTCCATGCTCTACATTGCATTCCAATCATTTTGCAAGGATAGCATTACACTTTTTATGTTACAAAAATCATGCGCAATTAACTTTTACACCGACCACTAAAAGGCTCTTTCAGCAGAGGTTAACACTGTTAATGCAATGGGAGCTTGAAACAGTCAGTGTTTATACAGTCATATAAAACCTGGAATGTCATGAAAATTAAAATGCAAACTTCAGAATGTGAAAAGGTCATTCATTTATATTTTTGAGAAATGTGAGAAAGTATATAATTGTATGTTAAACATTTATCCACCATTATTTATGTAGTACTTTAGTCTACTTTAGGTTTGGTGTACTGTAGGTATTTGAAGAAGGCAGAGAAAATGCAATTATGGGTGAAATAATTTAAGAAGTCTGAGTTGTCCCACTTTATGTCTTACATAGAAAAAGTTTAAAATGTTGTGCTTTGTATTGTGAACTGCCAACAAGATCAAAAACAATCTAAAATTCATTAGCTTCTGATTCAATGAACCTAGAGATAAGATGCAGGCAACAAGATGTCAGGAACATATGAAATATATAGTATTTGACTCACCGAATGATCCGTGACATTTATAGAGCTGACAGTTAGCTTCAATAAAATCACAGTTGTTCTGTGCCGCTATCTGTTGTGTTTCTCTGGGCTGAAGATAGGCTCTAGTGGCAAAATTTTGTTAAGGGTTCTTTTGCAAATCACAAGCTTGTAGTTGTTTAACTTTTTTTCTGCAAGATGTGTGCGCATTGTGCTCACCTTGGATTTACCTTAAGTCACTTGCAGAAAGATGTCATATTGAGAGATTGAACAGTCATTTAAACTCAAGCTTCAACATGTTGTGTGCTCCCTTTGTCAATAAGAATCCTGTTGGAAGAAAAGAAATCTGCAAACAATGCTCTTCAACCAACTTTTACATCAAAGACGTATAGATGACAACATGATGAAAGCAGGAAACGGTTTGAACAATGCTCCCATTCTCGCTGGAGTTTAGCGTCTTTCCAAAAACCAAAACCACATGTAAAGAGTGAGTCGCTCCTTTATCATCAGCCAATTCTTCCGTCTCAGAAAAAGAGCACCGTACTTTCCCTAAAACTGCGTCTCGGACATCCAGACCCCTTTGTGGCATCTGCTTGGTGCATTGTGGCTTTATTTTCAATTGTATTGACGATGAAAGGCCTTTTTGGGGAGGGTCACAGTAATTTACTCTGACAGGACGAGCTTAAAACAAAATGCATCCTTTGTTTTATATTGTGTTGTTTTCCATTATGAGGTTTTCTGGAAATGTTGCAAGGGACAAACGGCGAGACGTCTCCTCGGGTGTCTGCTCCTGGGGGTCGTTGCCGGGCCAGAGCCATGCCCATTAGGATTAGACCCCTCAGCGGTTCGGTCTGCAGGATTGAACCAACTTTTAATATGTACCATGTCTAGATCACAGGCACTGCATCTGAAAGAGATTATATGCAGCGGTGGAATAGATTTTACACTTCCACTGGGATTGTTTTTCCAAAAATGAGGGGTTCTTAATCTTGCTTCCATGAGACATTTGGAGTCATAGAATCCTGGGATTTCATAAAACTTTGACCAGTCTGACCAACAGACATATTTTTACTGGTAGAAAGCATAACAGCGTTTAAACGTATTTTTAGGTACAATGCTATAAAAGAAAAAGACAAAAGTATAGAATCATATAAAGATTGCAAGTTCTGGACACTGGTCATCTGATTGGTCTGATTGGTTCTGATTTCTAATAGGACTATTTACTGACTGGGAGTTTTTGCAGTTTTATTAATTAATGATGATCAGACTTAAAACAGGAAACCTCAAATAAAAAAAATAACAACAAATAACAAATGAGAACAAGAGCAAGGAATCTTTAGGTCCCATACTAGCCCTTGGTCTGAATCTACCTGCTTTCCCACTGCAGCTATCCCGAACCAACTACAGGCCCCTACTGCTCCTCCGTCCATCTTATAAGCCCACATAACTGCAGCGTTTGTTGAGTGCAATACAAAAAAAGAAAGAAGAAAAGAAAAGGTGTTAAACTTTTACAAGAAATGCAACACGCTCTTAATAAGTTATAAATGAGCGGCGGCCCTGATGTCACGGCTCGCTTGTGTTTAGCCTGAGAGTCGCTAGGAGACTGAAACATAACACTCTTCCACAGAGAAAGTTAAAGGGGGTAGAGTGTTGCAGCCCCTTCCTGTGTGGGACTAATAAAGCTCTTCTGCTGCACGGCTCGCGGCTTTGATGGACTTTGCGTATAGTCACTCGGCATGACATCATGGTGGCGCGTCTCTAATGGCAGCACAAAGGGGCTGTGTGTGCGATCCCAAGAGAACAGTTAAGTCTCTGGGACGTCAATCAACCCTTCAAATGGATAGGGGGAGGAGAGGGGTTTTTTTTAGCCAAAGCTGTCTCCAGGTAGCAATTAGGAGCAGTTTGAGTCTTTTTTCACCCCTTTCAGGACGGTGTAGTTGAGGAAGTGTAACTAATGTGCGGAATTAATTCAGCAGTGCTTTTACAAGAATGGTCAGTTCATTGGCTCTTCGAAAGGCAATCATTTTATTTAGTTTTTATAACACTAGGACTACTTTGAGAAAGACCCCATTTGTATCTTTTAAGAAATCTTCTTTTTTTAGACTTTTGGTAAACAAACTTGCCCCAAAGTTCCAGGTCAGTGTGTCCCCACAGCAACATTTACCATGACATATATCTGCTCAGCCCAGACTGAAGCACTCATTTAAGGTGCAGCAATACATTTCCACATTCATACTATTATTTTAAAGTGTTTTTTATCCATCAACAAGACTATGGCAGCCCTCCATTTGATGAACTAAACATTTTAATGCACCTACCACCAAGGGTCATTCTAACCCCCTGCTATAACAGCATCAGCATTTGACATGGAAGCTGTGCAATAAAAAATAAATATGTGTGCTTAAAAGACCCCTTACCCTATACACACTAGTGAGGTACCATGCCAATTCTGGGTCAAGAGCATAACTCCAAAGTGGCATATTCACCCCCCCCCCCCCCCCCCCCCCCCCACCCACCCCCCCCCCCCCCACCAAAAAAAAAAAAAAAAAAAAAAAGGGGGGGGAAACCCCCCCAAGGCACAGTTGTTACTAGCCTCACAAAAAAGTAAGCTTTAATGATCTAAGAAATAGGTCTGAACCTACTAGATAAATGTGATATACAATAACTATTTGAATATTGTCCAAATTAGCCTGTGATATCTGAATGCATGTAGAATATACAGTACAAAGAAATACAGGGCTTTGGACTAACTTTCTCTCGTCAAAGCAAAAGCTTAATCAATATTAAAAACTGAACCAGGACTAAACAAGTCCAAACTAGGACTAAATCTAGGAATAAACCTGGTCTAAACCTGAACTTATCCATTTGGATGCACCACGGTTTAATCTACAGCAAAAAGTAAATTTCTATTAAAAGGAAGACTATAATGTTATTGCGATACAGGTAGTTCTTTGTGATACGATTATTGCAATAGATGGCTTTTGGCCCATGTTTTTCTGCATCGAATACATCAACTTTGAGGATAAAATGTTCACCTGCTGCCTAATATATCCCACTCACTAAAAGCTGCCATGATGAATAGATAATCAGTGTTATTATCTTCATCTGTCAGTGTTCATAATGTTATGCTTGATCGGTGTAAATGGCCACACTTTTTGAGTAACACAAACTTTGTATTTAAAGTAATTGAATAGAAATACTAAACATTATACTTTTAAATGAAGGCATAAAGCTACTACAGTATTTTCTCTTATGTTAAATGTAAATACTTACAAGGGCAATATGGTTCAGTTGAGGTCTTTATTATTGTATAAAAAAAGACTTACACTTACACTTCCTTACACTTAAATGCTACACTTTTGCAGATTTCCCATCTTCAGCTTACAAGCTTTCTTCTTCTTTGTCAGTATTTTATTGAATTTTTTTCAGTGTACATAATCTATTTACAGACATTGTGACACTTGTTTGGGCCACACACAAGTCACACTTGAGACTATCGAAGGTTACAGTTATACAGGTTCTAGGGAGCAACATTAGGTTTGAGTTTCAAAGATCAGCCTTCTAATATTAAACTGAAATGGCTCTAGAAGTTTCAGTTTAAATGCCTTAGGGGTAGCAATTATTTTAAACCCCCAAATAAGGCCTTCAGGGCTTTAGTGAATCTGCTGGTATGGTCTTACAGCAACTTAACACCATGTATGACAGACATGTACGCAGTGGTATGTCTCTGAAGTGTAATAGTACTGCATCTAAGACAAAGTCAAATTGGCCTTGGTTCACTTTGTAGAATCAACCAGCTAATTTTGGAGCCTGTTTTACCATTTTACCAAAGATTTGTGTTGGTACAAATGAAATAAACCATAGCCTATATCATAAAGATAATGGAACACACACATATATCATCCCTAAATGGTAACCTTATAACCTCCTCAAGGACATTACTGTATACATTGTAAATGCTAGTCCATTAATCAAGACACGATGGGTCGAATGATTCACTGTAACAAAATGGACATCTTAATTGCACCATGACTTTTGTCTGGTCTGAAACAAAGACTATGAATCTTAATAATGAAATCTCACCATATGAGAAACAGATGACAGCTGCTGCAAGGAATTAAGTTATACAATTGTTTCTCAAATGTATTTCTGTATGTCCCATTGTTGCTTAAAAATACATTTTATTTTCTTTTGGTAACAAATTGTCTTGGATCCAATTTATTGTCTGAAACAACTTTGCTCAAGGTGAACCAGACCATTTCAGTGTAAATTTCTCATTCTATGAAATATCTCAGTTTCTCATCCCTTTGACATCCGTACCATTTAAACTGTGAATCATATTTAGGTCAGTCTACTATCTTTTTGCAGGGCTCTGGAAATATCTGTCAAAATGAGTGTGCGCTCAGATTCCTCATTCTTGACATAATTATCATTACATTATGCTCATATTGTTTTACTTTGTGGAAATGCTGATCCACATAACATTTGACAAAACAGGCTTGAGTGTAATCTTTCCTATTATATAGCTCTATCAGTTTAGTATTGATCCAAATCTAAAATGGAGCCAGAATTATGCCCTGGGGTGTGCCTTGAATTCTCATCTTTGATGATCATTTGGATTACAACACTGCCTCAAATTTGGCTTAAATGTGTGTATTTTCAGGTGGATGTGGTCTATTATGAACATATCCAATAAACAAATAAGCTCTGAAATAAGCCAGTTTAGAACAATTTGAGATTGAGCTTGAACCAAATCTGTCTGTAGCTTGTGTCATGTTCGTCCCTAATCACTACAAGTTACATTCACCAAAAAGCATGGGGTCTTGGAGGTAAGAGTGGATTTAAGCTCAAACATAAATGTTTTTATTTGACAAATCAAACCCAGTGTTTTTTGTTGTTTGTTTTTTTTTGGCTTGGCATTGGACAAATCTTGACATCACAGTACATGATCAATTAAAGAATATAATAAATAAAATTTTGGAGAGGTGGTTGGTTGCAAAGCATGAAACACTGTTCAATTTTTGGTATATACATGAATGAGAAAATGCACAATTACGAGAGCCATGAAACATATGCATGCCAAAATCATAAATGCACATATGTAGCCCTCGTTGCCAACAACACAAACAGAGCTGAGGCACTGGCATGCCAAGGTGAGCCACTCCTCGTATTTCCCCCTCCACCGCTCTGAGGCTTTCTGCTCTTCATGCCACTTACAGTCTTAATATCCCTTTTTCACTTCAACAAAAGTTCCCTTCAAAACACACACACACTCACACACAAATGCACCGAGCGCCAGCAGTGCTTCATTTTATCTGGTGAGGCACAGCATGAGGCGAGCGCTGCAAACCTCAGAGCTGTCTACAATAATGTCTGCCTCTGCTAAACTCCATCCACCGGGAGACACGGAGGAAGCTTTTTATTAGCGCTGACTGAAAGTAATCGTTCCACAATAACGCATACTTAGAAGGAGTTTAGGCTGCTTAGGAAGTTGTCACTAATGGTTTTTATGGAGGCGGTATGGCTCATTAATAATTTTTAAACAAGGCATCTCAGAGAGGAGAGAGGATGCTTTGGGTTGGGAGTTTGTGAGCCTTATGATTGTCTATTTATATGAGGATTAATTTAGTCCACGGGGGCCACCCTGTTGTAATAAATACCCTTGTGCTTTACTATGGGAGTTTACTAAAAAAAGAAAAAGAAATACTCAAGCCACACATATTAATAGGATATAACAGTACTAAATTTAAGATTAAAGCATAATGGCAATTTTAGTCCATGTACTAATTCATTCATATTAAGCAGGTGTCAGGAATAGGTTCTTTGAAATCTTGCCTGACAAAATATTTTTAATACAAGCATATGCAATTATTGGTTTACTATTGTCATGCTAAATTTGACTGAATTGTTTACAGCTTTCTTTAAATCCAAGTCACACACAGTAAATTTAAATAGCTGTTTTACTGCATGCACTGTACTCTAATTGTAAAAGTGCTTTTGCTGGCTAACTTCTCAATTTGTCAGGCTTTCCACAGTTCCTGGGAAATCTAGGAATTTAAAGAGAAATTCTACAAATTCTTAAAAATGGGTTGTTTCTGTGACACAATAGACCGCTCAGCTGTCAATGGCTACTTTAGGACTGGACAGTTCTCCAGACTGAGCCCACTCACTGTACCCAAGTACACTTAAAACCTTGCTTCAAAAATACCACAATTTTTTAAAATTTTAAACCCAATTTTTTTGGGGAGGGGTTTTTTTTTTTTTTGGGGCCGATTCAGTTTTTTTTGCAGGTTTTTAGTATTTGCTAAATTGTGGCTGACACAGGTATAAAGTTCCCACCTGAATTATCAGGTGATTTGGTCTAAAAGTGAGGTGTGGTCAGATGCAGGTGGACGAAATCCAGGTCTTAGTCAAAAGGCAAATCAAAGAACACTGTGTGGTCTTTTAAGCTAAGATCAGGAAGTAAAACCCCTATGAGTATGTAGAAGTATCACACTGCCCTATTAAAGTAAAATAGGCCTAGATTGTATTGTTTAATCTGAGAAAAAGATAAGATAATATGTAGAAAAAAAACTTGTGATTGATGAATTGAATTGATGTGTACTTAGTCATAGATTTGTATTTCAGGATGTAAATCTATTTGTGCACACCACGAAAGTCAGGCTGTCACTTTGCTTTACAGTTAATCCACAAATAGCGTTAAAGTCCGATACGCGTGCTCCAGCCTGCATCTTTTCATTTGTGTTAAAACAGGTGTCTTTCGCACCGGTCCAAGTGGTCATATTGATTCCATAGGCCCCCTGACCGTGACTGTCCCCTGAAGGCCACAGAAGAACAGATCCATTAACACCCCCGCCGCGTGAAACCCGATCCCGCTCCGTGGTCGTCCGGATAAGGCCCACACTGGGTTAGGAGGCAGCAGGCTCCTGTCCCGCGCCTGCCGTGAGCTTTTAGCAAACTGCCAAGATAAGTTTGTTTGGAGAAGGAAGTGAGTGTTCGCAGGTGTCAGAGGTGAAAGGTGACCCGGGGTTATCTTTAGGTTACATCATGACCTGATCTCTGTCCTCACCTCTTCAGGACCAACTGCGAGGTGTTGTCTGCTGTCAGTGTAGGAGATTTGTGGACTGACCACTCACACAGACGGTTCGGGGGCTTGTTCAGAGCTGGTCTAATTTTTAACCAGGAAAGAAATAGTACCAACAAAATGACAGGGTAGTACCGACACTTGAATGAGTTCCTTAAACTGTTCAAATCACAGAATGTTTAACTTTATACCCTGTGACAGAACATTTTCACAGTGAATCGAGCCAAAAGCACATTTAATAGGCTCCACCCCCCAACCCTGATATCTGTTAATGAGGAAAGGTGAATAAATGAATGAATGCATACATGATATATCTCACAATATGAATATGGCAAAAACTGCTTGTACCACAGTATGATGTTCTGTTTGCCAGATGTTATAACCCAATCAGAATTGTAGATTAAACTGTGGAGTGAATGTAGATATGTCTAATATGGTTATTGTACATTGCATAACATCATATTTGGCTTTACAAAATGTTGGAAATTGTACACTGGAAGTATACTGGAATATTGCAACAAATTTTTTTGGCAAATGTACACTCAAGAGCAAAATGACTTCCCGATCAGAAAATAACAGGGTGGCTATAAACTGCTATGCCAACATTTTCAGCAACCTTAAAATCCTCCAGGAAATGTGCCTTTTTTTAAGAAGCACCAGAAGTAGAATATACCTGTGTTCACATAATATTGGCGCATTATCTGAAGCAAAAATTTCTTGGCTTTTACTTCACTGGACGAAGGTAATGCATAGTGCAATGGACATATTTGACATGTTTTAAATGATGTTTGGATGCACAGGATAGTTGATGCTAGTCTTGGGCAAATAAAATGACCTTTGAAAAAGCACACCAGCCCACAACAGGTTTGCACATTAAATGGTCTATGAACCTGTTTCGAACTAGAACTCTGTCTTGATTTGCACTTTCTTTTGCTTCCATTTTTAGCTTCTTCACATGAAGCAAAAATCAATTAAAGTTACCAAAATGAAGCAACTTGACATAGTTCTGGGGGTGATACAACTTGGTGGAATGAGATCTACATAGTGTAAAGTAGCACACGCTCTATTCCTGGCCATGGGACACATTGTACCAGTGGATAATGGATATCCTTAAGTAGAAATTCAGGAAGTAGTGTTTTAAATAAAGTATACTCTGAAGATAACTTTGTTTGCCCTTGAAGTGAAAGGTTCCACATGAGGTTTGTGCATTGAGAAGTGGTGCGCCAGGATTTGATGTCTCCTTTTGAAGTGTCTTTATGAGCCCGGGTCTGTGTGAGTCGAACTAAGCCTGTCTTAAGCAAAAGGTCTCTGTTGTCTTCGGGATTTTTTTTCTGCCTTTTCTCCTCCGCTCACTCTTGGGACGGCTCCGATCTTTCTTTCCTCTGCTGAGCGTGATGTGGAAGCATACTAATAGTTTACAGGAGCTGCTCTGCTGCCAAGGCTGTTCTTTCTATGAAGGTAATCCAGAACTGAACAGGGCAACCTAGTTAAGCTGTTTTACTTCTATGTGTGTTCTGTAATTGGCTTTGAAGGTCTGGCTACTTCAGTCTGGGCTCGGGAGAATATGAGTTCATGTAGCGTTATGGTCTCATAAAAGTGTTCTTTGTTCAAACATCAACCGTAAGAATGCATACACTTAGGTGGAGGCTATTGCAAATTTATTGAACATCATAGACTGTATATGAAAGTGGACAAGTCTCTTGTCTACAAAACATTTTTATTACCCATTGTCTCGTAAATGTTTGTGATTCTGCAATCCATATAATCAATTTATCTGAGGTGTGAATGGGACCAATCACACTGACTAATAAAGTCACCCATGTTATTTGAAAGTCTATTATGCAGTTGATTGCACTATATGATGGAAATACACATGTACCCTCTAAGAAACCAAGTAATGTTTGCCGGCATCCAAATTCAGTTAAGAAATATACAGCGTTTTTCCTGCATTGTTGCTCCTTTCATTCACTAGAACAGAAATGTGATCTGTGACAACCAAACCTTCCTGTAGCTTACTATGAGACAGGTAGTGACAGTAAATAGCTAATGAGGTAGTGACATCAGTCTCACTTGTGTAGCTTAGCTATGTGAGTGTAGGTCTCTAGCAGACTTGGGCTCTTCTTTGGTCCTCTCCAGAGTTACATAAATGTGTCTTTATAGACCTAAACCTCATTGTAACACGCATTATAATATGTATATAATCTGCATTGATACAACTTCTGCTGTTTAGAAAGTAATGGGAAAAAAAAAACAAGCTGAGTTGCACTACACTATAAATTAAATAAACTGTGCCTCAGACACATCTGTTAAGAGGTTAGCAACTTTCAAATGACGCTCATTGCTGTCTGAGGAATACTGCTGTTGGGAGAAAAAAAAAAAAAGAAAAGTTGAGATTTCCAAGGCTTTTCTTTTGAGTTTTAGGTTCAAAATGTCTAATTCTATTGTGTAGCTTCAATGGATGTGGTTGCCTCATAGCATTAAAGGGCGAGTCTTAGGTCAATAGGTCGATAGGTTAATTGTGCTATGCAGAGTGTGTCACACATTTCTACATGTATTCAAACTACCTTCAAACTACTTATTTTTTTGTCTTTTGGTGAGTTGGGAATAATTCAGAAGCAATTTGCTCATCTTCTCAGTCTACACACATGCTATACTTCCATTCCATTTACCGTATGTAACATTCTAACTATGGATGACTCCCTCATGGTAACATATGCCACCCATACCAACTCTGTATGAGCTGTATAATTCATCATGGCACTGGGTTTGATTATTGCAGTGGTCGGAAGGCAGTGGGTGGCAGAGGCCTCCTAATCACATCTATCAGTCCTGTGGAGAATCTGACACCCAGCGGCAAACGGAGCCCCCCGCTGCGCTGTGTATATACCGGCCCTGTGTCCTTCAGTGCTTGTTACGTAACACCGACAGCAGCACATGAAACCAGAAGCACGCGTGTTGTACAGTATTTTGTCCTACGGGGAATCTCACGTCCTAGATTAGTCTGCTTGATGTTTGTTTCCCAATTTGTCCCAAGTTTGCAGCTAAGCCTCACTGAAAACACAGGGATGACATAAGTGCGGGATTGACGAGGGGTTTCCCAAGACAATATGGCTTAACGTCCAGCTGGCATACCTCACCGATGGTCACATGTATGTTTTTTTTAGAGGAGGGGGTCTATTTTCAGCGCCTGTCCTGAGCCACTTGAATCCCAAACGCCTTGCCTCCACATCCACAGGAGAAAGAAAAAAGGCACCCCCTCCCCAACCCTGAGCGAGCCCACCCGCCACAGGGTGCAATGTTGGTAAGATTGAGTTGCATGTTGACTGAAAATAGATTGTGAGTGGAGGAGGCATTTCTGTCAAGAGGCAGACGGAGTGCGTTTGATTGAGTCCGTCGCTTCCGAAGAAGACAGCTCTGTTAGCACAACGCTGCAGGGGAAAAGTCTCGATCCCGGTGTTTAAGTGAGGTAAGAGCTTGTGTCGCCGGCGTGTGTGCCGGTTTCCACTGAGGTGGGGGCGCGCATGTGTTCCAAAAGGCTACGTGTAGAAAGACTGATGCTGCCTTTTTTAGATGTCTAAGTTTTGAAGACAGCAAGCAGTTGTGCACAATAGGAGACTTTGTTGTTTTGCATCATTTGCTGTTGCTAAATTAAAAGTCTTTGCTTTGTGTGCCAACCTCTAGGGCTGGGTGATATGACACCAAACTTTGATTACAGTTAGAGAGCAGTTCTTTTTTTATAAAGCTATCACTTTTCCATGGCTCTGTTCTAGGCTATTGAAGGAAGGCTTTCTTTTATGCTTGAAGAGTGCATATGTTGATGATAGATTTTAAACTAGTGAAGCTATAGGACACATATTCCTTCCACTGTCTTTAATAAAATACTTGAATTGATCTTAATGCAAAAGATCATGCAGAATTGAATTGCCCTACAAAGCAAATTACTGTTTGTAAATAACATTAGCAGCATGCACAGTTTTTATTAAATAAGTTAAGTAGACTTCAATACAGCCACTAAAATCACAAATTCAGCATAAATACAATCATTTTCACACATGCTAACTGGATGATTGCATGTGTGTTTGTGCCATTAGTGAGTGAGTAGAGAGCACTAGTTAGTGGCTTGATGATTTGCTCCTATTTTACAAACTTGTAGCTAAAGGCTACGAGCTGCAAGTCCATGAATGTTTAGGACTCGATTGTGCAGCAAAACATTCTGCATAGAATACAGTACAAAATACCATAACATGGAGGAACCAGCGCTACACTTGTACTTTTATAACCTTTGTTTCCTCATCAAAGACTGTTAAAGTGATATAGGGCTGATGTGGTTAGCATACACATTGCTAAAGCAACAGAATCTAGAATAAGATATAATACACATCGTCACTATAGACATGGACATTATCCAAAAGCATATAATGCAAAGTAACACACCCATAGATAGTTAGAATGCTATGCCTAAATACATGAAGCAAAGTATCAGTTCAGTGTTCAGGGTCAGTTTAGTTTTATTTTTTGCTCTCTAAATAAATGATAAATACTGCTGCATTTGTAACTTTATAGATGACATGACTTATGGAGAGGGATACTTTTTTGGATTTTCTGCTAAAATGTTTCAATGTAAAGTCTTATTTTAAATATAACTGGCATGCACTGTACATTCTGTCAGAGGGAACACCAAAATAGCCCCTGTGATCTTATTCCATAGGAGAAAGATCTTACAGAGTATTTTCAAAAAGTCTTTGTTTTCAATTGAGACTGTAGAGTGAGAGAACCCAGAAATACTCCCATACTTGGAAGGAGAAGTTGTATTTGCACCAAATACAACCAGGTTGGCTTATTAAATATTACTCAGAAAAACTCCTTGCTATCCTAAGTTTATGATTGGTGCTGAGAGTGACTGTCCTCCTACACACTGGTCTTAGCCTTGATAAACCAAAATTTCTTAAGGCCTTTGTCTGGTACTTTCTTAAGTACCACAGCAGGTGGGTAAAAGGGATAGTGCAGTATTTTGTGAAAGGGTTTCTATGAGATACCTAGCGATGAATTTGGCCTGATATTTTTTCCTGTACCCCTCTGGTTTTGAGATATCGTCATGTTATATCTGCATTTATCTATAAAGGTGTGAAGAGCAGGCCAAGTGTGAAAGCCAGAGCGTGGTACAGTACATATCATTAACCTTGTCAGTTCACCAAAACCACAAACACACTGAGTCACTCACACACATGCATATTTATCATTTGTACCAATATGTTGCAGTTGCTAGCTATGTTCCGTTAAGCTTTGTTAGTCAAGTGTCCATTCTGCAATACATGGCTTTCAAACCAAATCTTTCAATGTGGCTTTGCAGGTGCTTTGTCAAATCTGGAAGCTGTGAGCATCTTTCCTTTTCCTAAATTCTTGGCGTTTACGTGAGAGATAAGAAGAAACAGAACCAACCCAAGACCACATTTTCAGAACGGTTTATCGAGCACGCTCTACACATACCTCAAGAGTTCAAGTCGAGACTTCCTCTTTTGCTCAAATCATGCCAAGAGATAAACAACTGTCTTCAGTTCAGTGTCAGTGCAGATTCCAAGAACTGTAATCTAGTCATATGAGTTCTGGTATGTATCAGTCTAATATGAGTTTAAGTCTAACCAATATGATTCAATGCAAAGAGTACATAGACATTATTACTAAGTAGAACTCAATTAATATGGACTGTGCAAGTTGTAAAGCATTCTGGAGTGGCTTGTCGATGAAATAAACTACTGTTTTTCCATCTACCTCCTGCTTTGACACATCAATAAATACAACACTGCATTGGCCGTATTGTTGTCTTCTGTAATTAGTTCCTTGAGAAGAGGAAGGAATCAGATTTCCAGTTATTGGTACAATCCATACAACTCGCAGTATACAGTTAAACAAAAAAATAACACAATGATCAGCATTTGGGTTTTCAGTAGTGCATGATCATGTCAAAATAATACTCTTTTTGTTTGTCTATTATGATATAGTGGAAGAAGCCATTCATTCCACTACTTCCTGTTCTTGTTCCTATTGCTGATGCAGTAACAGACACTTTGAAGTCATTATACACATCTGAAATCATGAGAACTATCATTATTTTACTGAATTATGCAGCCTGCTAAAGCCTACGTGCTAGCAACACTGCCTTGGAGCAATCTTCCGTCTGTGTGAAGTCCATGTGATGTTATGTATGTCATGCATGTCCTGCTGTCGGCTCATGTATTTTCTCTTCATTTTCGTCATTATCTTTGTCTTTATCCAGTGCATACATTCATAAATGCATCCCTCAAAACACACATTTCTGCTATTTTGTCAAATTCATGTTCTTAAGTTTGTATTCTATTGCTTGTCTCAGCGGTTCGTATTTGCCAAACATGTGTTGTATTTGTGTGTACTCTCTGCCCCCTTCCACGATCAGTCATCGCTGTAATAATCACATTGTTATGATGAGAGAAGCTACAGAAATAATGAATGTGCTGTGTGTGCAGTCACATGCCAGACTCCATATGCGCCGGGAGTTGGCTGTATGTTCTCTCAATGGAAGACGTGAGGACGGACAGTGTTTGCTGTGGCGTATGCGCAGAGCTCACCTAACGTACACTGTCAGACGATTGTAAACACAGCTGAGACTCTTATTCGCTCGTGTTTGTCCTGTGTCGAGTAGAACAAAAGGTTCCTTGTGTCTTGAATAATTAGTCGGCATGAAGACATTGTTTCTGTTTTACCGTGTAGGATGAGCTTAGCAACACAATCTCATTGAAGTTTGTTGAGTTTGCTAGTTTATGTTGTAAATCGCTTCATTGTGGTTAACTTTCAGTCATTTTTTTATTTATTTATTTTTTGCAGTTAACCAAGGGAGTGATGGAAAGCAGTGGCTCATTTTCCACAGACAAACACTGACAACAAACCAAACCTACTCAGCAAACAATTATGCATAGGGCTTCTGGAGAGTCAAATTCAGCTCTGCTAGTTTTCACCTGCTCCATCATTGTTTGAACCCTCTAAACAGTTTTCATTCTGACCAAGGAGGCACTTTTGCCACATAAAATGGTATATTAAAGGTGTGTTGACACTTGCAGAGTTTGGTGCGGTCAAAAGGAACTCTGCTGCGATTGCTCTGTGAGTGCGGTTCACCTAAACAAATGTAAATACTGCCATATGTACCTAAGTGCGCTCCAAACAAATAGGAAACTTCCTACTGAACTCTGGTAAGATTCGATTAAAGTGTGAACCCCAAGTGGACCACAGAAATGTCAACGAGCCCAAACAGACTTCAAATTGACTTCAAAAACGTTACAGAGGTTACAGGGCATAACATGGAGCACTGAGGAGGTGAAATGTAAGCATTTGGGCTGACAGCGCCATCTGGTGTGTCTCTTGAGAAAGGCTTTGTTTGTTGTTGTTTGTCAGTTGTGAACGCTTTTTGCTTGGGACCGGACTAAATGGATCATTTTCTGTTTTGGTGTGAAATAAATCAAGAGGATTTTGCGACTGGCCATATGGTCTTAGTAACACTCCCAATTCACTTCACATGTCTAGAATGTTAATATTCTGTAAACAGTTATTCGCTCCATCAATGATATTCCATGTAATCTGCAGTTTCAAGGCATTACATAGATACATGAACTCCAGCATTGCCTTACATTCTGAACTGACATGTTCCATTTTTTATGTGAGTTTAAAAACATCCGTCTAATCCTATGCCATTTCCTCCCCTGTGTGCACAATAATTTTAACCTCATTTATCTTTCTTTTCTCTATCATTTTTTCTATCTGAAAAACAGCATGTAGCTAGTTATAATAATTAGCCTCCCTTTGCTCTCTACATTTAGTGAAAGGCAACAAGAGGTCACTTAAAGACAAGTTCCGTCCAAGCTTTTTCAGATCGTTGAGATCGAGGGCCATGCAGCTCCGCTAAAACAAACTATGTCTTTTTATTCTGCTGTTCTGTTAAAATTTAAATCGCCGTTATGCTGGCTCTGAACATTTGGAAGCCAGCGGGGCTTGTCGAGGGCATGAATAAAAGAGATCCCGGGGTGGAGTAGTGCAGGGTCCCACTGTGCTAGATTTAGATCTGAAATGGGAGGGAGGAGAGGAAAGAGACAGTTCCCTTAAAGAAGCCAAATAGAGCTGCTGCTGCTGCTTCTACAAACGCTGACCAGCTGCGACGGTGAATATGGAAATGCAGAATAACATTAGAGCCGATTCTTTCAGGGCACTCAGCAAGATACAATTCTATTTAGGTTTAAAGTGGGCTTTCGAACAGTATATTTCGAAACAGCCTGATTCTTGCTAGCTTTGCTGTAAAACTTTTATTCTGTCAAGTAAAAATGGTAGCAAGTGTACCAAGTCAGAATAGGAGCACTTATCCAAATAGAGCTTTTGTGTTTTGAGTTTGTTCCATTGTGTATATTTCTGGTAGGTCCAGGCCAGTGCATTTTGAAAATGGTGTTTAGCAAAACTGATCTTAATAAGATCTCTGTCCATATTTATAATAGATGTACATTCTCAACGGACGCTTAACAACTTTGGAATGAAAATATCCTGGTATATAAATATTTAGTGAAAAGCATTAATATGAACATTTGCAGAAGAAACAAACAAGTTAGATTTAAAAAAATAATGTGGAAAATACAAAAAAAAAATGAACTGACTGGTTTGGTCCCAACAACTTAATTTTCTAAATAAAGAAACACTACTTGCTGTAGTTGGACCAAAACACCAGACTACACCCAAATGTGTTTTTAATGGACACTGAACCAAACCCAGATTTACTTTAGTTCAGGCCAAGACCACCTCTTCTAAAGTTATTCGGGCCAAACCGCTGTCTGTTGAAAGTTTCACACCTGACTTTGTGGTTTTGATTGAACAAGTTCTGCCCAAATAAGGCAAATGTAAAAACACCCTCTGAAACAGCTAAACTTTTCATGGATTACAATTTTACAACATAGCATGGGAAGAATTTGCTTCCTATTGCTACAGGTACCCAGAGTGGACAAACTGAGCTCTAGAAAAGTGTGAGGTGTGAAACAGCAGTCTGGAATTTCATGACTGTTTATTGCCAGGAAGTCCAAACACTACACAACGCACCTTTAATAGACTCATAGAACATTTAGACTGTTGGAAAATGGGATATTCTATATTTTTGAAGTTTGATGCATTCTTTGTTCGGAGTTGTGACCTGTCTGTGTGTATTTGTGTGCGTTGATGTTCCAGCTGAACTCTCCCATGAACTCGGTCAGCAGCACAGAGGACATCAAGCCCCCGCTGGGCCTGAACGGAGTGATGAAGGTGCCCTCCCAACCCTCCAGCACCGCCCTGTCCCTCACCAAACACATATGCGCCATCTGCGGCGACCGGTCCTCAGGTGAGTCTTACCACACACAGGTATGAAAACCAAGTCGTCCATTATGAAAAAAACAAACAAACAATACTACGTTAATCGGTTTAATCATTTCTTGTTAAACAGCAGTGCTTTGGATTTGTGTTCAAGAAGTACAGTTGTTGAAGGGAAGATGTGCCAATGTTCAACACATTCAGAAAAAGCTCTGTTTTATCTTTCTCCACAGATATGAGCATGAACAGCTTAAGGGGTGTTCCCTAAAAAGTTTTGCTCATAGCATTGGATAATTGTTGAATAATGCCAGGAGGTCAGTGATTGCTTTAAGCAGAGATTCTAGAAAGCCTAGTGGCTACGTGGTGTGTGATTATAATTAAGTTACTGCAGAAACTGTACTGTAAAAACACACATTACCTTAAATTATGAGGGAAACTAATTAAGTGCAGTGTTCTCTTTTTTGGTTCATAGAGTACAAATAAAATATGATTTGTAACACTTGCAAAAAAGACACTCGCACACACACGCATACACAAAAAAGAAAAAATGTCAATTACTAAGAGCTCATGTGGGATAACTTAACAGTAGTTTGGCCAGAAATATAAATAAACGTCAAAATCAAAGCATTAACCTACATCTGGCCTGCTAGGCTATTAATTGTCACTAGTATTTCAGACTAGTTCTGACTAAAGAATTGCAGCTGGACAAAATGGCCGACCCCAACTTCCACATTAGAATTGATGTTCTGTCTTCCATACATTTCTGTGACTGGTACAGAGCCACTTAACCACAATAAAAATACCATTACTTAGTACTTACCATATATCAAAAGTTCTGAAAGCTACCAAGCCTCTTATTTGGATAAAAAAAATAATGTCTAAGTTTGTGATTACATAAGACTCCAAAGGCACCAAATAATATTGGATCAAAAGCGGGTAGTGTTTTGAACCACAGTGAAAACCTTCCAAAAGACAGACCTCCAAAGATGCACTGGACCGAGCTGGCACCACTACACAGTGTTGCTACATGCGGCGGGAGATTTTACTGGAAGGACAACAGTTGGAGGATTTCTGCTTAAATCTGGGCTAAACAGCAATGGAAGAGGCTAACCATGAGAAAATGCCTTCTTGTGTGCCACCAAAGAGCCATTTATAGCCCAGCACTAAACTATAATACAAAATGCAACCAGCAGAGTTCCCATTGCTTATTATATGACGATTTGGAAACCTCCTAGACCTCCACACAAACTAAAAAGGAGCTGACAGCACCAGGATCTTATAGTCTGATGAATGCCGCCTGGATTGAGCTGGAGGTGAGATAAAGAGTCTGTGTCTGAGGTAAACCAGCCACAACCTATCACTCATCTAAGGACATTTCAAGCGTGAAGCTCGGTGACGCCATCATCACCTGCTGTGGGTGGTCACTTTCTTGGCAGTAACTTAATATACTGTTGGATCAGCGTGAATAAGGGCTGCAGGTGAATACAAGAAGATGAGGGGGGAAAAGTTTTATATCATGTTTGAAAGTACATGAAAGTATAGTTGATGTTTTGTTTCTGCGTAAAAATAAACTCACAGAAACCAGAAAAGAATGAGACTGTTTATCATATGGGAATAAGACTTTTTAGTATAAAGCACTAAGCAGAAATGCAAATATCTGATATTCTTACATCATGTTGTCTAGAGATGTGATTTTTTTGGGGCTTGCTTGTGGAGAATGAAGAATTTTGCCAGTTTTTGGCCCAGTTTATCACCACATTCAATAATAGCTGGTCAGCTACCAGTCTGGACCATGGGCTAACTGTAGACACCAGGGCCCAGCTGGTGTAACCATAAGTTACTGGCCTCAGCATCACTTGAGTGACCTTCATGTGCTATAAACAACAAAACAAAACAAGTAAATTCAAAGAGCCATCTATCTAACCACTTTGAAAAGACATAATATTACTGCTATAATACAGGTTTGAGAAAGATCCATATAATTGGTCCAAATTTCTGACACTGTGTAATATTGATATATTTATATAGAAAAAAGGCATGGTTTCCTGCTTGAATCGAATCAACCATAGTACTATATGAAACATACAACATCACATTCTGTGTGTTGTGTATTTTTACACCTGACTTATACCATTTTTTTGACCTTCTATATTTGGTCCAAAAATCCAAACTATCACCATGTTTTTTTAATACTACAAACAAACCAGATACTCCTTTTTTCTTTTTTTTTTTTTTTTTTTTTTTTTGTTTGTTTGTTTCTATTTTCTGGACCCAACAGCAGCAGGTCCGAAGCGATCGGCTAGAGTTTTCACATCTGGCAATTAGGTTTTTACTGGAAAGTCCAAAAGTCAAGGACCAAACAGTGCAGGTTTTAAAGCCCTCATAGAGAACAGATTTTTTTTTTTTTTTTTTTTTATAAAGTAATTACATTACTTTTTCTTCTTTTTTTTTAAGTGAATAAACTTAACAAAGTCCCACAAAAGTCACACTTACACTTTTATTGGTACAGTCTTCATTGTTGCACAATCAGCAAGCTCATGCAGCTACAACAACAAAACAAGCCAACTTCTAGCCACTTATTCCTGATGATTTATAGTACAACCTCATACAACAGTAAACTCGCCGATAAGTTTATCTCTCCACTTTCAAACTTCTCCTTGCCCTGTATCAGTTTGTTGGACTTTCACACACAGCACATGCTTACCCCACACTTTTCATAATCACAGGCCATTGGTCTGGAGCCAGGTTAACCACTTCAGCCGCAGAAACATTTAGCCCATGTCAAAGCATTCGCCTCGAGCCGATAACTGTACAACAGCTCTTTTTTTTTTTTTTTTTACCAAGGCGCCTCCGTTTTTTCACACGGCCAACAAATAATCCTGTGTTGGCCCTTAAGTTGGGTTGAAGCTGCACGTCGAATTCACTGGACAGTTTTAGCCGAGTCCTGCGTCATCACGGCTGCGCACAAACGCGGGGAGAAAATCAAAACAATGCTTAATAGCGAGTCATGCTTCATTTAAGTATGCTCTTGGGCTTTTATTTATCTGCCACGGTGGTCCAAGCAGCACAAGAAAAGAAACAGTGTGAGACTCGCAAGGAAATGCTAATGGAAACTCCATCCATCATAATTAGACAAAAGAAGAGCTGTTCAAAAGATAAGCATGTGTCCCTGAACCATAACATGATACGGTAAGGCGCATATCCACGGGACCCCCCTCCTGCAGAGCGCCTCCAGTAGGGCCCCACAGTCTCCACCCCGGGACTCTGGTGTAGCCCCCCCACCACCACCACCAGCAGCCCCTTACCCAGATCACTGCAGCTGCCACTTTTCTGTGAGCTGATGTGTAACTGCAGTCATTCAAGGTGTTATTTACTTTGGGCACAGTACATACAGTAGGCTATAGAGCTTATATGTTTAACAGTATATGTTTATATGTATGTATTGAAATGTGATATTTTTGATCAACCAGTTATTTTATCTGTGCTACATCTACACTTTTTTAATTTTAATCGGATCCTGTGAAACTGTAAAATCACCTGTTAGCATAGTGTAATAGACCATAAGCGTCATCTAGTCTTTACTTTTTCATGGATTTTAACAGATAAGAATGCATTAAGGGGGTCCCAAGTTAGGGACACTCCTATTGGCTAGTTGGTCTACAGCATTTGGATAAATATTGGCAATGCATTTAAATGATTTTTAACGAGGGGGAGATAATGGATTTCTGGATTGGTTCTGACATTTTTACTCCTCAAAGTCAGAACCAGGATTGTGTAGAATCTTTACATTATGATGAATTCAGAACTGTCATGAAAGACATGATTGAAGTTCAATGGTTTAAACATGAGGCTCATCTCGTCAGTTGTTTAGGGTTTCCAAGACCATCATTTTGGAACACGTTTAGGTAGAATGACAACAAGGCAAAACCATTCCTTTACTGAATGAGATGCTTGAACATTTTGAATTGACTTGCTTCACTTTCTTCCAAGCAATATCCTTTTTATTTCTGTTTCTAGTACAAAGAAGTATTGCACAGCTCCAGGTGCCCACAGACAGCCACTATTAGTTTGTCCTCCATTGTTGTGCTGGACTCCTCCCTTTGCTTGTTTGCTTGATAGGATATCAGTGTGAACAGC
This sequence comes from Rhyacichthys aspro, assembly GCA_036850595.1. Classification (NCBI taxonomy): domain Eukaryota; kingdom Metazoa; phylum Chordata; class Actinopteri; order Gobiiformes; family Rhyacichthyidae; genus Rhyacichthys; species Rhyacichthys aspro. The sequence continues at coordinate 7,935,943 of CM072159.1, forward strand.
AGCTGGGACAGGTTGAGATATCATCAGTTTTACAGAAAATGTCTGTGTTTCATTGTTCACAGTGGAGTTTGAAGAAGTGTTAAAAAAAAGTACACTTTTATGGTTACGTTTGTGTAGTCAGTGATTGAGAAATATAGTCACATAGTGCCATTAAGCGTGATGATCTTTTTTCCTATGTGATGACAAATAAGAATGACATCTCTCTGGAAATGTTGGTGATTCAAAGATCCAAAAATAAACTTGAAACTTGAGTCACAAATATCAAAAATGAATTCTTCAATTACATCTCTTCTGCTGCTGTCACCACACTGTCAATCAAACCCAGACACTAAAGCAAATACTTTCAAAACTCTCTATCCTTGTACTAAATAGACCCATAAACTCTGTCTCCACTCTTCCTCCAGGTAAACACTACGGCGTCTACAGCTGCGAGGGCTGCAAAGGCTTCTTCAAAAGGACGGTGCGCAAGGACCTGACCTACACGTGTCGCGACAACAAGGACTGTGTGATCGACAAGCGCCAGAGGAACCGCTGCCAGTACTGCCGCTACCAGAAGTGTTTAGCCATGGGCATGAAGAGAGAAGGTACAGCACATACCGTAGAGGAATGAGCCCCTTTAACCATCCCATGTCAGCTTCTACTAATACTCATTCATGCTGGAAAAGAAAATTTGATGAAGTACAAGTGAAGTTAGTTTTAGCATGTCTTAAGTCATTGTCAGCGTCAAATGTTGTGTACATCTTCCATTTTAGAGAATATTTAATGCAACAGAGACAATAATTGCAGTGGTTTTAATCCATGAATCATAAGACTAGTGACATTGCATCTGTCAGAAAAAAGAGGTCTTAAAGAATAGTTTATTATTTTGAAAAATACGTTTATGGAGTACATATGGACAGTTATGTAATCCTGCCAGTAGAAAGCTGTTAGCATTCCAAGTTTGGAGAACAGGGAGATTTAATATAGTGACTAAACTGTATGGCTTTAAATAGGACCAACAAAAAAATCAATAAACTGTAAAGGAACAAAGGGAAACTGCCCACAGTACATTCTTGGATAGTTAAATTATAGGAAGAAAAAATACCCACCAGATGTCAAGATAAACTAGTGTAAACACTTTTGGTTTAAAACACAATTGAACCAACAATGGTTGCAGTTATAAATGCATGTGCATTTTTCCTAAAATATAGCGCAGCCATGTATAACTCAAAACTTATGTTGTCCATTTTAAATGCTTCACCAAACTGTAGGTGCACCGTCAATCATCTACTGAAGTATCCATAAGGACACCTTTTACAATTGGAACTATCTTTAAAATGGATCTTCATCCACATCTTACAAATGAAGACAGAACCTTTTAATGAAGCTGATGCTGGATTCATGTGATCCTCAGAGTTTACTGTTTTATTCCAAGCTGAAAAATGCATGTGAATGATTGCTGAAGTTGGGAAAAAATCTCCGAAATCCATATTGAAATTTGATCTTGACTTTCATTTTTACTGTATACCTGCAAAGTATTTATGTATGGCAATCCTTCTGAGTTGAAAGCACATGAATACACCAAAGTTTCCAATTGAGAAACTTGGCGCATCCAAGAAACACATGACTGCAGCACCTATCCACATTTTACTAATGATGAAAGTTCATTCATATATGGCTGAAATTCATGTTGCGTGATTGCAGACAAACCTCTATTATTTCATCTAATCAGTGAGGACAAAAAAGCAGTAAATGCATGGCTGACTTTTTTTTCCCCCTTTCTTAATAATCTTAATAATCTTTCCTTTCCTCCTTTCCTTTAATATTTTGCCAAACCCTGCAGCATAGAAGCTATATGAAGATGCAGCAAAAGATGTGCACTTGAAAATGAAAGCATATTAGTATGGACAGGGCTTAAACTCTAATCAGAAACAGCTGAGGATGTGGGTTCAACATCTGCTTGGGTTTATTCTTATCATGCAAATGCAACAGACACAAAATCCACCTTTTCCTATTTCAAATACAGTACTTCAAATGTCAAAAATCAAAATCTATAGGAACCAAAAAAACAAAACAAAATTTAAGACACATTTTAAGACCAAGGTGTGACATTATGGCTGGATTATTCTTCATTTTACTGACTTCCTTGGAAAAAAGCACAGTCAAGCAACTTTCCCCCCACTCAGCCTGTGTCAGATTATACAGAGGAAGTTCCCACTGTGAGTGTTCCCGCTCCATAATAATGCCGCCGCTACAGGCCTTATTGTATTTTCAGAATTTTTCGACTCGGAGCAGTATTTTTTAAAAAGGGGGGAAATGCATTCAGCTGCATCAACCCCCGGGAGCCACTCGCTGCTCCATCTGGAAACACTGAGGAACTGTGTGATTAGGACGTCCTCAGGGATTTCCGCAAAAGAATCAAAATATAACAATTGAGCTTTTTTTCCCCAAACCTCTGGCTTTTTTTTTTTTTTTTTTTGTACAGTTCTCATTCTCATGCTAGTCATTTGTCTGCCTGGCTTCTTGCAGTGAACCGGCTTGCTTGTGCAATTACACTCTTGTTTTGTGTGTTTATTTTGCCGGAGTCTCATTTGAAAAAATTTAATCAAAGTTCCCAAATTAGATTATGGGTTGTAATTACTTAGCACAGTAAAAAATGTGGACCGCATTCCTCAAATTAGAGACAGCTGATGAGCCGTGCATTCTGCTACCAGCACTGTCAGATGGAGATGAGCCACAAACTCAGATTAGTCTAAAAAAGCATTTTAAGGGGTTGTTTCCTCAGTCACGTTCCTATATAAACGTGTGCTGTTTCATTGACAGTAAAAAGGAAAGATGTAATAAAGGGTCATGTGTAATGAATGACAAACAGAAACCATTGGATGCCATATTGGGTTTATGAAGCCAGAAATTCACCATGAATCTTAGACGTAAACGTTGTTACGCACTTCTAACATACAATTTCAAAGCGAGTGGTTATGCTACTGCTGCAAGCTGTCAGCTACACCAGTGAAGGACAGCCCATATCAATCAGTGAGTTTACTTACGCAGCTTAATCAGGCTACACTTGACGATGGCTCAATTAGGCCAACTAACTGGACTCATGTCTTGGTTTAGGTTTAACTGCACATAGACAGTCAAACCATTCAGTCTCCAGTGCTCTGCTCAGGCTAAAACTGCTCTCATTTGGTTTCTGTATTTAATAGTTTACAGTCAGTGATAAAAGGAGAAAAAGAGCTAATGTTCAACTTCACATCTGTCGTGTTTAATGCTAATAAACGCTACTTAACTAGGTTAGCATAAAGTCTTTTGTGAAGTGCAAAACTTTCCCACTTTGGAAGTACAGCAAAATTGGCAATATGACATCAAAATCAATCAAGATCTGGATGACTGAGAATCTCCAGACATACTGCAAAACCATATTGGAAACTATGGGCCTTTTAAAGAGCATGTAAGTGCTGCATAAGCTTCAGTAGATGGAGCTTTTTTATTTTATTGTTTTGTTTTTTGTTTTTTGTTTTTTTGCACCATTTTTATGTGAGAGACCAAAACAATCAACAGGCAGCAGAGTGGCATAAACTTCTTCAGGCTAAAAATATGTCGCTTTAAACACTGGTCTACGTGTTGTATCTTATTTATTTACTTGTCTTACACTATGCTGCTTTCTGGATCTGCTCGGTGACAGTAACTGATGCATGAGAATATTAAAGTTGCAAATATAGTTGGACTTAAGCATTGTTTAATTTTTTTTAGGTGGCATGTAAATGTGATTTTTTGAATGACTAAAAGTGGACTTTTAAACTGTGTGTAAAAATTGCTTTTTATATAGCTAAGAAAAGCTTCAGCTTTCCTCATATGTGATTTCCCCATACAATGTGAGATGGGTTTCTATTTGAAACACGCTAAAGTAGCACAATGTATGTCCAGCTTTAGTTGGACTGGAGCTGGACTAAGCCTCTGCGCACAGTCCACTGTTTCCTGAAAAATGTGAAATCCTAAAACAGGAGAGTGTCATTTATTTCTTTTTTCTCTCTTATAGTTTTGCAGTTGGTTATATTTGCAAAACTTTGTTGTATCCATGGCAACAAGTTAACCTGCTCACATTGTACGGATTTTTTGCTCAAAACAATATGCTTATTTTTTTCAATACTGCCTTCTTGCCAGAACATTTCAGACTTGTTTAACACTATGGGCCAGACAAAAACACCTTTATGAAACTGGCTTTGTTCCATAACATACAGACTGAGGAATGCACACTATTTGAAGAGCCTCAAAAGCCCAAGCCTTAGGCACTATAACAGGCGGACAAGTGACTTTATTTTTCTCAGCGATGCACAGTCATTCAACACAAGCTACAAACACAATTTGAATAGACCCCAAGGTTAAACTATTAATAAGTGAGTAGTGGAACTGTTGAACAAGATGGTAAAGCTCATTGTCAAGTCACTGAGCACATCTTCATTTGGCTCTGACTTCTGAATGAGCACTGAAACAGATCCAGGGCTGATTGAAAGAGTAATGTGACGTGCCTTCAAGGGAAGATTAGCGAGTGGAAAACTGTGGTAAAAAGAGGCTGCGAAGTGTGAATTCTAACACTACGGAGGGTGTTAAAAATATTAGCGCTGCTTGCAGAGGGCTGTTAAGCACTCTTTCACACGTTGAATGAATCAATCTCAGCTCGTCACCGTTAGGGTCACAGTAGCATATGGACTATGTATAGGGTAAACGGAGAAGGGCAGGAATTGTCTATACTTTACATCACACCTTAGTTACTTTACATTTAACTAAAGTTTGAGACTGAAGATTGACGTACACTGATTTGAAAAAGAAAGTCTACATCCACGGAAGAATATTTGCCAAAATATTGCCACTAAAGCTATAAAACATTGCACGCTTCAGGAGAGGCAGAGAAGACACAAGCCTCTTTTTAGGGCTTACCTGTACCTGTAGATTTCACTGTACTGTGCCAAGTCTTAGGTCACCACTAGATTAACTCTTAAGCTATGTCAAAATTTACAATGTTAAGATCAAGTTGGTGAACAATCACGGGAGTTCAATGCCAAAACCAGATGGGAAGGACAAGAAACATTTGAAAAGGTTTGGGGCTCTTCCAAAGTGAAGACTCGGGATGCATTGAAGATGTGTAGACAGGCATAACCTGTTGATACTGGCTCTATCCACACATTGCTCATTGTTATTTTGTGTGAATGAGCATGCACATATCCATGGTAACAACATAAAGAAACAACATTTCAATCTCATCACAGTAAATCATCATGAAACACAATGTTATTCCCTTGTACTAAAATGTTTTCTCTCCTTTCCTGCATGAAAACCTTGAAAAGGTTTGGGGCTGCATATCTGTGTTCTAAGACTTTTACACAGCACTGTATGTATCAAAAGTATGGCCTCATGAGCAGGTAAACCAAGATGGCTGCAGGTGTAAACCAATTGTTTACGGTGGATCAAACTCTAGAAAAATCTAATCTTTGGTCTATTCTTGCATCGCCCAATCTGCTCTGACCTCTGCTTGGCCTCATGTCCCCTCCTTTCTGCTTTTATTTATACAATTGTAGGCCTTCTTTACTCCTTTCAAGGATATTATCATTTACTGCCTTTTACCTCACTCACAGCTCTGCCTAAGCCTTCCCCCCTGCACCCCGAGGGCTGTGGCTGGAGAACAAGGCGGCAGTAGCCCAAAAGGCTGAGCGAATCCACAGAAAAACAGGATTAAATGAATTTATGCTCTCCCAGTAAGGAAAAGGGAGAGGAGGAGGAGAAGGAGGGGGATAAAGCTAACATGATTTCAGCCCTCCTCACCTCTCGCTGACTCCAACACAAGTATTCTACCCTTGGGCTGACCTGCACCGCCAGACAGCCGCTCCTCTAAAGTGGGGCCCCAACCAGTGCTTCCTTTCCCCCCCAAACACGACCACGGCCTCTCTGATTCAGGACTTGGAATAGAAACCAGAGTGACGGGAAACATTAGACGTAAGATCATCCCGAAATGTGTGTTTGATACTGAGAGCGTGTCTGTAAAAAACCTGGCTGTTCTCCAGTTGTGTATGGAATCTCTGGTCCTAATGTTACGTACTCAACTAAAAGCCCCTTGTCACGTAGCGCATTACGTCCATAAATTTTGATTAGGCTGAACTTATAAAAAGCCAAAGTACTTTTTTCTGTGGTGGATTAAATTATGTAAATTATGGCCTTTTGGAAAGTCGAAACACACTCGTTTTTCTCTTCCGTCCCCAGTCGAGGGGTGTAGGTGCGGTTTCTCAAGCCACAGTGAGCCTCGGTGTCTGCTCAGCACACAAACCATTTCCTGTGTCTTCTCGCCAAGCCAATCAGAAGGCAGTACCAATGAGACTGTTTTTTTTTTTTGGTTTTTTTTTGCTAAAACCAGGCATGTTCTTACAATGTCTACATTGATCTGTGTACAGCTTTTTTTTTGAAGCCATACACAGAACAGTGGACTATGGGATTAGTTGCTGAAAGGGAAGATTGATGTGAGGCCTGGCTCCAAGAAACATGGCTGCCATTGACTCACCAAAAACTGTCTTTTTTATAGGAGATGTTTCGATTCACACACTTCATCCAGCTTCATATACTTTCAAATATTGTTTTGATGCATTAGAATTATTGAAAATTTAGATTTTCCTTTGTTTATATAGGCTTATTCATTTAAACTATTGATTGAAAACAGTGGTTGCCCTTCTTGATTTCTTAATTTTTTGCCATTGCCATTTGGCACACTTAAATGTTTCAGATCATCAAACAAATTTAAATATTAAACAAAAATAACTCAAGTAAACACAAAATGCAGGTTTTAAGTGATAATTTTATTTATTAAGAAAAAGCCATACAAGCCAACCTAGAAAGCTGAGTTCAAGTCCAATAGCCACACCCAGATCTGATTACTGCCTCACCCGTTGAATCAAGAAAACAATACTTAAATACAACCTGTTTGACAAAGTGAAGTTTGCCAAAAAATTCCAAAAAGCAAGACATCATGCTGCAATCCAAATTCAGGAACAGATGAGAAACAAAGAATACTTTGTATATACATATACTTTTCTATAATATGTTTAGATGTTTTAATAAACTCAGAAGACCTAAAATGCTACTTCAAAAGACAAATGATGATTGATTACACTGAGTAAATACATGCAGTTGTTCTGTAATAGCTGCACAATGAAACACATTAAAGTCATTGATAAATACCATTAAATTCATAGAGGAATTGAGTTGTCTGTTGTAAACTATTGTAGATGTCATAGGCCTAAGCTTCTATATAGAACTTTTAAATCATATATTCAAATGTGATACTTGGTGTGAAAAGTTTTAGAACCAATGAGATAAAGAAAAACTTTAGGATCGGGAGTTAGTTACATTGCAACATGATTGGAGAAGTAGCCTTCATAGCTACTTTTCTCGTTGGCTGGATGAAGCCGACCAGCCCTGTCAACTCATCTTTCTCTTCAGTCCCATCTTTAAACTGCTAATGGCTAAAGTTTGTGACCACTGGAGGCATAATTAAGAGTTAGGCTCTACATTATGTATAGCAACCCAGCAACAAAGTGGGCACAAAAGAAGCTGCTTGTTGTGGAGTTTGACATGGAACACATTTTCTTGTTATTTTCTTGTTTTGACTCCTTGAGAATTTCTTTGCCACTGCGACTTGTGTATAGTTTAGGTCTAAGGTCCTGGATTTTTTTCCATTCATACAGTTCAAGCAATTATTGATGTTTTGTCTCTTGAGTGTGTGTGCCATAATACATGCAGGGTTAGCCACATTCATTCATATTCAGTGGCTAAGCAGTGCCAGCATAGACACTTGTAGACACTTGAAATATTCATGCAGACTCATGCAAAGATTGTCAACACAACAGTTATGTGTAAGCAAAAGACAAACAAGTATGCTGTTTTTCAGTTTCCTGCTAATAGATGTGTGAAATAGAAACTTCAGCAGGAAAAGTTTGGAAAAAGGAGATGGTAATTTTACCGTAGTACTAAAAGTGTCAGAGCTGGTGCCAGTGCTAGAGATACATGTTTGAAAGATGCACTGCAAAATCAGATTCCTCTTGAAACCAGTTCAGTCTCCCAAAGTGTATATGCTTTATGTGTTTACTTGGGCAGAAGAACACCTGGTTAGACACAAGACAAAAAAATATGATTTATGCCATCGGATGTGACCATCCTTAGCCAAAGGCTGATGTTAGTTGTCTTTATTTTAGTATGTACATCCTTCCACTAAACTTTTGTAATGCAAAAATTTTATGTCAAAGGTTACTCTAGTGCCCCAACTTTGGGACAAATATTTTTGAACCCGACTGCATGAGCTGAAAGTACAGAATCTTTCTGTGTAGTGATTCAAATGTAAAACAGCAGTAGTGACCGGAACCAGTGTTATTACATGCAGCTGTCCAGGAGGAGCGCCAGCGAGCCAAGGAGAAGAGTGAGAACGAGGTGGAGTCCACCAGCTGCGCCAACGAGGACATGCCCGTCGAGAAGATCCTGGAAGCAGAGCAGGCCGTGGAGCCCAAGACTGAGACCTACATTGAGACCAACCTTGGTGTGCCGTCCAACTCGGTAAGTTGAGTCTCTTTATGTTTTGTCATTCATAATTGACCCTTTGTCATGTCTTGCCCTCCTTGCTTACTCTTGGTAAGTTTGACAACTTTTGGTTCAGTCTGCTGTAAAGTGTTGGCTGCAAATATTACGCTAAAGCTGCAGTTGCATGATTTTTTTGCAATTGTATAATTACTTGTTACACTGTGGGACTTGCATTGACTATGACCAGTGTCTGATGCATGTCACGTTGTGCAATTTAAGATGTTCAGTGCATCAGAGTGGTATAACTTGAGTCTGAGTCTGGACTGGTTTGTGCTGGGAAAGAGTTCGAGATTGAGTTGATGGCATCCTTGTTAACAGGATTAAAAAGATATACAGTTATATGCATACAATACATATACATGTCTTTGTGGTATTCTCTCTAATTGCCTTAAATTTCTTACACTGTCTGATATTGGTCACAATATTTGAATGATTTTCCCACAATTAAGTCAAATGGGTTTCAGATTAATGATCGATGGCTTATAACATGCTTTTCAGTTAGACAACAACAGACAACAAATTCTGGAACATTCCCACCATTTCCTACAATTAGGTTTAATTTTCTACAGATGTTTTATCTCATTGTTTCAGCAGAGTTCAGTAGTGCTATATTAAATGTACATTTTCTCAGCAAGTTTGCCTGATTAAAAGCTCTCTGCACCAATGTTTTTGTACATTTGTCCTACAGTGGGATGGTGACATTGGTAGCTATGTTTTGGTAAGTGCATGAAACCCTCTGATTGGACAGTCCATAACCAATGCCTGTTGAACTTGAACAGACCCTCGCATTCATGACCCTGTGTACAATACTGTTTCCAAGGACAGATGGAAAACATGTTTTTCTTTTTGTGCCTACTTTTAGCACTTAGAAGAAAATTGTTGTTCTTGAGCATTGTGTGATCCATTAATACTCAGCCCTCAAAACGTACATATCTATTTATATAACAAGGCTCAACAAGACACCTCAACAGAGTTTTGGCCCGCACAATCATTTGACTACATTGGTGCCCAAGGTTTATTATGGAACATGTAACTATGGCAACAGCTTGTGCATCATACCACAATACAAGATTATCTATAGTGACTAAATATTTCTAGATACTTGGCAGTCATCAGAAAAAATGATAAAGAACACAATCCTATTTGTTAAATGAAAAATACGGGGATGTTTTTGTTGTATTTTCTTCCATTAAGGGTAAGAATAGTTTATGGTGCAGCATAAAAAAGCTGAAGCATTTTTGCAGTCGTACCAGACGTTGTCAAGGTAATGAGTCCAACTGGGCCTCGGCTGTAAAACACATAAAGATAGATGTGTTTTAGATTAATGGCTTATGACATGGGATTTATTTTCTGCTCTCTAAACTATTTCTGGAAAGACCCCACCATTGTCTATAAATTAGTCCTAATTTTTACCAGATGTAGATGAAGTCTGTTCATGTCGGCCTTGTATTCTCCAGGAACGCTTTGCTAAAAAATCACACAGTACCTTTGGCATATTTAACTGATTAATAATGTCTTCCTAAGAGCTGTAGACAACTATGATGTCAGAAAGATGAAGAAGCTCCTTGTTTTCAGTGATCACTTTGACTTTTTACTCCTTAAATAATGAGATGCCTCGCAGAAAGAAGGTTGTGGGTTTGATCCCGGGCCGGCAAGCCCTCGGTCTTTCCGTCACAAGACATAAGACATAAGACATGCATGTGTAAGTGATTTGGTGCCTCTAGTGGATGAATGTGAGAGTAAATGGTTGTCTGTCGATGTCAGTCTAAATGTCAGCCCTGTGATTAATTAGCCATTGTTCATGGTGTACCCCGCCCAAGGCCCAAAGCCCAAAGCTGCTGGGATAGGCTCCAGTCACCTATGACCCCTAACAGGACTAAGCTGTATAAGATGTGAAGTTTTAGTCTTCACTTAACTCTGACAAAATTGCAGAAATTGATCTTTGTCTTTGTACAGCATTGTGGGCTATATAGCATAAAATGAACCCTGGACGTTTTAAGTGTATGCACAAGAGGACAACTGTCGGAATAATAAAAGTAAATGGTTGCTCGATTTGATCCACCATTTCATTTTATGCATTCAGAAAATCTATTATTTTAACAGCGTGGCGCACTTCACTTGTAGGATTGTAGATTTTCAGAAAGTACAGTCTGTCCTCTCTTTCTGGGACTACTTTAGGTGTAAAGCACCTGTTCACCTTTGAAAGTCTCCCTCAGTCAGCTGTGAGCCTCTTCATCTCTCCCATCAGTATCAGCTGGGCACTGGGGCCGTCCTGACACAGAGGAGACTTAGAGCCATGAATTATCCAACAGGCAGACTGTTCCTGAAAGCATCCCGCTCAGCCTTCAACTTTCTATCTAAAGGAATTGGACTGGAACGTGACGACCAGGGGAGCTCTGCGGCAGTCTTCCAACAACTCTGCTGCACTTTCTTTTGGGACTCTTGTGCTTCAGGGGGGAGGGAAATGTCCAGTGGAGCTAAGGTAGAAAAGGGGTGGGCTGTTATGTGAGTAAATGGGAGCTATTTTTGGGGACCAGATGGAAATGTAGGAGATGAGCTTTGACATTAGAGAGAGCCGGGAGAATGAGAGGGGAGTCGCAGGGGAAGGACTGGCAGCTCAGACGCACTAATGCTCGGAATTCAGCTGCTACGGGGGTCCCTCGATACATGCACTGACGACACCAATTTTTTACAAAGCAGTCAAAATAAAAACAGAGCCCATGTGACAATGAAGTACACAGCCAAAATGTAGCTTTGGTAAAGTGACTAGTTTAGCAAAGTTATGACAAAAGTGTGGTGGATATATTAGGCAAGTTTTGCAAGATTTTGTCCTGGATTTTGATCATTAGGAAGATGAAATGGGCAAACCATGAACTTCAGCTTTGATGGCCCGACGACTGGGTCATAGCATCTCCGGAACAGTGGCTCCTGTGGTTTATTCCTGGTCTGCAATAAAAAAGGTGTAAGAGAGCAAAAGAGAACTGGGGAACGGCTGCAGCCCTTTTTTTTTTTTTCAGTGTACAAAAAGCAGGTTACAGGGCAATTCTACATAAAACGAGAGAAGTAGAAAAGCTGCATTACCATTGCATTAAGCAGAACTTTTTACATTAAAGATTGAACTCCTTACATGTAGAAAATTAAAAAACTGCTGAAGTATTCTAGTTTTTTCTGTTGCTGGAAAATGACTATAACATGCCCGAAGCGTGAATCTGTGTCATAAATGGCATTCAAAAATATGATTTAAAGTCATCAGAAAAAGTGACTTCTAATCATATCAATCATGCCATCACAAAGCGTGTCATGTATTTCAAACAAAAGTCTGTCTATCTATTTAAATCAACATAACTTTTTTTTTGGAGACTATATTGATACACATTTTTTTTCTAACACCTGGCCAACACCTGCACACTCATCCACATTTTAAAGAAGTGACAAAATCACACTGTTATTTCTTGCTATTTCAGTGTACTGGCCCTTTAACCCCGGCAGACTGTATGAGGCTGGCAGCAGACCAACTTGGCCCGGGCCAAGAGCTCTCCGACTCCTCCCCTTGCTCCTACCTCCTGCCTCCTTCCCTCCCACTGCCTTCCCCCTCTCGATGAGCCCATTGAGAAGCGCTGCCCCGTGCAATAATTAATCACAGGGCCCGGGTCATGAGTGTACAGCGTGAATAGACCACCGCCACTGTCTAATGGCTGCGCTGAATAAAGTATGTTTATCTCATAGTGACCTAGAACAGGAGTTAAACAGGCGTTAGTAACGTGCGTTCCGTCAGACAAGGAACAGACTTCTCTTAAGGTGGAGGGGGCTGGAAGCGAGACCATGCGATCACTGCCAGTCCTAAGGGAGTTTTTCTTTACATTTTTCCACTGCTTTACATGAAGGCCCTGTTTATTTTCCAAGGCTTCTGTTATTTAGATGCTAATTAGCTTGATGATTCATCTCCCAATCCACTGTACGAGGACAGTTTCATTTCCTTAAAAAAAGTGGGACACTCATTTCCATACTGACGATGCGAACGCAGTTTCTGTCTTGACGCTAGTAGAGTCTGGTTCAAGCAGAATAATGAAAAATTGAAAGGCGAATCTTTCGGCTCCCCTTCCCAAGTGATAAAAATTTAATGGGACAGTATGCAAGCCTGGCATTCCTCTATGTACCAGGGATGATCGGTCGTGGCGATGAAAGGATGGAGGAAAGAAGTGTGGATATAAAAAACACTTTTGATTTGTTTTTGGTGGGTGTTTAAAATGTAATTCAGTGGCTTCTGTCTGGAGAATGATGGTGCCTGTCTAGAGAATGAACCCTCTTAACTGAGCTGGAACTTTTAAGTGAGTTGTTAAGCAATCATGGGAACTTTAATTACGGCAATGTGGGGGCAGAGTTTTAAAATTCTTAAAAAATCGTGATTGTTTTTAGAATGTGTTTTGAAAGCAGGAGTGTTTCAATTTTAAATACATTTCTCCAAATTATTCCCATGTAAGTTTTTAACAAATGGAAAAGTCTAAACCTTGTGTCATTATTATTCCCATCACTCTTTCATTGTAGCTCTGTAAAATCCTTTTTATTATATCTGAAGAAAAAAGGTATGAGTTTTTGAGTTTGTTTGTTTTTTATACGTTTCTACAACAGGCCCTTTTTGTGTGTCTTGGCCCAACATCCCTACCAAAGTTAGGTAGGTCAATGCACATGAGATATTTTGAATTGCCTATAACACATTTAAAATTTAATGTTTTTTGCTGGTGCAGAATCTGTTTTGGCACATCAGGTCAAGATTTCCACGGCCCTAAAAATTTGTCTTGGCATTTAGATACTCAAAACAAAAGCATACTACTCAAAAGAGGATAAATGATAAAATGGCTAGTATGTAGTAGGTTTGAATAACTAAAATTTAGTTGAAATACATACAGAGTAGATAAATATCATTACTTATACATGTATATGCAGTATTGTGGATCCAAAGCAAAAATATCAGATTGTGCAAATAATTCTTACAAATTTTCAAAAGAGTGGCTTTGAATATCAAGGCCCATTTCCAATATTTTCACCAAATAATGAGTCACAAACATGCAATAAGATCTTGCAGATTGTGTGCAGGTGCTCGCCTTTTCTTATTTCCTTTTCCTCTTCTTATTGTATATTTATGTAAATTTTGTTTCATCATTACTGCGTTCACATCACATATTAAAAATACAGCTTGAACTGCATTAATATTTGCATTATTTGCATGGTATTAACAATGTGCACATTTATGTAGTTGAAAAACACATGAAAAAAAATCATTTTTTTAGTTTAGTAGCAGTATTTTTTTTTTTCATGTACAATGTATATAATGTATTATAAGTCATGTTACAATATTCAGCAACAATATCACATGTTGCTGTCTTGTAGCTTTAGAATACAAAGATGTGATTGTAGGAAGGTGAGAACCAACATTTTGGGTGAAATTAAGATTTGTACTTCAAATGATGGCTATTGATGAACTACTTTGATGACATGACCACAATAATAATCATACTTTTTTTTACTAATCAAAAAACAAAAGGCTGTCTCTGAATGTAGTAATATGTCAGTGCTAAAAAGGTGCATGTCAAAGGGTGCATATGACATGCTTCCCAAATTTCAAAATGTATTTTTGGAATATTATATTTTACAGAAAATACTATCAAAATAGAGGGATTGTTTTGCTTGAAAGTAAAATTGCTATGATGATTGTAAGCCCTTTGTACTTCTATCTGCATCTGTATGAAGTTGGGAAGCCTTTCAAATTGACCCAAGTCTCTAAAAAAAACTCTAAATTTGAAAAGTTGCATTTACCTTGAGTTACTATTATCCCCACAGCTCCTCCATTGTAGCCCCGTACCGTGGTAAATGCCGCTTTGTGACTTGAACAGTAAGTACAGTAATGCGATGCCTGAGGATTGTCTCGGGGAAAGTGTAAGCCGGTCTGTGCTGTCATGTGGCCAGACAGAGGCAGAGAAAACCAGGTCAGTGTAAACACGGCTAAGATCACTATACAACATTCATGAGGCTCGCCATGTTTAACGAGAACCCTGGGACTTGTATTCTTCCGAGCAGGGGGTTGGCTCGACGATACCAACGCTCGCTCCAAACCTCCTACTATTGTTTTGCTTTGTTTTTTGCCAACTACTGCCCTTTAGAGTGAATTAGTCTGATGCATTTATGTGTTTTTTTACCGAATCTGTCGTGGTCCACATCTCCCACTGAGATCAGATGCTGAAATATTCATAAGATCCTTGTTTTCCTTTCTACCCTACAGATACAAGAGTTTGCAAAAACAGTGGGAGCTTTGTGGTAACTTTTGGAGATTTTAGTTGTGAATCAGTGATAGTCGCTGGGAGTTTCAGATCATCAGTAGGGAGGGGAAGATGTGATCGTCTTTGGCCTCTGAGTTACAAGAAAGCGAGCGTGCCTTTTTTTTCCTCCTTCATCTCGAGCTAATCTACTCCCGAGAGCTTGGGTTGATGTTGGGATCCTTCGAGCTTTTAGCATCGATCGCTGGGATTTAGTCGAGGAAGTTAGGGAGAAGTTACTGACTGTGAGTTCACATAGGGATAGTTAGAATTTAAGGATGTTTACTAGATGTATGAATTATGCACAAAAGCATGACTACAGCCTTTGTTTACATTTCGAGCCTTTGCACTCTGGGGATGATGCTAAATTACTCGTTAGAGATTGACAGCTTTGTTGAGGATTTTGGGGGATCCTTTGTGCTCCTGACTGAACTGAATGAAAGCTGAGACATGGGAGCTTGTGTCACAGCAGGGACCCCACTCAAGAGACCTCTGTTTGGGGGTTGAAATTTGGTTGAGAGAATAAATTATGCAATGACAACGAGGGATGGCAAACAAAGGTGTTTCTTGAAGTTAGTAACTCCTAGTAACTTGCAGAAACTTACTTCTTTGGCGTTCTATCACACCTAAGGATTACCTCAGTGACTAAATTACAAGACAGTAGTTGGACTAAATAAGGAACTCCATTCAATTGGCAAGTCACGAGCAAGTGTATGCTTCCAAAAAATAAAAAATAGTAATCTTGTTTTATTAATCAGTACATTGTTTTATACACCCACAATCACTCTTTTAATCACTAAGTGTCACTATTTTATTTACCAATTTTATTTGCTGAATATCAGGAGCTGGCCTTCTGTGACAGACTAATGTCTTGCATGCTATTAAGATTGGTACTACTAAACATGCTGATGGTATTTTAGTACAGGTGTTACATATACATAGCTCATGTTAAATGTTTTACAGCTATTTCAGACCATTCAAACCTCTGACATTTAAACAATGGTGTAATATAAATTTGAGTACGCCATCTGATGATACATTGACTATAAATGCACATTTTTCTCAGAAGGACACAGACTGTACTGAATCATTTTAGTTTCCACCATGAAGAGGACCTTTAAACAGACACCTTTTATGGAATATGACAAATGAGATGCATTATAGTACGGGCTACAGTGTAAAAGCTTGAAGATCCCTCTTCATAGCACATTGTACCTTTTAAGCGCTTTTCAGTCTTGAGTAGATCTAAGGCATTGAAATCAATAAGAGACGGGGCATTTTTATTCATTCAGTTCCCACCAGTTTTTTCTAAAGGAACTCTTAAGTGTTTGAGCTAAATTGACTGAAATGTACAGTGCCAAGAAATGTAACACCATTGAAATCACTACAAAATGGACAATATATTTGTATTATTTTGTGTGTTTGTCACACTCCAAGATGGCAGTACAAGCAACCATTTTGAAGCATCTTGTAAGACGTGTCAACAAAGTTTTCCTTGAAATTAGAGCAATGAAGTTTCATATGGAATCACAAAAGCACATAGTATATCCTGGTTTGAATTTACATTGGACATTGGATGTCATGTGCCCTGGATGTTTTTGCAAGAATGTATCCTCAAAATAAAATGAGTGTGCTTCTCCATCAGAGTTTGTCCTCTCTTAGCAGTTGTGGGAACAGGAAGTGTTGGAACTAAAATGGCTGTTTCCACTGGTTTCTTTAGTTTTTTCCATGATAAACTACCGCAAAGTGTTTAAATGGAGTTATTATTATTTTTATCATTATTATTATTGAAAACAGAATTCTGACTGTTTTTCACAATGAACCTTTAAAACCTCTTAAATTGTTTTTACAAAGTGTGCAGCAACTCTGAAGTAAATAGGCTTTTATTGAGCATTGCAACTTACTTAGCTCCCTCACACATCGATCATGATGAGATTTACTGTGAAATAAAAATGCCCTTTTTACTACTTGCTGCGCGGGTTTCTAAAGCCCCATTTGTGCTGCTAAGAGCCTGTTCAGTGCTGAGTGTCAGGAAGGGGCCTCTTGAGCTCCACTGCTGTCCAAAAGGCTGATTTGTGCTTGAGCTAAAAGGTCCCCAATGTATGACTCCGTGAGGTGAAAGTCATTTTTAACTCGCTGCTCTCTGCAGGTATTTCCTCCACAAGCCGGGACAGAATCACTGTTTGTTTTGTCTTCCTACTTTGGTCTCTTCTGAGGATATTACTCACCAGATTGCGGTTTTATTATGTGTGTTTCTGCACTGTGATTGGTTGCTCAGCCCGACACTGGGCCCCGAGCCAGAAGACAACCAAAACACACAGTCAGACTCAAACAATAATATGACACCTTTTCCTTTCATGCATACCTGACTCTGACTGTCTGCCTCTTTCCCCCACAGCCCAACGATCCGGTGACAAATATCTGTCAGGCCGCCGACAAGCAGCTCTTCACTTTGGTGGAGTGGGCCAAGAGGATCCCCCACTTCTCTGAGCTGCCGCTGGACGACCAGGTCATCCTCCTACGAGCAGGTTTGTATGCAGATATAAATGCCATAATAAGCCAAATATGTCTGTAGAGTCAGAAACTTTCAACGTCTTTAGAAAACATTCACCCTTGTAAGTTACTGTAGTATTTTTATATTTACACAAATTTACACTTTTCTCATTTTGCTTAAGCTTCTGATCAAGAATTTTTTTTTTTACTATTTAATGTTTCTTGATTGTTTACATAATCCCAATACTTGTTGATTGATTAAGGAACTTTTTTAACATAAGAAAGACGCTATTATTCTATAAAGTGTTCTAATTTCAATATTTTATTGATTCAGTTTTATTCTGTGTAATTTGAATTAGACATTTTAATTGAAATAAAAAGTCCAGTTTTCAGATGTGTTTTTGTTTGCCATTTATAAATATACTCCTTAATTATAATTATGAAAAAAAAATGGAAAAAAGTGTTTCTGTAATTCATAAGAATAAGCATCAATATCAATATCCAATTTAGCATTTTTGCAACATTACAATAGCCTGGCCAGCCTCCTAAATCTTTTTGTATTCCATACAATGAATAAGTGTGGGCCTTGTTGACTTTAATTTTACAAGACACAGAACAAATGGACACATATTGAATTATTGCACCTGGACAGACTTTTAACCAATCAGAATTCAGGAGACAGTATCAACTTTCGCAAGGACGATGCTATTTGAAAAAAACATACAACCGATCAGACAGATCATTACAATAATAATGTTTTAAGGCCTCCATTTCACTAGTTATAATTAGTCAGTTATATTGAAACCAATGGAATTTGTGGTCAGTTTGTGAGGTTCCCATTTCACTTCATTCCAAGAAAATAAAATTGTCCCAACGTATGTTATAGAATTCAGTCTTTCAATTCATCAAATAAAAATAACAGTATGCCATAGGCTACTAAATAATATATGCTGGCTGACAAAACACGAGTTATGAGATTCAAGTGACAGTCAAAACAAAGTGGCAGTAGATGCATCTAATCTACAGTTTTCACACAGCCACTTTTAGATGCTATAAAGGCCTGCTCTTGTAAATTGACAAACCAAGGTCATATTATAACACCAAAAGTCAAATGCACCAAGGTCAAATTTAGCACTTTCTGTTTTTGCGTCCTGCGAAAACAGACAGCTAACGGCTAGCTGCTAACGCCTCCTAAAAGCAGCTGTTTAAAACCGAGAGTGAATCAGGCATCACTTCGCTGACATCCCAAGCAGCAAGGTCTTTTGGGTTTCTCTCAACACATTGCCCTTGTTGCCTGCCTGTCGCTCCATATTACTCCACGCCGTTTGGATTTCACCTCCAGGAAGAAAACCGCTATTACACACCCAACCCTTAGCTTTAGCCGTCATTCCTTATCCCCGGCACGTACTACGACGGAGAGACTGGAGAGAGACATTATTCTGTAGCGCTTCTCCCTTCTCTACGCTCTCAGGTTTTCTATAAATAACCGCTTTAGTTCTGCTGTATCACAGATAAAAGCTTCCACAGCTTCGCTCCGACTCAGCTCTGGGGAGAAGAGGCGGGTGTTGCCAGGCAGAACAGTTAAAGGAGCCCTGTCACTCAAAAAAACGGCGCCGTCTTGTGTCTCCGGTGATCCCGGTGTCACGGCCCCGCTTTGGCACGTCAAGTCTGTTGTCTTTATCGTGGTGGCAGGCGCGGTTCATCCCTTTTTACACGCTTGTCTCTTTAGAAAGGACGATCCGAGTCTCAGTAATAACCTGATGCCACTTTTGCCGCGCGGCTTAATTGATTCATTGGTATTCCTTCTTTGTTGTCACTTTGATTTTGTTTCAGTGCTATGTGAACTTTTGTACCGCTTTAGATCATTTTTTTTCGTACCTTTCCTGACAGTGTCTCTCTATCCGTTACAGGTTGGAACGAACTGCTCATTGCGTCGTTCTCGCACCGTTCGATAGCGGTGAAAGATGGGATCCTGCTGGCGACGGGGCTGCACGTGCACCGCAACAGTGCCCACAGTGCTGGAGTGGGAGCCATCTTTGACAGGTTACAACAACACACTGTTCAACCAATTCCCATTCAACTAAATTGACATGTAACTTTTTTTGATAAAATTACCCAATATCATTCCCCTCTCTCTCACCCTGTTTCCTTTCTGCTTAGTATCCTGGCAAAAAAAAAAAAAAAAAATGTAATGTATACTACACCCAATACATAACATAGAGGCGGGAGAAATATATGGTATCTATAATCCATTTTTAGGGTTATCTCATTTTGCAAAAGTTATTCATCCACCATCTTTCCACTCTTTCTGTTTTTAGCTGTGCCGTTTACAGCTTTCTTCTTTGCATAAAATAATGCCTTTGTCAATGACAAAACTTGTCCATGTCACATATTAGTTTCCAAGAACTTCATGTCCTTGTCCCCATTTTCCTTAGTATCACATAATGCTTCACTTTCCCAGTTTGCCATATCATTATCATGTTCTTTATATGAGACAAAAAACTTGAAAATGAATGCAAAAGCACAGAGAGTACCCTGCCTCAGGCCCAAAGATGTGGGATAGGCCCTAGTCACTGGAAAAAATGCTTGAATAATTTCAAAAGTATATTACATATTACTGAGAGACTAACCTTGTTGTGCAGTTTGGATCAAGTACTAGAATAGTAATTAGCAGTGTATCAATAGCCTCTGAGTGGTGAGGTACATACTGTGGTGTGTGCAGGAGCATCTCAACATGCTTTTTCATGTGAATAAATCTTATCTTGTTAAAAAGTGTAGGTGCATTGCTGTTAACAAGAGTAAAGAATTAAATAAATCCTTGCAGGTACTGTTGCATGACGCTGGACTTGCTTTTCTTTCCAACTTTATTAAAATGTTGAAAGTTGCCTCACATTCGTACCTTTGCTCACTAATTAATGTCACAGGTTTGGCAACATGGAGAGAGCAAAGGCAATATTATTCCCTAAAAATAAAAAATAAAAAAAGTAAATCTGTATTCTGAGCAGTTATGAGATAGTGATGTTAAATAATTGACATTTTAATTAGCTAATTAGCCATGGCATTGAGCAAGTTTTTCTTCAGATAAAAAGCATAAAATACACCTGTTTTAAAAAAAATTGTCCAAGAATATGAACACGTGAATAACTAGTTGGACAAAAACATTAGTTAGAACCTTATAATTCTGTAAAAACAGCGGCTGCTAATAAAAATAGCTCACTTTTTTTTGTAATGTGACTGTGGGCACGTCATATCCTTTTGACACTTTAAATGGCTCTAAGAGTATAAACCATTTAAACCGTTTGTATTGCATATTAAAATGTATATATATAGAAGAAGTAAATAAATCTATTGTGAGTCTGAAGCAGTGTGCAGAGAATCTACCAAATCTTCCTGCGAGGTGTTTGACTGAAGTTAACAAATGTAACTCAAGTCAAGTTTGGAATACTATCCTCTCTTACACTATGTCACTCTGTGTTCGAGCTCTATTTTGGTTTTCCTCTTCGTCTCCAGTCTCCGTCACCACCAGCCGCTATAAAAATGACATCTTGGCAGGCATTAAGATACAGACTGTTGATAATGTTCCTTTATCTGCTCCTGTCTCGGCACCGTTCAAACCAACAGACTGATTAACTTCACCTCCTTTCTTTTTTTTCCCCGTCCTTTTTGTTTTTTTCATATTGTAGCCACATTGTCCCTTGCAGCAAATTGAATTAGAATGAGCCCAGATCTGCGATTGACTCTACTATCCCAGAGTTGGCGCATGTGGGGGTTGGGTGGAGGTGGTTGGTGTGACCGAGTCAACGAGGGGTGAGGAGTTCGGGTGACTCCCATGTAATGTGATGTCACAGGCAGACAGTGGCAGGGCCTGGGTTGGGTTACAGCTTGTGTTTACGCTGCGGCTTTCCCTTTATACAAGCCAAGGACTAAATATAATGACTCTGCAGGCTTGTAAACTTTTCCACTCATCTGACTGTGTGTGCCGACGTGGGCTCAGAGTATGTTTGTGTGGAGTTGTTTTGTTAAATAAATGGAAGCGGGACGGCGGTTGGAGCTTATTAAATGCCTGAGTCTGGATTCGGATCATTAAAATGTGGAGTTTGTCACCAGTAAAAACGTGCCAGTGGTTTCCTCTGAACTTCGCCTGGCATTCATTTAGCTGCATTTAAGACAAAGAACATGGGCCTGTTTGTGTTAGATTTTTTGATTTGATCATTGTAAATAGCAACAAAGGGGGGAGTTTGGGTAGAGGTGGGTTGTAAGTACTTGCAAAAGAAGTAAGAGCGTGGCTCAAGTAACTTGTGAATGGACAAAACCAAATCTGCATATCTATCCAGCTTAAGTGAAAGGATTCAGATACATTCAGTTGTAGGGCTTCTGAAGCAAAACAATGCTGTTAAAAAAGGCCCGTGTGGAAAACTTCTGAATTGATATTTATTTATGTGCTCAGGAGAAAGGTTTTGAGATAGCTTATAACATTTGCCATATCCATCCACCATGGTCTAGACAATAAAGGCATTTTTTTTACAGACTTCGGCATGTTCATACTTGTCGTGTTAGGTGCGATTAAAACAAACTCTGTGGTGGCCCTGTTGGTGCGGTTCACTTGGATAAGTGTGAATTCTGCCGTATGAACCGCAGTGTACAGTACAGTTCCATTCAAATTTGAACCCCAGGCGGAGCGCAGAAGTCTAAATGAGCCCATACAGGAAGAGAATCAGAAATTGCCGACAAAACATCCCACACCTTTTAGCTTTGCTGAAAATGGAAAAAAACAACCAAAAAAACATTGTCCATGAACAAAATAAAACGAGCAGAAGGCAAACGTAGAGCCCTGGGGTAGGTGCATTTGGGCCAACAGCACCATCTAGTTTGTTTCTTGAGTAAGGAGCAACTTGTTTTTTGTTGTTTGATCCAAACGTCCCCCAGTCTTATATTTTTTCTTCAGTGTGTCTTCAAAATAAGACAGCCACAAAGACACAAACAGGTTAAATGCGACATCTTTCATTCTTAATTGGTTAAGAATTAAAATACCCTAAGTCCCTTTGTAATATTTTGCATTTTCCACTGCCACCACAATGTCTACCTCCCCAATATGGAGGCTGCATTGATAGACATATGTTAAACTGTCCACACTGAATTAAAAAAGTTAACAAAGTAACTTATTATGCTAGCCCACCTTTATAAATCTAGAAAGTCGAGGTCTGCATGTAGTTATCAGAACTAATATATTCACTTTTATAAATTCTTTACTTTCCCCATAAGACACAGAGAGAACTAAGGATCTGCAAACTCTATTGTTGTGAAAGTAGCCATGAAGAATAAAACCAAACCAATCTCACCTACTGTTAGTAAACTATCTGTCTCGTTTTGTTTGTGCCTGTTTCCCTTCAGAGTTCTCACAGAGCTGGTGTCGAAGATGAGGGACATGCAGATGGATAAGACAGAACTGGGGTGCCTCCGAGCCATCGTTCTCTTCAACCCAGGTAACTATGACGGCTCGTGCGCTCTCATCTGCCGTGGCAGTATAAAAAGCATGGAAATTAGACGTACCAAAGACGTGCGAGTCGAAAGGAGCCCGGGTTTCTTTGAACTCGACTTTGAACAGATTTCTATAAAGTCAGAACCGTATCGTGACGTGTGGATCATATGGATGTATATGGCCAAGGAAGAAACAGAGGATTTAACACTCTCAGGTTCAAACGAATGTCCCTTTTCAAGTCATTATTTTTCGCTATTGTTCCCAGTGTTACCCCACGACTGTTGCAGCAGCAAACTCACAATGATGTTATTTCTGCGTTGTCACTAAGAAGGGGCCACAGCTGGGACAGGAGAGATAAATTCAAATGGGGTCACGGTCATTTTGACTCAGATGAAGGTTTCGAACTCTCCTGTCAACGCAAGACTTCTTTGTTGTGTCAAGATGTTCCTCTGTGATGCTACTCATTACGAAACATCAATTTTGGCTAAATCCATTCAAAGCTATATGGAGGCTTGTGACTTTTGAATTGGTTTAGTAAAGACATATGGGCCCTATGCATAGGACTATAGGACCATGTCAAATAAAGCCAAAACCAGGAGGAGGGGCATAGACAAACCAGGCACTTTCATAAGTCTCCCAGGACCATGTCTGATTACACATATGGAAGAATTTATCTACAAAAGGAGAGTTGTAGGACATAAATAAGTTGAACACAGCTGATCACCTTTTGTATTGATTCATAAGAAATTTCAAACAGTGCCATTAGAAACTATACAAACTATACAGCAAAGTATTTGGTCACATATGGATACTTATGAAGCATATCAATGGAAATCACAGTTGTACAGTGGAAGATAAAATAGGAAAAATATGAGCACCAAGTTTACTGTGTGTTCAACATCAATTTTGATATAGTTTTTTTTCTTCAACGTCCCTGGTCTTCCACCACAGACTAAGAAAATCTAAGGCAGGGATAGTGCCAAAAAGACTGCCATAAATAAGAAATTATGGTTAGCATTAGTTAATTTCAGTTCAATTTTATTTGTATAGCCCAGTATCACAACAAAATTGCTTCAAAGGGCTTCACAAAAACAAAAGACAGTAATGAACACACAAGACAGTAAATGCACAAACAGGAAGAACAAGACAACATCCCCTGCCCTTAGACCCTCCATCAGGGTAAGGAAAAACTCGACTCACTCAGTGACTGATATGAAATCAGAAGAAGAAAATTACGACTGCTGAGTGCTTGCAAAAAATGTGCTCTTGGTAGTAGAATTGTAGCATTTAAGATGGAGCAATAAACAGCAGATAGTGTTAATTGTAGCTGGTGGGTGTACAAAACAGAGCACAGTTTGCCAAAGTACAGCCAGAACTATCCCAACGCTCAATTTTACATTGTGTTCTAACATTTATAGAAACTCCAGGTACCGTTGGAGGTTGTATATATCTCACAGAGCCAGGTTTCTGTTGATTGTTGCTTCATGCAGTGCGTAAAGAGAAGCTGAAAACTTACAGTTATGAAAGGGTGCTTTCATAACAGTAGCAGCACTTAGCAGTTAAATGTGAAGTCATTTGAGTGAAAAACAAATTTGGTAGATTTTGATAATAGTCCAAGTCAAGACTGTATTTTAAAAATGGCATAACAACACTTCCCGCATAAATATTTAGCTGACTTTGATTCTTATAAATGTGTTTGAAGCTAGTGGTTCTCTTATATCAATATTTCTGTTGCTTACAGGACACTTAGTCGGCTAAATTCTTCAGGCATGTGCTAGTTTTGCAGAAGCATAACATACAGACAAAACTCAAGTCTTTATTTGCCAGCAATTGAATGACAATATAGTTATTACAGGTTAACACAAATCCATGCAAAAATTACCTATCCAGCTTTAATTTTTGATTAGTTTTTGAAGTTTTATGCTGTATTGCCCATCTTTAGATTAAAAGACAGTATGCCCTATGTTGCGTGTTAATGCTCCCGTGCCGTCTCACCATACCACGACAAGGACCCTTATTATTCTTATGAAATATGATGGCCTAATGCCAACATAGGAAGCAGCCATCACAAAGCACTGACCCTAAAACACCTGAACAATCGTGAGGCAACGTATTATGTATTTTATATCAAAATCAGTCGATGAAATTACGTGAAATGTTCTGAATATTGCAGATTCATCGAGTCTGGCTGTGTCTAAACTTCTGACCTCCATCGTTAGCCGTCCCAAACCAAACAATTGTCCTGACCCGGTGATGTAAGGACTTATTTTGGGGTCTTCTGAGGCCACTGTGTATCCGTTCACCCCCGACTCACACAGTGACCCTCTGTGCTCCACCACGGGCCCCGTTTCACTCAAAAGGCCCTCAGTCTTCCCCTTTTCCCACACTGTGTCATCCCGTCCAACAAATGTTCATTCATTGTTAGTTAATTGCACTGCACTTTGTTGGTTCCGAGATGTTAATCAGTGACGTGTTTGTGTTCGTAATCAAAGCCAAGCCTTTTATGGGGAGGCCTGAATTAGAACAGGCTCTTAATTGGACTGACCCGGAATGTGGCGACACACGTCCAGCGCTGTCCTGTGTAAGAGTTAAAATTCAACTTGTAAAGCGGCCAGTCCTGTCGGTCAATGAGAACACGACTGTAGAGGTAGATTCTTGCTGATAAATGTAATAATATTTTGTTTTGGTCTGCAGACTCTAAGGGCCTTTCGAACCCTGGGGAAGTGGAAGCTCTGAGAGAGAAGGTCTATGCGTCTTTAGAGGCCTACTGCAAACAGAAGTACCCCGAGCAGCCGGGCAGGTGGGTCCAATGCAGCGTCACTTCACTTTAAATAATAACTAGCTACCTTGTACTTTGAGGTTATTTCTTAGGCATTATTAGCAATGTCTATCTAGAAAAGCCAAACTAACAAAATGTAATGGGAAGAAACAGCCAATCCACATTCAGTGAAAATATCTCACCACTTCCTGTTCTGCTCTTGGATTGAAAGATGGCTGCCATTATTTTCACAAGAAAGTGAGAATGCCAAACGACCTATGTGATAAGGACATTGTGACAGGAATTAAAACGTGCGTCACCTCTTCCCATTGTCTTCCATTCAGATTTCATTTTTCCAAATTGACCTATCTTTGGGATCAATGAGGAAGAAGTGGGACTTTGGCTGTCTGTTCAGATTTACATAGTCTAATGTTAACCTAAGCTAACAAACAGAGATTCATTTATCAAGCAGACACAGCCATGTCCCATATTCCGCACTTATGATGAATCCATAGTTTATGAATATTTTATTATTTGTCTTTTATTTTGGGCTGTCACTTAATCATATATTTCAGCTGTCAAGAACAATACTGTTTCTCTATTGAGTCTCTGTGCAGTCTGTTAAGCTCTCTGTGGCAACCATGTCAGATATATTACGCCAAGTCAACAACTACGGTAGCCCTAGAGGGACATTCTGTTGTCAATGAACAAACCCAGTGAAAATAGGTCAAACGGTAGTTTAACTTTGCTGAAATACAGCAATAACAAAACAATTTGGTTCATAAATGGCCCAAATCTTTATGTAAGAATAGCAGTGCTCAGTATGTCCTCTCTAGGCATCTGTAGAAATAGGAAC
Organism: Rhyacichthys aspro; assembly: GCA_036850595.1. Taxonomy (NCBI): domain Eukaryota; kingdom Metazoa; phylum Chordata; class Actinopteri; order Gobiiformes; family Rhyacichthyidae; genus Rhyacichthys; species Rhyacichthys aspro. The sequence goes on from CM072159.1 coordinate 7,962,435, forward strand.
AGGAAGTAATGGGATTAATGGAGCTCTTTTCACTGGGTTCTATGGAACTTAATTTTTTTTAATGTCTCTCTTATTGTTAAGTATTAAGTATTGATCAGTGAGTTTGTATTTAATAGAACAATATACTACATGATTTTACACAGTGCAACTTTAAAAACAACACTTCCCAAAGTTCAAGTCCAGCTTTTATCCAACATTAGATAAAGTCGTTGTATCTTACCACACCTTCCTGTTGTGACTCCACTAACTTCTTGTTTGTTTTGACAGGTTCGCAAAGCTGTTGCTACGGTTACCGGCCCTGCGCTCCATCGGCCTAAAGTGTCTGGAGCACCTCTTCTTCTTCAAGCTCATCGGCGACACGCCCATCGACACCTTCCTCATGGAGATGCTCGAAGCCCCTCACCAGATGACATAATGACACCCCCCCCACCAACACATCCCACCGCCCCTTTGACCTTTGACCCCTCCTTCCCCTTTACTCTGGACTGGGCATCCATCCATTTTAAAAAGACCACCTTCAGCAAGGGACATATCATAAGTTTATGGATGGAGGACCCGCTTTCCTTTTTTCTTTCACCTTTTGCGTCTCAATGAATTCATCATGTCTACAGTTCGGTTTTATACCTTGTACAAATATATAAATAAGAAAATATATATATGAAATCACAACACGACAGAAATGGATAGAAACGAGGACGGAACATTGAGCCATTCTTTTCTCTTCGGAACTTTTCCTATTCATCCTGAAGAAATCTAAAGACAACCTTCAGGTTTTGACGCCAACAGTTTGGACTTGCAGGTTTTACTCAGCAGGCGATGTCACACTCTGTGATCAGGACAATCGTGGATTCTCTTGAAACTTAGACCTGGGCCCTTCTTTCAGGACTAAACCCACACTGGGAAGGGAGGAAAAAAAGAAAAAAATATAGGTCTGCTTTGAGGAAGCGTTCCTGCCTGACTCCGATTCAACACGTCAGGTCTTGCACTAGCTGTGTTTTCGAAAGCTTTTTTTTCACTCAAACGGAGGTGGGTTTTAACCAGACTGCAAGTGCGCAAAGAAGCAAAATATATATATATATATCCTCAGGTCTCTGCCCGATTCCAACAACAACCATGTCTTACTGGAATAGCACTGTGCAACGACGGAGACGCCGTGCTTGAATTAAAAAACAAATCACTCAAGGCTTTGACTGATGGAGTTGGGAAAGGCTTGTACAATCTTGAATTAGACTTTATTAGCTTTACTCTAACAAAACTACCAGCAAGAGCAGGAACAACTGTGGCCATCGAGGTTGAAACATTTCTTAAAGGGATAGTTGGGTTTTTGAAGTTGGGTTGTTTGTGTTCTTGGAAAGGACTGTCAGTGCAGCTTGAGTTTGAAGAGCTGCTCCGAATCAGAGAGACAGCAGGCAGGCTGTCAGCAAATGCACTTAAATACATGCACTATATACATAAATATAGTGCACATTACCCAATCTGACATTTAAATCTATCAAACTGAAATGGCTAAAGTTTGCACAATTCAAAACAATTTGAGAACAATGTTTAAATAATAGTATATGACACTGGTGTTAAACTGGCATTCTAAGTCAAGTGCTAAGAACTTGGAGGATAAAGACAAGGTTTAAGCTTCTTTCAGCAAATCTTGTATCCAAAGATAACATCTTATCGCAACTGACAGCCAAGGAAAGGCTGGCAAAGAGTCAAACATTTTACAGGTGAGGGGAAAATGCTCTATCACTGTAAGAATGGGATACTAAAAACATGTTTCACAAAGAAATAATGTAGAAAAAAAAGTTCTCTAACATTCTTATCTCTAACATTGTGGTTCCCAACTCAACTCACTAATTTCAACAATCCAGATATTTGCCAAATATTTGCCTTTTAAAATAGGTAATGATCAACAAAGACATTATGTTAAAAATAAGCATAGGACAAATTGAAAACAATGAACACATGTATGATAGAATTGACCAAAATACCATCAATAGTAGTACATTTCTTTAAAAAGGAAGAAAACTAAGCTAAATATACCCAAAACCAACCTGAAAAAGACCAAACATCTACAGAACATATCCACATTGACACCAAAATAGCCCAGATTCCAGCGAAAAAAGTCAACTGCTCTAAAGTGCATCTAGACCGATATTTATCTTTTCTAGGTGGAACTTTTAGAATACGCTGTTATTCTGAATCTACTTTAGCCTTTATACCGCCAGTTGCTAACACTCTGAGACTAGCCAGCTCTCCAGACTCGCATCACACTGACAGTCATCTTTTAGAGCCAATACATAACTTTTTACTAACATGCACAACCCCACTTCAAGTTATAATCGACCGTCTCTTCGCACGACCGTTCATCGATGGCGTCTTGTTTCTCGGCGGCCTCTTAAGCTAACTCTCCCCTCTGTTCGTCGTCGGCCGTTTTGTCTTTACGTTTGCAGCACACCTCTACACTCAGACGACTCCACCTCATACCTGTACAATGACCGTCTACAGTATTGATGTTTATTAAAGAAACAATGCACAAATACCTCTGTTTCCATCCGGGCCTCACCTCTTTCCTCGGGCTTACAGTGCGGTGCTCGTCCGTCGCAGCAGAAACCCGTCATTCATGTTTGTTTTCTTGGCACTTAAAATCACCAGGAGTTCTTAGACACAGAGCCCGGTCGGGACACTTCTCCGGAGCGTCATGTTAATATCTCCATGTTATGTACAAAAAAAAAAAAAAAAGAGCCTATGTTATGTTATGCTTTTTTCCGCTTTTTCTCGAAATGCTGCAGCAAATCTATGCATCGAGTGCATTTTTCCAAAGATTGTTCTCGGAGCGTTGGGTGGAGTTCAGAGGATGTATGTGAGATATGGGCCTGCTCTAGTGTTTTGTTTTGACAGGACTTTTACACGGTTCTCTTCACTTGGTTAGTGATAGCCATTTGATCATAGACAGCCCTAACTTAGTATGTTATGTGATACTCAAAAGGACAACTCAAGGCTGAAGGACAGAGTCAGCTCATAACTAATAACCCAATAAAGTACAAACATACAGCACATTTTTATTATTTTAGGACTGAGAATCCAGTAAACATTTGATAAAGTGATGGTTATGGAGTCTGAAGTGTTCCACTGGTCTTATAAACTTTGTCCACATGCAGTTTGCTGGTATTTTTAAAAACTGATATTTTCTCAAGAATGTATGGTAAATGATCTCTCGACACCTTCATTCACCAGGTTAGAATAAACAATAAGTCAGCACCACTAATACAGCAGAGAAAAAAGCCTCTATTGATTGATGAGTATGGACAGATGATGATTAAAATCAAAATTTGTCCTAAACCAAGTATAGTAGTTACAGTTTATACTGTACTGTAAAAAAAAAAAAAAAAAGGAGTAGAATGAGAACTTTATGTGCATGTGGACGACAGGCCCAAACGTACAGAAAAATGTTGGTTTTCAAAAGTACCCCATGTGTGGATATCACTAATAACTTTAAAAACAACAAAGTACTTTTTGTGTAAAATCATAAAACTAGAAGCCAAGATCTAGACGAGTTAAAGGTAGTTGAATGATAACCTTTACATTTGCTGTTTTAAATCTAAAAAGTCATTTTGGACTCCATGCCACGATTGGATGGATATTTTACAACCTTTTGATCCAACTCTTTTCTCACTGGAAAAACTATTTTACCACATTTGAACCATTTTGACATCACCTCTCCTTTAACTCTCCATCCTCTTCCAGTGGAACCCCTTTAGACTCCACAGCTGTCCGTTTTGTCCACTTCCCCAAACTCCACGTGTCAATCACTCATCGACACCGGAGCCTCCATTTAAACCTAAACTCCAACCAGTCTCCGCTGGGACACTTCACTGTGACAGTCCATCAGCCTGTATTACCCCACAGTCACAGGAGCCCGGTGTGTGGCGGCAGATATTTACCAGCTGTGAGCTCCCTCTGGAGGAGAACACCCAGCACTGCAAATGTACTTGAATTTTTCTAAGTATTTAACTCAGAAAGGGAGAGATGGCACTTTGTTTGGCTCTGTTATAATAGATATTAAGTCTCATGTTGTTATGATTTGAAATGGAAGCAATAATTTGGGAAATATTGGAAAAATTGGGAGATATTCAGGTGACAGTATTGACCGCCAGTGTTTATTGATATGAGATAAAAGTAGATTTTTCTCTTTGTATAAAACAGGAGTGAAATCTTCTCCAGATTGAAACAGGGCCTTGAGTTAAACCAAGGAAATATTGAGCTATTCGGCCTTTTTCCTCCGACAGGCACCTAAATTTCAAACAAACAGATCTCCATTTCTTCTTCGGCGAGCGTGGCACAGGGATCTAAAGCCATACTCACGTGCACGCTCGCTCCCACGCAGGAAACTGACCGACAGACAGACAGCGACTTTAGGTAGACCCCCTCAGAATGATCCTTACAAATGCTTTATAACCTAAAGCTCTATTTTGTTAATATGTATATGTGTATATATTTATAAATATCTATCTGCAGATCAGTTCCTCGAGTATTTCGGAACGAGGGAGACAAGTCTTTAAAGACCAAACCGGCAGGCGCTCGTTTGTGGGGTTTTGATTTTCTTTGGAGTTTCTAACAACCAGCAAATACAGCAGCAGCTCTTTTTACGAAACAACCAGCTTCTCAGCAGTTTATAAACACATTTCCACTGGAGCGGTACGGTGTGGGTCGGATCAGTACGGCACGGTTTGAGAGGTGTTTCTATTGTCGAAACAGGTGAAGAGGTGCAAAGTCTCTGAAATTAGATGCTTCACTGTTGCTCTGAACAGTGTCAAATGTCAAACTACACATTGCGTTGTGTTGCTTGGACCGTTGTATGCCGAGAAGAAAGTGTGTTAAATGTACATTTTCAAATAAACAAAGCCAGCGTTTATCACTGCTTTTTCTTAAACTTAAACTCTTAAAGTGTTTATTGTCTACATAGCATTAAATGCAAGCAGAATGTATGATATTCCTCTGAGACTCAAGAGAAAATGTTTTAAAATTTTGAGATTTCGCATCGAAAAAAGGATAGAGCAGGTGAAAACTATTTTTTACTGCTCTTGATGTAAAAATTAAATGCAAAAATATGCAGGATTCATCTCAGCTGTGTCAATTTATGTAAAAAAAAAAAATGTATAAAATTGCTTTGGTTTTATAATTAACAGTTCAGAGAAACTAAGAAGTGTGAAGTTTCCTAATTTTTAGGGGGTCGGAATGAGGGGCTCACTGCTGAAGAACAGAAAAAGGTAGTTGAAACTGTCCTGATCAACTTCAGGTGACATTGAATCCATCATACTCTGTACAGATACATTTTGAATATCACTTCTGGATTATTTTTGTCCATAAAAAGTGCAAATTTCTGAGGCTACCATTTTGAAAAGACAGAAAATGGAAATTAGTTGACAAGAGTCAACTGCAGAGAGGGACAGATGTGAGTGAAAACATGTCTTTTTTCAGAGGAGAAAAAATCCAACGCCAGCACTCAGGAGGATATGAAGTGAGTCCTGAAAATGTAGGAAACTGACGCAGGTTTCGACAGCTGGGAATAAACCTAAAACTGTATTTTACTTTTCATTGGAAAAGTTTACGGCTTACAGCCAACTGTCAAAAGTTAATGACAAAACTACATTTTAAAGGTTTGCCTAAAATATAATTGATTTCTGAATAACTTGTGTAACAACATTGACTCTTTGCAGCACACACCTCAGTGGAAACACAAACCTCTGCTGTACCAACCCGCTCCAAACCAAACCGCTCAGTGGAAACATATCTCAAGGGACCTCACAAAACAATCAAAAATTTTCAACAAAACAAGAAGAAACATTAAGACTTTAAACCCTCTGAAATGTTAAGTGTTGCTTGGCAAATCTATGTTCGAAAAAATGTTATCAGGAAAAAGCTGAGCTCGTGACACAATCACCGCTTTCTTTGTTGCGTAAACGCTAAAAATGTTCCAATAAAAGAAAACACTTAGAAAAGATCTATTTTTGTACAAAGGTAATTTTATCCCTGCTTATGTACTCTCTCGTTTTCTCCCTTTTTCTTCTACGGGCTTGTTGTTGTGGAAATGAAGCTTATTCTGCGAGAAAATGTTGGAAAGGCGAGAGCAGAGGTTGGCTTTGGCACCTTCGGTAATAACTGTGTCGCCTTTACTTTTGTCGTTTTTGGACCTGTCGCTGCCAGATGGAAATGTCTTTCTTTCATTATAATTTTGTCTATTTTTAAAAGAGATGGAATTTTGTCTCATCTGTTCTTTGTGGTTTGTTCTCTGATGTTCTTTCATGGACATAAAAATGTTATGAAAAATAAACGGTGTGTCGAGTCCAGTCATTTGAACAGATTGTTACATTAATTTTATTACATTGACGTACTCAGCTTTGTTTAATGTCAAATGTCACTTTAAGTATAATATTAAATGATTGTAATTTCTTCTGTACGTTTTTGTTTACCATCTGATTCTTGAGCTACTTTTAAAACATCAAGGCTCATTGGAATGGGCTGACTTCCAAAATTGGTGCTTATGTGGCATTCATGTGGTCCTCGGGAACTCGGGAAAACGGTTTGGAGAATGCACGCGAACGCCTGCTCAAGTCAAAACAACAGCTTGAAAACTCAGGTGAGTCAAAGTTGCCCGAGATTCCATGTTAACGCTATTTTCATCATCAACATGGCAGAGGAAAGAAAACGCTGAAGATATTTTAGTAATATTACTCATTTAAAAAAATTCATACTAACTGTTTTGCACATTAATAACTTAATAATTTGACAGTACAACTATTTTTTTGTCCATAAACAATGATTAGACAGTATTATAAGTTATTTATTTACTTGTGTCCAGTATTTAAAGGATCCAAAATACATTGTTAACTTACGTTTTAAATAAGGTACCTTTTCTTGAACCTTACTAATAGGATAATAATTGCTAACATTTAATACTTGATACTACTTGAAATTTTTTTAGTTTGACTGTATTAACCTATTTAAAAAAAAAAAAAAACATTAGGACATTTTTCACTTGGAATCCATTTTCCTTGTTATGGTTTAGAATGTTCCAACTTTCTGAGCTGAAATCATGTGAACACGCGAGGACCACATGAATGCACCATTATAATTCTTAAAGTGTCAGAAATGTCATTTCAGGGCTGTTATATTACTTTCCGAATTAAACTAAAATACATTACAGCCCTCTATTTTAAATGAATTATACTTTTAAAACATCTCTATATTACACTATTTTTAAAACACCATTCTAGTCTGCAAACTATCTCAAAACTACTTCACAAAACAAGTGATGTGTTTATTGACCTGATGCACCCAATGCTTTCAGATAAAGACAGATTTTTCCTAACTCTCTTGTATGTTGGGTTAAAAATCCAGAAGGCAATTAAAAAGATAAAATAATCTTACATCGTTGGTCTGAAATACATTCTAAGAGGTGCATTTTCTCATAAATTGTAAAGTCATGTGCAACAGACCCTCATTTACTCCCGTTTTATAGGGTTTATTTTGAGCTGTCACTTAATATAATAGTAAACTTTGGTTTAAATGTTGCTCCACAAACTACAGCAAGCTCACAGGCTCAAAATTCCGACCTCCAGTTTCATTTACTGGGCCTGTTGTAGCATCATTCCTTTATCTTGAGTCAGTTAAGCTGTAAACAAAATGTGTAGCCGACCTGCTGTAACTGAATTGACTCTAAGGCTATGCTATAACATACAGAACACATTCTACGGGTTTGAGTGGTGAAAGAAAACTACAACAAATCTAACAATATCAATGCCACAGAAAACAGACAACAGGACCTGCTGCTCCACATCTTTAACCTGAACTGTACTCTCTGAACTATAGGCCTTAGAAACAGATTATAACTAACTCTAGAGTCTTTGTTTACGCCAGACCTTGTCCAGCAGCAGTCAGTTACAGGTTGTGTTAGCACAGCGGCTCAAAGCTACGAGTGTGACTAGAACTACAAGTTTCATCTGCTGTTTGAAAATATTCATGGTTTGAAAGAAAAGTGAGTCACAGTGAAAGATCTATTATGCTGTTGTGGCTGTAAAACCGTACTTTCACAGTAAATAAATGGGAGTAAATAGAAATAATGGCCTTCTTTTTGTGCATAACTACATGATAAAAATGTGTAGCTGTGTAGCACAAAGTTAGGTTTCTTCACCCATCTTTGATTCAAGCTGGATCGAAAAGAAAAACACTTCGCAGTATGTTTTCTAACATAAAACGTACAAAAACGTGTTTTTTATTAAGTCACAGGTTGTAGCTGTCAAACATATTCCACAAAATCCATGTCGACTACAGAAAAAACAGAGACCGGCTTTGTGCGTCGAACTAAGACCTACTCAAGCAGAAGAGGACAGGTTAAACAAATCACAATTACAAATTTGATGGAATATGTACAAAGCCTTCAACACAAAGCAACTGCCAAAAGCCAAATGGAGAGACCCTTTTTTTTTTTAAACAGCACTGGGTTCAAGTCTGATAAAATGTATTGGGTTTGTTTTATAATGTCAGAGCAGCATTTGTGAAATTATCACCTTTGCGTTTCCAAGAAGCGTTTAGCGCCGAGCAGAGTGTCCTCGTTTGTACTCCAAGTAAAAAGTGTTTCCTTTTTAATAAGCACAGGCATGGAAAATACAGCTGACTGCGCTTCATTTGAGATGAGACATTTGGTGCAAGGAACAGAGAAGAACACTTTGGAGGTACCGCTTTAATAAATAACACACTGACGAGGATCTGCGGGTACCTTCTTTTGGAAATTAAAAGTGAGATGTTAAATTCTGCTCAAGCTGGAGCTGCGCTGCGACACGGTTACACAAAGTGATACAGGCTGGATGACCATTTAATGCACTGTACAGGACTAAAGTGAGAGAACTGATGGGATTGTGAAGCACCAGAACAACTGAGCAACATTTTTGTGAGGAATAACAAAAGTCACCGTTTTTCTGAAAGTGAGTTGAATATATCACATCCAGGACACAGAGCAGTTGATGGAGTTGTGGTGTTTCCTTGTTTTAATTTTTATTAGCGCCTGAGGGGGTGGGTCCCTGTTAGAAAAAAAATGTCCTTTTTTCTTAAATGAAACTTAATTTCAAAAAAGAAAAGAAAAAAAAATGAAAGAAATTTGAATGATGGTCAAATTAGGCAAAATCTCTTAGCAGTCGCTTTTCCATAGCTTGATGGTTTTGTCGTTTTCTAAAGCTGCGGAGGCGATGATGTTCTCTGTGGGGTGACAGGCTGTGGAGATGACCACATCTGAGAAGACAAGAGACATAGAGGATATTTTGACTTGTGCAGAGAGATTTCAATACGACAGTGCAACAAATCTAATAGATTTTTAGTTTTTAATTTTATAATCATATTTGTAACCACTACAATATACCATGTTGTACACTTTGTTATGGAAAATGATGCTGTTAGCACCAAAGCAGCTAAAGACTAAAATCGCCAGATAGTCACATTACCTCATTTTTATGAGAGAGGCAGGAAATTGACAAAAATGAATAGCATTGGGGTGATATGTGCACTTGGAGAATTAAGTAAATTTGCCATGTGCTTTGACAGAGTTTTAACAACACTCTGTGTGGCTTGTAAATTATTCTACACCTTGTCAATGTAAGGAGAAAAACAACATTGAAATTACAAATAGAAAAAAAGATTTTTGCTCATTTCTAGTTAGAAAATACAAAAAACAACTGTGCAATGTGGCTAAAAAATGTTTGTTTTTTTTATTTCATTTTTTAAATGTTTCACAATTTGAATTGTTTTTTTTTTCTCTTCCTATCTGATCTAAAATAAGGAATTCAAATGATGTTGAAGGCCAACATAAAACAACAAAGCAGTGGTGTGAAAATAAAACACTTAAAGTTGTATGCATTTATTTTTAATCCAAGCACATGGCTAATATGCATCAATCAACAAGTTCCCAGTGAATCCCACAGATGCTATGCTATTCTTGTTAATTTTTAATGCCACTTTGCTTTACCAATGTGAAACAGATGTAATATAACAACCTGTCACTGGTGATTATTAGTAGTCTTTAGTGTCAGAGTCACTACAGCCTCCATACAGACGACCGGATGATTTTTTCATATAGATATTTTTGATATCATTCAAAATTAAAATCCTGAATAATCTTTTTTCAAAACCAGTCTTAGCACAAAACGCTATAATAATTACAGGGTTTTATGTGCTACAATGGAAAAAAATGTATACTACATACTACAAAAAAAAAAACATATGTAAAAAGAATAAAATTATTTGAGAGCAAAAAACTTGCAGGTGTTTGTTGTAAATTCCTTCTGGACAGTGCTGACACAGACGGAGAACTTGGTTATTTTAGGTAACTTTCAGGTCAGCCATTTTTGGGCTCGCCGTTGTTCTTTGATCAGAACCAGAATGTCAGGTGTAAAATGTTCAGAGAGCTGTGGTTTGGAGCTAGAGGGCTTCCTTTAGTCCAAGAAAAAGAAGTGGTCTTTGTTTGGATCAAACAGAACAAGGCTTTGGTTTCTTTATAGTGTGCAAATACGTTTGAGGTGGTTCAGCGTTTTTGACACTTAAACCAGTGAAGTTTCGGCAAGTTTCAACCACTGTTAAACGGGCTGGAGCTGGTCAGACTGCTGTGAGAACAACAACAGGCCTCTAGAAGCACATTTATCAGTCACTCTTTTCTCCTGTGAGTATGTAGAGTCGAATTTGAAGTGTATGACAAATAATGCTTTACACCAGTTGTTATACATGCAGTTGAGTGAGAGTAAGTCCAAACTGGAGCCCAAACGAGGTTCATGATGTTGTTTAATGATGTTTATCTGGATAACTTAACCAGGATTGATTAGAGCGTTCAGAGTATTCAAGCCTGGGGTGATAATTAATTTTTGAGTCTATCATGCACAGTTTATAAACTACAATCAATGGCAATTTATGTTTAAAACTCATTTCTGCATTAGACAAAACAACCAACAAGTTAGCCAGTCTTATCTTATTAAATTAGCCAGTGAAGTACTAACCCTAGTCTTTTTCTCAGTAAACCGTGGGACTCACACAGACTACATACACAGACTGCTTGGTCCAGCTCCAGTCTGACTACGCTATACATAACAGCATTAACTTAATGAAGAACCAATTGCAATTACAGTTTTAAGAACTGCACATGCATTTTTAAAGGTCTGATTTAAGACAGAACAAGGCACTAATTAGATTTTTTTAATTGATGTATAGCCACGGTCGATTTAACCCACAATCTGAACACAAAATAAAATAAAAAGTGTTAAGTCTTGTGCATGAATAACTGAAGGCTGACCTGTGTGGCCCTGGAGTTTCTGCACGATCTCCTTCGTTTGCAGGTTCCAGATGTAAACCATGTTGTCCTCGGAGCCGGACACAATCCACTACAGCACAACAGTTCAACAGAGTGAGATAAAAACACAGCTAAAACGATTCACTAAACCCATAAAGAGCAGAGGTAACCCTGTACCTTTCCACCAGTGACGGAGAAATTGGCAAATATGCAGTACTTTTCGTTCTTGTGGCCGGTGTAGGTTTTTAAGCACTGCACACACAAAAACAAAACAGTGAAATATAGTTATCACTCTTCAACTCTAAAAGACTAACACAAAAACATTCAGGCCACCATTATATCCATTACTTTGCACTTTCAAATTTTAAGGGTTCTTACTTTTCCTTTGCTGTAGTCCCACAGCTTCAGTGTGCTGAGAAAAACAAACAAACACATAAATAGAAAACATTTTATTAATGCTGTAAAAATAAATATACTGCAGAGAAAGAGTGTGGGGACTACAGAAGATTTCTTAAAGAGTAACAGCCCCATCTGCTGGTTACAAGAAGGAGGTACTCACTTGTCAAGTGTTGCTGCCAGGATGTATTTGCCGTTGGGAGAAAATTTCACAAATGAGACCGGTGGGTTGTCATCATCTTAACAGAAATGATACAGTTAGTTCAATTATAGATAGATAATAATTTAGAGATTATTTTAATCAGAGTCACAGTTTATGCAAGTGCCACTACATAATATTTCATAGAAATGTCTTTACCTATGAGTGTTTTTAGACATTGTCCTGAAGCTGTGTCCCAGATACGACTGCAAACAGGAAAAAAACACAACTTAGCCGACAACTACTAACTTTTCATTTTCTAACACTTGCCTACTGGCTAAGAGGCATCCATTTTTTAACTTGCCAAACAACAAGATCTATTTGTATAGAAGTAAACTTCATTGCAATAGGATTCTTCCTTAACTGACATCAGTATTAAGTAGGCTTAATAAAATTCTTTACGTTTTCAGAAGTGTGTTTCAAATAGAACCAAATTGCTGCATGGACCACATAATGGGCTGGTGCACCTCCTATTGAGGTGGACAAGAAACAAGCAACAGGTATGAAGGAGGAGGGGAACTACAGAATAGAGAAAAAATAAGTGTGCACAAGCCCCTGACTGACTGTGACATTGACCATATGGACCCAAGCCAGATAGACCCAAGTCTGTGCACCACCAGGTGAGTCACTGAGGGCCCCCCCTTAATGCAGCATTTTAACATTAGACTCCACTCTTCTGTTGGTTGTTTTGGCTACTTTGTTTGTATGTGTCATTTATTCAGTCTATAATGTGGTTTGTTTTGCATTAGTTTAGTTTACTCTTCATGTTAACTCTCTCTGACATGTCCATGTGATGGACATGTCACATGTCATTTAGTTTGGTAAAGTTATGAAGACAAGGAGATAGGATTTTCTTTTCTTCCTTTTTACCACATTCAACAGTGCCGTGTAAAGACTAATGTCATGTGTTATGCAAAACTGTTATCAAAACTGTTGATTGTTATTTAAAGCCGACATGCTGACTCATCCCTTCACAGATAAATACTAAAATAAAACACAGGGTTTCTCACCAGAGGCCGTCGTAGCTACTCGACACGATCAGGGAGCCGTCTCTGTTGAAGTGAACCTGCGAACAGACAAACATTCCCACGTTACTTTACATCCGAACTGATCTCAAGTCAAACACAATCACTCAGCCTCAGAAACCAAACAAACTTACAGCAGAGACGGGGTCCGAATGAGCTGGCAGTGTTTTCAAACATTTGCCGGTCTTCACGTCCCATATCCGTACGCTCTCGTCAAACTGAAACAACATTACACTCATTTGTTCTTTTTTTTTTTTTTTTAAAAGGCATGAATGAAAGTGTGAGAGTTGTATTAGACACTCTCATCTGGAGTCAATCCGAGGCTTGGTTTTCTGCCAAAAAGCCTGTTACTCACCGATCCTGACACGATGAGGTTGGACTGCGGGTTGAAGTTGCAGCAGAAGACGTAGTTGCTGTGACCTTTTAGAGTTTTCAAGCATTTGCCCTGGAATGACAAAAAGAGTCAAGCTGTCACATTTTGTCAATTTTGAGAAATATTTTTCTGAGTTTTTCTCAAAGAGGAAAACATGATGTATGAAATGAAAATCAGACGTCATTGTGAGACGTTTTGCAATGTTGTGCTAATACCTCACCATGCGCAATTAAATGGAAGGAGAGAAATTCAAATTATTGCCTTAATCCATAGTCCAGTCTATAATCGGACTGTTAGTCCCTGGCTACACATACGGTTACTTTTATAAACACTTTTCTGTGCCTTTGTGCCTGTCGTCCACATGTACACTGACTTTACAGGCCGCACCAGTGAGTGTTTAAAATCCCCTAAAAATAAAAAAAAAACTCAGCAGATACAGCAGAGACATATAGACAGAAAAAAACAGATCTTTAAATATCAGTGCTGACATTGGGGCTGTTGACATTTGTACTGAGCATGTGTGTATCCATGGTAACGGAGAGAACAATCACAACAGCTGTGAACCGGGTTTTATGTTTTCCCTGCTCTATTAGAATGACTTACATTACATTATAAAACACTTATTACAAGTAAACTTGCCGTAATAACATCAACTTACACTTTACAAGTGAACTGAGCAGTAACGGCTCAACGCATGGCCGTCTGAAAATAAATTATCCTGTTTTTCTCCTGTATACCATAAAGAATAATTTTACAGCAATACCAACTTGCTGTGTTTTCAAACAAACTGGGCATGCTCAAAATGCTCTTTCTCTTGTGGCGAAGTACTGCTGCAGCACTGGTGTATGAATGTGTGAGATTGTAGAGGTGAGTTTGATGGTGGTTGGAGAAGGCCTTGAGAGCCAGTGCATGGCAGCCCGCCTCCCCATCTTCCCCAGGTGTGAATGGGGTGAATGGAAGCATGAAGTAAAGCACTTCGGGTGGCCAAGAAGGGCATGAAAAAGCCCCATATAAATGCATGCCATTTACCATTTACCATAGAAAGGATTCAAAGGAAAAAGCTCTGTCTAACCATAGCTTACTTATAGTCAAGCTACGGCATGTGTACAGCTTACTTAGCCAAGCTATGGTTGAATTAGACCTTTTCCTGAAACCTCAAGCACAGGAAAACTCAACAAATAAGACAAAGAAACTAAGGGTGTGTTCACACTTGTGGTCTTCATTAGTTCACACCAAAACAGGAAATTAGCCATTTAGTTCAATCCATCACCAAAAAGTCCCGGTCCACTCAGCGTTCACAACTGGCATTTTAAAATGCTGACCAAACACAACAAAGGTGCCTTTTTTAAGAAACACACTAGATTGTGTGGTTAGCCCTAATGCGAATAAGGCATTTTAAGGCATAATACTAAACTAACTATAATAAACGTTACATCACGTTTTCGTCGCCAGTGTATGACGCTCTTCCTGCTCGTCTGCAGTCCGCTTGGCATTCACATTTCAATCGAACCGCATCAGAGTCCACTTGGAAGCACTCCAAGACCACCATTTTGAGAAAGTCTTGGCACGCACGTTTATCCAAGTGAACCGGGCTAACAGAGCAACCGCACCAGAGTCCATTTGAACTGCACCAAAACACCAAACAGTCAAAACAAACAGTTTTATGGACAAACTGAACTGTATTTGGGTTCTTATGGCCACTGCAGTGGGCTTCAATGGTCTAATCCATGAATGCGACACGAGCCATTTAGTTTTTAACAAATACTGTGACTAATGAATAGCAGACAACTACATATCACTTTGAGTAATTAGTAATGGAAAAAACTGGTTCGTAATCGGCCAATTATAAAGAAGATTTGCTTTGAAAGTATAATGCAAATGCTTCAAGGACTGTTTCTGTCTTACCGAGTTCACGTCCCAGATCTTCAGGGTTTTGTCATCGGAGGCAGAGACCAGCAAGTTAGAGTCAGACGACCACGCCACGTCAGAAATACCCTGCAAAAAAATAACAAGAACATTTTGGACACCAACACTGAGTTATATCCCTCTGATAAATTTGAAGGGTACAGAATTCATTTAGATGTCAGGGCTGCGTTGTACAATTAATCTTTCTAAACATTTAAATAGACACTCACCAGTTTGTGTCCCGATATGGTTTTCTCAAACTTGCCATCATATGCTCCCCAGATTTTTATGAGTTTATCAGCCGCTGTAAGACACATTACATCATAACTAAATCATATTTACAGTAAGGAGATTATATAAAGCGAAGTGAATGTAAACTTACAGGAGCTGGCAAGCCACTCTCCACTGGGACTGAACTTGACAGAGGAGACGGCTTTGGTGTGACCGGCTAATGTGAACTTTAGGCTGTAGTTGGGCTTCGCCGGTGCTGACTGAAGACACAAAACAAAATATTTATATTCTTTACTTAGTTACAGGAAATCACCAAAAGATATAAATTACTTTTCACATAATGCTATACACAAACATAAACTACATTCCCAGGACAACTGTAGCAGAAAGCTTTACCTTGCTTTGACTGGCAGATGCTGAGGGTACGACTGGAGGCTTTGTATCGGTCTCTGGTTTCTTATCTTCTGTCGACATGGTAAAGAATTATCATAGACCGTCCACTGTG
The DNA here is from genome assembly GCA_036850595.1 of Rhyacichthys aspro. Classification (NCBI taxonomy): domain Eukaryota; kingdom Metazoa; phylum Chordata; class Actinopteri; order Gobiiformes; family Rhyacichthyidae; genus Rhyacichthys; species Rhyacichthys aspro. Next base: position 7,978,389 of record CM072159.1, read on the forward strand.
CACTAGAAAGAAAAACAAAACAGAGAAAAAGGATTAGGATCCCAATCTTGAATCTTCCTCAAGGACTGCAACCGTCAAAACACTGTTGCTCTTCTGCTTTTTCTCACCAACACTGTGTGTTAAACACATGGTACATGAACCCAAACTATCATATAAAATTCTATTATTACTATTATTTTTTTTTATTATTTTAAAACTTGAGATGAATTTAAAACAATAGATAGCATTGTTGTCAACACCATTAAGAAATATAAATTTTAGTAAGGGTTTATATAATTCAATCCATAAATTTAGCACATTCCACATGACAAGAACTGATTCAAATTGTTCAGTCATTTGGAAATTGTTGTCATAAATAATATAAGCCTTCAGCGAAAAAAAAAAAAAAAACTAAAGAAAAAGGAGCCTATATAAACAAAGGTACTAAGATGGTATCTTGTCCAATCTCTTGTTTTACACGTGTACGGCTCAATGTACAGTGTTGATAAAGTAAACCAAGTATTACAAATATGTATTTTAATGTACTGCAATCAAAGCAGCAATGCAAAAAAAAAAACAAAAGCAACAAAAAGCTAACGTTATCCAGAAGCATTAGCATATTTTAGTGATTCTGAATATGAATGTATATCTATGAATACTGTTGTTAAAATTAAAAGACGAATTTAACAACATAGGCAATGAATAAAGCATTCGTTGTCCTCCTGTGGTTCAAACGAGCATGCTAATGTAGCCGCCAGCTTAAAACGACGCTATGATGCTGTTGACAAATTAGCTGAGCTCAAGGCCCTCATTCCTACAATGAAGAGACGCTAAGAACACAATACTCACATGTACTTGCTGTGATTCTTCGGCCAGAATGACCGTCCTTTAATGGGTTTTCAAAGAAAAAACACCTATTCTAAATTTAAACAACCATAGAAAAAGTGTAAATCAAACAAATTCATCCAGCAGGGTTGCTGGCAAAGAGGAGGAAGGCTAGGCGGGGAATGTGGTGCGGCGCTGCGTCCCCGCGCGTGCGCAGTACCCAGGACAATTACGGGAACTAGTGAAGGACAAATCAAACAAAAAGCAAAATGGTTTTAAACAGTGTGCAGTACTTTAAATACTAACAAATTATCTAGGAAAAAATAGCGATATTCTGCAAATTGCTATTTTTATTTTTATGCTCAATCAAAATGTGTAATTTTTTTTTAAATAACCACAGTAAGCTAAAGGCATCTCCCCCGTGCAGTAGATGGCGATGTGTATCTAAACACATGAGTGATGTTTCAGCCGAGTAAAAGACTACCTTGTTATCACGAAACACGCTTTGTTGTTATGAAGTTTTCTTTGCTTCACTTTTGGCAATGAGGACTGCTTGCACTCCCCAGGACCAGTGGTTATAAGCAAGTGGAAAGCTTTTAAGAGGACTTTGTCGAGTCGTAGCTGGTTAATCGGTGTCACCTGAATCTAGCCATTTATGCTGTTATTACAGTACAATTAACAATATTGTGCCTTTTCTGCTATGCGTCAGTCTTCGCTGTGTTTACCTCGGACAAAGTAGGAATATCAGACTTGACCAACAAAGTTGTCACTGGGGTGCAACTACAAGTAGGCATTTTTATTTTAAATAATCATAATCATTTCAAAAATTGAATTTCATGGCTGGGTCAAAGGGTCAATAAACGTGTGCTAGCAAACTAAGCGTAGCCTTAGCTTTGTTAGCTTTTCCTTCAGTTCTTGTCTGTCCTCGTAGGACTCCAGAGTGACAATTCCTCATTCCTTTTTAGCCATTCTTCATTTTTGTTCTTTCCTCTCTTTTCTAATTCCCTGTACGGATCCTTTTGCTTTATATCGTGGCTCTTTAACCTCCTGCTCTCCCGGATTTGGAGCAAAAAGGCCTAAAATGGCTTACCCGAAATAAAATAATTATAGTTTCTTAACCATTCTGAATATGTAGTACCACCTTCAATAAAACCTTCGCTTTTAGCTATTATGTTGGACTTAAACACAAGGAAAAAAAGGTCTGGGCAGATTTTGAGAAAGATGTCACAACACATCTGGTGTTAAATCACATCAGTTAAATCAGATATTGATGCAAACTCATAGTTCACATACACAATAGTCTGGAGTGAAAAGCCCCCTTAATCCACTGATAAAAAATATTTCAGTGTCTTGTTCATGTCATGAGGCTTTTTTTTTATCTGGCCCTAAATAGATTTGTGTTGTTCTAGCTTGTTTTGTGCAGATATCATTATAGCAGTACATTATATCATAAGATAAAGTGGCACATTAAAACAGCAAACACTTAATTTAGATACAGATTCTATTTTCATTCTTTTATTTGAATTCCTGTTATGATTTTCTTGTTCCCACAGGTATCGTTACATGAAGAGCGTGTCACATTATGACTAAAGCCAGCTGTGGACCACAGAGAAATGGAGCAAGCTGAGGCTGTAAGTTCCAAGGGTCATGTGTCCCCTGTTGACGTCATGTCGGCCCACACTGAACCACAGCGCCCTCTGCCCGTGAACCCCCCTCCTCCTGAAGTGACCAACACCAACAAGCCAGGGCGCCACACCAACCAGCTGCAATACATGCAGAACGTGGTGGTCAAATCCTTGTGGCGGCACCAGTTTGCGTGGCCCTTTCACAACCCTGTAGATGCGGTCGCTCTGGGACTAAATGTGAGTTTCTGTAACACAAAAAAAAGCTAAGATAAGAACTTAAATGTCTGTATTTTTAATGACAGGACTATCATGAGATAATCACCTCTCCTATGGATCTGGGAACCATAAAGAAGCGACTGGAAAACAACTATTACTGGAGTGCCTCAGAGTGTATGCAAGACATCAACACTATGTTCACAAACTGTTACATTTACAACAAGGTGAGGCTCAATGACAGAAAATTATAAAATTGTTGTTAACAATTAACAAAAACCTCCATCACAGTGTGGTTCGGAGCTGCCACCAGGCAGGACCAGACTAGACTGCAGCGTACGGTGAGGACTGCTGAGCGCATCATCGGTGCCCCCCTGCCCTCTATCCAGGACTTGTACTCCTCTAGGGCTCGTAAGAGGGCAGGGAACATCATAAAGGACTCCTCCCACCCCGCACATAGACTATTTGAACTGCTCCCATCAGGAAGGCGCCTCAGAGCCCTCCAGACCAGAACCAGTAGACACCGGAACAGCTTCTTCCCTACAGCAGTCACTTTACTTAACAGCACAATATAATTTTGCACTAAAATCTCTGCACTGATTCCACTTACCTCAATGATGATGCTGCACTTTATTGTATATTGTATATTTGTATTTTAGTTGTATATAGACTTGTTATTTTTTTCAACTAGAGAGACAACAACTGCCGGAGAAAAATTCCATGTTTGTTTTTGCATACTTGGCAATAAAGATGATTCTGATTCTGATAAAGATGATTCTGATTCTGGGGTTAACTTTAACTAAATATGTGTATATTTTCTTTGTCGTCCAGCCCACAGATGATATTGTGCTGATGGCCCTCGCCTTGGAAAAGGTTTTCCTGAAAAAAGTTGCCCAGATGCCTCCAGGAGAAGTGGAGCTTAATGCCAATAAAGCTAAGGCCAGAAAAGGTAGCTTCTTATGCAATGACATGACACATATTACCACACAGGAATTTTACTCTATTACATCACAAAACTAAATGTGAACTTTAATGCAGTGTACAGATGCACATCAAATTATTCAACCTTTTTTGCAAATGAGGCCCTTAAACATATTGTGAGGGAATAAAAATCAGTCTGTTTTAAAGAAACACATTAAACAAAAGTATACAACAACATTTCCCAGTGTTGCCCCTAAATTCAAAATCCCAATTTAAATTGCCTTTACCCAATTTTCTTTTTGCTTTCTCGGTTTCAACCACTCCATTCACCCCCACCAGAAGATAGTTACATTTTCTGATTTGACGTAAATATACTCAAAGACTGAAGTAAGACAGTATATTATTAAAATCTCTCCAAATTTATACAACTTACCATTAGGTTTTTTTTTTAAATTTTATTCATGTAACAGACAGAAACCCAGTGGCCCACAATGCATATATAGTAAATTAAGCTTAATTATGTGGTCTATTTATGGAAAATTGCAAATAGGCAAAGAATTGTCATTTTCAATGCAACAAAACCTATATGTATAATTTGCTGTCACTTTGGGTAACCTTTAGAATAGGAGCGTTTGGTACTATAAACACTAATAATGCACCTGAACTTTGGATTGTGATTTTGCATAATTTAAGCATTTATACATAATGCAACTTAGCAGCTTATCCGATATTTGTTACTCTTAGTTGCCCACACAAATATTGGTTTACCACCAGTGCCAGGAAACACTTAAAAGTCAAAGGTTTTCGCAAAAAATATCTTTTCTTCTTTCCTAAAATACATCATGGCAATCCCTGACCCCTCTAAACACCAGTGTCACCCCTGAGCCTCCGACATTTAAACCAGCCGCAGTGATTAACCGCACCAGTGACCTCTTACTTTGGTTTGAAATGCCACTGCCCAGGCTTTCAAAACTTCTGTCATGTTTATTTTGCTTCTCAAAAAGAATTCAGTTATAGTCGGCCCTCTCAGGTTTATAAGGCCTTTTCGTTGAGGACAGTTGTAGCTGGAGGCAATATGTTTTTGGGCTGTCTGTTGGCTTCACTACCCCATACATTTTTCATGGGCAAATGCCATTGGAATAAAACTGCAAGGTTCCAAATTTGACTTGAATGTCTGCTTGAAAGGTTGATTTTTTGTGAAGTGAGGTCAAGGTAAAACCAGCGTTGGTTGTAAATAAGAAATATCTTAAGTAATTACAGTTTGTATACTACAGTCATGTGATAGAAAAAGTTTATTGCTGCACACATCTTTCACTATGTCTTACTCAAATATATTGCTCCTTTTTTACAGCCTGTGAACACCTACAGTAGCCCTGCAGGGACATGCTGTTGTCTACGAACAAACCCAGTCAAAATAGATGACGGAGTTCAGTTTAATTTTTTTGTACTAAATCAATGTGGTTCATAAACGCCCTAAGCTTTCATGAAAGATTGTGACACAAAAGAAACATGAATATGCCTTTTCTTCAGCAATGCTCAGTTTGTCTTCTCCGGGCAATTGAACAGGAAGTATGGCTCCTTTGAAGGTGTTCTAAATGATGACAAAGCATTTATGTTGATACTAACAGGATAAACAGTATACTATTGCATTGATAAACCTTTCTCAAGTTTTTTTTTACCCCACCAATAAAATACTCCTCAACAAAGTGGTATTTTTGTTGCACAGTTTTTTAAATGTTGTAGTATATGCTTGAACAAAATGTGAACAAAATGAAGTGTGTTTTTTCTGTGTTGTGTAGTCACCTCGAAATAACACACTTTGCATTTGTCTGTTTTGTAGAAGTAGACATTTAACACTCCATAGAACCTACTGGAAGGTGCCATTTTAGCGCTGAGTGGACAAACTGAGCACAGCTTGGACAGAAATGGCTTGTCGCTGCTCAGGTCTCTCACATCACATGGCCAGTCCTGGCATTTGGGCCGGAGTTTCTATTTGCTACGTTTTTGATTAGAATTTTGTTCTGCAATAGTTTGTCGCTTTGGGAATGGTGCTTCTTATTAGCATAGAGTTTAGCTCTGCTTGTCTTTCTCTAATCTGCTGGAACCAGGAGGAGTGGGACAGCATCTTTCTACACTTATACACACTTAAACCTTTAAACTCTCCATATGCTTAATTCTATTTACTATACTTACTAGTTGTTCAACCGCTACAGTCAAAACATTTTCTTGAGTTCTATAACCTATCATTTTGTCTTTTCTTTTTTTTTTCTTAGGTAGCCAGGATGGGACTGGGTCAAAACCTTCTTCACAAACGCCCCCTAAAGTGAGTCATCATTTATTCTTCTGATTGTGAATTAATACCAACTCCCTTTATTCTGTGGTATTTTGTGTGTCCATGAAGAAGAAGGGGCCTAAGAGAAAAGACGACTCTGACCTGGCCACAGAAAGCAAGAGGAGACGTGACAGTGTTGAGCAAGCACCTGAGCATAAGGATCTACAAGAAAGTGACCCACTGAGTGAACAGCTCCGGTACTGCAACGAAATATTGAAAGAAATGCTGTCGAAGAGACACTACACGTACGCTTGGCCGTTCCACACGCCTGTAGACGCCGAGGCGCTGCAGCTACACGATTATCACGACATCATCAAATACCCCATGGACCTCAGCACTATAAAAGTACATACAATTACACAGATATCTTATCCTCTCTTATCCTCTCGTGTCTAAAATGTTGTTGCTTCCAGAAAAAGATGGATGCGAGGCAGTACCCAGATGCACAAGCTTTCGCAGCAGACGTCCGGTTAATCTTTTCCAACTGCTACAAATACAACCATCCGTCACACGATGTTGTGGCTAAAGCAAGAAAACTTCAGGTCAGTTCCTCAAAGAATACATTCAGTTTACATCATTTTTTGTAGTTACAGCTTTTTAGACTTTAGACTTTTTTTTGTCTTTTTTAAGGGTGTATTTGAGCAGAGGTTTGCCAAAATGCCCGAAGAACCTGTCGATTCCATTTCGTCACTCAGCACTTTCTCCAGTAGGAGCTTCGAGAGATCCGACTCCTCGGACGAACGCACCAACAGACTCGCTGAACTGCAGGAACAGGTGGGTGCCAGGTACAGTATGAAGAGCAAACAGGAGGTATATTTGGCAATTAGTGGCACTCATTCACCAAGCCTTGTTACAATGACATTTCTTTCTGTCTTTCATGTTTTCTTATCTGGAAAATGTTGAATATTTCGAAGTTGTGTTATAGTGCCATATTTCAGTCAGAGTTACCATCATACAATGCAAGATTCTACAAATTAGCATGTTCTTTTAAACTAAACAATCAGAATCAGAATCATCTTTATTGCCAAGTATGCAAATACAAACAAGGCATTTTTCTCCGGCAGTTGTTGTCTCTCTAGTTAAAAAAATAACAAATCTATATACAACTAAAAATACAAATATACAATAAAGTGCAGCATGATCATGGAGGTAAGTGGAATCAGTGCAGTGATACATATTCAATACATATATGTTAGAATAATCAAACAAAATCAGACTTTCACACTACATTTGTTTAGGTAGCTAAAATTTAACAAAAATAACATATTTTTTTAGATTGTATGTTATATCTGCTGTTGTGTTTAACATGTTACTTTGCGCAGCAGAATTTCGAGTTCTCACAACTCAGAAATCCATTTTGTCTCTATGCCCTCTCAGCCCCCAAATACCACTGGCAGGATATACCCCACTTAACTACCAGGTATTTGTGACGTTGCAAATGCTTTCTGTGACTTTTCGAAAATAACCACCAATTGCAATTTTAATGAAAAACTTCACTTTTGATCTAGTTATATCTGATCTACATATAAAATGTAAATCATTTTTAAACTAGGGTTGTATTTAATCCTTTGGTCCTAAATGCGGACTCTCTGTGCTCTTTCTCAGCTGAGCAACACTGTGTTGCAGTTGATTTTGGCACAGAGAAAAGAGCACAACATTGTTTGGTCGCTACAGATCAAATGGAACTATTCTGTTCACAGCATCTGAAGAGATAGCAGTGATATAGTTCTCGCAACATTCTATTAATTCAGTTTTATGTACACTAAAATCAAATACCACTTTACCAATCATTTTCAAACAGACCACAGATTCCCCGTGACAAATATCAGACAGTAGCAGAAATTAAGACAATCATAGAGAATCCTGCCATGTCCTCTTCTAAATAACCGTAGCATTTAGCAGATAACTATGTAAAAAAATGTCTCTCTTTGCAACACCAACTTGTCTAGACTCAATTTCTGTTTTGTTGTCTATCTTTTTCAAGCACATTGATATAGTTATTTATACACTGCCTTTTTTTCTCATTTTAATTTTAGCGTTCTCTAATAGCATAGTATGACATGAATCAGATGCTGCTCATAGCCAAATGGTAGTTGCTAAGTGTAGTAACCTTATTGCTACCAAAAAAAATTAAGTATCAAGTATGGAGCTTTAGCAACACTTGAGGGAAGGACTTATACATTTCCTTCTACTGAATTAATAGCCCTGATAATAGCCAAGTCTTTTACTGTCTTCTGCTGTTTTTGTCCTCAGCTTAAAGCAGTTCATGACCAGCTCACTGCACTTTCTGAAGGCCCTGTGAGTAAAACCAAGAAGAAAAGGGACAAAGACCAGACCAGCTCGAGGTTTGTGAAAAAAGAAATTGTATGGAATACTCTCAGCTAACTCTAAATCAATCACTATAGACTCTTAACAGGCATATTCTTTTTCTTCACAGCCAGTCGTGGAAAGGAAGCAGAGATTGTGATTCAGACGAAGAAGTGCTGCCGATGACATACGATGAGAAGCACCAGCTGAGCCTTGACATTAACCGTTTACCTGGACTGAAACTGGGCCGCGTGGTTCACATCATCCAGACCAGAGAGCCCTCCATGTGCCAGGCCAACTCCGAGGAGTTTGAGATCGACTTTGAGATTCTGAAGCCATCCACGCTGCGCAAACTGCAGACATATGTACGGTCCTGCCTTCATAAGCGGTTCAAGAAGTATCAGAGTAAGTGCCAAAGGTTCTTAGTGTTTTAGGTATTTTATCATTTAAAGTAATTACAGCATTTTTTCCTGTAACTTGATATTAAAAAAAGAGAAAAACAGAGATGTTGTAGCATCCATAAATCAATAAATACCACATGATCATCATATAGCCAATATTAGGTTTTGAATAGTTTCACCTGTCACAAATGCTATGGATGTTATAGATTTACCTCACAAAACAATTACACTGTATGTTTTGTTATATGACTCTTTTTTTGCGTCTATTCCAGGAGAATGTAGTCAGCCTGGATCCCATCCCAGCAGCAGTTCCTCAGACTCCACCAGTAGCTCTGGTGACTCCAGTTCAGAAAACAGCGACATGTGACTGCTGAAAAATGTTTAAAAGACATTAAAGTTATTTTTGTACTTTTCCTGAAATAAAACTATACTTTGCATTCAATGGATTTTGACTGGTATCACTAGTATCGCTGGTTTATCATTAATAATAAAAAAGTTCAGTTGCAAATTGGGATTAGGTGGCAAATACACAAAAAGTAACATAGCAAAAGAAAGGCTGTGCTCAAAGTTACACTATGAGGTTGCAAGTTGAGTATATTTTCGACCTCCTTTTGTGGTTCTCCCTGAGGTTTCTCTTTTTCCCTGGATGTTAAGGCCTTCTGTTTTATAAAGCCCTTTTTTTTTTTTTTTTTTTTTAGCAATTTTTATTGTGATACTGGGCAATTAAAGAAAAATGACGAATCAAAATAAAACCGACACATTCAACTTTGCTACATCAACCAGCCACATTATTATGACCATTCGTGTTGAGTGACATTAAATGTCATGTTCAGGGCAACTGGTGATAGTTAGCCTTTTTGGTTAAGGTTACTTCCACGAAGGCCACATTCTGATGTTCGTGAGAGTGCTCTTGAGGACTTTTCTTGGTCTACAGTGGTAAGGATTGAAATTGGTACTTTGAACAAAAAGTTATGTATTATCCCTGTGTGCATCTGTTGCATACACACAAAATGACATTTTCTATGTTTTTTACATGCATATGCCTGTCACAACACCAGTCACAGCAGATGCACCCTCTCAGATAAATCCTTTGTCATTTTGTTCTACACTTGCAGTTTAGTGCTCAGCCAGCAGATGGCCCCCATGCCCCAACTTGGAGATCAACGATCCTTTCCACACTGCTATGTTCTGGGAAATGGAAATATAATTCAGAATTTTTTTAATGATTATTTTGACAATAAAATCCTCAGTTTTTCTATTTTGTTTGTTTTTACCGCAATGGAGTGTGGAGAGACGTGTCCTTCATTACACTGTAAAGCTGTGTTTGATGTTGGTTGATGTCTCCAGAAACAAAATGTGTCCACCTTAAGTAAAATAATGTTTCCAAGGCACCTTAATATCAATAAGGAGAGCATGTTAATTCTCCTGAACCTGGTGAAAACAGTGGAAGCATTCAGACCGTGTTGGCCCATTCATCATCCAACCTCCTCCCTGTTCAGTCTGATGTCCTTGCAGCAGGAACGTCAGTGGGAGACATGGTCTTTGTGACCTGCATTTTCATCGTCCCACATGCAACGTGACACCCAGCAAACTCTGACAACCTCAGGGTGTGATCGATCAATGCCGCACCTGCAAAGACAACCCGTCATTTCTGTCATATCACTCACAGAACAAGTATCAGTGACCACACAGCACTTGGACAAATTAAATCAGAAAAAATGTTTAAATGTAAATTCTACCCAGCCAACGATTTATGCTATTGTGACATATATAAGTACTCTAATTGGAAATGAGCTGATAACATTAGTGTTCTCAAAGTCTAAACCTCATTAGCTTAATATGAGCAATTTGTAACACAATTTGTAGAGTGAATTCATCTATTGTAAACCCATTACTTATACAGAAGGAGACTCTGCTGAGCCTGTTGTTTTTGCAGCGCAGCACTGCTTAACATTCACATACAGCGCATATGTATACAGTCTATAAATTTTCCTCTGGGAGCTGCCATGTCACTGAGAAAGAGTTCATATGTTTAGCAGCACTGTTTAAAAACCAGGACTTGAAGCTCAGGCTTAAAAGCACTGTAAAAAGAGTCAGGTCAGGGTCAACTTCAAGAAGACATTATTAATTTCTGTTAATTCTTTAGCAATGTGTGTAAAATCTGTTGTTTTAGACTTTTGCTGCTGAGTGGACTGTCAATGCTTTTCAAAGAAATCTTTTTAGATTGTTAGACTATAAGAAACAAAAGCTGTCTCCAAGAGGGTTTCTAAAGGATTTGACTACTTTCCACAACAGATCAAGTTGCTTTGACACGATTTTTTAACAAAATAATGGTCCATACATTTGTCCAATTGGTAGATACATAGCTAAAGAATAACACTACAGAAATAATAGTGCAGAGATGACTCGGTTAGATCACGCAACATGAAGTCCACATGAACACAGGAGCTTAAAATATGAAGTGTGTTTTGGGCTTATGCACTGTCCATGCTACCATTTATTATTTTTATGTGCTTTAACATGAAACAATTTGTGAAATTGACTAGTCTACATTCATAGTTTAATTACAATATTTTGTTGTAATGTAACCTTGATAATATTATCAATCGGTGTTCTTTCTAGGGCTGAGGTGTGCATAAGCACTTTTTGCATAACTCTGGTTTTGATGCAAATGGCATAACATTTTTAGGTTGTGTATTTTTGGGTGTCATTTTTTTTTTTTTCTTCTCTCATATATCTTTTAAAAGAAATAGTCCCACCTGTGTCCCTTCTGCATTTTTTGTGCCATTGACTCCCATGTATTTTTCAGTCCGTTAATACTTCCATGGCAACCACTAAAAAACTATTTTTGTAGCCTAGAGACTCAGGTGGACCAACTTATTTACAAGCAACTTTGCACAAAAAGTTTATACTGAATAGAATGTTATTTTCTGATTAGAATATGTGGCTGGGGGAAATATTCCACTTTTGGGTTTTTTTCATAAAAACACAAACAAAGAGTTTAATCACTAAAACTGGCATTTTAGGGGTTAAAATATCAGAAAATTCCTAAATAATTGTTATACATTGTGAGTTAATAATGGCACTCATTTTAAAAATGAGGGAAAAAAACACATATAATATTTCTATATGGCAATGACTAAAAGAATATTTTTGTGTCCAAGGGAATAATGGGACCCCAAGGGTTAAAATGGTGATTTGTGGAGTAAGAATGCTGCCCTCAACAAATGCAAGGGTCTGTTGCAGTCATCTAATCTTGTACTTTTCAGTGGAAAGTGTAATAGTAACATGACTTTAATGACTCCACAACAATCTGTTTATTCATTTTCTCCATTAAAACTGTCAAATGAGCCATGGAGGTAACATAGTTATAGTTATAGTTATAGTTATAGTTATGATGAGTAAACACCAGGACATGAGAGCTGCCTCCCTTTGTCCTGATGACAGTAAACAGGTCAGGAAGTACAACTTAGTGTTGCGTGAAAAAGAAAAGTAACCAAAACAAAAAGGTACAAATGTTACAATTTGTGTGTCCTTGGTGCAGATGTTCTGGTGTAAATATTTTCCTAAAAGAAAGTCTGACTTACACCATTCTAAAATACCAAAATCCATGCACATCCAGTCACTATAACTCCATTGGACTTTAAAACTCTTCTTTCTGGCCGACTTCTTAACACTGTTCAAACACACCACAAGTGATTCCTTTTACGTTTTATTGTCAGCTCTGCCATGTCCACACTGTTCCTTCAGGACTGGCCTGTTCAAAGATTTATGTGGCATATTTTAGGCTGATGTGCTATTCAAAAGGTCTTTAAAGGTTAAGCGATCTCATGGCTCCACCGGCCAAACTCAAATAGCATTTGTGCAGCGCAGAAAGGATTGTGAAAAAGACATTATCAAAGACATTTTCCTGGTGCTTCGTCTTTCAGAAATCCCCAAATCAATTGTCAGAGTTCACAGAGGTGTAAGTTACCATTTAGAAATCTCAATATTAAACATGCATAAAACAGCAAGGATTAGTAAATGAAATATGCTATATGTATTAATTGGTTTGATTATTTTCTTATAACAACCAGTCATGTAAAATGGTTCTGTGCAACAGTCTGTTGGTCTTTTTTTTTTTTTTTTTCTGCTGTTTGTTTCTGAAGTGTTTTATTAACAGACTGCAAGTGCACACCTCACACCTTCCTTTCTGTAGCCTGTGAGCATCTGCGGTAGCCCTGCAGAGACACGCTGTTGTCTAACCCAACAGAAACAGGTCAGAGGTAAAAAACAAAAACAAAAAAAAATCAGTCTGTCCTGTCTGTGCAGCGGTAGAGAGAGAAAGTAATGAAACTAATGGCTGCTTTTTCTGGGTTCTATGGAGTATTACATGTCTCAATCCAAATTCCTTAAAAAATAGTTCCCAAGTCTTTTCTTAACCACCTCCTTTAACTGCAATGTCACTTTCCTTAAGGAGTTATGCAAGGAGAATATGGCTGGCTAAAAACAACATAGACACAGTATTTTACCCTCCATTGACACCAGCATTAAGTGGAACATAAATAGGACAGTTCAGACAAACGAGGCTCCTCATTAGTGAACTGTACTGGTCTGTTGAATAAAGAGCTCTGTGCAAGACTAAAGCCTCCAAAAACATAATTCAGCGGGTTACACATACAAATGGCTCCTTGGATGTATTGTCATGATACATTTCAAGGTTGTGCTTTTCGATCTCCTGTTTGTGTGAGTCTGTGGCTCAGTCTGAACACTTGCAAAAGATGGCTCCTGAGTCTTTTTTCCTAACCAGCAGTCCTTGCCTTTGAGTACAATGTCATGACGTCAGCAGAAAGAGGTTAGGATTTCCTTTAGGAGGTGTCATCAGCGCTGTTTTGATAATTCTACTGCAAAACCTCAGTAGCGGAAACAACAGGGGAAGTTACATTGACACACAGTGGCTTGACAAAAACTACACATTCCACCAGTGGACTAGTGCACATTACCCTCCACCGAGCACTGACTTTAATGAAGCGCACAAACAGGACAATTTAGGGAAATTATGTGGGACTGCACATCGTCTGTTTCGAGTAAAAGGCTCTGCACGACTCAAAATAGTCTAAAATCAGCATTCAGAGATTTAAACAATAAGAAAAAAATATCATAGTGAACATAATCAGTGCATTATAATCTAACAATTGGTCTTGATCTAATCCTGGTCTGGTCCTTGTGTGGCCTTTAAGTCCAACAAATTCATGTCCCTTTTGTTTTCTAGTAAGCATTCATGACATATAATTCAACAATGCTGTTGTGGATTTAGGCAAAGGTCTGTTGCTGACAAATGTATTTAAATGTGTGCAAAGCAATGTTTTACTGCATTGTGCATTTACAGTGAATAATCAAAAAAAGTCAGACATAAGACGCTGTGGCTCCTGTGCAGTGCTTTTTATTTAATTGTGGTTAATGCAGATATTAATGGAATAATAGTCATGACATGAAGATCAGCTTCTTTATTTTCATTAAGATTAAGCTTTTCCAATGCTGAAAGAGGTAAAGTACTGAGCTCTTATCATGGTGACTATGAAATATATCAGCTGTTAATAAAGTATGTTGTGTTGTATGTATGTAGCAGTTGCTTGTGAGCACTTCCAAAAACAACACAAATTTTAAACTTATCAGCAGAGAAAGGAGTCTGTTGGATTTGGCCATTATTTCTCTTCTAAACATAATACTTGCCGGTTATTACTAAGATTTCCTTCTCTTCTTTGATGTTGCCTATCTTCAGTAATTGCCCCTACAGTACGAAGGATGTCACTGCATCATTCAGAAGGTTTGGTTTGCTTGAAAGGGCACAGTGTGAAACAAAACAAGGCCAAGTAAAACAATGACAATGCACCTTTAGTCCCCAATAGAACCAAGTTTACTGGAGTATTAGCTAGATTGTAACCATTGTTCTCTGAGTAGAGTTGGAAAGTCATATATTTGGATTCAGTCTGTGGAGCTTTAAAGTTCTGTTTTTCAGAGATAGAAAAATTGGGAAAAGTTTTATTTTTAGGCTATAATTATAGTTTTAACTGATGTAATCCATTTTAGTCCACTGTCTTCTAACAAATGTACACTGTGTACCTTAAATATTAACAAAACAGATATATAAATTGTACCAAACATGTTATCATTTTTATTCCTAATGTAAAAACACATCCAGTTTGCCCAATGGTTTTCTGGTAAAGACTAAAGAAGCGTGAATGTCACACATCACACAGCAGCTCCCAGTTAAAGCCCCATGGCTAATGCAGTGTGTGTTTTGGGGGACTGATGTGCACCAGTACGCCTCGGCAGAGATCGTCTGGGGTAAATCAGTCTGAAAACTGCAAGAAATGAAAAAGAAACCCAATTTGGTCCATTTATCGCTGAGAGGCATACATTACATTAAAGTCAGGCTTGGATCTGTCGGTCACAAATGTGATTATGTGACACAGTGATATAAATGGTCTTTTGGAGTGGGCTGGCAGCAGGGTGTTCTTCATATGTTGGTATATTTGATTGGACAATAAATGTGCCTTAAATGTCTTTTACGAAGACAGAAAAAAGATTAAAGAGGTTTTACTTGTTAATACCGTTCCAGTGCGTTTGGTCTATGCTTACTTTATGTCAAGATTTAAATTAGTCAAAGAACTTGAGGTCCCGAAGGACGACTGGGGGTGGAAAATGGCTGAGTTAAAGAAGAAGTGGCATGACAAAGATGGCCGAACTGGTGCAGGTAGTAAGGCCTATACCAGTCCACTGTATGACTTTAATAACTCCTCAGCTTTTGGTTCCAGCATTGTTACCAAGGCCATTTTTCACATGTAATAGTTTGGGAAAGTTGGTTCAAGTCTCTAATTGAATTGGTCTGCTTCTGTTGCTCTGTCAAACAAACCAAACCTGCCAAATAACACACTAACTCATCCAGCAGACTTTTCTTAAACAATTACCAAAATGTTACAATTAGAGGAACGAGATTGGCCAAATCAGTTATCTCCTTTCTACACTAAAAGTTTGAAATTTTAATTGTTTTTTTAGATCAAAGCAGTTTTCCTACATTAAGTGGGTGTTGTTGTTTTTTCAATCAGTGAACAATGCACTTGTATACACCAAATACAGCATGTGTTGTTGTGAGGCCTGCTGGTGACTGACAGGTGTAGCACTATCAGGACAGTAAAGCCTCTCCCAGGTCTGAACATTTGGAGTTGCTAAAGAGACAAAGCTCAGTGTTAGATACTTAAGTGATAACATTAACCATGGCTCACTTCCATTAAGTTGCCCCTAGAGGCTACTCAACTGAACCAGTCTGCGTCACAAAGCTTAGAGCTCATTTACCTAACGAGAGCAGCTATTAATTAGCATATGCCAATTACACCTGAGAGCGTTTCCACAGATTTGAAAAAGGACTGATGCTGTCTACAGATTTTAAAGTAAGTGTCAGAAACGTCTAAACTAAACTTTTTCACTTAGAGGGAAAAAAAATGCCTTTTGTATGTGCCACTGCCTATGCCACTCCATTTAATTGGAAGTCTGTGAACTTAAGCTGTTTGACCCAGGCCTTTCATCAAAATCCATCAAAATTGGACTAGTTGTGGACTTATAAAGTGTGCAAATGTGCCATTTCTCTTCAATGAAATAGGCCATTACCTTAACAACAACTAAGTATGCTCCAACCATCATTGCAGATCAAAGCAAAAGCCAGTATACAGTTTCAGTCAAGAAAACATGATGATAGGCCAATTTCACCTCCGGGCCTCACCTTGGGCACCCCTGGTCTAAACAAACCAAAAGAATGAAAACCAAGGCCCCTAAGTCAATAATCACATAACAGGGACCCACATACCAGTGTTTACACAGAGCAAAAAATGTCATTCAGTGCATGTGTGTATAAACCATTTAAATAAATCATGTCTTAATAGGACATAGTTAACAAAACTGCTTGGGATCAATCCTATATCTGGAAGTTAACCTGCAAGTTAACACAAGTGAAATGGAGATCTACCTTAAAAGAAAGTGAACCAGCTTTGTGACACTGAAAACTAATGGTCAAGCCTGAAGTGATCCCATTTATGCCCCAATCCAGTTTAAGAGTACAGGGCCCTGGCACTTCCTGAAACAGCACTGATAAACTCTAAAGCCTCAATTTGGAAGTGTACATGCAATAAATAAATAATATAAATAGTGAATGGCTGCATTTAAACAGTGCTTTTGTACATTCAGGGCTTTACATCGAGCTTCCATTCACACACATAAGCACTCACACATTCATACATCAGTATAACAGACACTGTAGGCCAGGCATTCTGTATATGTATGTACATTTATTCTGTATCATGCCCAAGGGCACTTCCACAGTGTGAATGGTAGTGGGAGATCAAACACCAACCTTGCAGTTATTGGACGACCTTCTCTAAATACCAAGCCACTGTTGCCCACAATAGTAATATTATGCTCTTAACATAAGTTTGCCTCACTGTGTTGGCAAAGAAGTATTTTGCTATTGTTGATCTCCTCACTGTGTTGGCAAAGATATGTTTTTTTTTTTTTGGACATGCCCAAAATGTGACAGAAGTGCTCTCAGTAGAATTGCTTTGCCTTGGAGTATGCAGAGTATACAATTCCAAACTGGGACAAGTTAATTACCAAATCTCAAACTGACAAAATAAGCCCTTCTCTTTTTTTTCTCTCTTAAATATATTTTCAGTTCCATTTCATCCAAAATGCCCATCTGAATATGCATGTAGCTAGATTTTTATCGTTTTTATGACTACCAGAAAAAAGAAAATGTAAGTTTAGGCCTTGCAAAAAACTATATGTAGAAGACAAGACTGGACTGGACTAACTAGCCTTTCAGTGCTCAAAGTGTGACCAGAAAAGTATCAGCTAAGGATAATGCAGTGTTTGACTTACTCTGTTGTAGTCTTTGTCATAAATTGTGGAGGTATTTTAACCCATTGCCATATAACCACTTTTTGAATGTCAAAATGTAATTGATGATAATGCTGAATATGATCACATGTGTCTTCAGCTGCATGTTATGGAAAAGCTTATGTAGGCTATTTTATAGAGATATCCATAATCCATATTGTATTACCACGTTTACTGTTAGATGGAGGGTGAAAACCAACTTGAACCAAAACCTTATAAAACTGAAGAATGCAAAATAAATATGGCCACCCGTGCACTTTGAATCAAAACATTATATTTTTAATCATGTCTTGAAACTTCTTTTAAAACTGTCTCGTCCATAAGTTGAACGTCCCTTACTTCTCCTCCAGAGGGCGCTCCAACAGCTCCCACTCCGCTCTCACTTCCCACAAACATATCCCTGAAAGTCCCAGCCCTGAAGCGTGGAGCTACTTCCACAAACTACGGACACACGACCCAAGTTGAGCGTGAGCTAATCAGCGCCCGTGACTCACTTCACAGCCTTTGCACCGCTTTAACCCTCACTTCTCCTCGTTCTCCCTCGCTCCTCTTCTTCGCTGTGAGCTGCGGCTTGGGACCAAACATCTCCGTCCGTCCGTCCGCGAGGGAACCACGGAGAGAGACGCGAGCGTGGGGACACGAGCGGAAGGAAGCGAGGAAGAAGGGAAGGGAGGCGGCACAAATCAGTGGAAATCAAAGCGGTAGGCTGCGCGTAAGGGGCGTTTGGAGCTGCGCGTAAAAGTGGCGTCTATTTGGATACTAAATAAACACTTTACGCTAATGCTCGTGGACGTGTTTTGGTTTGGAGGATGTTTAGCTCGTGTCGTGGACAGAGGATGAGCTTAGCGCTGTAACCGACCTACTCTCCTTGTCATTTCTTCTTGTTCCATTCGTGTCTTTTGGCTGTAAACGGTGGGAGTCTCTTTCTGGTGGGAACTTAACACTGTTTTCCTTGACGTTGTGGACTGTATTCCAGCTTGACCGCGCTGTGCTGTGTTATTGTGCGGAGTGGAAACGCTGCTGAAATGTGAGACAGTGGCGAAGAAAAAGTGAAACCGCTGCATCCAGCTGTCTCTCTTTCACAAACCGTCCACAGACGAACGCCTTCTGGGTTTTGGGATACGCCGAGGACGAAAAAAGTTTTTGAGAATGAAGAGGAGAAAATGTACATAACTGCTCTGACTGTCGCTACTACTGAGGTGGATTACTGTAAACCCGACGTGCATCGTGTCCAAAGTGAAAGCTGGCATGCTTCTGGAGAGGTCAACTACTGCTGGTCGTTAAGTTGTGACATTGAACCTTTTGATTGTGAATGATTAACACAGTGTAGTTAACGCTTGGATTAATTATTGTAAAAGGAAGTAGCAGTGTGTTTAATCTTGAGTTTTGTCCTGAGTTCATGCTTCTGGAATGGCCACCCACTGCTTTTAAGTCACAACATTGTCCTACTGCTGACAGTGCATGATTAAGACGTCCAGGAGTACAGAGGAACAGGATCGTAGCACTTTCCCCTTGAACCCCAGCACACTTGGATTAGTCTCGGATCAGGGGTCTCCCCAGACGCAGACATGGAGGAGTGGAGGCAATGTGGTCGCTGGTTGATCGACTGCAAGGTGCTGCCCCCGAACCACCGCGTCGTGTGGCCCTCGGCGGCTGTGTTCGACCTGGCCCAGGCCCTCAGAGACGGGGTGCTGCTGTGCCAGATGCTGCACAACCTTTCGCCCGGATCAGTGGACCTGAAGGAGATCAACTTCAGACCTCAGATGTCCCAGGTGAGTTCCCAGTGACCAAGAACCAAAGGTCATGTCACCAAGATGAAGCTTATGTCTCTGAACATGGCATCTACTGTTGGCTGAGATTTGGCATCCTTGCTTCTTTGCACATTGTTGGCTGAAAGATATTTCTAGCTTCATAAAAAAGCTCTGTTTGATGTTCAAATGAATGGAAGTCAACAAGGAAATTCCATTCATTTGAGATGAGATTTTGATGGTATGATAAGAATGAGGAAAAATGTGTGTATTACAGATTCACTGGACCATATAAACGTTGTCCTACAAGCCTTTCCTGTTTGGGCCAATGAACCAGGAAGAGAAAGTAGTGTCATTTCTCAGTTGAAGCCAGGTTGACTCAAGTTAATGATCAAACTTTATCCACTTTAGTGACTGTACTGTACTTTCTTTCTTTGCACCGGAGTCACGCCAAAGCTATCTAGTGGCTAGCAACATCCTGGACCTATCAAAAAGTGAAATACAGCAAATAGAGGAGTGACCACTTTGTGCAAATACACTCACACCATGTTACTTTCTCATCCTACAAAGGCAGAATGCAGTATCTGCAGTAAATGGCTATTGTCATTTGTATTGTCCCACCAAATCAGTGGTAGTTCATTCACGCAACATCTAGTCACAAATACATCTTCAGACGTCAAACCTATCAGCTGTGATTTGACCTTTGACCCCTAAAACGATCCATAAGCATTTTTAGGGAGAAATACTGCCTTCAAAATCATTAAGTGTTATATGTGTGTATACAGAGAAAACTGATCAAGTTTGATGGCTCAGCTATAGCCACTTTCAGAGAAATCACTTTGAATATGTATTTTGTGGTTACGGCAATTTTAGACAGTGATTCTCTTAAATGGGACATAAATCAGCCATAAAACTTTGTCACCTAATAAAACACATGATATAAAACATATTTTCAGTAAGAACTCTCTTTAGACAAAATATGCAGATAGTGCACTTTGAGTTTGTGTAGGAGTATAGAAGCCCATAGGTGTGGAATAAGAGTGTGCCACATGTGCGAGCATTACGGTAATTTTAAATTAAAATCCTGCATATTGTATCTTTACTCTAAATACAAAGGTAAGTGTTAGGTAGGTAAAAATGAAGTCGAATATAAATGCACTGCTTGGCATTTTTGTCATTTTTTATGAAAACAGAGGCTAGTTGATAACATATATAAAAGACTTTATAAACAAAAGCTTCTCCCTATTGACTTCCATTCATTTTTTTAGACTGAGGAACCCATAAGGGCTCTTTGGGGCTTCATTCCTTTATTCACAGGCATAATTGCAACAGTGTCCTCCATGTTGTCATAGTTACTGCTCTTAGGTCTTAAAGAGTAGTACACTTCTCTGCATTCATTCATTCATTCATTCATTTTTGTTGAGGTCTTCTTTCCATCCTTTCCTTGCTTCCTCTTCACTACCCTATGGCCTTGTATAGTAGTTTACTCATTCAGACTGTGCTGTGGTCACTGTCATTCCACAAATGCATTATGAAAGTGCAGCTCCTGTGTGGCATTCCTCTTCAGCATTGGTCCAGAGATCTCTAACCTGAGCCAGACTTGTTGTAACAGGCCCACTGCACTCTACACTAGAACACAATCCAACACTTAAGCCTTCTCTGGTGATACAATGTAGATGCTTTTACAGACTGAGGATTTTCACTGTTTAACACAAGGGGAAAGTTGACTCATATCCATTAAAAAGCATTAAGAACAACGAGAACAATGGCTCTGTTCACACCGTGTGCTAACAGTCTAGGGGGATTCCTCAAGTACAAGACGTAAAATGTGTCAAGGACAGTCTAATATTTGCTTTCAGCGTTCAGGGGGGACCTGGATTTCACATTTCTTTAGGAGTGTGGACATTAATATGTGTTGGCTGTTGTAAAGAATTCCACTCAGTACATAGTCATTAGTGAACAAATGGGGTCGTTTAAAATGGTTAGAAAACTGGAGATAACAAATGGCCTATTGCATTTTCATCTCCATTCCTAAATAAAACAAATCCAACTAGATAAAAACAGATAAGGTTAGCCATCTAGGTGTCTTTGAAAGGGATTATAGCAGATCTTTCAAACATCTGGCTGTCAGTGCTTCTAATTTGCCTTCATTCTGTCAGTGGGTCATTCAATGAATTTGTAGAGTTTGGGGGGCTTCAGCAAAATGACAAAGCTCCTTGTTATCCTGTGATAATTGCGAAAATGCGATTTGTGCCATAAGAGATTAACTTCTGGCTTTGATTTACATTGTGTAAACTCCTTATTCTGTAAAACACATGGACCTCAGTTGTATATATGTTATTCCTTTTTCAGGAAAAAGATCTCTGCTTGACTCTCTTGGAGTTTCATCAAATTTAGTGTAATCAATGTCCATATGACGTGTAGAAAATGTGCAGGATTTGGGGTTGGAATCTTTTTTAGTTTGAGAGATAAAAGGTGGATGTTACAGGCCAAAACTACTGAACTATTGCTGAAAGTTAAATACAAATTTCCAGACATTTTTTGTACAACTTGTGCTGACGTTATCCTGTAAAACATGTGACCCACAGCTGTATAGTTTCCATGTTATGACCTTCCAAAAACCGTAAAGATTATTTTATATTTATCCCATATCTTCAAAACAAACCACATCTGGTCTTTCAAAATTGTAATATAATGTAACCATGTGATAGTACATCATTAGCAACAATGCCTTTATCTTAATTATGTTTAGATTTCAGATTTGTTCTGCATTAAAAATGAAAAAACTATTACCTTCACACCAGTAACTCCATGATGACACCATCTAGATTATTAATTGGAAAATGCATGTCACAAAGGCTAGAAAACTGTAATAATTTGGATATTGAAGATGGTGTTGGGTTCTGGTCCTTTGCTTCATAAACCTCCCCTGCATGGTGCACTATTATTATTTGCCAACTGGACATTTCATATCTACTTGAATGAAAATAAGTACAACACACATAGAAACACATTCATGGCGTGAAGTATAGGTGCTGTGTGCTTGTGACCTACTCGAAGATGCATGTTGAGACCAAGGGTGAACAGGGCCAAGTGTCACCTCTGTGTAAAGTGATGGTTACATGAGACACAGTGAAAAGTTGGGCACACCAAGGGGACGTTTATGTTTGCTGTTCAAAGGAATGGAATATGATTGAATAACCTCAACCCAGCAGCCATTAAGACTTGATGTCAGAGTAGTTCAAATGATGTTTTTTTTTTTTTCACACAGCATCTTCAATGATTCTTAAAACATGGATAGAGTGCATGTCTTTCTGGAGGTATGTTGAAGAAAGCTGTATTTCTTTCTGTCGCGTGTCTCCAATTCTATTAAGTGCCCTTTGAACCTCGGCTGCCTAAGAGCTGACTCATATTTCCCAGGCCAATATAAGGAAGTATTTGGTGCTGCGGGAAGTTTATGTGACCACAGTGGCAGGGGAAAGCATATTGTAGCGAACGTAGCTGTTATTTTAATAGACGCTGAAGTGTGCTGTATAGCTAGAGTTGGAAAGCTGGCATATTGTGGAACTGTTTATCGAAATTCTGAAGGGACCTTTACATGAGACCAAAATATAGCTGTGGCCTATTGAAAACAGTCTGTGTTCAACTGAAGCAATTTATTCAATTCTGTTTGGCCAGTAGGGGCACTGTAAACCCCACCACTGCCAATCTTACAGTGAAGAAACATAACAAAGCTGTAGCTGTTGTCTTATAAAACATCTCTGCTGTCATATTTAAGTGATGCAGTTTTCTGTCCCTGTGTAACTGCTAGAGCTTGGTGGCCTGGTCAGCGAGACCCATTTACTTTCTTAACAAAGTGAATTGGGTCTGGAACCCTTCCATTAAGCCTGAATTCCACCACACTCAATAAATCTGGGCCAGTTTTAATTGTTTATCTAAAATGGGGCAGGGATGTTCTTTGTCTCTGATTGGTTGTATGTTGTTTAAATTGTGACGTTCCCGAGGCAGTTTATTCTGCGTATGCTGAATTCAGATTGGTTGGATGTCTTTCCAATTGCAGTTTGAAGTAATCTGCATCCAATTGTTTCACCCCTTGGAATTTCAACTGAAATCAACAGGAATCAGACTAATTCATAGCAGTAGAAAAGAATGTCTGGCCCAGCTACGAGCTTAGTTAAGCATCAAAAAATCAAACCATAAATGAGAGATGTACTTGGTTGCATTTGAAGGATTTTTTGGGCCAATGTAAATGATATTGATAGGTAAGTTGAGATTAAAAAATCAGTCTCCTCAATGTCTGAGACTGATAAACTGTAAGAGTGACGAAGACGGTTTCAGAATACTATATTGTTATATGCACCAAGCCTTTGTATGTCCAAATCTGCTGACTGGCTTCTTCAGTGGATCACAATCGCCTTTTTTTGGCAGGATATTCTCAGTTGCTGGTGTTGTGCTGTCAGAGGCCAAAACAGCCATCACACTAAAGCAATTTGCCGTTGACAGCACATTTGTCTGATTTTCTTGGCACACCTTCCATGACCCGTTTCTGTCATAATAATATGTGAATGTCAACATGCTTTGCCTGTCTTTGTTTCTCTCACTCACTCTCCATTTCCCTTCAAATATCTTTCCCTTTTTATGATTCCATCACTTAATTTTGAATGAAACAAGAAACATGAATCGATAAATCCGACTGTTACCAGGCTTAACCTTCCTGTTAAACATTGTAGCTTGGAACGCTTCGACTCGAGAAGCTCGCTACCTCCATGATTACAAGACGAGGGAGGTTTTAGATGGCACTCTTTGATCCGCCCACTGCTCCCAGTTGCACCATTTGAACATGCTCCGAGGGTGGAAGGGGTGTCTGCAGTGACAAATTGGGTTAAACAAAACCCTGGCAGCTGAACAGTAGCACGTGATTTATGATAAGGGAAAGGTCAGAGCGCTTTAACACTCACGATGCACACGACATGGCTTGGCTAAATCAAAAAGACATGAAGCACAGTGATTAAATTATTTGCTTCCTCTTTGTAGCTCGTATAGCTCCATGATTGATGCTTTTCTGACTGAGTGTAATTATTTGGTGGAAAAAGTGGTGTTAAAATCAGTTAGAGACCTTTGTTGTCTGCTCCACTGAAGTATTGGCTAACATAACTCAGAGACAAAAGGATAGAATTGTCTTTTTCAAGTGGTTAACTAATTCTATTCACTTGCAGATGCCGGTGCGCTCTAATCCCAAAGATGCTTCAGTCTGTTGGCTTTGTGTGTGTTTTCTGGGGCATTACCATTGAGCGGTAGTGGACGAGGCTGAGCGAGGTCGTTGCTCTGACTAACTCTAAGCTCATCTGGATGTTATTTGGAGATACTTCAAATTGAGGAAAAGGTTTGCAGGTCTATTCAATTTTAGGTATTTATTAAATGCCAGGATATGCACTATTATATATTTTTTTTAAAGTTTTACTATGGTCTTACTGATGGTTCTTTTCTGATTAGCTGACAGATGTTGCTGCAACAATGTGTTCTGGTTGACTAATCGTTACATGTTTTGCAGTTGTGACTGATTAAAGACTGGTGCCTCATTAAGAAAGGGATTCAAGGGAGCTTAGAAAGAAACTTTTATGGTAGCATCAACACAAAAGAGATCAGTGTGTATCATTGGCAGGGGATGTAAAACTGTCCACAATTAACTTCTGATCAAGAATTAATTAATGAATTTTTCTAATTACAGTGTACAAAGTCACACTGTGTTTTTTTCTGCTTAAGAGACCCCATTTTAACCAAACAAAGAATCAAAGCATAACACTGTGCTTGCAGTTCAGTTGTTTGAAGATGTCAGTCACATGGTTCCCATGGCTACAGCAATTTACCCAATAGAAAAACATCACTGCTCTGTTAGCCTGTTACGCAACACCAACTGATTAGCACGAAAAGGCAAAACTATTGTTAAGCTAGTCGTCAAACATTCACAGCATGACCTGTTATTATATCTAAAAATATACTTCACAAATTATGTGAGAATTATCCACTTTGTCCAACCAAAACTCACCTTTTGGAATACACATTCAAAGTTTTGTTAGACTGGAAGCGGACTAACTGCTGGATGTGAGCGAATATTTTGACACAGATGTTCATAGTCGTGCATCTGCTGCATGTTTATGGCTTTGTCGGACTGGAGCTGGACAGTGCTTAAGTAAGACCCACATGCTTTTGGATCCACATATTTAGAGACACAGTTGATGCTAGGATGCTGTTATTTAATGGTAGTTTATAATCACTGTGAGGTAAAATCCATACCTAAAAATCCATCTATTGTGCAGCCTTAGATGACTCAATAAATCAATTCTCCTTCTGTGCATGTACACCAGGACACAGTTGCTAGTCATAGTTGTTGGCTAATGCTAGTTTTAGATTGGGGAGTCTTGCAGAGCACCTTTAAGTTTTTTAGGTTGTTTTGCCACAGGTTTAAATTCTTAATTAATCCAGCCACTATTGCTTTATGTCTGCTCTGTTTCCATTCCTGTAGATTTTTACACCAAAGTCTCTGATGTTATTGATACTTGTCTGGAAGCTGACCTATTAGGGCTTGTGTTTCAAGGTAAAGCAAAATGCACAGGTACCAAATAAGAGTCTGGCTTCAAACAGGCCCTAGGTGGTCTTCTCTGACCTTCTCACAGCCAGCTGTTCTTTCGTCTGCTTTTGTAAATTGGTTAATGATCTTGCAAAATTGAAAACATTTGCTTGGTTCCAGCCTGGCAAATATTACTCATCTGTTGATTTGTTGTAATGTTTGGGTTTGCTGGCACCGCTGCACTGGGCCCCTCTCAAAGTCTATCAATCTGGAATAATTAGCCAGTGCAGATGTTAGCGGTTTCTCTTGTCCAAGGGCACACGGGTCAATCGCATGAGTAATTATGAGTGTGATGTGGTTGTCTGCCTGAACATGGGCCCTGTCTCGTCTCGTCATCACTCCAGCCAAGTACACGCTGAAATATGATGCTCTGTCCTGTTGTGTATGCTTCTAACAGTCAAACGTAACGTTATGCAGAAAGGTTCACATCTTGCGCTGCTGGTAAAAAAAAAACCTGTTAATAATGCGTTTTCACCTTGAACAAAAAGGGATTCATAATTAGCACCTGCTTGAGCAAAGCGGCAAAGTGACAAAGTGAAGCCTGTAGCAGCTGTGTATGTGTGAAGGTGTCCAAAATAGAGATTCAGTGAAGTGGGTTAAATAAAATGTGAAAATAAAAGGTGCTTCCAGTTGGCTGCCAAGACTAATGATAGGCTGAAGATGCACAGTTTTTGGATATATACCAATATCTGTGCATTATACTACAGTGTACATTTAAAATAATTAGATGTTATAAATCTTGTTAATGCTACAATAGCATACTTGTATGTGTTTGTGATTGCAAGGCCTAATTGTTAAAAATACTGTGGTCATACAGTTTACATGAACCTATAATATGACCAACAGACCCATCCAATTCAACAAGGGCTTTTTTGTTTTTGTTTTACCTGACTACATCCTAACAGTGGCTTCAATAGAGCATACACTCTCAATGGTTCTTAGTCCCTGTTGTGACATTGAGCAATAGAAATATAACTGAATTGAATTGAAATGAAATGTTGCAGCCGTAATGCAACAAGTTCAAGCTGCAAAGTTTTATTGGGAGGCATAGCCAGCACTGAGCAATTGTTGGTTATTTGAAGAAATTCCATCTTCTTCACATATTCTTGTAGTTAGTTTTATTATGCAAAACATGGTGACACTGAATTATAGATTTGATTTTTGATGACATGGTAAAAATTGATTCTGTAGTGAAATGAAGCTACTTTCAAATAAGACCCCTCCTCCAAAGTAAAACCCTATCTTCTGCTGGATTACTTTGAGAGAGCAATCTATACATTTGTCATCACGCCTGGATTACTGCAGTTCTTTTTACACAGGTTAGACCGGGACTCTCTCTGGCGCCTACAGGGAGTTCAGAATACTGCAGCCTGACTTTTGACAAGGACTTAACGACAGGAGCACATCACCCCATATTAGCACTTCTACACTGGCTCCTAGTTGTTTTTAAATGCCTAATTTAGTTTATTGTGTTTAAATGTTTGGATTTTACTGTCCCGCTGCTTAATAGCAGTTACCAAATTGTGGATCAACCTACCTCTCCAGTTCAGATCTGCCCAGTCCTTAGTGCAGTTTAAGACAAGGCTGATGACCCACTTCTTTTCTTGGGGGAATATTTTTATTTGGGCATTATTCGTGCCTTTATTGTTTTGTTTTATTTGGTTTTATTGTATTGTAACCACTTTGTATTTATTTTTTTATATTGTGGTTATTACCAACATTTCTAACACGTTTTTATTTTACTTAGAATAAATAAATGAAAAAAATAATTGTGATCCCTAAGCTAACACTGGCTTGTTTTGCACACTGTTGCTGCTGCAGTGGAAAGAGGCAGTGGGTTACTTGGGAAAATTAGATCAACACAATATGACAAAGAACTAGATGTCTAGTCTGGGTTGGGAAAGGAAATGACATTCTCTTTGATACACAATATTTTATATTCCTGTGGCTTCTAAATCTACCAAATTGCCAGTACAGTATTTCTACACTAACTAAGTATAAACTACTATTTTCTATCGAGACACTGTGTGAGATCAGAGTGAAATGTACAATTGCTGTGATGGATTTGTGGCTATAGGAGGAGGATAATCCCGCTGAGATTGAGTTGAGCTACAAGGTGAGGTCTGGGCTGTGCCATTGTTGTTTATCGAATGAAAGAGGAGGAGGATCAAAAGATTTAGCCGCTTTGCCAATGTCCCTTTGCAATTTGTGGGATACGGGAACTAAAGCCGGGGTGGAAAGCTATAATTTTAGCACTTTGGGGATATTTCTAGACTTGAGGAAGACAGAAGCTGTCAAGACCTTGATTATGGCGGTCGAGTAAATATCTATGTGCAGGTTTGAGGCAAAAATGTGTTTGTCTTGAGTTAAACAGACGGTTAATGAGCGCAGGGGTTTGGAGATGCTTCAATATGGAGATAATACGAATCCGTTGCCCTAAGGCTACATCTGAACGACAAGACCTAGCTGCACTCCGGAGCCTGTTGTGTGTGTTCTTCCTGTTAGCGAGGTAGCTACAAATACCTTTGGGATGACTCAAGCGGATATGTATTTGAGTGCTACTGCGGTGGCGTTTGTGTGTGTTTTCTTGTGAACTTGTTTAACCCTTTGTCCCAAATGTATTTCTCTAACATCAAATTTATGTGCATCAGATGCATCTAACCTTCAGACATTTCAATGGTTAATGTGGTTAATACTGAGGCAGTTCCATACACAGTCCAAAACATTAAGCAAGTAATGACGGTTAATGTAATAGTTCTAGCAATCTAGTTTATGATTGTCCCATGTGAAAATTCAAACTGATGAAAACTGCAGTGTACATGATCGTGGAAACAGTGTTAAAGATGGAAATTTCAAAATGCTGTTTTTGAATTTATCTTTGCAGTTTGCTGTTGACTAAAGAAGTAGCTCATTTACTTCAAACAAGGACACTCTGGCAACAAACTAAACCTATTGAGCTAACAAACATACACGCGCCTACTTAGAGTCAAGGACAACTCAATGCTGTCAGGTTTCATCTGGTCTGCAAATGAGTGAAACACAAGAACATACAGGACTGAAAGGCGGTCAGTTTGCCACGTTCTTGTTTCTGATTGGCTGAAACAGGGTGGGATACTGGAAAATGTATTTTCTGTTTGTTGCAAACAAGAGGTACTGGGACTGCCATGTGACTGGCTCAGCAGTATGTTGCTGTGACGTCTGTTTGAATATAGAGGTATTTAATCTGTATTTCATCCAAATTATATAACTTAGCTCTCCTTTAAATGCAGAATTCACTAAATGGGTAAATGAAAGCACTGATTTTATTTTTATTCTCACCACAAAACATTAGCGCAAATGTCAGCTTTTCATTTACCAAGTCTTCCTGAAAAAAAAAAAAAAAAAGTTCAGGATTAACCAGATAAACACTATTATGTCGTTTTGAGCTAGAAATGATACGCATCTTTGGTTATACTAGAAATGTAAAATAGTAATCTATCTCAGAGACTGTGTTGACTTGCTTGTTCCAATCAGATCTGGGAGTGGTCCAGTACCAATACGTTCAAACTAAATGACTGCTGACGGAACACACACTTCATGTCTGGAGCTCCTCAGGTCTCAGCGGGACGCCAGATCTCACAGCAAGCCCACAGCTTCCACTTACAGTAATTGAGCTTCTTCCCTTTTTGTCCAAGTTCCCACCAGAAAAATCGAGCGGCTGCTGGCAGGAGCCGATTGCCTCAAATATCTGGCGTTCACACTCAGGCTGTTACTGCATAAACAATATTTTTCATGAGCTTAAGTTGGGAGGTGAAAGGCAGTTGGCTGCAATAAGGAAAAGCAGTTTCAGACAAGAATGACACACACCCGGTTCATCTAGTTAATCTAGCATTGGTCCAGACAACAAGGCTACATTCAGACTAAAAGTCATAATACCAGATTTAGATGTTTGGTCAGAACCAGGGTTGCACAGTATATAAATGTGTAAATAAAATAAATAAATGCAAATAAATGTAAATTAACGTACAAAAACGTAAATGTAATCCATGTATCAGTCAGGCTTTCACATTTTGCTTGTTATTTCTGAATGTTTGACCAGTTGTGAGTTGTGGACCCACCCAAAGAGGAAAACATCAACACCAAGGGGAACTGTTTCTATTTAAAACCTTTTATCATGCCAAAAAAATCTGTTATTGCAAGTGATATTGTCATTACAAGATTCAAACGTGAATTTCCCTCACATGTGTTTGTAATCTGCTGCAATTTAAGGTCAAAATGCATTTGGTTGCAGTCAGCATTCAATTTCCTGTCTTTTAAAAATGCTTCAGACACGGTGTTAGGTTTTAAACTTTGGGCTTCTTCTACAATAGCTCTGCTTGCTGAGATACCAGTACAATGTGAATAGTGAACTGGGATAACTGTCATGGCCTCCTTTGACCGTGGTGTTATTTTGATCTATTTCAATTTTGATTCATATTTTGACACTTCCATTTACATGATAAGGGATTGAGGTTTCTTAGTTGTCTTGGAGGTAGCTTTAATGGGTAATTCCAAGCCTTTTGCTTCATAAGGACCATGCAGGTGTATTGGAAATAATTAAATCTATTCCTAATCCAGGACTACATTTATGAGAAGCTCAGATGTCATTTGGAAAGATCAAAAAAGTGAGAAGGAATCTGTTGTAATTGTACAAGTGCATACAATAAAATTAAGTTTTATGTGACTTTTGCTGTTCAAACCTTTACACACAAATCTGATCTGGGTCAAATGGGAGTTAAAAAGTCATGATGAAGCTGCAGCGTGAACAAAGTCCCATCTAGTTTGACCGACTTGTCATAATCTTTACCGTGTTTTTATGTTCCTATAGGGTTCATGTGTCTGTAGTCGACTGTTAACAGTTTATATTTGGCTGTAACTGCTGCACAAGCTGACATTATTCCTGGACAGCTGCATCAAATAAAACGGTCCTTACCAAATCGTGATTTCACACTGTTATATGATCACATTATACGTTCACTGTTCACTGCGGGTCATGCTTCTAACACACTAAGCTCTGTCTTTCAGGGCTTCACTGTTGGCTTGAGCAGGTGACATAATAACTGTAACTTGCATTATTTCATATTGACCAAGCTTAGCATGAGGTTAAACTGCAGTGCTCATACTGCCTTTGCAAGTGAAGTTCATAACAATAAATTTACCTTCCCACTGCTGCCATAAATCCAATCTTTTGGGCTAAGAACGGAAGCTTTTGTGCAAGCATCTGTTGAAATACTTGTAGATATATTGACATTGGGACCAGAGTGAATGTTAAATCAATTCTTGTATGTTTATTCTTCAGCAAAGTCAAATCATAGCGGCTGTCAACATGTTGGGTGAATTCATAAATTTGAAGTAATGGTTGCTCAATTAAGTTGAAGAGTAAAATTAATAGTCCCTTTTATATGATTGTCATTGCAGGATAAATACACCGTTTGACATCCCAGCATCTGTGTAAAGAGTATTTATTGCACATGGAGGTAGTAAAAGAAGCAAGAAGTAACTTATTCACAGGAATATTATGACAAAACTGTCTGGCATGTTACAAAAAAAGGATGGGTATATGCATAAAACACAGTGGTTATGCTACAGGGTTCTCATGAATGTAATTTAATGCTCAGGTTTGATCGTGGATTTTGCTCTGGTTTACACTAAATTTTGACATGTTTTAGACCAGATATTGTCCAGGGTTCTGTCCTGTCTCATTCATCTGTTCACTTTATTTCTGACCTTTCCATTATTTTATTCTTCTTTCTCATTTAACTTACCTTTTAAACTTTCTTATTGACTCCATCTTATTTACCTTTCCATTGTTTGATCACCTTCTCTGTCTTAATCCCTGTAAATGGGACATAAATGAACAGACATGACTGCTTTGTAGTGGGACAAATTACTACAAATAAGCCAGAATGCTTGTGTTAACGTGCCTAATGCTGACGATGGTTCCTGGGTGGTATCCTAGGCCACCCATTATTGTCGAACCTCTTTTTGTGCACACTATGGAGGAGGGGGCAGCTCTCCTGTTGAGGCCACGCCCCTCATGGGTCCCTCTGGGGTAATTTAATCTCAGTGCTTGGTCTACCGTTGACCCTGTGACCCCTGGCGCCTGCCGGAAGCAGGTAATACTGCTAATGGAGCTCGTTAGGGACACGTCCTGGGCCACAGAGCTAAGACGGAGCCACTGGGACCTGACGGCATTGACAAAGGGAGTGCACCCGACCCTTTAGAGTGGTGTAATTGTACTTTAGAGGTCAGGGAGAAATCTGGTTAAGTGTAACTTCAGGTGTTTTACTCGGGTGTTGACATTTGTAGAGTTGGACTGTAAATGGTGTCAGGACTTTAGGGGGCAGAATCCTCTTTATGCCACAGTACAAAGTTAACAGGGACAAACAGATTTAGTCTAGCAGAGGGGAACATGGCTCATAAGGTCATTGGCATCTGTTACTTTTTGGATTTGTCATATTTTTGGTCCCTTTCTTGCCCGCCTTTTCCTTCATGCTTTGCTGCTCAGTGATTCTTCAGCAATAGTATTTAAAACTACGTTGTTATTAAACAGTCCACATTATAACCTCTTGGGCTTGTGACTTTTAGGTTTCTGTAAATGGATATTTCACTATCTTCAAACGTCATAAGACTCCATAAAAGAAAAAAAACAAAGAAATTAAGATTGGTTTTACATTACATTATACTGTAACATGACGATTCAAACAAATCACTTTTTGCTATGTATACCATTATAATATACATAAACTCGTACTGCAGTGCAATTTCCTTATTCTTCACGCCATATGAGTATTAGACAACTAAAGTTAGTAAATGTTAATCACAATTCCAAAGAAATGCAATAATTGGTTAACTATTGAAGGTATTAATGGTTCAGTGGACCATTTAGCATTAAATACCAATTGTTACCAGAAGCCAAATGTAAACACCATGGGTTTAAAAAGATTCAATTCCTAGAGCCGTAGTGAGTTCCGAGTCCTGTCCAAGGTCACTTCTTTTCAGGAGGATGTTTTGCACCAGGAAGAGGTCTGTACAAGGATCAAGTGTAGTTCAAGGCCAGTGTTTATTTCCACATGGACTGAAATAAATATTTTCACCTTCTACGTACCTCTGTTATTCCGATGTCTTTAAACCAGTGCCTGTGAGACTGTATGTTGCATGAATCAGGTGAGAACATAGTCAGTTTGAAAAGCACTTCTCCTAAAGAACAATAAAGTTTAATGTGTAATTAAGCAAACCCGGTTACTTCCTTATCATCATATTTCATCAAGGCAGCAAAAGCCCCAAATGATATGGTGTGTTCAGTCAATCAATATAATGACAGACCTTGGAACTGTTATCATCTTGGCTGTTGTTAACATCTTGGTTCTTTTAGGTTAACAATGAGTTAATATTCTTGCTTCCTTTGTAAATGTTTCTCTACCTGAGTTTAGCCTTGGTTTGTTCCTGGTTTAGTCCTAGTACTTCTAGTTGGAAAATCAAATAATACAATGTTAAGACCTCAGACTGAGCCCTTATTCACTCACTCCTCTGACTGCGTCGTCTGGTGTCTCAGAAAAGTTCAGTCTGTTGTGTCATTTGGTACAGAACCAGGAGTCAACCAAACTACAGGAATGATCTTCTGTTTTGGGCCAAGCTAAAAGAAGTGGACTAGAAGACTTAGTTTCACCCTGTTTTTGTCTTAATCTTAAATGTGGGACTTTGGCACATTTAGGTTTAGTAACTGGGCTTGAGCTGGTTTGGTCCTGTTGTAGTTCTGCTTTAGTCCATGGTTAGTCCTTAGTTAACTCATGTATTCTCTTTGTACCTGGTTTCAGCTGGTTTAGTTCTGCTTTAGACCAAGTTTAGTCATGGGATACTTCTGGTTTAGCCCATGTGTTTATATAATATTGAGTTACTCATTCTGAGCTACTCTTTCTGGTGTGGACCCAGATTAATCTTGAGTTTACTTCTGGGTTAGACTTGGTTTAGTTCAGGGTTCTGTTTTAGTGTAGTCCTCCAATTAGATAATTGTGATAATCTTTGGTTTAGTGTAGTGTTTAGTACTTGTTCAATCTTAAATTGATGCCAGGACTTCATTTGGGTTCAGTCCCAGTCTTAAAGTGGATTAATCCTGATGAAGACGTGGTTTACACCTGGAATTAGACTGTGTGAGGACTTTTCCAGGTTTAATACCGGGCTTCTCCCATTTTAGTCCATGGATTAAATCATAAATTCTGTCCTGGTTTGGTCTGTGTTTTTACTACAGTTGGTCTTGGCTTACTTAATAACATGTTGTGGGTTGGTTCAGGTTTGGTCTTGGCTTAGTCCTGGTGTTTCTGGTGTTTTAAGTTTGTGATTGGCTCACATAGTTTATTAACAACCTCTGTCCACATTGATTAATATTTTTATCTGTTTTCTTTAGCGAAAAATGAATATAAGTTTCTAAAGCAATTCTCTGAAGCGGTGTGGACGATAGATGCCTGCTGCTTATTTAAACAAGGAAACAGCTAGGTTCCTGTTTTATTATACAGCAGTTGAATCACATTGTGGTCCGGATCAATATTCATTAAGTGCAAACGGGCGCTCGCACACAGAGCACAGCAGCCCTAGGCCTGCAGCTGCTAGCTCCGGGACAAAGGGAAGGGAAGTGGATTTTGAAGTCAGACAAAGCCTTTATTTTTGACTCTGCGTACTGTAAATGCCTGGCACCGACCACAGTCACCACCAGACTGTGGCAAGGAAGCAGGATTTAAGGCTCAAGTATACAGTTTGATGTCCCCACAGGGAACAATTCAAGATTCAGTACTGTACTTAATAATTGTTCTGTTTAAAGTGAGGAATGCCAGCTTTTTATTTATTCAGGTTGTTGAGTTACCTTTTCTATTGCCATGAAAATGGAGCTTAGACAGTTGTAGTTTTAATGCGCCCTGTCTAGATGCAGTGAGTCTTCAGTGACATCCAATTTAAATAGGGATTGTGCCAGTTCAGGCAGAAACATGGATGGAAGAATTTAAAAAACAAAACAAAACAAACAGTGGTGCTAGAAGTTGGAAGAATTGCAATGTAGTGGATTATTCCGGGGGTTTTTTTTGGCTGTTATTATTTCTAAATGTGGCCATATTCTTGTCCCAAACAACAACTTGTTTGGAGGTGAAGATGGAGGATGCTGAAGTTAGCATTTACAGTTTTATTTGTTTTTTTTTTAAAGCTTATGACATGGCACAAATAAGGAGAGTTTGAATGTGGATGTGGTTTAACTTTACTGTAATCAACAAAACAAGGAGAATACATAGTATTTACAGATGGAATTAACAATAGTAGAACACACACACATACAGCTAATGCATTTTTTTCATGATTAAGCTTCTTAGAATCAGATTTGATGGTAGGACCATAACAATTTGGAATTTGGATGAGACTTTTGGCAGTGATTTCTGTCTTAACATTAATGTTTTGTGCCAAAACTGTGTACAACAACTACATGCACTTATGCCATTTTACCACTGACTGATGTTCAGAGATACCATTTTGATCAGAAACTCAAAATCCTCATCCAAGCGCTTTTATTTGATATTTCACTTTTACCAAAAATCTCGCTATGCTTTAGAAAAATTTCAAATATTGCCTCCAACTAAAACCGGATGTTTGAAAACTGATGTAAGTCTTAGTCTTACTTCAATCACTCTTAGATCAGTGCTTAGAGCAAACACAAAACGTACTAGTGGCTAATTTGTAGTCCTCTGCATCTATGTGCTCCTCAGAAGTTGTGGATTCAGACTTAGAAAGCTGTTTCTCTGACTTTTTTTTGTCTTCACATCATGTGCTTTCAATTCTCTGAAGTATTGACATTGCTATTTATGATTCAAAATGTGTTATGTACAAACTAGATGTCAGGTTCTGCTCCAGCTCATCTTGTACATCAGTGTCACCAAGAAAATCTGTTCCACCATCTGAACCTCCATTGCATGCTGTGCTCCACAAGGCTGCAACTTAGTGTCTAGAAAATGCTTTCTTACTGGAGTGGAACTGGAACTTTACAAAAGCGTTTCCCATGATGAACATGACTGTACACAGAATGTACTGTACATTTACCTTGCTACTCTGTAAAACCATTCTGAATTATCCTCTGACATATATGAATGACAGACCTGACATTTGCTGCAAGGATAACAATTGTATACATTATTCTCTTGACATATATAAACGAGGCTTCAACATGTCACTTTTGTTTTCCTGAGATCATAACTGCAGAATGACTCAGCTTCAGTGTCACCCGACAGTCCAACTCTATATATCATTAAACCTCTCAAGCCTCTGTATCCATCTGGCTTCTTCTTTAGCCTCTACTTTGTTCGCGGAGGTCTGAAATGTGAGCCCTCAGTTTACGCGGGGAACTCCGAGTTGACCTAATCTCTCTGACTCTGAGTGAGGGAGATCTGAAATGATGTCATTCAGCAGAAAAAAACATGTAAATGTCGAGACTGAGACCTTGATTTCTTGCATTGTTGACGACTCGAGGCTCACTGCTGGCATACTTTCCTAATTATCTTACCTAACTAACCTCAGGGGACTCATGCCACTTTGAGGAGACTAAAGCATTCTTAAGGCGCTGCCAGTTTTTGACACTAGAGACAGACACAGAGATCACTGAGGCCTTATGGACGCTGTCTGCTTTCCAAAGAGGCTCCATCTGCATACTGGTGCGTTCGGGTGGTGATTAGCGCGAGCATGCAGTGGAGTGGCGCCTGGATTTTTCCGGAGCCAGCCTCTGCTCTGCTGGGCGCCGTGGCTGCACAGAGAAATGTCTCTGTAGTAGTCAACCAGATGGCTGAACCACTCCAGCTCTTCTATAAAAGCAGCCACACAAGAGCTTTTGTTCTATGTTTTTATCCAAAGTGTGAATCTGTTGTCAGCCAGTTTACAAGACTCAGCAGAAATAGCACTGTGGGATATAGGGTCATTCCTTGGTATATAAATATTTTTTTTTAATTTTGGAATATTTGTCTTGAACTTAAAATTGCAAGACAAAGACAGGTTTGTTATAGTATGATAGCAAAATGTTCCATAAATAATAACTTCTGAAGTTTGTGGGTCCAACGGAACATGGCATTACTCCAATTGGATGAAATTACCTTAAGACAGGTTACTGGCAGGTGGTTCATCCAATCACCTCCAGGTATTCATCTAAAGTACCTGCTCTTTGCAATCTATGGAGGCTCTTCCTGTTGGTTCTGTGTAACAGACCATCTGGCAATTCAGGTTGACAATTTCCAGGATGTGGCTTGACATGTATCGTAATTTGTGCCACCATGCCTTTTCAATAAAACACATCAGGTCTTCTGTAATCTGTAATGTAAAGTACTCAACTCATCTCAAGACTGGAATAGCAAAAGAGATTGGGCTCACACGTTCAAGTTTATAATACCAATGTATGACAATGTCGGCCATAACAATCACAACCAAGGAAGGTGTTTGACCTTGATTGAAATTCATGATTAAGCTTTCCAAGTTGGAACCCAACTTGATTAGACATCATTTTCTTTACAACCTTCTCATGTGATGCAAAGTAGGAGCCTGGATTTAGGCCTAAACCAACCAATAAAATAGCAATAAATGTAAATACCAACTGATTACCAATAATAGGACATTTAGACATTGATAACATTTGAATCAAATCCATGCTGGTCAATTTCTCACATAGAAGAACTGGTTTCATACATGACTAAATCCACAAAGGCCTCAAAATTGTTCTGTAACCAACCACCATCTTCTCTGTCCTCTCTCATTTTCACTACTGATTTGGTGATAATCCAAACTGTATGATGCTGGATAACCCTGATCCCTTATTGAAAAGGATAAGATTAGATATCCAGCATCTGTGGTTAGCAATGGAAGTGAAGCCTGTGACTTTTTAAAATGCAGATGTAAGATGAGCAATCTCTGCAGTGTATAACATGGAAAGACCTCACAGTGTTGATTGCAGCTTCAGTGTCAAGTCAGTGCTGCCACCATAAATGGGACTGTGAGATCTTAAGATGTCCTTACCCTAGAATAAGCTCATGTCTATATTGTTTGCTGCGTTGGATGTAAACATTCCAAGATGTTAGCATCTGGGATTAGCAAGAATAGTGTTGGTCAGGACTGCACTGCCAACTCCTCTGTCCTATTGAAGAAAGAGTTGATTGATGGTTGATTTCAAGGCTGAATGAAAATGGATTTTTGTCCATAGTTTGGCCATGGCCCAGATTGGGAGCTGTTTATTTTTGAATGTGACGGTAAACAGAGCCAAAAAGCAAGATTGTATAAAAGTGTTTTCATAGTCTTTTTGTGCTCTACAATATGATCAGTATCTGTGTCCATCCTTTAGTAATGACACTTGTCCGAGCTGTTGTCAGGACAGTGTTTTTGTCTCCGCTCTGATTTGAGTTGTTGTGGTGGTGGTGCTGGAGTGATTTCCTGCAGTCGGGAACAGATTAGGATCCGGATTGTGCTCTGGGGAGAGGCACAGCGGTTCCCAACCCCCCCATAGACACTTCCAACCCCATCAGTACGCTCTCCCATACACATCCAGCCCAACGCATTAGCTGCCCCTTTCTGCGGGAAAGATAAACAGCTTCATATTTTCTCTATCTGGCTGCCAGAGAAAACAGATAATGTGCTCCCTGTGACGCACTGCTTGGTGGCTGCTAACTATAGACCCGCTGCAATAATGATGGATTTTTTTGGCCAAAGGATTGCTACAAGAAGCCCCAATATCCCATTACTGACCCCTATTGATCATATCACATAATTGGCTGTAAAATAGGAAGGGCACAAAGCTAGGGTTACAATGGTAGAATAAGTCCCGTAAAAGGCCAGCACTTATTGATTTGTTCCATGGCTCAGGCTCTTGTTAATGATGCAAACAAAGTGGAACAGCGTGTCGTCGACTGCACAGGGAGGAAGAGATCATTTCCTGCCGCTCCACCTTTAGCTCAGAGGGCTGCCCTTTTGTCACTTGTAATAGACACTCAGACTTTACAAGGTTTTGTATTACAGCCCAAGTGTTTTATCAAGGGCATACAATACAATTGTCTAATTAGACGGACAGTACACTTGAACTAGCTTCATAT
Source organism: Rhyacichthys aspro (assembly GCA_036850595.1). Lineage (NCBI taxonomy): Eukaryota > Metazoa > Chordata > Actinopteri > Gobiiformes > Rhyacichthyidae > Rhyacichthys > Rhyacichthys aspro. The sequence goes on from CM072159.1 coordinate 8,017,408, forward strand.
TTACATTATATGCCTCACACATTCACACAATTTTCTGCATAGATGATAGGCCTTCAAATATTTATAATGAAGACTACATACTACTCCAAAGATAGATAATGTCTACCCATTTAGAGAATCTATAATAATTTGTAAAGCTTTTACATATTATATTTCTGTCACTCAGTTTTGGCTGAGAACCAAGGGCCACTATTGCAATTGACTCTCCTTTGGAACTTGTTTCTTCTTGTCATAAAGGCGTCCATTAATCTACTATTGACAAAAGATCAGCAAAATGATTCAGTTTTGGGTGACACAAAGATGACTGATCGTATGCCCAAAGACTGCATGAGACAAACATCTGACAATGTCAGTAACTTTGTAAAATACTTAAGTTTTAACCTTAGTTACATCTAAATGTCTCCATTGGGAAATTTGCTCCATGTATTTAACCCATCCATCATCCAGTGTCGCTGGGATATCTGTTTGGAGCAATGGGCAGCGCAGGGACCCTTTTCAGTTCCTGAGCTAGTAATTTGTTCATAAGTATTGACTGAGGATTAGCTGTGAATTGCATGTTTTTCAAGGTTGGTGTGGAAAATGAGCACCGGAGAAAACTCAGAGATCTCACTTGATGTGAGGCAACAGTCCTTAACACCTTGCAGAAGCAGTTCTAGTGATTCAAAGTCCAAGGCAGGAAATACCAGGGTGTCTCAACAAACACTGGTCATGGAGCAAATAAATCAGATTTATTATGATTTATTATGCACCATGCAACCTCACATCAGTTAGTATAAAACCGTACATCATTGTTTAAACAGAATGTAAATGTGGAAATAAATGTGGCCATATAAAATCAAACTGTCTAAAAATATATGTAATCAGCCATCATTGACGGACCGCATTCCACTAGGGACCCCAGACAAATGACTGGTTTGCTTTCCCTGTTGCATGGCAGCGTCTTTGTCTTCAACCCATTTCAAATATAAACTCATAGTGTGTAGCTACATGGCTTTAGCATCCTCTTCAATTCCAAACGACAGGCCTCTTTTTTCTAAACAGTGGACTCTTTTCTTATTATTTATCTACTTTATTTACTTTCTTACTTCACCTTCCACAAACAGACAGGAGAATTAAGTCTTTGCTCTGGGCAGTGTGAGGGGCAATTTAAGAATTTATTTGATTTTTTTTTAACCAAGGACGTTGTAGTGAGGTGTGCTGTTGAAGGTTATGGTCCTTAACCAGCGGCCATATACCTGCCTTCACTGGCTCTTAAGAGACTGCACTTTGTATTCCGCAGCTCTCCAACCAGCTCTCATACATTCTTTACTTTCTGAATCTCCTCTCATTATTGGAACTTTCAAATAGGCTGCCACCGTGCATGCTAATGAAAATGTAATTGTCGGAGTTAACAAAGGCCAGTAGGAGCTACTCAGAGCTTTATCAGCACAGGTAGTTATTAGGATGCACGTTGAACAAATGGCTTGTGCTGAGCAGAGAAGGAGAGAAAAGAAGAGAGTAGAAAACCCAATGGAAACAGAAATAGGAGCAACAGATAGAGAGAACTGGGTAACATGAAAACACCAGCATCACTATTGATATTGCATAAGTCTGCAAATGGCACTTTTGTGCCTCCTTGGGAATAGTCAAATGAAAATCCTTGAGGTGGGATTGGCTGTTCACGATACACAGTGATGGCATATGTACATTTATCAGCAACCTCACATCTTCCGACATTTTATCTGCCGCTAAGAGGAAAACTGATCTTTTTTTTTCCGTCCAGACAGAATTGACTGTCTCTGTAACGCAGTGGAGTTGTCTTGTCCGCCTCTGATTGATGATATTTCCAAAATCCAATTTCTCATAAGTGGCAGCAAGAGAGGACCGGCAGGTGAGCTTCCTCAATTCCATTTCCCGTCTGCAAAAAAAAAAAAAAAAAAGTTGCGAGTGGTTGCAAAACATAAAAAACCTGCCAACAGTTGGGCGTTAGCATAATGAAAGCAGCGGTGTGTGAAGAGACGAAGGCTAAACAATTTAGTATTAATGGTGGAAGCTCAAGGGAAACAATGGCAGAGAAAGAGGGGTCTGGGACAGTCAGATGGAGGGAAGCTTTCAGTGGATCTTTTTGGTGAAATTGAGCATGTCTCTGATACTGACGTCTGCTGCTCGTCTGGTTTAGTCCTCCATTAGCAGGGGTTAGCTTTAACTACACTAGACCTGACACCGCGATGGTTGTATATGCAGTAATATCTCATGCATATTCTGCTGTTACAATTTATGGTACATTATTGCAAAAAAAAAAAAGAAAAAATAATGACAGTCTTAAATCTAGTGTCCATGTTCAAATCAAGCCTGTTTGAATTTAGCCAACGGAAATCTTAATCATTAATGTTGAGTAATTATTGCTCCAATGAACCCCATGCTACTGAGTGGATAGATAAAAAGAATTGCCAAAGCACATTGTGACATATGGGTAATTTGGTGGTCCCACAGTAACTACATATGACATTACAAGCCAATTTTTAATTCATTCATTCATTCTTCTCTAGAAAGTTTTCATTTTACTTTTACTGTATAGTGATGGATGACCATAGCTGAAAGCATTTGGAATGCACAGTATGGCTGGATGCATACTGCCACTCACAGACAATTTAAGTATCAAGTGTGACATGTAACAATCTTATCTTTGTAGTCTGCCTATACATGCTTAAATTTAATCATGTATAGGCAGTTTATATTGCAAGTTTCATAGTGGAAAGAATGAAAATAACATTATGATCTTCTTTGTGATGGACATTTACTATTATTCTGTATAAATAACTGTCCAAAAAGAGAATTAAAAAGAAAAAGCCCTGGTTTGGACCTTGTTCATTCATACATTTTACCTTAGTTTTGTCTTGTTTTGTCTTGATTTACTACTTGTTCAGTCATTAATATTGATTTACCATACCTCATGTTTTTCTAAAAACATGCAGCCCTACTAACAAACCTATATAGTAGCCGTAGCAGACGTACCTTTCTTATTATTTACATCTGTGCACACACAGTTTGCTGGACTCCCTTTGAGAACCATAAGCTGACTGTAAAACCCCAGTCTAACAATAGAACACGCACTTGTTAAACACCAGCAGCAGTGACAGGCTTGATTCATCTTTCTGTCTGTTTATCCAGGTTTCCCCTTTCCTTTACTTAGGACGTTCACAGCTTCCCACTTCCTGCTCGGCACAGTCCCTCGCTGGGTCAGAGACACCTCCCTTCTCCCACCTCCCTCCTCCCCCTTCACTCAAGCAGACAACAAGAAACATCTGGACACTGAACAGAGAAGGGAACGCGCCCATCCCCATTTCGGATGGGTCCAACAATGCTTGGCTCCGACGTTCCACTTGAAGCCAAGACTCCCCACTGTTCGTCAACCCAAACGCTGTACAAATGCTGCATTCTTGTCATGACTTTCAGAACAAGTGGGTGTGGGCTGCTGTCAAGGGCTCGCAGTGAGGGGCACGCCGTGTAATTTTCTTGCTCTGAGTCGAGAAATAGGTGTAATTTTCATCTCAATATTTCCATCAAGGCAAGCTCAAACTGCTTCTTTGGACTGGAATATATTTTGGCAAATAGTCTGTTTCTTACAAAATCTTACATTCACTTTTGGTTTTAACCTTGTAAAAGTGTAGATACCTCCCAATTTAGGATTTTTCCACATGATTGATTCCATGTGAGTATGTAGTGCAGGTGCAGTGGACAAAATTAGACATGTGGAATGACTTGACTTCTGCTTTTACATTTGCCATTTCATTCAACTGTGTCCGCTTTGGTTTCCTCTGTATCCCCTATTTCCCTGTCAGATGGAAATGAGCTTTTATGTATTTCTGGTACAATGTATGCTTTTAAAAAATTACCTGGCATTGTTATTGTAAAGCTATATTTTTTTGACAAGTACGATGTCCTTCTGTGCAAAGAAGAGTCCTACAGTTTAACACAAATAACAAGACTGACACTTGACTAATTTTTTTCATCGAATAATGTCAAGTGCTCAACTTTAGTGATTCAAAACCTTACACTGGAGTATTAGTGCAAACTGTTGACTGCCATTATTGTTGAGAGCATCTAACTGAAGCTTATAGCTACTGCGTTGTGTATCATCCCCTTCATTTTTTCATTTTCTAACACTTTGAGACATACACATTAACAGACCATTTCCTCATTCATTATAGGGCAATTTGAGTCTCAAATTTATGTGTCATGCGATCTGACTCAGGGGTTCGAACCGAGTTAATGAACATCTCTCATCGATTAAGTTTTATTTATGCCAACCTTATATACAGTATATCATTGTCAGGAGTCATAAAGTGTGCCATTCTTAAGCCCACACACCTGTTGAATGCACCAATCATACTTCCGGTGTCAATTGCATTTTAGACTGGTACATTTTTCAAGACTGCATCTGTAAACTTTTGCAAACCCATTTGAAATTTGAATTTAAACCTTTTTTTTTGTTTGTTTTGTCCCTCTGAGGCTGCTGTAGTTTGTGGAACAATGATGTTTAGTGTTATAAATGATATGGTCATTAATGAGAAAATGCTATCCTGAATTGTTAAGAAAAAAGTCTATGGATATCTCTTGGTCAATGATTTCTTGAACAAAGGAAACCCTGAAAAATCACCCTAGATCTACTGCATGGCCCTTTTCATTCAGTGCACCTATTGCTCTTTATTTGTTTAATGAAACTGGTCCACCTGTTTCCCTTGTGATTTTTTCCTGCTCACCATTAATTCACTGACAATAGCCTTTTGTCGCTGGAGAAATTTCCCTGTCACTTCTGTTCCCATTCAAGCGGGTATCCTTTAGTGGAGACTGTTTCCACTTTCCTGGCTAACATTTAGCCGTGGGGCTGAATGTTTGTTGAGTTTGACCTGTTTGTCTTTGCCCTTGGCAGCGCTCTTTCATTTCTCTCATCCCGGACCTATCGCTTGTGTTATTTTCCAATATGACTCGACCTTGACGGAGGAGTACAGGGGAATACGGGATCACGTTTGGCCTGGCCGCTCTACCCTCAGATGGGCTTCTGAGATGATGAACTGCCTCGACCGCTGACATCCATCTTCCTCCTTGTGCACCTCCTCTGCTCTTACACCTATTCTCTCACTGCTCCACTTTGGAGAGGAGCAATGAAAAGCTCTGAGGTGAGAGATAATAAGAATCCTTAGGTGATGATTGGTATTCAGTCACAGTGGGATTGTATGGAAAAATAAACCCAGTCTTGCAAATCAAATGTATCTATGGTGCATTCACTTCAGAGCTGTCTGTTCTGCCTTAGAATTAAGCTTGGTCCATTTTCTTTGATTGTCTCCTTTCCAAGCTCGTTAATGGGCAATGGCAACAAGAGGATTTAGCCGCATGGTTGGACAACATTGCAATTTTCTTTTAACAGAATTTGAAAGTATTGTTGTATGTGGTAGTTCCAAATTGTCAGTCTGACTTTGCCAAGTGTCAGCTACTGATGTTAGAGGACAATAGCTCTGACCACACTAAGATAAATGAAAAAAAGCTGTACTTCTGTTGCAGACTGCAATCAATATGTATTTGTTCAGGTATAACTTTGTGGGGTTTTACTGATATCAAATTTAGCTGCCACACAGTACTTCAGCAGCTGAGAAAATCATCTTGTGCTATCACAGATTCACAGATGTAACGATGTGTTTTGCAAAAGTTTTTTGGACAAGATTATGTTTTTTTTGCATGCTATTTTGCATTTACAGTGTACCAGACAGATGCCTTTATTCACTCTCAAACACAAGCCATTATCTTCTGCTGCCTGCCTCTGTCCAGCATCCTCAGGCCTGACTTTATTTACAGAGTAAAAGTCCAAAAGTCTTAATTCTTTAGTGACTGAATGAGACAGACTCATATTCATAATCAAATCATAATTTTGTTTTCTTTGGTTATAACTGTTTTTGTATGGTCATTATAATGTTGTTGTTAAAGTTTTCCCAGACTATTAGAGCAAACCAATGACACATATATCAGTGTTTAAGGAGGAATGTCTCCTTATGTCTATTATAATGTTTAATGGCATTCATAAAACAATCTTTTAACATACAATTGCATAAGTTTCTATCTTATTAGGGACACTGAGTAACATGTTTATTCTGAGACTACGTTTGTTGGTCTTCCTTGACCTTTTACTTTATCTGCATAGGACAGATCCAACATCATTGACGACAGATTTAATCAAAGGTAACTAATAAATATAATTAAGTGTCAAGAGCGAAGCTGGGCTGGAGGTGGGTTGTGCTTGCTTGCAAAAAAAAAAAAAAAAAGAAACTGTCCAGTAAAAGCAGCCTCAGTTGAGAAGCTATTTGAGAAAAGAAAGTGCATGGTGTTGTCCGGTCAACATGTGCCTTGACTAATTCATGATGTATTGTTTGGATATTTCTTATATACCTGATGTATCGTGTTGATGTATAGACAGAAATACCAAGCATCTTTACAGTTTGCAGAGATATCAAACCAGGTTGTGAAGAATGTGTGCTGTGTCGACTTACTAAAACCCATTGCCCTTTGGCTTCTTATTATCTCGCAGTAGAGCATGAGCATAGCTTGATTGGATATGATAATGTGCTCTCAGCTAATCCACCCAGCGTACTGGTTAAACAGAGCGCAGACATATTGCTTCTCTGAGGTATTTAATTGTCGTAAATGTCAGCTGCAGTGATGATGCTGTTGGGAGATCATTACATTACACACGGACGAAGCTTAATTGAGCTCACTTCTAACCAGACGGCTGAGTGGTACTGGTGTTTGACTGGCAGAACAGATACACTACCTCCGGTTGGGTTTTAATTTGTGTAATCGCGAGAGCAACCTTTATGAAATTCCCATCACGGCTTTGATTGATATCTGTAAATCTGAGTTCACTCTGCTGCTGGGCCCATGTTTTTTTCCCAAACAAAAAAAAAATGTGTTCTAGATTAGCCAATAGTCGTTTCATTATGGCCACAATGTCTCAATGCTCTGGCGCATCTTAATCTAATTTAGGCAGGGGTCTGGTGATTTACATGTCTAAAATTTGATTAGCAACATGCTGGAAATCCCATTTTCTGTGGTTTTCTCTGCTCAACTGGCACTCTGTCTGTATTTGTATTTACATATTTCCATGCATTTATCTCATACCCACTGGGTTGGAAAATGTCAGGGGGATAGAATCTGTTTTAGTCTACCAAAACACATTCTAAAATAAAGTACTGCTGCTTTCATATTATGACCTTTACAAAAGGTTTCATATTCAGTATGGTTGCATAGAGTGGGTAAGGCTATGTCCTTCTGATTCTGTTTTCATTAAGCATCCACACAATCGCAAGATATTAGGAACAGGAAAAAGGCTTTTGCTGTAAATGCTTTTAATTTCCAGATGAACATGTTAAATCTCTTCAGTCTCTTAAAAGTTGGGGTTTTAATCTCACTTTTGTTGCATCCAGGTTGCTGGTCTATTCACTGGGCCACATCAGGAAGAGATTTGAGAAAGGACACTTCAAATCCATAATACAGCTTCAGCGCTTGCCTATACAGCTATTTTTAAATGCCACTTAAATTTATCTTTTACATAGAATATACTTTTATAGATTGGCAAACCTTATTATATTCTATTTCAGGACATTACATTTTGATATTTGTGTTTTAATTGATGGCATACTTGGATTTAGCTCTTGTTTTGCTTTGGCCAGTAGATTGTCTGTATCACCTCTTGCTTTTGTGGCATGAGGTGAAGTAAGTGCCATTTGTAGCATATTTCATTCAGAATGTTAAACTGAGGTCCTCACACTGCATGTGTTTGCAATAGTTGCACATGACAAGAAATGAATATCTCTGTGTTAGTGCTAGTTAATGCTGGGATTGTTGACACATTTTGAAACAGTGGAACACCTTGAACCTTATTGTCCAGTGCCTACATGCTAGTACGGGCAAGCACTGTTGGCACCATTAAATTTGTATGTATCCTGCATGTCCAACTGTACACATAATTTCTTAATGTTGCTTTAATACACAGTTATAGATGTGACTATAACTTTAACATGCAGTGGTGAATTGGTTATTTACATTTTTATTTATTTATTTATTTATTTAACCAGTACTATCCAGGTAAAGACCCGTTGAGAGAGAATATCGTTTTCAAGGATGTCCTGGACAGCATTACTTGATCATTGCTGTTATCTATACATACCAGTACTTTGTTGTATAAAACGGTCAAACGCGCAGCCTGTGTGTCAGATATCAGCCTGTTCGTTGTAGCGGCATGTTCAAAGGTGTGTTTGTGTGAGACGTCTCAAACGTGCTAGCTGCCCTCCCTCTGGACGTGCAGGTTGAAGGGTCAGCTGTCGCCTCCAATATCCCAGCGCACCATTGCACCTACAGGAGGGTGAAGGGTGAGGGGTGAGATCTGGGGGTGTTAAAGGGGAACTTCCTGGTCAGAGAGCTCCATGAAAGCAGACAGCTGGATGGGAAAGGCCTGGAGCTCTTGCACTCCTGCTGACAGGGCTGTCGTCTGAGCTTCCTCTAACATTAATTAATAGAGGCCTGTTTCCCAGCACCGGCCGAGCAGTGGAGGAAGAATCCGCTGAAATATTTACTGCATATGTGAACATTACCCCTGGTTAAGGACAGGGACTTTTATTTTTTAAACATTTACTAATGTTCCCAAATGAATGGACAGGAAGAGATCTGAGGAAGATGGAAAAAGTTGAACTTTTATTAATTAGTTTGTGGATGAGAAAATTATTAAAAGTACTGTAGGTAAAGGATGGGACTCTTAAACCTTCTTCAATGACAAGACATAACATTTTGATCTTTGGTCAGTATCATTCTCTGCTGATAGTGTAGGTGCCCTTTGTTATCCTGAGAGTCAGCACTTGCTTTGCTTTAGCGACATTGCTAATGGACCCATTGGGTTAGCCCTAGGTCCTTTACTACAGTTAGTTGAAGCCATGGTCAGCATATGTCTCTTCTGCCCAAGTGCATGAGTGGTATCACAAAAGCAAGTTATCAACTCATCCAATTAACCCTGGGTTTGAGTGCAGGTACAAAGCAGTTAGAGTCGGCACTAATTGATGGCGCTAATCACATTGACAGCTCAGAAATATGAAAATACATTCAGCACCAGCAATCAACAGCCAGACAGAAGTGTGGAGTCTATTGTTAAAATGTTAAAATCATTAACACAGAAGCTATACATAAGATTCATATTATGCAGACAATTAAAGCCTTTTTGGTCGCATATGATCTGCCGCTGTTTCAGATGGAGCACAAAATGTCCTTCAACATACATATATACAAACATACAAAGTCATGTTACAAAGATGTCTGTAAACGTTTTTTAATCACTGTAACATGAAGCATGAATGCCAGCTTTCACTTTCACTGCAATAAGCTATTTCACTTTTGTGGACATATTTTTTTTCACTCTCTCTGAAGCTGTCTACTTAGTGCTTTTTTGTGTTATCACATCTGCCTTATTGTGATAAAAATCTTGTGTGGTGTTTTGGTAGAGACAGAAACTCACATCAATATCATGAAAAGGCGCATAAAAAGGCCTCTACTAGGGCCAGTTTAAAATACATTTTCAGTTATCCCATCACCTTTTCACCTCATTACAATGCCTTGCTGCTTCGTAAGCTGTAAATTACTCTACAGATGTTTGTTGGCTCAGTAGGTTAGGTTTGTTGTCTGTAGCTTAGCATATAAATAATAGTAAAAACTGCCAGAAAGATCAAAATGGCTTAATGTGTTTTTGCCTAAGCATAACCTTCACTTGTGATGAGGTTTTTCATTGTCAACAGAAGATGCTATAAGGCACATTACATTTGTGCAAGGTTGGCCATTAACTAGATTTTGGTACATTTTGGCTGTGATTGCCCTTTTGCACCAAATAGTATCTACAGTTATTTTGTCAAACAAGCTTTTATCCAAATGAAAGCAATATCTGCCCTAGTTTTCACTTTACACACACCGAGGATAAAACGCTGCAGGAAAAGTGTGGGAACACAAAATTTTAAAGCCGCTCTAACCTTGAAGTGCTTATATCTCATTATTCTACACGGCTCTGGGAACAAAAAACCACTGAACGCTCTACAGACTCGTCCATCTACAGAAGAGCAATCAAACCAGGCGAGTCCTAGAAAAACGACATTTCCATTTTCTCGTCTTGTTAATGACAGGTTTCTAGCGCCTCAGGACAAACCAGGCTAATGAGAAAAACAATAGGATGGCTCGCTAAACAGCAAAACCCAACGAGACCACGGGATCCACTGCTTGGTATTTTATGCCTGCTTTAACGATGCACTTGATTAATCGGCTATTTTCTTTGCAATGCCTCGGGGCAAGGCAGCTTAAAAGTTTTTAGCAATTTAGCATCTGCTGGCCAGGGTCAGGCGCTAAACTTGTTCGTGAGATGTCGGTGCGGTTTTCTCCACAGCTGTGTCCCTAAATGATTGATTAAACTGGGATGGGACCAAAAGTGGTGTTCTGTGAAACTTCTCTACTGCATCTGCTGCATGAATTATTGAAGGTACTGATGTCGCCGGATTTGTTTTTAGGTCTTCTACAGTGGCAATAGCACAGTGTCGCTTAAGCAACAGAAGGCAGCAGTTTAAATTCTATTTTGGGATTTGGAAGCTATTTACTTTTTAAAATGCTGATAAGTGAGAATGTTCCAGAACAGATGGACAATGGAGACCCTTCGTGTGTTTGCAAATCCGTGTTTTGGACCAAGAGTTTGACCAAGCTTTTTTATAACTGCTATTATAATGTTTTTTTCTGTAATGGCTGATGCCCCAGCTGTATCTAAAATTAAAAAAAAAAAAAAAAAAAAAACCAAAAAAAAAAATAAAAAAAAAGTGAACCAAAATTCTTAATTATTACAAATATTCGTCTAAAAGAAGTTAAAGAAAGAAAAAAGAAAGAAAAAAAAAAAAATATGAATTTATTAAATAAGCTAATCCAGTATTTAATTTTAAACAAAAAAGCTACTTATTATTTAATTGATGTATACACAAATATAAACCACACACCTGTATGTGTACATTAGTGCGTACATACCTGCAGAACATTTATCCATACATACATAGAACATACATATACAAACATGTCGAGAACGACTCAACCCTCAACCCTATTCTTAAACAGCAGTAACCTTTTTTATTCGTTTTTTTTTTTTTTTGCATACACTGATTAGGTTGAAAGGGTTGTTCAGTATTTTGATTGAATGTCTTCTAACACTCAAGTTATACTATTTTTTGTTCTAGATGCTCCATTAGTTCTAATAAAGGGATTTTTTAAATTATTAACAAAGGCTTTGTAGTATGTATGGCTGTCAATGGGCCCATTCACACATTACTAATGACATGACTTAGCCTATGCAATTGTCATAATGACATAATGTCATGGCTGATGTAAACAGTCATATTTCCAGCCACATTACTGTTAATTTTTAATCCCATTTAAATGCAAACACTATTTGTTAACCTAATTCTTGACAAAAAAAAAAAAAAAAAGTAAATAATTGGACCTGATCTTTCTGATGCTGAGCTCTTTTCCAAAGCTGGTGTAGACATTAAGGGTTAATTTGTAACAGTCAAGCTGTTAGCCAAAGTCAAGATTTACAGACGGCCCCTTCATTTGCATATGTTCTCACCACTGTGCGCATGGTTGAACTCGGCAGAACTGTTTCCTCCCAACCCTCTCTGCTCCTCTGCCCGACGTGTGTGCCCCTATTGTTTTGGCCCTTTCCAGCCTTGATCTAACAGGACGGTTGGGTCGCTGTACGTGCTTCGTTCAGAACGGCAAACACACACTAAACAGGGGGATGTCCTGAGGAGGAAGCATGTGTCAACAGATGGATTTACTGTTCTGCAAACCAACAGTCGCATCTTTCACCAGAGCGTAACTGGAACTGGACCCAATGAGATAGAAATGCAAAGTAGTGGAACATCCCACAGTGGGGTTGTTAAGCAAAATATAAAGAGAGGAGTTATTCCCAGCTGACGTGACAACACTGTCTCTCAAATCAAATGTATCTGTGAGGTTTCCACAAACAATTGATGGGATATATGTAGGAAAATACATAACATGTGGAGGTTCCAGATACCTGCTTATTTAAATGTGTGTTCTAATTTTGGCTTATTTTATTTGATTCCACAGCCTAACCCTACCCTAACCCTTAACCTGCAAATTGGAGCAGTTCTTTATGGTGTAATCCTGCTTCCAGATCCGCACACAGACAAATAAAATAAAATAATATTAGCAATGTAACAACACAGGGGAGATCCCATGACTGATTTGATAACTGGTAAAATGCAATGCTACTCCCCAAAATGACAATGTTAAAAGAACTACATGTAAATTCAGCAGAAAATACCAAGCCTCCCACAAACATTTTTATGAGGGAAAAAAAAAAAAAAAAAAATGTTACAACTGTATGAAGTAAAAGTGCATATAAATATTAAACATTATGTAAAATAAAATGCATTTTATATTTAACAATTTAATAAATGGAAATTGCCTGTGAAAGATTGTGTACATTGATAAAAACACATTGAATTGAAATGGCTGTTTTAAGGGCAAGTTTATGTGAACTGACCCCAGAAGAGCATGGGGGCCTTCTGAAGACTTCCTCCTAAATATATCAGTTGAAAAAACAATTAAATCATGTAAGATTCCATGTTGTTTTGCTTTGTTTTCTTTTACGAACCAAAAGTTAGCCATTACAACAATGACCAGAAGTAACATGAATTCACTGTCATTGTCGAGTAGTCATATCTTAACAGTATGGTGTCAGTTTGCAGCAATACAGCTGTATTCTAATTCTAGTACAAGTGGTATATTTTATTTTATTTCATTTTGTGAGAATCAAAATGACAAAGCAAGAAAGTATGTTTGTATGTATATAATTGAACTTTTCTATATAGTTGCCAATACCAACTTCCAAAGCTATCAGAGAACAGACAAACTGAGATAGTACCCAACTCCCTCTTTGACAGATCGAACTGTATCCACTGTGGAAGTAATCACTTTTGCCCAAGTACAAAATAAGTGACTGCTGCCCCTTCCTTTTACAGACCTAACCTTTTACACAAAAGCCACCATATTGGATTTTTCATATATTTGCACCAAAGCAGACAGTGTGCCGGTGCTGAGTCATCATCCACATTTAAATTATTCATTAAAACCAAGCCGGATCCGCCCGCGTTAGGCTTTCTGATCAATTTCTCAACGTAATAGCAGCGCGTTCGGCCTCCGCACTCTTCCCTCAGTCCACCAGCGGTAACCAATCACTGTGTTTGTTTTGAGACGGGAAACTATCCATCACAACGTGGCAGCGAGGGCAGATCGTTGAGAAATGAGCAGTTGGTAAATACGACGGGTGTGTTGCCGAATGGGACGAGCGGTGGAGAATGTGGAGGGTGTGGCGCTGAAGCAAAAAGGTATTACTTTCAGTGGTTCAGTTACAGCAAAGAAGGGTGTAGAAGAAGTATTAATACGTCTGTTGAAGCTTTTTGCTGCGTATTGATGAACATAGCAATGTCAAAGTATCGTACACAATGATGACATCTGACCTTTTTGATATAAAATTTATGTTATGTGTGTTTTGTGATAGTTCATTGAATGATGCATGTGGTTTTTTTTTATATCTGGTGGCAAAAGTGAAGATTGCAAATCCACTCCAAATCTTTTTCTCTGCAGAGACATGCTATTGTCTCTGAAAATGCCAGCAGAAATAAGTCAGAGATGAGTTCACATAATTGAATTTGTAGCAAAATCGGTCTCAGTCTCATAAAAGTCCTAAACTCGCCACAGAAATGTCTGCTCAAAAGGAGAGTGTGCTTCTTATACAGAGGTGCTCAGTGAACACTCTCTTGCAGTAGTTGGAACAGAACGTTGTAGAACTAGACTCTGTAGCGCTTTAAGTTTTTTTTCCATATATAAAACATTAAGCTGAAATGAAAGTACTGTGATAGGTTTCAAACATCACCCACTTTATGAAAAAAAATCATATTAGCCTTAATGTAATGTCCAGTTTGGATTATAAAATGGTTGATTCATAATTTTGATTGACGATTTTGCAGAAGACATGAATGTTGTCAAATAAAAAATGGAGTAAAATGGTTCAAGGAAGTTTTCTCATAATTATGATAATTTTCATCAATGAGTTGCAGTTAACGTTTATTATTGTAATAGGTAGGTTTTTGTTAAAGGAGAAGAGTACGCTACGTTATTTTTGTATAGTAATGGTTAAAAAGTTGTATATTCAAACATACACAAACAATACAGCGAGCTGGATTTCACTCTACAGTAGCCATATGGATGTTTTTTTTGGGTTTTTTTTGCTGGGTGTGTGGGGTGTGTTATATGACCTATTGTGTTTCACTGCTGCTATGATTACTGGCAAATGCAACACTAATAGTAGATTGTGAGCCAGTATAATCATGATTGTTGCTTGCTGCTTATGTGTTTGACCAATTTAAACAACTCATATCACTTGGTTTGAAGTCAATATTTTGAGGAATGCAGCTTCCATGCTCATCCTTTTCATTACCACTGAAAATTTCGTACAAAAACGGCTCCGTCACCATTCACTTTGACACCCGGATGTTTTCCTCCGCTCACAAAGGTGTTACTTATCTCTCCAAGGCCAGATGCCAGAGGAATGTCTGTCTACTCTAAACCTTTCTATGCAGTGTACCATATTTCTTCCAAAAATAAATAACCCCCAGCAGCAGCTTACATAATATCTGCCTGCGGTCATCAGCCAACGCTATGTGCCCAAAACTGTCAGAAGTGTCCAAAGCAGAAAGGAAATTCATCAAAGGAAAGGCATTTTTTGTGGCAGCTTTTTGGCTCGCAACAATGCCTTTTAATCAGAGTTTGTCTCAAGGCTTTGAGGAATAAACAAACTGCACTTTCTTCACAACAAAATATTCGATTATAGTTAGAAGTATACTCCTGTTAATTAAGAGGTGGGTGTCAAAGAATTCATTTTTGTATCTTACAGTGATTAATGCCTGAATTGGTTTAGCATTTGAAACTGACATTTTGGTCCATTACAAAGAGCTTTCCTCAAGTGTGTCCAAATGCCAAGGAGATTTGTAGAGTTATTTGTAATTAGCATTTTTACACACTCTCAAATGTAGGCGTCGGTGTGATGAATACTCACGACTCATTGGAACAAGGTTGTGGGTTCAGTGCCATGACCAGCCTGCCATGACTTTGGGTTCTATTAAGGTCCATCTTCAATAAACTACTCCTTTGCAGTAACAGCACTTAATGAAGTAATTTTTATGTGAAGTATTTTGTAACACATATGTAACACTTAAAGTAATGGACAAATAAGATGTGGAGAGGCTTTTGTGCAGCAATGAAATGACACTGTGATGATAATGGAAGTGATAATGTGCACTAAATTGTACTAAAGTAAATAGTACATTACATTTGAATGATCTATTGAATATTTAATGGAGATGGTGGCAGGCAAGTTGACTATCAGTGTGAGAGTTCACTTCCCGTTTAATTGTGGGGTCTTCGGCCAAATGGATGCTGAGGTCCATTGTTCTCTTTTTGAATGGTTGGGCTGAACCTGGAATGACAGTGTCCATAGCAGCTCTTTGTTAGGGTCAACCAAAATAAATTTTCATTTAGCTTAAGCGTAGGGTATGGATTATGTTTGCCTATTTTAGTTGAAATCCATTGAGCCTCAGATGTCTCAGGAGACACCTGGTAGAGCCCATACCTCATAATGGGTTTACAGTCCATTTTTCTTATGTATTTACAAAATCAAAGGCTAACATGCATACATTTATTGGTTATGATCTTTGTAATGCTTTTTGTCTTTATTTATCAAAGCTATTGTTTAATTTATAACCTTAACCAGGTGCTGTTCTACCTAAACATTACAACATAGAACATTTTTGTTTGTAAATTATTATTAATCATTATTTCTTCAAACAAACAAAACAAAACAAAAAACTATCTAAACAAACACATTGATATTGTATTTAGGTGATTGGCTTGATGGGTTTAACCATATTCTGAAGCAGCACAGACTGTTTACTACATATTAAAGATATGTTGGATAAAATTAAGAACCTTATCTGTATATCTCATAAAGATAATTCTTGTAAGTGACCCCTAACACTGCTGGTCATGTTAAAAAGCATTACACCAGTCATTACTCCTCTTTTGCTCTTGATGCATCCTCTCGAAGATAAAGACTTCTCAAGACAAATGCACTGCCTAAGATCCCTGCGTTTTATTAAGTAAAGCCCATTATTCTGTTATGAGCTATGAATTATGGAGTTCCCACAGCGTCTCTCTCGATGTTGGGCTCTGATTTAATGCTGGGAGCTGTTAGTCTCCTCTCTTCGTTTGGCCGTCCTGCTCCAGACCGGTGCTCTAATGGACGGGCAGATAAAACCAGCGCGCCGAGCTAATGGCTGCTAATGCAATGCTAAAATAATCAGAGAGGAAGAACCGAGGGGGAGAAGGCATTTCCGGACTTTGGGCAGACGTGCCGGGTCAGGGGATACAAATCTAGGAAGGGCCAACCCCGGTGACCACTGGGACTGTGTTGACCCCAGTGGAAGGAAGTCGTGATGTAACTCCTGAGGGATGGCGTTAACTGATGAGATTAGAGCTAATGTTGACGAGAATAGGGTCCATTTGATTACAGATAGAGAGGGGGACTTTTTAGTTTGTACACTAACATGAGAAGATTGGATAAACAAGACAAGAGAACATGGTATTTGAGGATATTATCAGACGATGCAAAGATTTAGCTGTTTCAACAATAATTGAGGAAGTGGTTTCTAAACTCCACTCCATGCTGGTTTGAAACATAATGAGCTACTTATCTACAATGCTTTTGGGTTGGCTCAAAAATATTTATTCTTGCATTTATTTGTACTATAAGTAAATATTCCTGTCGTATCTAATTTGTACATTTTCATACCAATACGGGTTGGCAGCCAATAGTCGAACATCGTCAATCAATCCTTGCTAGCATAGGCCGAATTTATGGACTATTTTGATCTGAACTGCAGTGGCTCAGTTTGGCTATGAACAGACCAAAAATGTGATCTTTTTATTGGACAGAGAAAGTTGCTTGGCAGGAAGAAAATGGAGATCAGAGAGAGAATAACCTGCAACAGGACAAAGGGAGGGACACACAGTGGGACTATTACACACTCCTAACAGTAAATCTACAAGCAGCTAAAGATAGATATTATGTCTAGAACCAACCATGCAAGTAAGAAATAAAGCCTTAAAGCAGTGGTTAAAGAAGGGTTTATTGAAAGGGATGATAGTTGCAGGATGAAATTGGAATAATGACCATGTGCCACGTAAGCTATTTTAAAATCTCATATGAGGAAATGAAAAGTATTTAGCAGATTTGCATGACTCTTCATTTTTACCTTTCTCTTACATCATCAATAACTCTTAATACAGATAACATACAACAACCATACAAGTACAAATTACTTCTGTAATCTGATGAAACCTGTCACAAATGCTTTATTTCAGTATTACACTCCTTTTCTAAGTTCCAGACCATAGTACATCAAACTGCATGCCTCATTTAATACTCTCCTACGTCATTTTTGCTCTGTGAAATGGAACTCCCACAAATACACACAGCCAGTTAGTAAATTTGCAAAGCACGAGTTTATCACATTACAGCATGTTTTAGTAACAGAAAAGAAATCTTCCTGTGGCTCAATGCAGCAGATTCTAAATGTAAAACAACCAATTCATGGAACATTTATTTTTATTTGACCTTTATTTTACCTGGAAAGTCCCACTTAGATTACAAGTCTCATTTGCAGTGGAGTCCTCGCCCCATAGGAGACTACATTTTACTGTTGACAAGATGTAAAAGGATGGAAAATCAGTAACAGTAACCAAATGTTGACATTGCACCAATTAACAGAACTTGATTTGCACTTTTCTGTTTGTCCAAGCTCTCCAGAGAAAGCGTCTCCTTTGGAATAATAATAAGTAACCTAATATTACCCCTTTGAACCTGTCTTTATAGCATGCACATAAGTATGGATTATTAGACTTACCTGCACTGGCATATGCACTAAAGCTACATTACCTCAGTTGCTGCATTTCGAGTCGCTCCAGTGAACACTGCACATACAGAACAGCTGCTTCCAGGCGGCTCACTGAAGCATGCTCTCACCAAATGTATATTTAAAAAGCTATAAGTTCAGCTTTGACCTTTTTTTGTGATGGCATTTTAACATTGTTGCTCGTAATATTTCTCAGCTCTAGTATAAGGAATAAAATATACAGGCCTGCATTTTAATATTTATATGTCTTTATAGTGTCTTGGGTTGTATCATTAGTGTAGTGCAGGCTCGCTCAACACAAGATGTCACAGTCATGCAAGTGAAAATCTGTCAATGTGGACTATTTAAGACAGACAAGACATATATATTTATTGATAATGGTGAAGATTATATCCTATCAAAAAAGTGACCTTTTTGCATTTGTCTTTGCAAGTTATTTTTTCCTAGAACTCGTCCACACTCTATTTCCTTTTTGTTTCTATTTTTGTATCTGGTGGATGCAATAGTATAGTTTTCCATGTCTTTTGCATTTCTTTATTGTATACTTGGATAATCAGATAAAGGCTTACTGCGTTTGATACCCCCTGTAGATGCTATGTTAGTGACCAAGATTTAACAGGAGTTGGAGTCACTATTTGCGATTTGCAATTCACAATATTAACAATCTTGATAGCTATTCTACAGACATTAACAGGATGACATCTGTGAAACTGTAATAAAAAGATTCAATTGAGAAAAACTGAATTTTGAGCAAAGTTGTTTAAGTATCACTTTTATGTAGCTTGTAACTTGTAACACTGAGAGGGTATTTTGGGGGCATATCCCCACAGCACTCAACAGGAAGTCATAGAACATATATTGCTATGAAGGTTGTCTGATGAATATGCAATGCCCTTTTAACAGACCAATGGACAATTTCTACAGCCTGAATTATTAATCAGAGTTAGATTTAATTAAAAATAAAATAATCAGAACTCATTTTTAAGTGAAATGATCTCTTACTTCAACAAACTCCTGGAAAAAAAATTGCCACAGGAGTTGCAGGAACCTGTCCAAGTCCTGAGGTTCTGATTTTGGAGATAGAGAAACAGGTTCCCCATGATCCCTCACAAATTAAGCCCTGTCCGTATCACAATAATTTGCCAAATGAGTGAAACGACCCAACAACAATACGTGTGATAGATTGTCCCAACTTTGCCTTTACTTTTTCTCTTTGATTTATGTAGCCCTTTTGTGTATTTTCAATTCGTATGTTTCATTTGTCACAGGCCCTGCACTGTCTGGATTGTCCATGCCCCTCCTCAGCCCTGGAATTCACTCTTTCCCAACCGTCTTTAAATATTTACATAATTATATTAGTGTCATAAATGTACGAAGTATGAGAACTCAGCCTTTGCACCCCTCTTCATATTGTTCCAGTGTTTATGTCTCCATAAGGGAACAGTAAATGAAGACACATGGCTCCCACTCTTTGACCTCATATATTAGCTTTATGGATCTTGTTTTATGCTCCAGGACCAAAGCCTGACTTTTATTAGCGGCGAGAAGCGATTAGTCTCTGTACTTGTTTAACAGCCGCTCAGCTTGTGTTGATTTTTTTCCCTCAGATCTTACCTTCAGACATGATTAGCTAAGCCTGCCCGCGGCGTTATGTAAGTTTATGTGCGCTTATGTTCAGACAGGTCTTTTGTAACGCTCCTGTTGCATCGGCGCGGAGGAAGTCAGGTCCGGGGGGTGTTTATTTTTAGGGCAGGCAGGGCTTTTCCTTCTCCGTGTAACTTTTTACAGTTGTGCAAGTAGGCGGTGGAAGCCTCCTAAATGATTTCATGTCTAGGCCTGCGTGACTCAGATGGATTCAGACTGAGCTGTACGGTAGAGCAGCGTCTGTGAAAGTTGCATCGGCCCACAGTTTTGGGAAACCCCCCAAATACAGCTGTGTTTTTTATTGGTGTTTTGTGATGACAGTGCTAACATGCTTACATCTTTTGTCATAGTTTTGGGACCGAATATATGACGTAACCAAGACCACACTAACTGAGATGACGTGGACCAAGAAAGACCAAGACACTTAGGGACTGAAGCAAAGAACAAAGCATGGTACATAGGAAGAGATACCAATCTTTCCACTAATGAAAGATCTTTTATGCATTAGACAGTAGACTTTTCCAATTATTCAAAGCAATGATATTGTTAAATTTATCAGATGTGGTCTTTTAAAGATACTGGATATTGCCGGGTGTTCTCTTAAAATGTGTCTGGAGATGAATTTTAATTAGAATTGGCGCTACATAAGTAGAGTTATCTTGTCTAAAAGTGGTCTCAATATGAAAAACAGTCAGTACAACAGAACCCTTACTCAACCTGTATTGCATCAGATTGAATGTAATCCATTAAGTGCCATTGTGACCAACATTGTGTGCAACAAATGTCTCCCAGTGAAATTTAGTCAGCATTAAACTGTAGTTAAGAGTCATCTCATTATAATCCTAGCATCCCAAGTTTTCTTTTTTCCTATCCACAAACACAGCCACATTTTTTTTATATTACTCCTTTGTTTCTTTATTTTCCGATTGATTCATGCTGCACAGTGTGGTTTGCTATAATCTTCTGAAATTATGAAAAAAAAAAAAAAATGCACATCTATTAGTTAGATTTTAGTCATGTTCCAGTCCATTGTATCGTAATCACAGTCAAATTAGTGTTCTTTTACCTTGTATAGTGTTGTAAACTATAGTTACTGAATATATGCACAATTTCTTAATGTGATGACAACATGCCCAACAAGGTCAATGGCATCAGTGTACTGTAGAGAGTACTTCTTATGTCTCAACTCACAAAGTGTCACTATATGGTAGATATTCTAATAATGCAAAGAATATTACCATTAAAATATTCTGCAAAAATATTCGAGACAAGGTAACACTAAGAGTGACCTACCCTGCCCATGTTTTCTTCCTTACATGTAAATTATATCAGTCATTATATTACACAAAGGTGTAACACACAGCTATTTTGACCAGTTGTGGCATGCAAGACTCCGATGATGTCATATTTGGAAAAAAAAAGTGAACCTGTTGTAACTGAATGGTTGTGTATTGTCCAACTGTCTATCAGTGATTATTGTACACCTAATTTCTGTTTCATAATTCACAAGTCATTAAGAATCACAAGCATCCTGTTAATTCCATCTGACTTAGTGTGATTCCGAAAAGCTGCTGGGCATTGACTGGACTCCATTCATTATTTTTTTCTCTTTTCGTTGCTGTGATGAGATCAGGGAGTTCACTGTGGCAGTTGTAGGGTTTAAATTGAGGTTAGCGCCTAGGCCGACACGCTGCTCTAGCCCCCAGACCATCGCTGTGACAACAACACCCACTGCGTTCGCAATTAGCGTTCAGTCACTCGCTGATTATCAACATGTTGGGGACCACAGAGACTTGACACAAATGGAAAAAAATCGAAAGCATCTTCAGACCCTGTGTTAGGATGGCGCATCTCCCCATTAAATCAATTATGAACAGCTCTAGCTAAAACTAATATGTCATTTTGTATCCACCTGGACCTGCCCTAAAAACCTCAGCAAGCCAATTTTATGGTTAAGCTTATGATGTAAGTATTAAAAGCTGGTTCATTTCCTTTTTGTTTCTTTGTATCTACCACTCTTTCGGTCTATGGTGCCATTTATAAGAGTCTAGAATTATTTTTGTAGTTTTGTGCAGTTTCAGGAAACCTCCAGCCAGTCTTTGTGATTCATCACTGAAGACAAAGTTGTGTCATTTCACTTTCCATTTAGAGCAGGTCAAGACCATACTCTTAAGTTCAGTTTACAGAAAATAAACACAGCCCCCTTGAGCAATCACTTGGCGACAGTGTCAAGGCAAACTGCTTTTTCACAGACAACAACATTTGAGCCGGACCCCTTTAAACTCTAGGTGGGAGTCAATCTGTGATGACTTTGCTTGGGTTGAGAGACAGAGGGGAAACAGGAAGAGATGCAACAGCAACCAAAATAATAGTTGAGTACAATAGACATTAGGAACAAGTAATGGCAGCAGCAGAAATCATTATCAGAAATAGTAATGTGGAAATGTGAGTAATATTAAAGATGAGTAGACACAGCGGGACAACTGCTCTCACGATCCTGACACAAAGGAAGCAGTTGGATTCTGGACAAGAGATTAGTATTGTTAATGGAACATGAACATGAGCAGGACAGTAAGAGAAGAGAGACAAGTTCATTTGCACAGGGATATTTAAGTCTCAGTGCATCACGAGAGATCCCCAGGCAGTTGAAACCTATCGCAGCAGATCTAAAGGCTAGCCCTGTAACTATACGCTTGATTAAACAGGAAGGAAGAGTCTAATGTTCAATGTAAAGAGGCAGTATGAGTGCTGGATTGACACTGGAAGAAGGATCCACTGGAGAAGATCTTCATAACTAGGTTCTAACTAAGGTTCTAGCTTTAAATTAGCTTTATGTTCAGAATGGCCTCTATGGAACATGATGGTGGGTAAAACACAAGGCCACAAACGCAAATGCAGTATTGAGCCCTCTTTATGTCCTCAAAACATGTAAATACACCCTCAAAAAGCTTTGAATAAACTTTTTTTTTTGTTAAATACACCAATGAGCAAGCTCTTAATATTCATCAGTGGTTGGAAGATAAAGTGCATAGAAAAAAGGGTCATTTTTAAAGTGCGTCGTAACAGTTGCAAGTGGTACAACTCTTTTGTTCATTTGTAATATTTGGGCTTTGAAAGTTTCAGTTAGCCATGATGAATTGGAAATGCGAATAAATGGGTAACAGTTCTCTTCTTTTTACCCTCCGAGGATAACAGCTGGCATTAATACTGACCACTTGAGCTCTATTTACTGAGGTCACGTTGTAATGGCAGGTCTGAACAGGGCCACTGAGACGATGGCAGTGCAGAAAGGTGTGATTTATTTCCCTCCTGAGCATAAACACCACTCTCCTGGCTGTATACTGTCGATAATGAAGGTGTGTATCATTTGAGCTTATAAAGCAAATCAGCCAGAAACATTCTGAACCTCATTGGCCTTTATGAAACCATTTGCTCTGCTTTACTGCTTGGCTTTATTGTCCAAACAACAACACTGTGTGATTTTGCAACAGGCACCAAAGCTTATGCACATCCGAAAGTACACAGAGTGGCTGTTGGCACCGCTGCCTATGAGCCGTAATGGATGATATTTACATAGTAGTTTGGATAAGAGAGTGGTGCCATTAGAAAGATGGATCGGTGGAAAGCGGCTGGGGATTTATCACAAAGGCAAAGCTGGTGTGAAAAATGGGACGTTCTCTTTCCAGCCCTCATGCTCTCATTCATAATAGGTGTGTTCTGTGCCAACACTATCTCCTAACAGTTATGTATCAATGTGATGTTTCCAGAATAGTGGATTGTATTGAATCAGTTCATGTCATTTTGTAAGAAAGATGTTGGTATATAAAGAGATGGTTGTTATTTAGAAATAAAATCTTACTTCTGTCACAACCTAGACATTTTAAACACAAAGCCTGGCTCTTTATAAACTTTTATTAGGCCCTTGTAGTTAATTATAAAAGACCCAAAATCAAAGTTTGATGACTGTATGCAAAATGTAAAAAACTATTACCATTCTTTTGCATCATGTTCCATTGTCAACAAAAGAGCTTATAAGTTATTAAAAGGTTTATGTGTAAAGGCTCTACAAAGAATTGAGTGTTTTTGGGGGTTTTTTTTAGGTTAGTTATAGTGAATTTGCAAATGTACAGCCAGTACAACTTCTTGTCAAAGTGAGCTTGACACCATTGCTCACCCAAAATTCTAAAATTAAAAAAATATATGTAAAATTTTCAAAAGAATATGGATACATTCAGCAGTTGTAGATCTTCTGGCCAGTTTCTGGCACTGTAACCTCTACTGTGATTAACACTAATGTGATGCAGTGGCTGAAGTCCCTGTGTTTGCCTGGAAATTGAATCACTAATAGCCAGTGGTATTCTGGGACATCATCGCTTTTACTGCAATTGGAATTTTTACATTTTATTTTATAACGCAGCCTGAAGGTATTTTCAATTAGGAAAGTAAGCAATTTTGTTGACAGAAAGTGCTGTAAACAAATTATTGCATTGTAACAAATGTTTTCACGGTTTATGCTAGACATATCTGGGGGCGTTATGGAGCAGTTCTTATACTCCCTTGAAGCTGTTTTGCAAAATGAGCATTACTCTTGACAGAAAATGTTGTTCTTACACAAATAAATGATGGGAATACTATGAAAAAAACTGCCATCTTAAGAGAAATTGTTGTTTTGTTTGAAAGTCCTAGGTTTTATGGACACACTCCCCAACCCACATCCTATCTTCCATCAGGTCTGACAGAATGCAAAATATTGTACAGTAAATTTTCACATATTATCATCGGTATGCATGATATATTTCAGGCTGAAAAAATGCTTTTGTTGGTCTTGGGTGGAAATAATAAATAATAACAAAAATAACAAAAATTCTCTGAGCCTGGTTGATTTGTACATATGGCTTGTCTCTCCGGGTGTGGCTTGGTCATTATACTCAGGCCTCATGACGCTTCCTCACTCTTACAAATGGAAAAGCTGTCCCATTATCACCGCTGTCGCAGAGGCTCTGTCATCCACATATCTTCCGCTTCGCACAGGGCTCGTGCGGCGCCTCTTTGCATCTTAAGGAACCTCTGTGTTCGTGAGGTTATCAGTCTAATGCTTATCTGGCCATTTTGCATTATCAAGCGGACAGGGCGTGCATTGTGTTGGGTTTTTCTGATGGCTGGTAGTGAGATGTTAGCGTTGTTAATCCACATGGATGGGCACAGTTCAAATGGAGGAGGAGGAAGAAGCCGGGCTGTTGTCATGGATCAAAGATTGTCTATGTGATGATAGAAGGCCAGTTAACGCAAATGGCCACATGAAAATTCAGAGCAGATTTGCCTTGCCTTGGGGCATTGAGGCGATTTGTGGTGAATAATATGGCCACCATAAATGCATCACTCTGTATCTCACTTTTGTTTTATTTAAATCTTATTTGCAAAGACAAAGTGGTCCATTTTCAAAGCACTTCACGCAGACACAAACAAAAAAGGCGCCCCGATATTTATCCTCTCAAACAGCGCAGTAACGTCAGACTTTAAGTGGTCACTGACACCGAACTAACGCTATCAAAATGGGCTCCGATAAAAGGGAAAGCTGCTCGAGGGTTAGATCTTTTGTTATTGATTAATGAGCGGAAAAGAGATGCAGCTGCTTCGGACACAAAAGGAAACAACATGGAAGACAGAAGATCCTTTTTTGGCCTATAAATTTGTGATATTATATTATTTTTATTTGTATTGACATTTTCTTAATTCATTGTACCTTATATTGTGCTGATGCCATTGGGATAATTTATGGTTCTTATTATGCCTACTCTTTATCCCCATATCGCCAAATGGATTCTTTTTCTTGATTATTGATTTCAGTCACTAAACAGTTGAAGAGTTATACAATGATAGAACTGTTGAGTTTTTTGTTTGTTTTGTTTTGGTGTTTGTCATACTGTTGACAAACACCAAAGTCACTAGATGATTCCATACTTGTGTTTTGGTGTGTATTTTCATTCACATTCTGCATTATTCCAAGCATTAACACATCATTAAACACTGTGATAAAGAGAGATAAAAAACCCCAAAACAAAACATTACAAACAGCGCATTGATTTCACCAAAAACAAAACAACAAATGAGAGCTAGAACAAAACATACCTTTTCATAGCCAGTATGGTGCTAAGTAACTGTGAAAAGAACCACGAGCAGAGCCTTAGCTACCAAATAAAAGCCTCCCGCCATGACCACACAAACATTTTTAAACACTTCCTGCAAATGCTAAACAGGAAGTTTCTGGCACAGACGACCAGAAGTCAAAATTAAGGGATCTAGTGCATGTTAGTTGCGTGTTATCTGTGACATATATGATACACTAGGACAGTACAGTTTATAATTTGCAGTTTTCTTGTTGCTGTCATTTAGTAAAAATGCTAATGCTGAGTTGGTTTCTGGTTACAATTAAAGCACAATAAAGTCATTTGCCAATGCTAGACACCATACAATTTACCATAAATAAGAGTTGGAGGATGTATTAATGTGTGAGTCTGACCCATTGTTGTGCTTTTGGGCACATGGTTACAACAAGACCCATAGGGTAAAGGAATGATTTATATTTAACGGTTGAAATATTGATGACCTTTTGATTGATAATATATTGGTTTTGAGATCATGACATCCCTAATACATATACACATACATAACACAAATACATACTACTAGCAGTGTGATAATGGTTTGGGTTTTTATGAGGTTTTCACCGAGTGGATGTGATCACATGACCAGGCCAAGTCAGCACCAAATAACATATCCCAATGCTATAGAATGCAACTATTCCCCAATGTGAGCAGGTTTAAAAAAGGAAACTGCCTTTTGACATCACTTTATATTTGAGTCCTGCTATCATAACTTGGGATTTGGCACTGATCACATTCAACCAACTATAAATACTAGTAATATTATATATTGATTACATAAACTTGACTTTTTCCGAGTTTTCTTTTTCATGTCACAGCTATCAACCCCTCTTAAAACATGAGGAAGTTATGGGGATTTCCTGAACAGACAATATTTAATAACCCATTGGCTTAGACAGAGTTCTTCAGTCTTCCTTGGGAGTTGTGGGTTTTTAGCAAATAAATCATTTAAATGAAGCTGCTGTATTACTTTAACTGCGGTGGGAGCAGCAGGCGGCTGTTATACTCATCTTGTCCTTGGCGCACACTGTCATCTCACTCGTGTTTAAAAACACTTGGAATGGTTCACTCAGACTAGGCCCACTCATACACATGACACTTGAATCCAAGAACCTGTCAAAACACTCTTTCCTTTAGTTTTGTCGCTTTCACATGTCTTTTGTAGTTCATTTGAATGAAGTATGTGGTCTTGAAATATAAATGTATGACTTGAGGTGTTTTCTTACCTTACATGCCTTGGCTCTTTTTACTTCTCCTTATTCTTTCAGTGTTCATGTATCCACAGTTTGGTTCTGACTAGTTTGTTGACTTAAAGTGACTCTTTACAAGTTCTAGCAGAATTTGCACACACACCAAGAAACATACTGTTCCACCATGCCATGATTGTACCTTAATTAGCAAAAAAAAAAAGTATCTTGACAGCTATATGAAGTAACCAGTTTCTGTTTAACATGGCATCCCAGCGCTTTGCAACCATTTACTAGATCAAGGCCTGGTGCTGAAATTTTGTTGTTTGTTGTTGTTGGTTTTGCATCAGGAAGGGGATCTGACAAAATGCAGGTACTAGATGTTTCACTTTGCTGAACCCAGTGGGAAGCAGTGTAAAGCAACTGTTGTTTACCAATTACCAAAGACTCTATGGACAAGGCCAGAGCATGTTTGCTTGCTGTCATGTTTCTTCCTTATTTGGGAAATGTGAATGTAACCAAGCCTGTAAGAGTCATTCGAATATTAGAGGGTATTCATTGATTAATATGGGAATCACTGAAGGAATAAACAATGTACAGCTGAACAATAAAAACATAAACAAATATTGAAGTTGGGTTTGCATGTCAACCAGAAAAAGACATAGGTGATGTGCATCAACACCCCAAAAGTGCCCACAGTCACCATCAGTCTTGTGTTGTGGCCATTGAATCCTCATGAGAACCAAAAAGACCCATTCAAGCCTCCATAAAACTAGGTGCTCCAATGGACAGTTCTGTACTACTTGAAAGTCAAAAGAATACAGTCTTTGAATGCTGGAAGGTGACTAAAGTAGATATGAGAAAGGTTGATGCCTACCAGAAAAGCTGCCTTTGGAAGTTATGGACCATCCTCTGGCCTATTAAGATCTGTAATGATGATTTGCATAGAAAAACTGTCAGTAAAAATGTGTCAACAAAAATAAACAAATGCAGGTTGGATTACATAAGGCACCAGCAATAGCTCAGGAGAGGGGGAAGTGGCAGGAAGTTATTGCAGCCATGTTTCTTGGGACATAGAGGAAATGTAAATAAGTAAGTCATTCTCTCCATGTTATTCTTTCAATATGCAGTCTTATTTTTTTCCTAGCAAAGAATGTCACCTGTAAATTCAATATGATAACAGATATTAAACTACCTTTTCCAAATACATGACAGAGACATTTAGTTTGTAGATGCATGCACTTAAACTAACTGGATTTATGATATGATTGCACCTGAAATGAACAGCTCGTTTCCCCATAAATGTATCTTGAGTTTGTCTGGGTTGTTTTCCATCGCCACTGCTGCCTCTGACACAGACCTGATCCCACTTCGGCAAAGAGAGACACTCGGAAAGAGGGTAGTCACGGCGCTGCACACGGCAATTTAAATTTTAATTGGCTAGATTTATCTTGGCCGTACAGTGTGACGGGTTGATAACTAGTGCTGATAGCGCTGAGAGCCTGTTTGTTAAAGCCTGGCAACATCCAGATAACTGGCTCGCAGCCACTGGAGAGAGCAGGAAGGATTTAGTGCCACGTTTCCTAACCTCCGACAAATACTCCCATGTTCACAGGACAATGCAATGGCTTAAGTGCAGGATATATCCTAAAAGCTTGGCAAATTGGCCCATTCCAGTCTGTCCACAGTAGCACTACATCAGCTGCTCGACAAGTAACAGCTGGAAAGTGCCAAGTCAGTGTCTGCTCATGTTGTTCATTACCTCGTACTAATGTTTAATCATGATCAGCAGTCTGTTAAAGATTGACATGCTTTATCTCATAAAAATACATGGAATGGGACCTCATTGTTTGCACAGATATAATGCAGTCGGAGCACATTTTATAGCACTGTAAATGTGATAAGAGTGGTCAGTGTGAAATGTCTGTTTATCTGTATGTAAAAATACTATGCAGTGTACACATTTGAAGGAACATTAACCTTTCTAACTAACGCTGACATACTCTGTTCCCATTAAAAACCTCCACGTCGAGCAAAGTCAATATTGTACTGATAAATGCAGTTCTATACCTAACTGTTGACTGCTAACCTTATGTTGCCTTCACTGCGTAGCCCTCAAACCACATGTGTGTGTTACTTAACCTAATATTAGTTCAAAAAAATGTATGTTTTTGTAACGGCAAGGTGCATTTTACCTCAATGGAGGTTTTACGTAGCTTTTGCTAAGATTTCAGTTTGACAGTTTTTGCTGAGGGAGCACGGGTCTTAAGATCATCCCTGTATAATTGTATACTCCACGTGTTGTGATATTTGGCTATCTATTCAAGTCCAACTTAGTATAGACTCCCATAAGCCTCTTACTAATGTTCTTTACTATGTTTAGTTGTCAGTCTGTTGTTTTAAAGCAGCCTTGCAAAACTTTAGTCCAATGTAACTTTCCTGTCACTGGGACGCAGTCTTATTGCAAGACAATATGTGTTCTTTATGTTTGTCCATTTACCGTGGTCCATAGAACACTTGTATTTCAAGGACAAAATAAAAAAAAAGAAGATGAAAACACATTGCAACTTTCCCTGTTGCCCAAGAGAAAACATGTAACCCGATTTCCGAGGCTCATTAACCCAATTATTGTGCATTTTATTGTAGCTAATTAAGTAAATTTGTTTGGACTTAACCGTTGAAATATTATCAGGAGAAAAGGCGAATCTAGTAATAAAATATGAAGAAAAACAAAACATCTGATTGCTTTTAATACCCCTCGCCCACTCGGGGTCTAGCTTTCATATTGTGCTATTTGAGGCTGCCACTCCAGGGCGCAGTGCCTATTGTGAGCGAGTATATTACAAAGCAGCATGGTGGCACTGTGTTCAGTGAGGAAATTACACATTAAGCTGCTGTGTTCCATAAGGACATTATTCAATTACACTTTCAATGGATTTGTTGATGCGACTTTGTTTGGATGGGAGCGGGGATGTTGGGAATAGAGCAGTAATAATACATCATAGATGGAGGTCAGTATCTTCAATTTGCAATGCCGTCTGCAAAGTAATGTTTCCAGAATCATCATGGCAGTCGAGATGAAGGAGATGCAAGACAACACTAACTCACCCAAACTGTTTCATTGTGAAGCTACTTCTGTCAGTCAAGTATTGCAGTTATTCTGTTACTTTTGCAAACCAACATTAACTATATAGAAGAAAATGCTACTCTGTGAGATTCCATACATTTATAGTTAGTCACATCTGGCCATTTAGGGGCTAGAATCACATTGTGGTGTGGTTAAAGCAACATTACATAAGGTTTAAGGATTTGCACCCAGTAAAGGACTTTGACTAGCCTGGACCCCTTCACCTTCAAAGTGAACCCCTCTCATCGAGACAACTTCCATCAAGCTCAATACAACATAACCAATCATAACTGCATCAAAAATGGGGCGGGCTTTGAGTGATGCTCTGTTTTTCTGATTGGTTGTGTATGTCGATCCAATTGCAGTAGTTAAATCTGTGCCCATTTGTACTGCCTCCTGGAAATCAAACTCTAATTGTATACTTTGGAGAAAAAGAATGAGGATGGCTGGTCTGGCTAGAGTTCAATTACATATGCACTGCTGCAAATCAGATGGGCCTGTCTCAGTATGTATCTTATCTATAGCAGATGTGGGGATAGTTTTGTTGTTCATGTTTGGAGCCTAAATATTTGACTTACTTAAAGCATTGTATTTTCTGTCATCACAATATTCCGGTATTGAATTTTTATTCCAGTATGTAGCTCTGATATCATCGGTCCTTTGATCACCAGAGCAATAAAACCACTCCATCATGGTAGTAGGTAGAGTGACTAGCTGCACCCTACTGGTAACTATGAAATCACTAACTCAACAACAGTAAAAGCTCAGTAAGAGTCATGTCACCTTTACACAAAACCATCTGGGGGGCTTTCCCAGAAGGTTTTGGTAAAAAGCAGGTACTGGAAGATGATTGGCTTAACCATCTTTGAGAACGGTATCTGACAGTAATATGACATATTGTTTACAAAGTAGGCAAGAGTTGCTTCTTCGTCAAAACCACTAAAGCTACATCAACTTAGTATCCCATCCTCTAACCTTTTTCTATTCAGGAAAAGCAAATCAATTATCAAGTTTAACAAAACAAGGCATAATATGGATGTCTACAGTTGTGCATATGTCTTTGCAATTTCTGATATTTTTTCCTATTTGTACCTACAATTTTTTTTTTTTTTTGGAGCATCTAGTGTACACTATTTTTCCAGCAGAACAAGTTAGGGTCTTACATTGTGACTCACTGACATTCCTACCTTCATAAAAAAATAAGCCATTTTATTAAATCTTAAACATTGTCAACAAAATTAATTAATTAATTAATTAATTAATAACCTAGTTTGAAGGGAACACCAGTATCAATATAAGAATGTCACACTGCTCATATTTACATGCAGTTATAAGTGACCTAATTAACAAAATCTAGTGTATATTATGCCTTGGAAACAGTGGAAAATAGAACATAAATTCTCTTGGTTTCTCTGTTGATGCTTATTTTTCATAGTGTACAGTGTAGAGGGAAAGATGTAAAGAAACAAGTCGGGCATAGCTGCAACGACATCGGGGCGGTGATAAGAGAAGATGGATGGAGGAGATGGTAAAGGATGACAGCGTGAAAACAGCCAGGGAAATAAAGGCAGGGGGGAGGGGACTAAATGATGAAGTTTGTGCAGTGTGACAAGTCAAGACCCCCCGTTTGCAGTGGCACACTCTTAA
The DNA here is from genome assembly GCA_036850595.1 of Rhyacichthys aspro. NCBI lineage: Eukaryota > Metazoa > Chordata > Actinopteri > Gobiiformes > Rhyacichthyidae > Rhyacichthys > Rhyacichthys aspro. Next base: position 8,049,272 of record CM072159.1, read on the forward strand.
CTGTGAACCGGATCTGTGCCGACAAGAGCATATTAAGCGTCTCTCAGGGCTTGGGTGAAGGATCCTTGAATTATTATCTTTTAGCTCTTAAGGACACCAGAGGAACTGCTGTGCACTTTGAAAAACTTAAAGAACTTTGAAGGTTTGAATATTTAATCCATGGAGATGTAGGTCAAAGCAGAGAGGATGGTTAAACCTGACAGATACAAGAGGAAGAAAGTTAAAGGTTAAAACTGGAACCTGTATGAATTAAAGATCTTTACCACAGAATACTACAAAGTAAATATAATATAAATGTCTTGACTGGGGCCTCTTGTTCACTGTGGGATATCTTGGTACACTTCACTTATTGTGCAAAAAAAGAGCTTAATATCCTTCCCCTCTTATTAAGGAAAGAGAGAGTAACAAAGGAAACATGGTAGAGCACGTGTGTAAACAACCCTTTTAGCAGTGTCCTATAGAAATGACAAGAATAGTGTGTGCATTTTGTCAATTTGTTAGCTCAGAATAAACCTGAAACCAAAATATTTTTCTTCCTTTTTACCACAGTATGCTTTAATATCTTCACCCACCACGGCAAAAGACAATTTTTACTGTGCTTGTAGGTATATTGTATTCTTATTCTGTATTGTACTTGGTGGAAACAAGCCTTAAATTGTCATTGTACTAGAGCCCAAAGTTCTCTTTGAATTTCTTTCAGAATCAACAGTTAGGTACACTCCAGCTTCTCCCTGTCCAGAGACCTGCATGTACAGGTGAATCAAAATAACCCATAGGGAACGAATGTGAGCGTGAATTGTGGTCTATATGTCTCCAAGTGTTATCCATGCGATGGTCCGCCTCACGCTGAAAGCAGCTGGAAATGCCCCAAGCCCCACTGACCCGTAAATGACTAAATAATACTGTAGAAAGAAAGAATAAATCGAGTGTACTATTTCAGAAAAGCAAAGAGTAGACATTTTAAGACAGATATCGTTTTACTGAACCCTAAAATTTTACTCTACCACTTTGTAACTTCTTATGTTGACCCAATACTCCAACACTTTGCTTTAAACTCAAAAGAAATCAGGTTGCATTTTTCTCTCCCTGACAGCTGAGTAAAAGCGTAGCAGGTCGGCGGGGAGGTGATGGAGTACTCTTGCGGTTTACTTGGATGACGGCGGGAGCTCGCTGCTTGATTGAGGGCTCATCAGGTACTCAATTTGCTCATGAACGCCTTGAGTGATGGCATTCAGATGATGCGGAATAACGACCAGCTGCCGAGGAGGGAAACTTGTTATCTGACTGTCACCAGATGAATAGACCTCATTTCTAATTAGCCTCACGCTGGATTTTTTACAGGACGCAAGAGTGACGAGGTTCGATTTGATTGCTATTCGTTTATTGATGCTGATTTTTCCCTTCGTTTGATGGGACTTGTTCTCGTGCGGAATGTTTGTAGGGTGACTTTATGAGTTCAGCATAACATCTGTAAGAACATTATGCCTCGGTCGTCAAGAGATGTTTCCCTGAATGTACACTTTTATGGCACTCATGAGCGGAGACCTAGAGGCACTGCAGGAGAGTAATCCTCAAAACTTGTTGCCGTGATCCGATCTCGAACTGCGACATAAAAACTTAAATTGCTCAACGATTTTCTTAGTTGATGTGTGCGTCTTGGGTAAATCTGGTATTTGGCTCAGTGTCCTGCTTCCTGCAGCGTGATGGATGGATGGACAGTAGTATATGTCTAATTATCATTAGCCTCCTGGAGAGAGCAGCCTGTTGTAATGCAAAGTCTGATTACTGTAATGCCGTTATCAGCAAATGGCCGTTCTCCTGCTGTTTTTTTGATGTAGCGTTGACCAAATGTTTTCCCTGATAGGAGTCTTGCTGGGCTTCATTCTTTATTGCATTGCAAAACCAAGTGGCGAAATCTCCTCCTTCACTTTACACTGAGCGGTTATGTGTCAATTTACACAAACAAATAAAATCAAGGAATTATTCACAACACAGTAAGTTCATCACATAATAACCACAAAAATGGGGTCATGAGAAAGATGATATTATTAGGATTACAGTCTCGCATACAGCAGCACAGGTTTCACAGAACTTGACAATAACATTAGACAGTATCTATAAAAAGACAAAATTAAAGCAGACTGTTTTTGAGACCAAAATGGTTTGTGTTTAGGAGTGGGATATGGGCAGTGAAATAATAATAATAATAATTATAAGCAAAAATGTAACTAGCCTTATGCACTGCAACAGAAACAAGACAAATAGAAAATACATACACATCCAACACATCTATAGTGTGTTATCCCATCTTTTTCCTGAAACCACTACTTTACAACAGTTTAATATCAACATTTTGAGGAATAGTTTTCAAATTGATAATAATACAACTTGTAAATCACTGAGAAAGTTTAACATAAAAAGAAATTGTAAAAATGATGACCTGCAGTTTACCAAATAGTGACCTTCACCCTTAGATTTACATGTCTACATTGTACAGTAGCACAAAACCCTAAAGGCTATGACCTCATTTGATTGATGTTTGAAATTATTATTTATTTATTTTTTTACCTAATGCCCTGTTTTGTACTGAGAAAAACAAAACTTGCATAGTTGAAAATCTGGACTTTTTATTAAACACTGACAAACTGCATATTAAGGCATAAACAAAAACTTATTTGTGAGAGATCACAACTTTTTCTTATTCATCTCTGTGATCCTATAAAGATATATTGGGTATAATTAGATATATATTCTAAATATTACAATGCAAAAATAGATGGACTTAATATACCAGGCATTCATTTTAATTCGTACTATTCGTAGTTCTTTGGGAGCATGTTTTTGCGCACTCTGTACCTCAAAAACAACTAATTAAATGATACTTTAAGAGCAAATATTCCTGATCTCACGACCCGAGAAGACCAGAAATCGAATGGCTTGGAGGTCTTTTTGTTTGTAACAGTAATAAACTGCAATCAAATTCTTGATAAATGAGTAATACCTGCTCATTCATAACTGACATTGAAGCCCAGCATTTGTTTCGGCAGGTAAGAATGGAGCCTGAGGTCACATTAGAGCACAATATCAGGGTAAATTTATTGCTGCTGTTCGACTTTCTACATAGTCTACACATTCAAAATTCCAAAACCTAATGTTTAACCGTGACCTGATTATTCGCTGATGTGAATGTCAGCTTTAATTTGTTGGAGGTGATCTTTTCGCTGCATTGTAGCATGCATTTTGCTCCATTAACTATCACAGCGAGGCCCATAAACACACACGCCGCCAGCTCAGCTCACCTGAGTATACATGTCGCTGCTTTATCGACCGTTCTATTGAGTCATTAAAGAGTGAGCCTTCGCCTGGAGCGCTGTGTGTGTGCGCATTGTGTGTGGCTGGGGATAAAAGTTTGGAAGTCTAGTAGCGCGTAGACAGATAAAATCTCGGCTTTATTTGCCTGGATAGGCTATGGTTTCTCTTACTCAGCATGATGACTTGTTCGATACGACTAAATGGAGCGTTTGTCTCCTTTGTTATCTCAGGTACATTAGATTGGACACACATAGCTGAAGGTAAACGGACAAATACGCGCACATGCAAAACGGTAGACCCAGACAGCAGTAAATAATTTAAGCCCATGCAATTAAGTATATTCTATAATTAATGAGGTGTAAAGGGTGTAAAATGTGCCATCTGACTCCCATTGGTCATAATAGTGACCATAAAAATGTCTTTAGGAGGTGTAACAACAATACATTATCAACTATAGAGTCAACAACTGGGTATTAGTTTAGAGAGTCTGCTTGAGGTAGTGGGGCAACAGGATAGATGCCCTACTGAACAACATGGACCATCCCCTGCATTGGGCTTTTGACTGTGGATGTCTGAGATTAGTGAGCTGCAGGACAGAACACCACAAGACTGTAAATCAGTCCACGGAATATGAAGTCTGAAGCAATTCATTTTGTGTTTTAATTTATTTGAAGAGACTCGAAAACTGAATTTCTTCTTGGGGATTAATATAGTTGAATGGAATAGAATTATGTTATGATGACTGTCCTACAGTAAATGGCTTTTCCTGTTTGGACCTAGAATTAGTGAACTAACATTCAACATTATGAATTTCCTGTGTTGATATACAGATCTATTATTAAGACAACATTGAGATTCCCCTTGGTTTTCCCCAAGTAATTAAATAAATAGGTTAATGCCGGGAAGGGATAATAAGCATTTTACATCAGGTCGCACAGTGGCTCTAGAGAAATTCTGGCTTCAATCTCTCTGAAAAAAACAAAAAATAAAATGAGTTGTGGGATCTTAACCCTGATCAAATACATGAGATAAACTACATGTACACAAAGTGAGTTTCATTCCACAAGGGGGCAATCCAATCAGTAATGAGGTGTATTTTTTTTAATGTCAAATTATATAAAAAGTAAGTAGACTCCTGTTTAGGATGCAGTGTGTTTAAATAAATAATAATAATAAAAAAACACACACACAAGCATTAGATAAGACTTCAAAGGTGACAAAAAAATAAAAAAGTTTATCTGTATTTTCAAAAATCCTATCTATAATCGCTATAATAACTATAATCGCTTAGTTTGACTTTTTTGCCATCCTTGTGTTTGCATTGTCTGTAAATTCACTTCAATAACTCCTGAGCAATACTGATACTGTAGGCATTCACACAGCAAAATGCCATTCCCCTGTATTCATAAAAAGATAACAACATGCATTACAGGTTTCATAGTGACAGGCCGTTTGAATCGATAAAAGAGCTTGAGATACTGTATGAATATAAAATTCTTGTGATTTTGTCAGAAGGTGCAGCTTTTTCTCACCAGGCCCGAACAGATAAGAGAGAAACCTGTGCCTCCAGATGAAAGCTTCTATCACCAGAACAGACAGTCGAGAGATAATTGTACCTGGGATTAGCTGAGAGCTCAATGTCTCACTGTTAGTCTCATGTTACCTGTTACTATCCGTCTGTGTGTGTGGTCAAACCGAGACCGAGTCATGACCAAGACCAAGTTTTCTAAGGGCTGAGTCGAGATCAAGGCAGAATTGAAGCCTAACAAAAACTGCTTCCTTTGATAAACTGATAAACAATCAAGTCTCTGCATAAAATAACTTTCGTTCTGTGTTTCTTGATCACGATGCAGCTTATCGTACTCTATATATCGACGAGGTTTTAGCATTGTCTGTGATCTCTGACATCTTTAAAAGTGGTTTCAGATTAAAAATAGCACCAGCTTTAGTAATTATGTGATTCAGCTTTGGTATAAGACTATAGTTCAAGACTTGAATCATGTGAAGAGTAGAGTTATTTCAGTGCAGCTGTCTTCCTGTCAGTCCTGAGCATCTTAACTAACTCTTCCACTCTTCGTGAGCGTCGCCTCGGGTTTCAAGACTGTCCATGTTGTTGCAGATAGTCAAAGGCAATATGATTCAGTCTACAGCAGTTCCCTTCTTCACTCAGAAGACAGTCAAGGCCAGAGGCATTTTGTTTTGTCCATTCATCCGCCTATAAAAATCTTATAAAGCAGATATCTTCAGAATGCCCTGACAGGAATTCTTCAAAGTGGGTGCAAACATTCACTTGAACTCAAGCACAAAATTCTTTCATCCATTGCTTTAAAGGACTGAACAGACATGTCATATTGTCACTGCAACAGTTCTAGTACTTTGGAAATTGAGGCTTTGTTTGAAAAAGTGTCTACCATTCTTAATTATTTTAACAAACCAAAAATGTGGTCTGAACTGTCACGTCTACTTCATTCTTCTGCTGACTCTCCTTTTTGTTATACGCCAATCCAAATCCAGATCCAAATAATCGGTGACTCTCGACACTCCCACTCGTTCGCAGCAGTGTCCAAATAATTACCTCTCCCCACATCTGCTCACTGCTCCATCAGTGTTGGCCGGTTGTGTGACACCGGTGTGTATATACTGGTGATGGAATGATCGCTCCATTGTGGGGTTTTATACAACGCCTGCATCCATCTGTCAGGGTTTGGATAACAATGAGGCTTTGTGCGGTATTTTTTTCCCCCATACTTTTATGATTAAATGTTGACAGTCTGTAGTTTTGTAGTTTAGTCTGTAGTCCTTCCACTGTTTTCTACAGGGTTTTCTCTTTCTACTACTTCTATTATTCAACTGTGTAATGTTTACACAATGCACTTTTACATTGTGTTTCAACGGCAACAAATAGTTGGACGTCCATACTAATAATTTCATTTGAAAACTCACATCACATTTTTTCTCTACCTAAAGCGAGACTGTCTCAAATTCGTCACGATTACGGTGACAGAAATAATTTATTCTGAGTTTTGAATTCAACTTAATGCAACCAAATGCAAAAATGGTCTGAAATATTGGAATTAACCCATGGAATATGTCTTACTAAATCTATTAGGTGAAATTAGTGGTTGCACATCAAAAGAGAGGAATATCCATGAAACACTGCTCTTCACTACTAAGTTTTAATTGTGATATCTATTAATGACTTGTGTTTTGGGAAGAATACTGTTGTACGTCCATCCATTCATCCATACTTCTTCTTCCACTTATCGAGTGTTGAGTCACAGGGACAGAAATCTAAGAAGAGACGCGCAGATTTCCCTGTGAGTCTTTCTAGTTTTACGTCAGACTGGATCCTGCTGAGGTTTCATATCTGTCCCTAAATAACTTCTGATCGTGACCTCAAAACCCCTGTCTAAAAGCACATGTCACATACTGTTGTTGTGCTTTTAATTTCCTGCCTGTTGGCCTCCTGCCACTGGGACCCGGTTAATGACTATGGCTGGTGTCCCGTTAGTGGTGAGGTTATGTCACTGGATGTTCTATTAATGAAGGGTGTTCACGCAGCTGCACAGGCCCCACTCCCATTCATGGGCTGAAATAAATCAGAACCAAAAATAAATAAATAAATAAATAAATGAAGAACTCATTGACAGTATTTTATGCTTGCCTTTTGTAAATTATCCTGCTGTTTTGTTATTTCCTAAAATGTAGTTTGCTGTCTACTGGATTCCATGTTTAATGCAGCAGTAAGTCGGCTAAGTTTAATCAGCATCCATTTGTCCCAGCCCTTAGAAATCCAACTGAGGTCGAGAGGGACCAGACTAGTGTTTGTAATGAATAGAAAAGAATTAGGATGACAGGCCAGGGTAGCAATACGTCTTTTTGAGTCCTTACTAATGCACTTACTACATTTGACAGTGTGTTCTAATATATTCTAAGGTTTATACTCATTACATTTTTGCAATGTCTGTTGGTACAGTATGACAAGCTTTAGCAGCTTTCAAAATGATTGAAAATTCTGTTATGAATACCTCTGATATGGAAATATGGAAACCATCAGAAGTGCACATAATTCAAGCCAGACAACATCTTGCTTCAAGGGCGCTGGTGATGATGTGATGTCATGATTAATGGTTGCCCTTGGGGAGGGCTTGTTTGCGATATGATTCAACAAAAGTCATGTTCATTAGCTAAACTCACAATGGGCCAATATGCTAATTAATTACAGATGCTGATTGTTTTATCTTGCTCCGTCGTATAGAAACAGCTGTATCAGCTCAGCGTGGGGTTGTAATATCTTTATGGCATCTCTGTGCTGTTGGTAGGGGTTTGATCTGCAGCAATTCTTTACATCCCAGTCTAGAAATGTGTCCATCCTTAGGCCTATGTGCATCTTTTATTTAATTCCAGAAAACAGCTTTGACTTCTACCTGGACCTCTCGCCTCGTAAATCCCCCAGACAGGATGAGGATAAGTGCTACAAGCAAAGTGTGGATAGACGGATCGATAGAAGTCTGGCCGGGTCTGGCTTTGCTTGTTGCACACATTATTCCCCTGAGAAATCCAAAAGGCTTCTTCGAATAATCATCTTTATAAATCATGAGGCTGTATTGAGTCAGATGACTGTTTTGTTGTTTGGAGTCTGGTTTAGGGATTTATTTATTTTGCACCTAACATGCCTCTGTCCATCCGTGTTTTGATAACAGAACATAGAACATTTCACACTGGAAACCACACCTCTTTCTCAGTGACATTGTTGACTAATGTTTTATACCTTTATAACTTTATTCATTGATTCATAGTCCACCTATATTTGTATTTTTATGTCAAAAATTAGCAATTTAATTTTGACAGTCCTATAAATGTTAAAATGAATCATACGACTGTATAATGCTTCAAAATGGTCACATTTTTCTCATAAAGCACTGCATACTAAATGTATTATCAACCTTGATATGCTAGAGATTCTATATCATTGTTGTCATAAGCCCCCATTCAGACCACCATCTAGCTACAGTATGTGGACAGATTTTCACAGCTCAGACCCTTCAATTGACACCAGATATAAACACGTGCCACACTATTTTAAATCTGCATTAGACTGTTTCTAACTTTCTTGTTTCATATGCAAAACTACTCTGGCTTTTGAATAAAACCTTACATAAACTTAAAGACCACCTCAAATGCATCCTCTGATCTAATATGTCCAGATGCATTTGGGATGTAGTTATCTAATTCATAGCGTGCATTAAGGCTGGAACTCCCAAGGAACTCTTCTAAAATTCAGAGTTCAGTCTGAGCACCAATGGCATATATTTATGGTTGGAAAGAAAGATGGGCCTCAGCGGTCAGGCTCTGTGGCACTAACGGTTCTGGCTCTGCTTTTTGGTTCCAGGGATTGGGGACCTCTTTTGAACTGGCCTGTGCTCATACCAGTTTGAGCAGAACCAACATTTCACAGATACACATCATCTACAGAAGGCGCTGATTAACCCACAACCAATGAAAACAACAGCCAGCAACATGGCACTGTCCATAGACTACCATACACTTAAGTACTTTTAACAGCTTGTAGTAACACTTTTTTAAACCATTTTTTAACAATTCACTGCAGAACGGCAATAACACTTATGCAGCTGGACAGTGCTTTGCAAACAGACATTAACGCTAGCTTCTACTGAACACCAACAGTCAAGTCAGTAAATAACTAAAAGATTTATATAAAAGAATGGTTAAAAGACCCCAAACAATTTAGAGTGGCTAGAAAACAACATGATGCTGCAATTTCCAAAGAGGTTCTGTATGGGAACCAACTCATGCCATTTCAACATATCAGTCGGTTCCTTGTTTTGTTCAGGAACCAGAATAAGCACAGAGCCTGAACGGTTTAAAAGGGCTATAATTTAAGAGCAGTCTTGAGTACCGTTTTGTTTGTTGTTCAGATTTGTCTTTTCCTGCAACACAGTAAACTTACAAAATCATAGGTCGACAAAAAAGCCTGAAAACACCAGTTTCCCAGTTTCCTTAGGTCACCACACTCATTGCCTCCGCTCTGTTATTCAGCAGCTTAGTACATGCCCCTCCCTATAGCCCACTCTCTTTTTTTGCCATCTGCTTTGAAATTAATGGCCATGTTGGAAAGTAGGCTAAATCCAGAGTGACAGCTTTTTCTTCCCACTATTTTGCGTGAGGTGCTGCAGGCGGTGTCCAACTGCGTGGGAGATGGAGAAGATGGAGCCGGTTTGTCAAAAGCTGCTTCTGCCTCTCAGTATTTCTCACCTCCACCCTCTGGGATCTCCCCAAACCACGGCCCATTACTGTCTTTTAGTTGGAACAAGATTGGCGAGTTTGATTCTAGGGGTTGTTTTTAGCAGCGCTGCTCTGTTGCCTCAGTTGTTGTCATGTGCTAGTCACTTGCTCCTTTTTTATCCATATCCCCTTAAGAGTTGTCAGTTAGCATGAGAGAAATGATACAATTTGTCTGCTTTGGATTAAAAGTAAGCTTCACTCACATATGTTGTGCGATGCATAGCATAGATGATGTTTTAGTTACAGCCTGACATACCATTGAAAATGCACTGAATTCTGAAGTAGAAAGAACATTCTGAAGGTTCATAAATCCAATTACTTTTCAGTCTCCTACTCGCTAATTAGCAGCTAGCTGACATTCCATGGATTTTAGCCATGGATGTATCATAGGAAGCTGTTGATGGCCTGCCCCCTCTGCCCTGCCGATAATTCCATTAGACTTCACTGTGATACTGCAGCAATTGCATATTGCCCAGAAAGAATTCCTCGATAGTCTACCAAAAAAAAAAAAAAGACTAGATGTTAATTTTCATGCTATACTCTTTTTATTTGTTGTCAAACTTATGTTCTTTGAGACCTCACACGTCACTATGTGGGCTAAAAGCACAGAAGTATTATTAGACCTGGATCCCAAGTCAGCCATGGCTGGAATTGCTCATTAACGCATAGGAATATTTTTTAACAGTTTTGGCTATTAGGCTTGAAGGCATGACTGAGCAGACAGAATGTCAAAAATCTTAATTTTTTTAGGTGTTAAGAGGACTTTGACATTAAAAAATACAAGATACGGGCAATAAATTTGTACAACAATTTGTAAGTCGTAGTTACCCTGATTTTTTCTTTCCTTTTATTTTGACAGCCAGGAAGCCACAGCTGCTGTTTCTGAACACCTCCGTTGGGATTACCCTGAAGTATAATAAATAGTTGGAAATGGATTTGGAGTAGAATTTTTTTAAGGGTTATCACCAAGGGGTCATTTTTACCCATTTTAGCATTTTAAATTCATGACCCCATCACCCCTCTCTTCATGACCTCTTCCCAGATAACCCTCTCTGCAGAAAACGATGATAATTTATACTTAAAACCAACAGTATTTAATTTTAAACCCAATGTATAAGATTTATTATTAAGTATTATATCCATGCTATGCTATTGTTATTAATTGGAAAACTTAGATCCAAAAATGCTGTAGCAAAATGCAAATCTTCTGTTGCAGAAAGTAAAATGACCCCCTGGTGGTTGTTAAGGGTACTGGAAAGTTGGCAGTTAAACTTAAAGATTTTTCAGAAAATCAAATGTAGAAGTGTTTTAGGTGGAGCTTGGTCCATATTTCTGTCCCAGTCAAGGCCTAGAAGCAGGAATATTTTGACTTGGTGTTAATCCTTATGCATGATTCAGCATTACCTATGTTCCAGTCATTTACCCCACATTCCTCTGGTTTTGCTCATGTTTGATGCATGAAGTCTGGTCTTTTGGTGTGATTTTTTTCCCTGCATGTCAAGTGTTTGAACATATGTTTTACTGAATCCGTTACATTTCTTAGTGGGATTATGGGAGCATGAATATTCCACTGTAACCCCTTAATGTGCAGTGAACTATATGTCGTTATGAATTCATTTCAAGCCCATTTGAATGTTTCATTTCGAAGCGCTGCATGGTGAAATCATAAAGTGAATATCTAAATATAGTCTTTGTGTTGCTCCAATGGGGACAACTCTATGCTTTGTACTGCTGCCACATTAAACCAGAGGTGGAAGGAGTAGCCATTATTTGAACTAATGCAAGGGATTACGTGTAACTAGCTACTGCATGTCTCCATGTTAACATTGTGCCAAAGGGTGCAATTATAAAGCAGCACTACATCTAAAGACATAGTCAGCTACATATGGCCCCATACACTCATCATCTCATGGTAGTGTTTCCATGCTGCAGGCTTTGGGCTCTGATCTTTCCAGGTTTCCTCCTGTGGCCCCTGTTCCAGACTGTCTGGAGAGCTTTGGAAGGGCTCTGCTGTTGCCCTACCCCCGCTGGTTAAAAACCTTGTCTGTAGCAAAATAACCAACCTTTCATTCCCTTACTGCCTCCATCATCATCTCCTACTTTCCCTTTTGGCTTTGAGACACTTGATATTCTCTTGCAGTTCCTTGGGATATCAAACCAAGCCCCCAGACTCAAGATTGCTGGTGTATGTCAACAAAAGTTTTTAATTGGAATGTTTTTGGTTCCTGGGTTTGATTTCATACTTGTTGGCCCTATAGGATTTGTTCACTGTAGACTTTGCACATACTGTGGTTTGACCAGTCATTCCACGTGAAATCAACAGAAGCCTCCCACTTGATCATCTTAGTTTTGCCTTAGCCTCAGTGTGATTAATATTTTTATTATTATGATTATTATAAATTAAAATATTCTACTACAGATACAGCGGTAGCATAGCATTTGCTACACTTTAAGTTAATATCTTAAACAAGGGGATGTGGCAGGTCTAAATCCAGGCTATTTGAAAATGACAAAGATCTGAGAAGTTAAAGCCTTTCACAAAACGCTAACACAAAGATTCTGGCAATCAAAAAGATCTGCAAAGCCAATCTGTGAACCCCTCTATTGTTAAAGGCACAGTGATTACACACAAGAAAAAGTTATGTTAGAAGTTTAATCAAAAACAGGCATCTTCCTAAATCTTCTGGAGCAGCACTGAGTCTCAGTATGGATCTTTACATCTAATATCATGTGTCACCAGCAGCAGATAGCAGTCTGGGCCCATGCTGGGATGTCATTGTTTCTACTGAAGAGTACGTATTCACAGATGACACAACAATGTGGTCAAACTCTTAAACATTTGCTGTTTTGTGGAATGATAATGCCATTCTTATGTGAGCAAATGGTTGAAACACTTAAGAATAGTATCATTTTCAGTGCAACATGCCCCCAAAAGACCTTCTACATCACCCAAAGCACTGCCGTATGAACAATACACTGATTTTTTAGTTTACGAACATTATTAAAACGGGATTGAATATTGTTATTACCCGTTTGTACCAATAAGGGCTGGAGTTTGGTATATAAAGTGGAAAAGTGAGAATAAATCTAATTCAGACTCAGGTTGACACCTACAAGCCATGAATACAAACTGAACAAATTTGGCGTGTAGAAGTCAAGGTTCAAGTTTGCCCAGGGACCCTAACAGAACAAGTCATGGACTTAGGAAAGAAATTCACCATGCAATCAAAAATAATTATTGTCAGAAATAAGTCATCATTCCTAAGACCAAAACATTATCACTTATTTATACGACCCAAAGTCTTTTGTGCTCACATTTTTATTTACCTTTCCCTGGCACATCATCTGACCCCCTCCTTCCCTTTTGCCTCTATCATCACTGCTCCCTCTGCTCGGCTCGAGGAGGATTACCAGGAAAGACTGGACTTTGATCCTGCCTCTGTCTCCACTCATTCTGTATCAGTCTGACAAGCCTCTGTGTCTCTTCCTCTACCAGACTTCTATGTTTTTGTCAGCCCGGCTATAGTAAAAGATAAGCCCTTTAGCTGTCTGCTGTTTCATCAAACCGATTTTGTTCTCTTCAAACTGTGAGCCCAATGTAACCCTCTTTCCGCCCAGATGATCTGAGTGCTAGTTCAGGGCTGGGCGAGCTGGTTCATGGCTAGGTCACTTGCCGTTCAACTTGTGCACCTCCCAAGAACTGAACTTCTACAGGCCGCAGGGCCACAGCAAATGCACACAATTTACAGATCTCCAAAAAATGAATCTTGTTGACTCATTGTCTCTTCTAAAGTCAAGCAAGATGTTGGCCAAAGTCTGGAATGCTAGAAACTGGTATGCTGTCATCTTGTTGTAATGCTAATTAGAAAGCAAAGCTTAATTTCAAGCAATGTTTATGGCCTCTTTGCTCTGCATTGGTTCTGGTTCATTGAGCTTACAGTAAACTTGCGTACATGTTGTCATCCCGCTAACAATAGGTAGGTCCTTCTTGGGATCAATAGTGATGTGTTGTTTTATTCCCTAACTAAACTGCAGTTTGTTCCATTCTTTGTTATAAATGCCTTTGCACTTATTTCTGACTCCTCTACTGCATTTATATTTTTGACATCAGAATAAATCCTTAAAGGGTCCTCCATGCCCTCTGTGAACCCACTCAAATGGAGGCATTGTTCTTGAATGTCAGTTGTCACTTCCACTTGTGCTACTTTGTTAATAATCCATAAGATGGCTGATAACTTTCAAATAAATGCTGTCAAAGAAACCAAACAGCTCCAGAACTGCCTCTGTAGAATAGATTAATTGAACAGAGGTTCAGTGAACAGCAATTCACTTTAGCTGAAAATGCTCAAAAGTAGGGGTGCATGGTGGCAGCACTACTGCCTTGTTGTGGAAAGATTATGGGCTCTCTCCAGATAATCCAGCTTCCTCCTACTGCCAACAGAAACTGCCCTCAGTCAATGAATCTGAATGGCTGTCTGCAAGTTTATCTCTAAAGTGATAGCCAATGTATACTACCTCATACCTTAAATAGCTGCAATAAGAAAACCAAATTGTATGTTGTAGATGCTAACTAAATGTCTTACAGCCTTACTAAAAATAGAGAGAGTCAAATGGGGTCCACACTACTACACACTCATTAGAAAATACGCTCTGAACAACTTGGACACACTTTAATGAAGAGGCAATTCAATTTAGCTCGAAACGGCGCAAATACAATCATAGAGACAGGTGTGGATAATTTATGATTTTCTTCACAAAATCTGGAAGCAGATAAGTGCACAGATAATGAACTGTCATGAAAACGACAGCCTATTTGCACAGTACTCATAAATAAACAAAAACATCATCACCTCAGCCTCCAGTGCTGTTGCCGTGCTTTTATCTCTGCTGTGATTAATTGCAAAGGACAGTGTCAGCAAGATTTCCTCTCTAATTTTCCGCCAAGTATAAAAAGCCAGCCGTGTGCTCCTAATTCATAACGCTGTTGACCGCAGCGCCCCAAAAGTAAAAGCTGTGACAATGTGATGCGCTGTGACAGAGGCCAGTCTTCACTGACCTTAAGCTGTCAGGCTCAAGTGTGATCGGAGTAGCTTCATTTAGACTGTCATGGCGGCCCGTCAGAGGCGCGGGGATGTCTCCCAAAATGCAATTCACGCCCTCGCAACATCAGCCTCTAATTAGTGGCTCAATTGGCTGAAAGACCTGCTGGGCTTGAACATGCTGCACTGCTTAGACAGGTCTTTGCATGCAGTATACACACACCAATAAATTAGAAATGCCAATTCATTTTAATAAATCCAGTACCACGGATCCTGAACCAGTCATGCTCATAATTGTTTTGGTGCATAAAGTTTTTAGCTTACAGTTTGGTGACAACATACAGATGGTTTCGTAGGGGGTTTTAAACAGAAAACCAAGCCCATGATGTAAAAAAAAAAAAAAAAAAAAAACATACCTGATGATTTGATGCTGCAATACTCCAAATGGCCAGTGGTGGAAATGTGGACAGTACAGAGGGGTCTACACAACATCCTGATCTTTTAATACATCTATGGTGGGTAAGTGGTTGTCCTGGATAGAGTGTTTAAGTCAAGACACAACCAGGAAACCCCATAAGTCCTCAACTCAGAAACGTTCCTAATGGAAGTCAGTGGGGAGCAAGAAATATTTTTTGATTACCTTATTGTCATGCATTTATTCTCACATGCATTGTTTGTAGACTGGAAATACAACATTTAAACAAAGAAAAGCATTGTTTTTTTGAAAAGACTGCAAAATACCCCTTAGTTTTGAGTGATCACGTTTATTTAAGAGACATTAGTTATTAATAAGCTATTCCCAAACAATAGTGGCCACTGGGCAGTTTAGTTCATGCACAAATCTATGCTATTTGCTTTAGAAACTTAAGAAATCAGAAAAGACAAATCAATCAAAATCTGTCCACAATACAATTCCATATTTGAAAGCTGAGCTGTCAGAACTCAGTGACACTAATACAGTATATGCAGTTACTACTACTAGTTTATGGAATGCAAAGAAAATGATAGATTGAGGCATTTTGATTGCCTAGAAAATCAGGCATCAAAGGTAGAAGCCTGCAACCACAAAAAGTACTTGAAATATGTACTGTGTTAGTGTGGACAATGCCCAAGAATATTCAGATTCTCATATAAACAGGCAAGTAGTAGCATATAGTACAGGCAAAGCAATACCATTTAATCCAATATATCTAATTCCATTAGTTACCCATTATGTTACAGTTAGTCATCTAAGTTAATTATGCCAGACACTTACCTTCAGTCAGCTGCATTCTTTTGTGTGAATATTATATCTACAGTGGCGGCAGCAGAGCCACTGAGCTGTCATACTTACAAAACAGAAGCAGCCTCCATATTTAAATCTTTTGTGCAAATCCTGTAATCTATGAATGTGAATGTGCCACGTGTGCAAACAGTAGCTGCGGGCATCATTCACCCAACTCTGAGTGGAAATCTAACTGTAAAGTATTTTTATAACTGTATTGCTGTGGTTTCACATTGCTTTGTGTCTGGCTGAGTGGATCTGAGCCATATCCATCCGCCCGATCGCTTAATGAGTAAACTGGCCGACTGCTGTAGTGTGTCACTGGGAAAAGCTGTGTGCTGATTGAATGATTGTTTGTCCGAGCTGTGGGTTTGGTGATTAAAGCTGGACGAGCTCGGCCCCAGAGCCTGTTAGGTAATTAACAGGCTGTTCTCCATGTTAATAGCATTAGTCACCTTGGAGATAATCGCTGCATCCTTCTGTGCACCTGATAGCCCTGTAAACAAAGGATTCTCAACATCTTGATCTGACAATGCTTTCCGATTCATGCCTTTGGGCTCTTTTAAGTAAATAAAACAAAAGTAAATGGCCTACATCTCAATTTGATTCTGTAACTTTGCAGAGTATTAAATGGCTGTTGAAATATTTGGGAGACGGTATATCCTTGAGACTTTCTTAAGATATCAAAACTGTCCAACATAATGTAAGATAGCAGCTGTTATTTACTGTAAAGTATTACTCATCTTTGATTCATGTGATTTAAATTCTCTTGCTTTTTTCTTTTATTAAAAAAACAAAAAAAACATGTCAGTTTGTTTAAAAAATTGTTTTGGTATCTGGAGAATTTATGTGCATGTGTAGACTATATCCTGGTTTTGAGAGAGCTGCTGACATGATGAGAAAGCTCACTCAAACATGGCAAACAAACATAGCTTAACCCTCCTATTCTCCTTGGGGTCAATTTGACCCCTTCCAATGTTTATCATTCAAAAAATAATAGTTGCCTTTGTTTTTTTTGCTTCATATTTCATGACTTTTCCTAATTTGATGGGGACAACTGATTAAGCATAAACTTTTCATGATGATATTTTTTCAATGTGCTGAACACATACTATACGCATTGGTGTTCCTCGGGGGTCAATTTGACCCCAAGCTGTTTTAGATGTGTAAAACGTGTCTGTCTGTGTGTGTGACCTAATAACCCCACACCTGCAGGTGCAGAGGTGATACATGTGATGCCCAGTCCAGCTTTGCCTGGAATATGCAGGTTTACACCAGGAAAAAATCAGGGCACAAGGGTTGTGCTTGATATGGCTGAAGGACTGCATGGGCATAATATTACATGTGATAATTTTTTCACATCTTATGCCCTGGGTGAGGAACTGCTCAAAAGGAAGGTCACAATGTTGGGAACAGTGAGAAAGAATAAACCAGAGCTTCCCTCTGAACTTCTTGCTGTCAAGAACGGGAAGGTAACATCTTCAGTGTTTGCCTTCACTGACAACGCAATTGTGGTCCCCTATTGTCCCAAGAAAGGGGCAAAGGGAAAGAAAATTGTCCTGCTGTTCAGCACCATGCTGCCCTGAGCAGCAGAGAAGACAAAAAACCACAAATGGTGCTGGACTACAATCAGACAAAGGGAGGGGTGGACAACCTGGACAAGGTCACAGACACATACAGTTGTCGGCACATGACGTTGGCCCCTTGTCATCTTCTTCCATATCATTGATATGAGTGCATACAATGCATTTGTGATATGGAGTGAAATAAACATGGACTGGAAAGGGGAAAACTGCTCCTGGAGCAGCTTGGTAATGCACTGGTGAAACCTCAGATTTAGAGAAGATGATGACTTCCAAGAGCATCAACAGCTGCTGTAGCTATTGTGAGGGACATACAGACAGAAACAAACACCCAAACTCCTCCAATGGTACAAACCATGGGCAAGAAATGTGGCAGGTGTCAGGTTTGTCCCACCCGAAATGATTCTAAGACTAGCATGACCTGTTCGAAATGCAAGAAATATGTCTGCAAGGAGCATGCGCACACTCTCTGTGCGTCCTGTGTGCAGTAGTGCATCAATCAATATGGTTCATTCTGTGAGAGTCAGGAATGTGCACCCCAAATTAGAAAAGATTTGGATGAAAGATTTTCAAGATACACTAACTCTAAAACTCAAAGTTTGACCTGATGGTGGCGCTACAGGAAAGGTCATATCTTCACCAAAACCACTAGGGTACATACTCTTGTGGTCATTAATGTTGTCAGTAAATTTGAGAAGATTTGTATGAAAACTTTTCAAGATAAGTTAATTCTAATTTTGGCCTGATGGTTTAAGTTTGGCCTGATGGTGGCGCTAGAGAACAGGTCAGCTTTCATTATAAAGGGCTTATTTATGTATTCAACAAATAAACAAAGTGTCTGACGCAAAAACTTGGGCAACAATTTTCTGTAAATCATTTTCTGGACACAAATATCCCTGGGGTCAGATTGACCCCCGAGGGTAAAAAGTGTTAGTAAATTTGAGGAGAATAGGAGGGTTAAGTAACTTATGCGCTAACAAAACTCGAAATTGATCAGCAACCAAGCAATGTTCCACAAATCCATACAACTTACACCTCGCCAGCTGAGAGAAAATGTATTCATGTCAGATGTTTCTCTCCACCTTTTCTTGCTGCTCCCATGCTTTTACTGTCCCTACAAAATTTGAATTATTGCCATAGTCCAACCATAATCAGACTTTTAAAATGCATGTAAACATCTTAGTCCAACAGACACAGCAGTAATTCAATTTTCTCTAACAGACCTAGATAATGAGATTCATAGTGGCCCTACACCCTTAGTGAAGCTAAGGTTGTTATATATGACCAAGCATGCTCCACAAAGTAACAAATGTGTTTACTATTATTTATTAATAATCATGCATTTTTGGATCAGCAATTATACATAGTTCCTGTTCCTCTGATGCTGGCTAAATTTGATTGTTGGGTGTTTTCATCTTTCTACCATAACATTCAGGCACACTTTTTCTGTTGCATTACATGAATGTGTGCAGATTTGTGGGAAACTGAAGTGGATATTGACTGGATAAAGATTTGAAACGTCTGCTACTAAAGAACATTTATCGTGCATATGACTCTTTGATAGATTTCTAAGTGAAAGTACAGCTTGTCTCTGCAGAAACAGAAGTGGCCTTGCACTTATTGATTGCACTTTTAACTCCTGCCATAAAACACAGGATTCTTATTTTGGCAGGCCTGCGTTTCTTGTGCAAGATTCATTTGGTTTGGAGCCACAGAAGAGTTGGCTGCTTTGATGAACCTGCGCGACATGAATTGGAAGTGTTAAGTGAGCGCTAATGTTATTGGAAATCTTCTGCGACCGAACCATTCAGATGTCAATTCCTCGTTAGTCTGCAACGATTGTTTAAACGTGCGTAATGAGCCGTGAACGCTGCTACAAGTTCTATCTCCATGATTTTTCTAGTGTGTGTTTATTACTAACATTTATTTTGTGAAGAAGAATGTGGTGTTAATGTATGCTGTGGGTGGGCTAAATCACCAAAATGAGGCCTAAGTTGTGGAGGAAACAAGCGGAGGAAAAAGATAGATGCAGTCTTTGTCTCCCAGGTCTGATGTCATAAATTACCTGGCCATTGATCCATGGGAGTCTGAGACCCTCGGTGGACCTCCTCCTCATTCATCAAGCCTGGAGTCTGGAGCAGGAAAGCCTCAAATGCTCTCTCTGCACATCGGCCTGTTGCTTAGATACAACACAGATTCATATTTACGATTAGCAGTGGATTGGATCTAGAAGGAAAAAGAGGCAAGTGTAAACATTTGTAGACCATATTGCTTGGGGTCTGTTTCCCACCAAGTGTGGCACACAGTCTTAATCTAGAACTAAATCTGTATACTATCAATTGGTATGATTGGCACTAAACTATGGTAGGTAAGAACTAAAAAGTCCTCATCAACCAGATTTGAACATTTGAATGAAGTATATGCGCAGAACAAAGTTGAACAACTGAAGAATTGACCATTTTTAGGGACTAAAGTGCTGTGTTTGAAAAAAAAGTGTTTGCCTCCTTTCTGATTTCTATTTTCTTTGTCTTTTACTTCATTTTTTACTAGCCACACCAAGGCCTGGTTACTGCCAGACCTTTTGAATCAAGAAATCACTTAAATAGAACCTGCCTGACAAAGTGAAGTATGCCAAAAGATCCTAAAAAGCAAGACATTAAGCCATGATCCAAAGAAATTCAGGAACAAATGAGAATTGACATTTTTTTATGGTTCAGACTGTGTTGACAGACCGCACATGAAAACTACCTAAACTTAAAATATTGGCTACAAACATCTCACTTTCAGATCCCACAACAAACCTCTAGAAGTACTGCTGTGTCAAGGCCTGGAAGGACCAGAGCTCATTTAGGGCAAAAGTGTCACCCACACAGTTTTTTATTTGTGTTTAAATCATGCCATTAGAGTCAACTAAATGTATTTCAAGTCAAAATGGCAATTTTAGTAATTAGGTTTCATGCAATCACCAAATGAAATCAAATCACAGCCTGTGTCACTTGAAAAATAAACTTCATGAATAATTTCTAGTTCTTAGAAAGGCACCCCTCTCAGGTCACAGCAAATAGGGGAATCAGGTCAAGTAGAATTAAGACAATAATGGTGAATGCGTTTGTTTGTCACTTCCATGTTCACAGTGGGACAGAAGTGTGTTGATGGTGACATGATCTAATGGCTTTTCTGTGGATCTAGAGCTGCTGGTGGTAAAATGCTGCTTAAGATGTTCTTTGTACTTCTGCTCCCATAAGCAATATATTTAATGGCACTTTATAAATATTTCAAACTGCAGAGGGTACAATTTATTGAATTGCTTATTCAGTTTCCATATGCTTCTTTCCTTATCCTCGACATGTGCAGTATATTCACCTGGGTATTGCCCCTAGTTTGAATCAGCAATTTGTACTCTGAAACAAAAATTATTACAACGAGCACAATGTCCTATTTAAATACAGTTTTAAACCTGCTGTGAAAATCTAAATGTCATACTCCTTTGAATAATACAAAAGTGTAAATGGAACTATAGGGTGCAGTGACCTTACATTCACAAGGGCCTATTAAAACATGATGGAAGAGGTATTGCAGAATAAAAGCTAACCTATAAAAGAATGGGAAAGGATGTTTTGTCCTATAATTGTAGTCAAGCTCACATTAACAAAGACCATTTACCATTTACATCACAACACCTTTCACTGAAAACAATTCAGTTGTGTTATGGCTGTTCTTTCGCTTCAGGATGGCAATTTCCTCCCTGAAATTTTATGTTATGATTTTACAGCCGAGAAGGAGTTTTTGATTGAAAACACTTCCTGCTGTGTTGTTGTGTAAACTAAAATATTACGTCCTCAAAACAAAAACAAAAAAAAAAGTATGGTCGCAGACAGCTATTGGCTGCTGGTAACACACAGTGAGTAGAACAACAGTGGTGAAATTCTGCTTCAAAAACACACGTTATGATAACATATTATTAGTATTAGACGTATAGAACTGTGCTGAGGTCATGGATTAATATAGTTTCTCGACATCACAGTTTTGGAGTTGACCTGTAGACATACTTCAGTACTAAACCAATACAACCAAAACAAGTCTGCTCTTAGTCAAGATCACAACCAGAGCACGATGCATTGTAAGAGTTGCCAGGGAATGTCTCTAAAAATCTCTACAAAACTGATTGATGTCCGTGGTTGGATGCTCCTAAGACAACACTACTCCATACATATCCAGTATTTTCCATCTCATGCTAGTCGAAAACCCACCCTGTGTTCATCCCTGCGTCATTCATGAGAGCAGCTTCTTTGTTCATATCTGTGGAGGTTTCCGCTTCGGCAGAGAGAGACCAAGCATCCGTACCTTCAAGACATGTCTTTCCTTTTTTTCTTTCACATTCCTATTCTTTGAGATTCTGTTCACCACAAAAGCTTTTCCAAGAAGGGGGTCTCCTTTTTGAGTTATCCCTGGGTTCACTGCCTCTCTATTCTCAGACTGACCTTAAGTGTTCATGTGTGGAGCATGTTCCTGATGCAGTGTTACTGGAACTCTGCTTTGGTCCTCACGAAAGGCTTTTTATCTGGCACACTTTTTCCTGAGGCATAATATGGCAGCCTTTGGTTAATGGTCAGTGCAAACTAACATTAATGGCAGCACGTAATGGGAGTAAGTTTAACAAAGACATATATCATTATGTATTTTTGTGACATGCTTTGTACCTGAATGTAGATTTTACAGCTTTATATGTATATGCTACTCACATCTAACAGATCTCAATTTACCAGTCTTTGATGATGAAGCACAGGCTCTAAAACACTCTATGTATAACTGTGAGGTAATGTGGAAATGTTATAGTATTTATGATTACATCTATAGCTCTTTATAACCATGTAATCTGGGCCTGAATAACCATATTTATTATAGTACTACCTATTCATTAGTATCTTATCACTATTCTACCATGTGATTACTGATTGGAGAATAAAATGCTACTTTATATGTCATTTTCGTAAATGTTTAGTGGTGCTGTTTCATCTTGAACCTGACTCAGCTCAAGCCAGGTGTAAAAACAGTTGGACACACCTTTTTTGGACTAAAATTTGCCGTAATCTGCTGAAAGCTTAGTCCATCAGGATGCACATCTCATTTAAGTACTGGGAGTGTGAAAGTGAACTCTTACAAATACATAGTAATAAGGCCAGTCACAAAAACACTTGTGTCCATCCTTTCCTGTGCATTATTGGAACAGAAGACAACACTGTCAGTGGATTAAGGAGGCAATCGGGATTAAAAAAACAAACAAGCCAGTCAACGTAGAAACATGTCAACATAGAAACAAAATGGCTACGACAAAATGTCACACTGATGGATGAGAAAGGGTAGTTCCATCTTAGCTTCGCCCTACATCCAATTAGACTGTACTGTAAAGCCACTGTAAAGGTGAAAGTGAATTATGTAGTCATGCTCTGTGATCATTCTCTTCAGTCTAGGTTTCTAGCTGACTTCTTGTCTTTTGTAATGGGGATTAACCTCACTGAAAAAAGTCTACTTAGCCCTTTTAACTTCCACATTTGAACACAAGCCACGAGGGCCTCCCTAACGAAGCCCTCTTCCTCTGCCGTGCTTTAAAACTGGTCAATCCGTACCTCCTTACAGGCTTTTAGGGCTAATAGGATAAGATTAGCACATTTGCATACTGTTGCCATGTATTATTCATGCACACATCTCTGTTCCGAATTTTAAAATCAGGGCCGTTTTCCTCACTGACTGTAACATCGGAGCGACCTGGAGATTGGCCCCTGGAGCTCATTAAACCCAGGGGGTCTAACCCAGCAGAAGCCACCTAAATATTCACTGACCTGGGGCACATTGTGAGCTTGGGTCTGTCAAAAATAGATGGTTTTATTTGCTTTGGTATTTTGTATCATATTCTTTAAGATATTCATAATTTCCATAATACAGCGTGTAAAATATTTATGTGGTAGAAGGATAGAAGGAATGTCTGTGAGAAAATAGTTCTTATTTACTTCTTTCTTAAAAGTTACCAGTTTATTTTCAAATAAACAAAAATTTTTCAATGGCATTTGTGTAAAAGACAAAGACATTGGCAGCACTAGCTCTCGGCTAATAGATAGATGAATTTGGGCCATAGTCATAAACATGCTGGGCCAGACTGTTGACTGTTATGACTGTTCTCAACATTTCCACTTCAAGGAGTATGAACATGGCCAATTCACATCTGAAAACCAAAGTTAGTTGTTTTTGATACTGTGCATTTCAATGGCGCAAAGTTGGAATTGCACCCAACCTCAGATCAGTCTGAAATTTAACAGTAGCCTTGGCCCATTAGATCTGGACTAGTTTGCAGAAAGGTGTGCATCATTGATGGAACTTATTATCTTGGAGTAGACCGAATCAAGTCATGTTAATTATCTGGTTGTTTAAAATTGACTTTGTCTCTACACAGACAAACATACAGATTCATTTATTTACTATGCAAATCTCTTTGAACACTTGGCATAGCCTTAGGTTTCTCGGGTGACAGTGGCATAAACTGAAATAAGTAATGATGTGAGTTTGACTGGCTCTTTGTCCAGCCTGACCCTTTGCTGGTTTACAGTTCCATCAGCAACAGGAGACACAGTGGATCCCAATTGAATTTCCACAGGACATTAGTGCTTGTGACGAATGGCTTGTCAGTCTCAATGATGACCAGACTTTTTCACTTGACCTTTTGATGACATGAATGTTAAGGAGCGGCGGATCACAGCGGACCTGCCAAATATAATAGAGTCCAATCAGGTGACACAAGCCGTTTATTGCATTTTAATAGTTCTGTATAGACCCATAAAATCTCTGCATATTCCCAGCTTGAGCAGGTGTACCTCATATAAATGACATTTCTTTTCATCTGTTTAACAAATGTTGGAGAGAATGGACATTTTTTCAGACAGAATCCTGGAATAAAACATTTATTGTTTTTTTTTTCTGCAGGAAGGTTGCCATCAATCTCTTTTTAGCACAAAGCAATCAACACCACAGCCTCGGATCATTAACTGAGTCGGGAGTTTATGAGATCCATCATGGCCCTGTACCTGAGAAAAGTGTGTGCTTTTAGCTGTCGGAAGCTGCTCAGCCAGTGTTTCTTGTGGTCGTATGGTGTCCCGCTGAGAATAGGTCATCACCCGCTGTGAGCTCTCTTCCTGTGCTTGAAAGGTGTGGATTGGGATGATTCACCGCTGTAGACACAACAAAAAGGGCTTTGCGGGCTCCCAGACAGTTTGCAGACAGGCATCAGTCTCTTTCATTGAATCCCAGTGTCTAATAGTCTGTCTCAGCGTCTTATCATCTGTGATTCACCTTGGGATAATGCTTCTGGCCCGACTGACCCCTATAATTCAAAACTTAAACAAAAGACAACACTGTTCAAGCTAAAACAAAGGTGGGTCGGTCAGAAAACCCACTGCACTCTTCAGACTGGAGCGTAAAGTTGTTTGTACTGTAAAGGTCTTTGCTCAAGGCTCTATAGTCTCATTAGGATCCGGCAGAGACAGATTTAATTGCACATACAGCTAATTGCATTTCTCCAGGGCATTAATCGAGACACAACTTTCCTTTTTGTGGTGGAACATTCTTTTAAAGGCTTTTTTTCAAACTTAATGAAAATATTTTCATTATGTTACATCATACCCTGTCTGTTCCCATTTCCGTAGGCCAGAGCTCGTATGAGCGCTTTCATTCATCTGGGCTATTTTGGCCGACACAGCTTCATAAGCTAGACATTATGATATGCTGTTTATTGATTAACAATTTTGATGCATATGTTGTTAATCTGTGTTATATGAAGATGACAATATCCCATAGGACAATGCTGTTAATGCTGGTGAAAATATCCAAGGCTGTCTGTATTTATATACCCCTCCACAGGTATTTTTCATGCACTATACAAAGCTGAGTGACTGGTTAGATAATTAGAAATGCATATGCACATGTAAGTCTGTTCTCAATTTCTACTGCTGCATCTTTAGCCTTAGTTGTGCTGGAGCTTGGCTAGAAAGACTCAGTCAGAGCTTGGAGCAAGGCCCTTGCAGTTTTTGACAGACCAAGAATGCTTATGCTGCTACGCTGCTGTGTATTTGTTGGTCATTATGGTCTCAATTGACATAAAAAGGCAAAGGGGTGAAGCTGTAGTTAGACTGAATCTAGACTGAATAATTCCTTCCTTCACGTAGAAGGAATGTCGTCCAGTAAAATGGGATAATCCAGCAAGTTTATAGCTTATAAACATAACAGTCACTCCTTGTTGTTGTTGTAAATGTAATCCTAAACCAAAAGTGAATTTAACTGAATGCAAATCTATATAAGTACATTGTAGCTCAGGGTAAAATGTGCACAACAATGCATTCACTCTCATTATATCACTTCAATATTACATGGGAAGGTGGGAAAGACAACTTTTGACTGACAACTGACTAAAGGGTGATTGATTTAAAGGAACAAAGGAAGCTTGAACTCAGAAATCTTTAAAGAATTAAACAGGCAAGCATGGCTGTTCTCTCACATTCATTCATTCACTGTGGGCAATTTAGAGTCACACACAGAATTATTGTTACAGAACAATTTTTAGAAAATAAATGAATGAATAACTTAATGCAGATGTCTATGTCGCAAATGTTCCATTTAAGACGTGATATTCCATACAATAATGCGATGCACAGCTTCTTTTGTCTTCTTTGCTCTTTATCTTTCCACTATTTTTTACATTAGTGTGCCTCCAAACCTCACTTGTTCCACCCAAAGAAGTGCATTTCTCTATCCTTTCCTGTTTCCTTTCATTCACATCTTTAGACTCTTCCTGCTCCCCATTTCTTTAATTTGCTGTATCTCAGGTTTTAATGAGGAAGCTTTAATTTGTCTCCCTCAGATAGGAACATGTGGGAGCGTGTGCCGATAAAGGTGGCCCCCCGCTGTCGTGATGCATTATTCTGTGTGTGATGTGGCGTAGTGATACGGCTGAAGGCTCTACTCAGAGACGTGACAGGTCTTTGTTACCTGACACTTCCTCCCCCCTCCTCTGCACATTCCTCACAACAAATCTTCCCTTTTATAAAAAAAAAAAAAAAAAAAAAATGACTTGTTTGCTCTCGACTGAGACGCCAAACTCAGAGCTGCCGCTTCAGTGGAGCACACCCGAGGCACGCTGTAAAAAGTGCTGAGACCACCTACAGGCTGCAGCCCTCTTACTGGCTCCCTCTGAATCCATACATCTCAATGCCTCTTAAGTCTCAGTGTGACCTTTTCCAATGCCTCACTCCAAACATAAAAATATAGAAGTGATTAGCTGAATTGAAGTTCTTTGTGTCATTCAAAGCCTCGGGAAGAACAAAATGATCCTGGGTTAGATGACAGCTCATTCATTGGGTTCGCTTCACAGATATTAAAGGGCCATGTGACGAATCTCATACGTCAAACTGAAGATATCTTGAGGTTAAACCACTGATACATAAATATCTGTATTACTAATGGAAATATGCATTGTACTTAATTCTTCGTAGATGCTCATTTAACATATCGTGTCCTGATAATTTGTAGGATGCATTATTACACCTGGATCCCAAGTCGATCATGGCTACCAGTGATTTTTGGTAAGATTTGCTTATAGTCACTTTTTAAACATATATATTTATGTTTCTGGGTTCTGATCAATACAAGCAAAAGAAGCACAAAGCAGTGACACCACAATTTTATAGTAAATAGTCGACAGACAGGAAACAGAGGGGAGTAACACTGGGTAATTGACCTGAGCTGGAATCGAACCTGGGTTTCCCGAGTATGGGTTATGCGCTTACATAATGTCACTTTTATGTTGGTGGGTTAAAGGAAGAAGATATAAATTTCACATTTTTTTTATATTATGGTCATACCATTCTCATTATATATCTATAGCAGATTGCCAAAATCAAGCAAATGCTCACAAATTTTCTAAATTCATTTTGAAAAAGAAGTGTGTGGTGCATGACAATACAGAGTTTTGGGGCAAGATTTCTCATGAATTATTAGTCTTAGTAAGATTTGCATTACTTTTTAACCATTAAAGGCCCACAGCTGGTCCGTAAAATGATTTAAATTTTCATCCATTCAACACATATTAAAATCAAAAGTATATTTAGTGCACAATTAATTCACCTGTGAATTTCATAATCATAACCGTGTTAGTACTTCATTCCCATAGGCCAACATAGCTGAACTTAACCACAATATGTCGAGTCATACTGGTTTGAGGATTCTTTTACTCTCATTAACCAATGCACATAAAAACTGTCATCAAGTTCAATGTTCAGAGCTTAATACTAATACAGAAATGTAGCTGACCAACAACCATGACAAAAAAACATTTAGCTATTGTTAATCTGTTTGGACATAATACATATAACACCAAGGCAGAAAGTTGGATATCTAATTCTAACCTGTGTTCTGATTTGAGCAGGTGTTAACATGCATCTTCCATCTGGGATCATTTTCCCTCTTTGATGTGTCCCAACACCACATGAATGTAGCTCCAAGACATTTCTTTTCTTTAAAACCTCTATAGAACCACCCACCTTTTTAATGAGTCCACACAAAACTGATGCTGCGTTATTACCTCTCCTGACTCTAGTTTTTACACACCTCCATAGTTCTCCTGAATATGATGTTGTTAGAGTTATATCATAAAACCTTGAACTCATCAAACTCTAATTGATCCATTAGTGTTTCAATCAGACTTCTCCCTAAACATCACATCTCATTTGCTTTTGTGAGGTGCATTACCATTCCTTTTTTATTGTATTCCATTACTTCTGATTGCGTGTGACAGCTATTTAAAGTAAGAGAATAAAACTAATGCTGCATATGGTTTTACAACTAATGGGGTTCAATAAAATCCAGGAGCAAGTGGGGAAAATGTGCAGAGGTTTGTTCCCAAGGGCTCAATGGATAGATGTTTGTGTAATCTTTGTACTTAGCTAAAACTTCTTGTTGAACTCATTTTGTCCAACCAATCTCCTACTAACATAGTACAGTAGTAAAAGAAGATTGTTAAGGCTGCACAAGCTTCGTAGATTTCAGGGACTCATCCTTCCGTTCACAGGTTATGTTTAAAGCAACGTAGATAGCACATACTATGTGTATAATTCACAAGGCACCAACGCTATATAAACTAGACCAGCAGTTGCTAATAAACACTTGTTGAGACAAAAAGCAATTATTATGCAATATTTATCATTCTTTCTTCTTGGAATATCACATGCCTTGTTAATTAGTAGCTGTTTTTTTATTATTATTATTATTATTTAATTATATCTTTTTCTATTTTCTTCTTGGTCTCTTCTGAGTAAAAGTTCTAGATGTTTATTTGTATGTTGTTTCAAACTGTCCTGGACACATCTGTTGCTCGGCCTGTCTGTCCTGGGAGTGGATCCCCCCTTCTGTTTCTCCATGTGGTTTCTCTTTTTCCCAGGCTGGGTTTTTTTTCGTTTTTCCTCATCTTGATGAAGGATGTAAGGACAGGAGCTGTTGTTGTGTCAATTATGTCCATTTAACACTATTGTGTGCATCTCCACCTTTTTAAAAAGTTACCAAACTTGGAACGAGGTTACCAATATAGTACAGTTTTGTTTTTTTTACCCTTAGTAGCAGTGGAAGCTGACACATTCTGGGCTAATCGGTGCCATACTGCTGCAGTTGAAACAACTTTCAGGGAAATGTCACTCAAGTTTACTCATCATCACAAAAAATACTTAGAGGTGCTCATACACTCAAGTCTGAGCCTTTTCCTGGAATGAGTAGTTGTACACTAGTTCTAAGCCATCACAGTAAGAAAATGAATGACAGAATAGACAAAATCCACTTGAGTCACAAAGGAAAATGGAGTTAATGCTTATATTATCATCACAATTGTCACAAACATATCCCATATGGCATGTATCCCTATTATATTATTCTGCTATAAATCATATTTTGTCTTAACTAAGGCTTGCCATCTTTTCGTAACTTTACCCAGATGCTGTTGGGCCCAAACATAACCAATGTTGCTGTTGTGTATGAAGTCATTTGCTGTTTTCAAATACCTCCATATGTTGCTTTTTGATTCAGGAGCTTGTAGTGTTTATATCTATTTGAAATGTGCCTGATTTTTTATGCTCTGTCATGTGTTGTTCCTGTTTGTCTGCCATGTGCTGCCACTCCAGAGAAAAATAGCAGTTCATTTGAACGTAGCCTTGAGAGGGTTGCACACAGGGCGAGGTAATTCCAGATGGATGTTTGTGAGGGCAGCTGAGCCTAAGGAGGTGTCCACAGCCTGTTTATTCCCAGGTGCTCTCTTCTCTCTACTCCACCAGAAATGGCCTTTTTTTCTCTGCCTCTAAAAGATCATTCTCCAAACCCTTACTGCGGCTTTCTTATCGCCAACATACATTACGATGTCAGACACATCTTCCCCTCCTGATTCATATCTCTGGACCTACTCTTTTCTCCATCTCCGACCCTCTCCTGCAAATGTTACCTTTTCATATCAGGGCTACGAAAATAAGCTTTTTTTTTTCCTTCTCCCCGCCGCACGTGAGATTCTGCGGACTCGATAACCTTCGCGGGTGAACTGCAAATGTCACTCCGTCGAGCCGTCCAATCGTGGCCCTTTTTCCAGCGGCTGCCGTGGCTCTCTTATGGCGCTCAGAGCCATGACACTGAGGGCGGACAGATGTGCACTCTTGAATGAGAATGAGTCAGCAGCGCTCTCAGGTGTGGCCAGAGAGCGCGGACGGAAATACCACCAACTATCGGGCTCGCCGTATCAGATGCAACTGTGCCGTTCGCTCGCAGAAAATCACTGGAGTGCCGTTGATCTTTGGAGTGTTCATCAAAAGCGGCGAAGCTAATTAGGGCCGGGGCTTAATGCAGATGAGCTCTCGTATGTTCCATTGTAGCAACAGGAAGCAACAGGATGCAGCTGTAATGGGCTGACTGAGAGTATACTGCAGGTTTTTAATGTTTGCAGTGGTAGTTTTGATGTTACACTTTGTTTTTTGAATGTTTCTCAAACCTGCTGCTGCCATGACTCCCTTGAAAGTATATCCTCAAATGTAACTCTTAAGGCTGCAGCTGTAAAGAGCTTTATTTTGCTCATGTTGTTTTGTGGTTGTGTTGCTGATTGCACCTTGAGAAAACGTTGCATTGTGTAATTTCGAAAGATAAGATAATTGAAATTCAGGGCAAAGAAATAAAATGGGAAGTTACTGATCTACCTAAGATGTCTTATCGGCTTCTCGGTCTGGTTACAAAGGGATGCATTCAAGTGAAATAGTGTCTATCCAAAGACAGATAGAATGCTAGAAGTCCTGCATCCACTCACCTGAATGATACATGCATATAAACCAGTTGTGATCATGACCAGTGTTGTTGTAAAATCCTGTCCAAGACTAAGGTTAATGCAGTCAAGTGATGTACAATATCTGGAGCTTACTTTTTTCCTCACACTTCTTGTGCGTCATTATTATGTTTGGAAAAAGTCGCCTTGAGTGAAAATAACATGTCAGCCGGTCCCAGCTGCTATTGGCAATTCCAATTAAGTTCAAGACTTTACAACAAAGCACAAAGAATACTTTTTTTTTTTTTTTAAATACTGCTCCCCAGAACACACCTGGTTTCAAAAAGTTGTTAAAACATTAACATACAGGTAGAGACATTTGAATTATTGCCTTAGTTTGGTTTTAGTCGTAGTTTTAAACTGCATATAAAAACCTTACTCCGACTGGGGGTGCAGACATTACTATTTCTTAAAATCGGACTGACACGTGTAATCTAGGACAAGGTGTGAAATCCAGCTGCATGGCTTAATCGAGCTGTGAGTATAGTCAGTCAAGTGAAGACCAAGACCAATGTAGGTTAGAAGGGATCCATTCAAAGATGATATGGACAATTAAACCAGTTGTGGTCTTTAAAATCTTTGCTTGTAATGAACTGTATTCATTGTGATGCATGGTTGTAACTTTTTGTGTGATTAGCCTAATTAATCTGGCGAAGATATCAATTTGAAAAACAATTCGGATTGCTTCTGATTGCCAAACAGTCACCCAATCACATCACTGGGGGACATCTAGACAATTCATTAATGGCCACAGTAGAGGCAGGAAATGAAAAAAGCAGGAATCATAGGCCATGTGTTGCTTTGACAACAAAATTTGAACCACTTTTTCAGTGCAATAGCTATGGATCAATTCAATTCAACACTGCCTATGCACCTAAAGCATTTTGTCGCACGTCTAACCTCTTTCTCTCATTCAAATCCTTTTGTGTGTACTTCCTGCTTCATATCATTGAAATAAAAGGGCATATTTGAGTAGCATCTGAATTTGCATGACAGGTAATGTATTTCTCACATTCAAAAGGCCTGGGGGTGATGGGAGGTGGTTATATTAGCATTAATATTTTAATATTCTTGCGCAGTTATACTGATCATATAGAGACTGAGGGCGTTGTGACCGTGAAGCGTTTATTAGGCAGTTCATTGTGCGGCAGAAGAATCTCTGGTGTCTCTTCCTATGAGTAATTTCTCTGCATTGTAATTTTGCTTTGTTTGCATAAGTGGGTTATATGCATTGTTGGAATATAAATATGGTAATGGCTTGAATAAATGCACTAGGCATGATTTGCTCCACTTAGAGGAAAAGGTCACTGCAAATCAATACAAATTAGTTTTGTGATGATAAAACATTGGAGCTTCCATTATGTACAGGTGCACAGAAATGTATGACAATTAATTAAATGCTACACAGGCATAAATAACCTCAAAGATCATATCACAGTCACTAATTTGCATTTGTAAAACTGTGAAAATTCAAATGCAATACATCTGACCTGTGAACTTGTAGTTTATTGTGAGGGTCTTAATCCAAGGTCAGTGACCCCAGGGCAGGTCATTAATCCTGGGCTTAGGTTAGGGACACCTTACCCTTGGGCAAAACTATGATCTTTAAAAAAAAAAGGATCATCCTCGTGAGAAATAATCAACTCTTTCAGTAAAGAAGATGGTGTCATAGCAACAAGGTCTATTTTATCTCAAAATAAAAATCACAGGCTGATTAAACTCCAATAATGTTAAAGCATTCACTATGTTATGGGATTACATGTCAAGTCATATTGTCAGGGTTGATCTGAAATGGTCAGTCCCTTTTGCTTCTGAGGCAAAAATACATTTAAACATTCAGGACATTTATAGTAGTACAAAAATTGGAATACTGTTAAAAACATTTGATCCTACAGTAAAAAAAAAATACATTGGAATTTTTCACAAAACCAAAGACACATAAAAAAGACAACTAAAAGATGTGTAAATTGTCTTTTTGCCTTGTTTGATTTCTCTTACACAGTAATGTGAAATAATTGTCACTATTTGGAGAAGTCTGTCAATAATTTGAATAGCGGAATTTCTGATCACTTCAGTGTTCTTACTCACGTTGGTTCAAAAACCTCCATTTCCAAAGCAAGATTATATCAAAGTTTAAAAACAGAGTTACAAAATCACATCGGTGCATCTGAGTCCATGTTATCACCATTCCTTCTGTATGTTTTGAAAGGAATTTGCAAATAACAAGATGTTTTCTGTTTTCTCTTGCAGTTCTTGTGTCTGAAGAACATCCGGACATTTCTGAAGGTCTGCCACGATAAGTTCGGTCTGCGGAACAGTGAGCTGTTTGACCCCTTTGACCTCTTTGACGTCAGGGACTTCGGCAAGGTGAGTTATGTCTCCTACCAGACAGAAAAGCTGATGTGCTGTTTGAACCGAGGCGCTGACTCCTCTGTGTAAAATGTCTTGTTACCCACCGGCTATGCTTTTGTGCCCAGAGACATGAGGCTGCTTGTGACGCTGATTTTATCATTGCTGAGTTATGTTATCCTCGTGTCAGATCAGTCAAGATTTGTTGCTTGGAATTTGGATTGTGCCTTTACAAATGTACTTTTATGACTTTGACTTTTCTTGACTTAGTAGACTTTGTTGGGAATGTGTGCAAACCTTATGTACTCATTTTAGTGCAAGAAGTCTTTAGGCAAGTGTCTGAGTGAGTCCATTCCCTTGTGTTTCACCTGTAGCACTTTGGGCCCATGTGTTTCGCTTGGGTTTAAAAGAAGTTCAAAGTCAAATCTGTCACTTGCATTAACTTCAATGTGGAGTTGGAAAGTTGAACGTGCATTTGGTGCAACACTTAAGGGTCAGCGATCTAATTGTATGTCAGTGAGGGACTGCAGTTAAACTCAGGGCACTTTTAAAAGACAGAAATATGCCGTGGCTCAGCACAAAGTTGCTGACTCACTCTCCCTTTATGGAACGGCTTTATGGGATATTCAGTGGAATTTTTGTATCTATTAAATCGATGGTTACGAGGACATTGCTGCACTTCATTTGGAGGGATTTCAAATGTTGCTAAGCTATGCCAAAAACCCAGTCAGAAGACTTTGAGGACTTCACAGGGGTTGAAAGGTCATGTAGAGTGCACTCTTTCTGGCTGGCTGTGATGGACCTAGTGAAGGTGACTTTATATATATATATATATATATAAAACTGGCAATGTACTAGATGTTTCATGGCAAGGTCAGGTTTATAAGTTTATGTTTCAGGGCAATAATGAATGCATAAAGATTATGCATCAAGGAGGTGAGAACTACTAACTGCCACAGCTTTACTTGTTGCTCTTATAATCGCACACTCAACAAAGAGTCTTTGCCTTTCTTTGTGACAAATCTTATTGATTGATATTGTAATATTAGGATTATATCATGATACATTTTGGCTACAAGCAAACTGCGCAGTTTGACCTTTAGGAGTTACACTGGATTAAATATCAAACATTTAAACCTTGTTGGTACAACTGGGTATTAAAATTGTGACAGGAGAATACTGTAGACCAGGACATTGAAAGATTAATTCAATTTGAGAAGGATTATACAAAGACATTTATTATTGTGTGTATTTATAGTGAGCAAGGAGATTAACATTTAAAGATATTAATGTTGGTTGGTGTATTGCTAATCTTAGACTACAGCCATGGTTTCATTTCATTTCCTGTGTTTAGATGGCAGGTGTCACCTTTGGCCTTTACGTGGCGTACAATGCAATCAACAGATTTAAAAGAGCATGCAATAAATGGCAAATGCATCAGAATATTTTAGTGTATTTAGGGAGAAGCACTTTATGGAAAAATGAAACTGGCTGATATGATTGACTGTCACTGAAGTCAAAATAACATGCTTGGAGTACAGTTAAGTTGCTAAAAAGGGCAATTCATAGAAAAATGTTGGTTTGCCATGTGTCTTTGTTACATTATTTGAATTGTTACTTCTTTTTTTTTTGTTTTTTTTAAGTCATGCTAACATGTCGATTTGATTGAGGTCTTCAAACATTTCCATCATCTGCAAAAATCAGCAGTAGATTTGTTATTGAATGCACAATACAATTACTTTAAACTGTCAGGTGCCAAATAACAATTGAGAAAGAGCAAAGTCACATTAAAAGATTTGAGGGTAATACTGAGCATTGATTTGACGTTAAGAAATATGATCAAATCAATGAGGAATCTGGAAAATATGGGAAACACTGATTTATTGCACCACACAATTGTTACAAAAAGTGGGCCTTGCTCTTCCGTTGCTTAATAATGGATCGGTATTTTGCAGTATTTTAGTGGTAAATTCACACAAACTGGACATTAACTGTGAGACACTGGGTCACATTGGCTGCAAATCCCTGTTGGTTATTGCTGGTGGCTGTAGCTTGTAAAAGTGCTCTCTATTCAGTTTGTAATCCCTTTGTGTTTTGTGTTTGTGTGAGTCTAAAGTGGGTGGGGGTTGAGTGGGATCACAGTGGCTTTCTAGGCTAGTGGGCAATAAAAACAACAGCAAGGATGGTATGATGTCATTAAATTGATGATGACGGCTGATGCCATTGTGTCGGGCCTGTTGCCATGTGAATGTTAACCGTGGCTTTGCTTTTGATAGAAGAAGCAACTCCGGAGATTACTTTGCAGAACTGGGAGTTGCTTGTTCTTATGATCGATTACACACAGGATGTATTCACGGGGAGAAATTTGTCCATTTGTCTTCCATGCCTAATGTTATTCAGCATATCTGCTCTGGTGCTGAGGAAGACCAAAGAGAGATGAGGCGGAATAGACAAGGACTCATTTGGCAGTTTGTAGATAAACCACAGCACGACGTCTGGGAGTCAATGAGCTCACGGAAAATGGTATTAAAATCCAAAGGCAGTCAGAATCAATCACATAGACCCTCCGTATGTCAATTTGGAAATTGCTTTTGTATGGTCTCGGCAGTGGCGGTCTTGTCTCTATTGATTTTCCATTAGGGGCAAGCATCACATTATAATATATCGAATTGGGCAGATCCCTGCTAATGTGGCATACATTTAAATAGTGAGTGGGCCTCTTAAGTGAAAGACACAAAGACCTGTTTTTATTCATGCTCTAAGTCTCTTCAGTGCTTTCATGCGTCTCACCTTCTCCATATATCCTCTCCTTTGTTACCTTTGTACAATAGTGTCTTTGTGTGGTTACCGATGGTGATTATAACTTCTGTCATGTACAATATATCAAAGTGCAGTAGCATATATCACTGCTTCTGCGTAAATCTGTGTTTTATCAATCCTTTTTTCATTGCACAAGTGAAAGGAGGTTTTGTTCTTCAGGTAATTCATTGAACATTTTCCCTATTTTGGTAAAACTTCTAAAGAAAAGACTCAAAATGGAAGCACACACACATGCATTAGCTTAGCACTCCGGTCCTTATTTTTATTTTATTTATTTTCTATGTAAAATAATAGTAAAACATATCTTTATTGTCTTTTGATCTTCAAATTTGCTGAAGCCGCGCTAAGTTCAATGGGCAGCATCCTTCAAAACTTCTGGGAAGTATAACCTTATGATCATAAGGGATTTCTCTTCAAAAGGATGGAATCCCAATCCAATGATCAGTTTAATGATAGTTTCTTACCTGTTTGGAGACTAAGGGACTAAACACCATTTAAAAATCCATCTAGTGGAGCATTCCAGTCATTGTCAGAAGTCCTAACTAATTGTTTCTTTGGGTGTTCTGTTTTTGGCAATCTGCACCATACCCAAACACGTTTTGCAGCTTAAATCAAGTTTGACTAATTTGAGTGCTCCTAATTGGGCTCAAACATGACTTGCTTCCTGGGGTGGAAAGAGGTGGCCTCAGGCACGACATGATTGCATGATTCACTTGTTGTGTAATTGTTACAACCACTTAATTAATGACATTGACTATTATTTAGCCAGGATGTGCACAATGTGTCTTGCATGAAGTTAGTTAGTCAGTTAAATAGTCAATGGGCTGTCAATTTTGACAAATAAAGATGAAAGCATAATTGTCTGTGTTGTATCCTTGTGCCTTCCGCTGTGCAGATGAACGTCATGCTTCTAATAAGCCAAAGATTGCTTTATAATGAGAGCCAATGCTGCTCAGGCCTACATCTGATTGTTGCCTAGTGTAAGTGCGCCCTTAAGATATCCATCCTCTTTGTAGCTGCCCCAAGAACTGGTGATCCAAATGATCTCTTCTTACAGTTTTTGATTCAACCAATATTAATCACATCATGCCAAAAACTGGACATGAACATGATCAAACTATAATTAAAAAGCCATGTACATTTACCATTTAATGATAAAGTGAAGATAGTCTTTTCATATTTAACAAGTAAGGGCGGCCTGTATGGACTATTTGTATTTACTGCAATGGTTTTGTCATTTACCACTGTAAATTAAACATTTAACAGAGTGGCTGGAGTGTGGGATAGTGAGTTTCTGTCGCACACAAAATTGCAGAACTAATGATAAAATTGGAGATACTGTAAATTTGATAGGGCTGGGCATAATTTATGGGTAGCACTTTTGATTTAAAGGCTACATAAAAGTTTGCGACTTACAAACTTTCCTTGTTTCTTTATGTCTTCAATAACTGCTGTTTTTTTTTCCCAAGTTCCTCAACCTTATACACTGTGAAAAGCAGACAGTTTGAAGCAGATATTATTCCCTGTGTTCCCCTCGAGGCATCCCTTGAAAACAAATGGGGCAGTCGCAAAAGACGGAGCCCATACAATAGATTTCTAATCTCTTTTGGAAGGCTGAATTTCAAACAGAGGGCTATGGGGAGCAGGGCTGAGGCGTTTGATAGTGGTTGCCTCTATAAACATTAATCAGACTCAAACCACACCGGTCGCCCTGAGCCCCAGAGTTCATCTCCCTTGGCCTCCCATCACCATGTCCCCCTCTAATGATGCCTTTCCCGGGTCACAGGTAGATGCAAGCTGGAGGTCAGTAATTGCCCCCTTGGTAACCTCCCCAATCTTTGAAACAGATGGGAATCAATGTCCTCCACTGATTTTTATTACTTTGCCTTACTTTTTCATTACTGGAATACTCTCCATCGTGTACAACTCCATCTACTGCTCCCTTGTTGCCTTTCTTCTGCACATGGTTTAACACAAGCCATATCCCACTTTGTGCCTTTCTACCTCGACCCCTCCCCCATCATTATAAATTCATTATGACATCATTAAACCAATGAAATACAGCTTATTACAGTAGACCCCAGAGAAAGCTTCGACTTAAACACCTCCCGCCATCTGAAGCCCGCCGTCTCTCTCTCGGTTTTAATTAGCCTCCGAAGGAACATTGCTGCCATTTAAATGAACACGGCAATCAGTTTATTTGGCTGTTGCCATGATTAGCATAATTAGCCCGCACCTGTTAGCCATCTATCAACAGTTTGGTAATCTTCTGCGTGTGATTCGAGAGCAGTGAAGGGAGGAAGGTTTCTGACAGATTTGCCGTCTTCATTAAAGCCAATGGCGTTGCTCACTTGAGATGCAGACAGCGTTGCGGGCATCAGTTTCGATACGGTCCAAACAGCTCTGGAGCCTGACTGACTCATGAAATGATGCTCGTTGGCTTGATGCTACAGTGTCGGAATGAATAGTGATATTAACTCACAGCATTGCAATGGAAATGGGAGTTTGAGTGACGGCATATA
This sequence comes from Rhyacichthys aspro, assembly GCA_036850595.1. NCBI lineage: Eukaryota > Metazoa > Chordata > Actinopteri > Gobiiformes > Rhyacichthyidae > Rhyacichthys > Rhyacichthys aspro. The sequence goes on from CM072159.1 coordinate 8,087,851, forward strand.
ACAACAGTGATTTCAATTTGGAGAACAGCAACCAACTTAATGATGAGAACTATTTGTACACTTTCTACCAAGATTAATTTATTTGGTCACTTGCTTTTTTTTGTATAGGTTTTTACTATAGTATATAGCTATTCTAAGTGTAGCCTGTATCCCAGTAATAATCTTTGTCTGTCTTGCAACCTTGGACATGTCTTAGTAATATTTTACTATTATTGTCTTTTTTCAGTCTTATGCAACAAGTGGCTACCAATGGAATCAGAGACATTACCTAATTTTAATACAATATGCAGTGATGTTAATAATGCATTCATTGTTTATTCAAAATCCAGGTTGAATCCTGATTCTAAATTTGCCAAAGATCTGATATGAAACAGCAGTTTGCTGAAAATATGTATGACATTGTGACCTTTTGTTTTTTAGCCATGTACAATAGTTCATTATGGAGAAAAAAAACTAGTAGCCTTATGAAGTCTGCAAGAAATTACTTTTGCATCAGACGGTTCCTACCTTGAAACAGATGGAGAACAGTAATTTAAAGTAAACTCAGCCCAAACGGACTCCAGGTCCTAGATTAAATTCCTACCAACTGCTCCAGGTTCAGCTCCAGTGTGTGATTTCCTTCCCTCATCCATCTCTCCTCTCTCCACAATGTCCTCCACTCCCTACTTCACACCAGCCTCGCTCTGACTGTGTTGTGATAAGCCTTGGCCAGAATGCATTCGCTCCAACATTGTGTTAGAATGGCGTGATTGCCATTGGTCACTGGTGTTTGATTACCCTCTCGGACCGCTCTGGATCCTGTGCACACTCGCCGCCTTTATTTCCTTCCTGCGTTCTGTGGCTCAAAATAGCTGTTGCTTGGCGTCCACGCCCAGCTGCAGTGCACTCCTCACATCTGGAACGTGCCTCAGCCTCCGTCGGCCCGCCTGCCTTGAAGCTGTTTACTGAAGCAGGTTTAGCCTCAGTGCAGAAGCCCCAGCCTTGGCTTTGAACTCAGTAGTTGTCACTGTTGGTGACAGAGGGATTCTTTGCATTTTGTTCAATGTTTATGTGACCTGATTGCTCGGTCAAACCCCAAGTAATATTACTGTGGAAAGGTCTAAAAGGAAAGTCTTTGTGCAAGCAAGACTGGTCTCAAAAACATGTTTCTGGCAATTTCTTTGAACCCAAAAACATAAATTCTATTAGACATTATGCATAACTGAATATACTGTACACACCAACTGCATACAGCCTATTTTAAAGAGTAAGAAACCAAATCTATTAATTTCATTAAGTGAAATGGGTATAATATCCCTTCGACTGACAACATTTCCCCTCAGAAATCCTGCCAGACCAACTGTATCCAAATATATAAAACTAGCTGTTGGTACTGTCCATGTCTCTTATTGGCTCTGTGTCTATTCAATTGTGTTTAGAAGCCAGATTAGTCCATTTTTGAGGACCACTATTTAATAGCTTATTGTGGAAAAAAAAGACATTAAAATGTAATTGAGGCTTTATTATCAAAGATTTTGAGAAACGAGAATGTAAGAGCATACCAGAAGCTTTGGCCAATCACATGCTCACATATAAGGGGTGTTTAGTTAGGGACACTCTGGCTGCTGAAAACAGAGAAAGAAACAGGGCAATATATTAGGTGAAAAAACAGAGTTCCTCTGTTTAAATGGAAATTTGTATGTTGTATTGTCAATTGTATGTAACATTAAACACCAATTTCTATCTGGATTTTTACCTAAAATACATAAATTAAGTTAAAACACTTGGATATAACATAATGATGACTAGTGTATGATATTATATGAAACTGTCATTGTTATCAGTAAAGATATTATTGTAAGATTGTATGAAGATGAAAGTCACATGACCTTGTTAACCCTTAATGTTATGTCAGTTTGTCAGTATATCAAGTTATATTGGGCAACTATTCAGTGCTTGTTACTGCTCATTGGGTTTAGTATCGATTCTCGCTGCCTGTTCCAGTGATAAAGACGAGCAGGAGAAAAGGCACTAATTCATCCCTGTCACATTGGATTTACACAGAAACCAGTAAATGATGGAGACAGGTGCAAGGGTCAAGCAGCTCCAGTCACTTACTGGGGTCAGGGTCGCCCTCCTTCCATTAGTGACCACATCCTCGAGGGTAGCCCCTTAGAGTCATGGTCCGAGTGGGTTTTAAAGCTGTAATTCTTGGTGTTACTTCACCATTGGCAGGGGTGTAGGGAGGCGAGAGAATTATAATGGGGGAATTCTGTTGTATTTCAAGTAGTTCTTTGCAGTGGGGTGTAATTTTCAGTGCAAGTTATTCTAAATAAGCAATATATTGTTCATTCGGGTTCATTTTGTCGGAGGAAAGTTTTCAAATTTCCATTCCAGCAGCAAAAATGTGTCAAACTAGCTACCTTTTATTCTTTTGTGTACCCCAGCTAAACACACATACCCTAGTCTGCACAACAGTTTACCTCAACCAACAGTGTCACCAATAACAAGGGTTTTCAAAAAGCTCTACACGACCAAGCATTCCTGAGAGGTAACAATAATCTCCATAACACTGTTATGGAGCAGACATGTCCCGCCTCAGCAGACCGTTTATCCCTGTTACATCCCACTCCGGACCCCCCTCACAGTAAGCTTTGACGTAAAGCTTCCTCGACCTGATCAATAATTCATCCCAAATGCCACAGCGCTGATGATAATTCTCCTGACATGAATTATAAATGGGGAGCTTCCTCTGTGCGTCCTGAATTTGGACCCCCTCCATCTGAACCGCTCCCACTCCTCATTATTCCTGTGGCTTGTTACGCTCATATCCTCTGAAACAGGTGGTTGTCGAGCGATGGCTTCTTGGCCGGAGACAGGTGTGATGCTGTGGTGGATCCTAGTTACATTTACTCCATTGCAATGCATGAATAGCTGTAACAGTGGATTTCCTGAAACACAATTTAATTTATTACAAAAGAAATAAAACATTACTGAAGCCAGTAACACTTGACTTGGTTTAGTTTGCTTTTTTACTCATCTGGTTCACCTTGTTTCTTTCTTTCTTTAGTTTTCATTTCATCAATCACTGCTCCTTGAATTTCGACAGGACAGGAGAGTCGCAACAATGTTGGCCTCCAAAAGTGGGATAAATGATTGTACGTCTGCCTTGGATGAGCAAAAACTACTTTAGCTACCTTTGAACTTGCACTGGTGACTGCAATTATTTACTGCAAGAGTGTGAGAGAGGCCGTCACTTCTCATTGCATCAAGAGCTGTAACAAAAATTAGAGCTGAGTTTCATGACCAGCCACAGACCTTAGACCTAGTGCCATTTCGTTTTTGTTTTTTTTTATGCTCTATGTGACCTTGACCTATTGACCTTGATTTGTATGTTACGCATTGTACATTATTGTATACACAAATGTTACATGGCATGCCAAGAGATCCAAATACTTCTTCAACATAAAGTTAAGGTAAAGATAAAAGAAAAAAAAAAAAGAAGAAAAATAAAAAAAAAACAAGACATTACTCAGTAAAAAAAAAAAAAAATCCTGGTTATGTCCCATCCACATCCTCTACCTATGGCTAAACAAAAATCTCGTTCATCTTCCTACAGCTTAGTTGTGGGTGGCTGGAACCTATCACAGCAGTTTTGGGCCTTAGACGGTATACCCTGAACAATGGCCAGTTAGTCACTGACAGACACTGACGGACAACTATTCACTCTCACATTCATTTACTAGGCAATGTGGATTCACTTATTTACCTGCACATGCATGTCTTTGGGCGGTGGGAGGAAGCTGGAACACCTGGAGAGAACCCACAGTAACACGGAGGATATGTAGACTCCTCACAGACAGACCGAGTCAGTCGGCCCGGGGATTGAACCCACGACCTTCTTGCTGTGAGGCAGGAGTGTTAACCACTCTGTCTCTGCTCATTTACCTCTCTTTTTGGCTTCATTGGGCCATCCCTCACTCTCAGCCAATCCCTGCTCAGCTCTCAGGGAAGCTTCTATTATCTGTGTTTCCTTATTTTCCCAAACTTTACGACGACACATACTTTCCTAACTCAGACTAAGCACCAGACTTTTCTATGCTTTATTCATTTTCATATCACATTGTTACATGTTAGACTCTACTGACTGAAATGACTGAATTTGGTTTAGGTATAATTCCATACATATAAGATTTCTGAATGACCTCACCTTACCTCCTGAATTAATCCCAATGGAATGAACATATGACTGAGGATGGATTACTTTTTAGTGCTTTTCGCTCGTCTTCTTTACGTGGCGACGCCTCAGAGACTGTACCTGTCCATCACAGCGGTGCCTGCAGGTGTCTGAGGTGGAGGAGTAATGAGCTTACTCTGTCTGCAGGAAACCAGCACACACCTCTCTGTGGGTTATCCCTCCATATCCTCTCACTTTTCTAATCTCATACGCCTCAACATGACGGACACAGCCCCCAGTGACCACTCAACCACCCCCTGAAGATAACAACAGGGCACCCATCAAACCTCAGCTGCCTTTGGGGATCTTCAAAAAGTCTTTGCAAAAAATGGCACCAACCAATCCATCGTTTTGTGTAAAAATACTTCCGTGTACCGTGCAACAGAAAACAAAGGAAGCCAATTATTTCCACAATGGCTTTTAGACAGCACCAGAGCTACAAAGTCAATAAATGACTTTTGAGCTGCTCAACATGTTTTTTGTTTTGTGCTGTCTAGGGATAAAAAATGCAGCTGTAGAGGAATAGTGTCACAGAGAAACTACTGATTCAAAGTGGAGAAGGAAAGAATGAATTGTGTGTATTGACTTCAAAAAGGTAGATAGTATGTCCAAAAAAAAATTTTCTTAAAAAAAACCAAGTGACAAGTTTTTTATTTTGTACCTGTCTTACAGACTTACTTTTTTAGTGGCTTTTTCTAACACCATCCTTCGCTTCTTTTTGAGATTCCAATGTAAACTAATGTCTGCTGGTTGCTTTTGTCTGTCTTGATGCTGTTAGTGTAAATTTTGGGTTGTTTCTCCAACACTTAGGGCAATAATGCTATGAAAATGTTTAAAAGTACTTGAGAGCAGTGTTGGTCTTGGGGTGAATCTTGAGTGGCTTTCCTTCTAAGGAATTCATCCTTAATAGAATCATGTGTTTTTTGTTTGTTTGTTTTTCTGTTTTGTTGTTGTTGTCTGGATCTACTTTTACCATCAGTACATGAATAACCCACCTTGAAAATCCTTTAACTGCCTTACTTTTAACAGACATGTGCACTTCACTCTAAAGTTTGAATGAAGTGTCTTTATCATCATGCATTGGTCTTGTCTTAGTTAGAGTGGTCTCGTCTAAGGATACTGAATTTCCCAAGCATTCCTAATGCAGTGATAATTGATCCAACACAATCCAAAACACTGTCAGAGCTACCAAGTGTGTCATTTAAATTGAATTCAATTTTTTGTTCACATGGAGCTACAGTGGAATAAAATCTTTCCAAAATTTGTGCTTCTACTGAAGCTTCTACTGAGCTATAATCTTATTAAATATTCAGTGCCATAGCTTTGTCATTTGAGATGTGAGAACACACCGATCCAAAGTGTCAAAGACTTTAAGCTATATCCTGAAAGCTGCATCCTAAATGTAGCAGTCGGCCATGTGTTCAGTAATGGCCCCATCAGACTGTCATTAAGTTCTGGCTTGAATCCGTACAGAGGCAAAATCACATCAAGAAATCACAATTATCCGTGTAAAAACATCAAACGCTAAGAGCATAGGGTAAGCAGCACTGTGCCAAATGGGTCCAGATTACCCTGATGTTTTGTGTGTGGTTTAATAAAAGAGAATAGACAGGGTACATATGAACTTCTGTGTTTGGATCTGAGCTGGTAATGGAAACTAAATGAGCTCATTTCAACTGATCAACGGCAGAGATGTACTGTGTGCTCTGCTATTAGGGCCTCGGTGAGACAATAATCACAGTGTTATCAGTATCAGGCATGTCCTACTTGTAAAGTTACAATGTCTCTGCATTAACTTTGGCAACGCTACAAAGCTTTATGGAGCAATTCATCCTACGCCTAAACTTTTATAGCTACTTAAGGATACCCTATTGGATTTTCCAATTGTCTTTAAGTGAGATACGTGTTGTTTTGCCACAGTCAGATGGAGCAGTTTTCTCCCCATGACTTTTATTTCACCACTTCTAGCTTCTAAAAAGGCCTTTTGGATGTTCAGCCGTACTTCCTGTTACACAGTGAGGTAGATGAGTAAGACAGTGAGCATCTAAATCCAAAAAGACAATTCATTGCTTGGTAATGCAGTGCAAAGTAAAACCTTTTGCCAAAATCAACCAATCAGAGTGGGCCATGTGACCAATTAGAACATACTGGACAAAAAGGGGCTTAGTGAGACAGACGCTAAATCAAAGGGAAAACTTTTAGATTATTTCTAGGGTTGTCTAGATACCCATACCAGTACTTCTACTCTCCAATGAGTATGAGTATCTTGGATCCATAATTGTTTCACATCCAAATTGCATTGTACAATTTTTGTTAATCACAGTGTCGACTAGAGATAGCTACTAATTTTGAACTCCCTAGAGCCAGACAAGAATGTAAAAACCTACCAGCCACATTGACTTCTGTCTCAGGAGTAAAAATGGTATAAATATCTCTTGTCATACTTTTCATTTCTGTTAGATCTCATGGTGTTAAGTGAATTGGCTGTCCATAAAAATCCCACTTGAACTTTGCACAGTGGACAAATGTGAACTTGCTCCATTGGATTCAAACTGGACACAACCAACCTAAATGAAAGAGACGATTTCTCAGTTCAGGTTGGTTATCACCGTGATAATACACACACTACTGCTTTTGCCATATCCATTTATTATGTGTCATATGTGTCCAACCACTTTAGTCAATTGGGACATTGACAGCTCTGTCGATAACGGCCATTAAATGTGCCATTACTTTTTATGCGTCCACTTTTATCAGCAGGAGCACATCAAAATATCAAACAACACACTGGGACACGGACCAAAGAGTACCGATCCCAGGGTCATAAAGCCTCTGCTGGAGCCAGGACTCTCTGATTCTCACTATCAAAGGGCTGTAAAATGGAAATGAGGCTAAATGGACGACATGGTGTCCCATTAGCCGCTTTGGAGCAACACGCTAGCAGCAACAGACTGGTATTGGCAAGGCATCGTAGCTCTCAATCTTACATTTTATAGATTCTATTAATCCATCCTTCTGCTCAAACACATTTCCCCAACAGATTTACCATCATACGCTTCAAGATGTCCATTATCGCCTGGGTTTTCTCATCGCCTCCTCTTAAGATATTTTCAACCTGTTCTTGCGTTAAAAGGGGAATATAGTGGTGTTTGATAAGCAGTAGTCTCTTGTGGCACAGATGGAGTCCTTCAGATCCTAGTGTTACATTTGGTAGTAAAGTTTAGGGATTAAAGGTGCTTTAGATTCAGAGGTTCTGTTAGTATAGTATTAGTAATAGAAAATCATCTGGAATCAGTTAATTTCACCTTGCTTCCCTTCTAAATAGATGTTAGATTGGGCAGAGTGTCAAGGGTTAGGCTTCAACATGAGTTTATTTTTAAAAAAAAGACATTTTATCTCCTAATTGCTCAACATTTGGCCTCTGTCTGTAGTTTCTCTGCTTTTGGTCTACATGGGATTCACATTTCAATTGAACTAGAGCAGAGCTAATCTAGAATCAGACAAAGACACAATTTTTAAATGGGTCTGGATCAACATTCTTGTAGGATACTGAGACGTGGATGACAATGTTCACACTTCTTTATGTGAACCACAAAAACTGAACAAGCACACTTAAACAAGTCTTACGTCTCTCCCATAGTTTGTCTTGGTAATATTTTTAAAAATATTATTTCTTTTTTTTTATTTCAAATCCATATTCTATTCTTATCTTTTTTTAAAAAAAAAAAAAAAAAAAAAACCTCCCCCCCCCCAACCAAAATATTATTTTGCAACCCCCCCCCCATTTAATAATTTTTATAAGAAAGGTTTATTTTTCCTTTCCCTTTTTTTTTTTTTTTTGGTGGGGGGGGGGGGGGGCCGGCCCGGGGCGGGCAGGGGGGGGGGGGGGGGGGGGATTGAAATAGTGAATAATACATCTGGCCAATCAAATAATTGCATTATATATTGTTTATTTGACATAGTACAGTGCATTGTGGGCCAGATATAAGCTAGTTGTTAGGCTGTGCCCTTTCAGTAAGAGTGCAAGTCATTAGTTTAAACTCTTAAAGATGGGCTGATACTAATATTCAATGTGAAAATAAACCTTGTACACAGAGTAAGAGAAACTATGCACGTAGAATGGTATTTAATTGGTAATGTAATATCAGCCATGTCAATGAGAATATTAGTTAGCATTAGACTTAAGGACTTTACTTTTACTTTTATACTATTCCTATTGTTGTTTTTTGATTATTGATGCAGTAACAGAACCATGATGAATCTAAAACATTATGCCTTAAAGATTTTGGTTTTGTTTGTTCAACACTTGACAGGAAGTTAATCCAGAACAACCCCCACCAGCTATGGCTCACTTTTGCTTTACAAATAACTTGAATGAACACAACTGCACTTTTAGAGCTGCTCCAAATCCCTCTTAGAAACTCATCCCTCCACATCTCCCTCTGTCAATCATTAGTTTACGAACTTCCCTCTGTCTGTAATCCCTGTGTTTGTCTATTCCTTTTTCCTGCCTCCTTCAGGGAGCATCCAGAGGCAAACTCATTTCCTCCTGTAGCCCCACTGCTCTGAATCCCTCAGCCTCTTTGTCAATCTTTCACCTAATCTCCATAATGCAGTGTCTGGCAGGAGGCTCGGTGTGAGTTTTGTCCGAGGTTGGGCTCTGGCTGTAGCTCTGGCTCTGGGATGATGAGCAGGTAGCAACGGCTGCTCGCTCCAACTGTAATTGCTGCCAAGACAGACGGAGCACAGCATGGGGGCACGGCACACACCCACATTCAGACGAGCCCAGGAATAATGTTGAGGGGAAGTCAGAGATGGAGAGGATGTCAGAAATGGTGGGAAACCCTTTGTAGACATGGGCTTTTTGAGGAGAGTCAGAGCCTCCGGAGAATGAGCACTGCTTTTATTCACATTTCTAACAGCGAAATCACTTTCTACCACTGTCAACAAAGCAAAAATAATTCAGCCAGGCTTCTCAAAAATGGTTGTCTCAGAAGTAAAAAAAATATGAAGCATATGTAGTCTTCATTTGGTCTTCTTAGTGGCAAATGTTTGTGGCTTTTACTTACTGTCATGTTGGCATACGAATTCCTTGGTTAAAGTTAGGGAAACAGTTAACCAATGGTAGAATTAGGTTTGTGGAGATTCATCTGCCTTAAAAAAAATATGATACCTCCTTCTTTATGGGTTTTGGTACTAATTGGAGTGTCTTTTCTAACTGAATTTTATTATGGGTGCACTCACACTGGTGCCCAAGCACATTTCACACTACATGGAAATGTTGCAGGGCGCTGGAGCCTATCCCAGCTGCTTTGGGCCTGAGCTTGGGCACCTCCTGTGCAATCAGTAATTAATCCCACAGCTAACAAGGACACACAAACATTCACACTCAGTTTTCTTTTCCTAAAGGGCAATTTAGAGTATACTTTCAGGACAGTGAGCGTAAGCCACAGTAGCATTAGGTCGGTCAATATGGCAAAAGTTTTATACAACAAACATAACATACTTAGCCGACAAACATCCATATGGTTACTGTAAAGTGATATAAGCTCTGACTGCTATTTATGGGATCTCTCTTCTGATAAAAAATGGAGAGCATACCAGAAAATGAACTGGGACAGATGTTACTGACTCTACACCGCTGAAATCTTTTTGCATATGCAGCTATTTATCTTCTAAACTTAATCAAAAGGCCTTTTATCATATCATAAGGCAATAGCTGCAAACTTAACCTTGTTTCTTTTAATACAATACACAATATAATATGCTGCATATAAAACTCAAAGCGACAAATGCCATATTTATATCATAGCCAAAAATCGTAATACTGTCTGGGCTTTGAAAAGACTTTTTTTCACTTTTGGCATCCATAGATCAATGTTCTTTTATCTATTTTCCATCACATATTTCCACAGTCAGAACATAGCTGAGTACCCAGCTGGTGTGCAACATAAGGGGCATAGCTGAACTTTAAGACACACTTCAGAGATTCCCGCTGGCCACGCGAGGGCTGAGCGTCATTACTACCTGCCACGAGACACCTGCAGGGAAATAAATGAAAAAGAAGCACAAAGGAGGGCATCAGTTTAGCACTCGCCACAGGGGCCGTTCTTAACACCTGGCAAGCACCCTACATGGGTACAATAAGGAGGCCGGCTGAGAGCCTTTTATTGGCTGTACTGAATTACCATGTGCCAGGATGAACACAGCCGCAAGTTAAAAAAAATGCAATCATCTCGACCAAAAGGGATCAGGTAAAAACATATCAAAAGAAGTCAGTTAGAAAATTGCAAAGATGTGGTGAGAAGATCCCGTCTGTTTTGATATCCAGTGCCTAATATATTAAATTTTGGTCATTGGCCCATATGCTCCTTATACTTCTTACCTTTCTGTGCACAGTTAAGTAAGATTAAGATGGGAAGTTTTTTATCTTTTCCCAAAATGGAAGTCCCTCCGTGCTTGACATTGCAGTAATTACTTTTCGGGTTCCAATTTATGTATTGATTTATGTCCTTTTTCTGGACTTTTGAGCTTTAATACGACAGAGACAGTGAAGATAGACAGGAAACAAGGTCAGATGAAGAGGAATGACACTGAGCAAGTGGACCCGAGATGGAATCAAACCCAGGTGTGTGGAATATGCTCCACCAGAATGAGCCACTGAAGTGCCTTGGACCTTCTTTTAAGCCTCTCTCATGCATCTGGAGAATGAGATATTTTCATAGATGCAGCACATACACAGGTAGCTTGGTACGTTTAGCCAATTTTTTTTTTGCTTGCAAAGTTGTTGGACAATGCACCAACATCGATACTAATGTGTATTCGAACACATGCGAAAATAATGATCAATCTGCAGATAGTACACGGCTTTACAGCTCCACACACTCCGCTTACAGCACCAGTTACACAACATAAAGTCACCAACACACACTTCAACATGGATTTGTGTGAATAGTTTATATATAACCCATACAGTTTACAAGGTGACCAAGAGGATATCTTCTGGGTGGGGGTTATATTGTAACATACAGAACACATGTGACCTAGGGTCCTTACACAGTGACAAAAGGAAAAATGCGACAGACTTAAAGCTAAAATGTCACTGACAATGCTCTTTGTGGTTAAATTAAATGCTTTTAATGTTTTAACTCCTGTGTTGCTATGCCCACAACTAACACGTCATTATTTCTGTAACAGCAGGTTGATCGTTACTTTTGGAGCTGTCTCAAACCTGTTGTACCACCTTCCTTGGAGACATTGTAATAAATGAGACTCTCATCTTTACAACCCAGTAATGTAACGATCTCTTTTATTTGAAGTTAGGGTGTAAGATTAAAGAACCACTTTCTAATAAAAAAGGGGCATAGCTGAAATGGTTTTGGAAATTTAATTCCGAACTATAACAGTTATGCTATTCAAGGAGTAATGCCTGAAATCATCATTCAAAAATGGGATCAAAAACAGAATACATCCCATGATACCAAAGATTGTGAGAACTAGTCAAATAATGTGCTAATGCCACAGACAGACGGGCAGATGGATAGAGGGAATGGTTTGAATGTCTGTGCGTGAGGGGACACCCGTTGTGCGACATGGCTGAGGCGTCAACACAAGCAGACAATGAGACAAAAGCTCTGCCAGTCGGGGGTCAAGTGTTTGACAAGTCCAAAAAGAGCAAAGTTAAAAGCTCTCAGAAAGAGCCTCAGACGGACACAGACAGGCTAATTGCACACGATAGAAATTAGAGAGCAGACGATGAAAAGATGCTTTGGGACATAATGGTGGCACGGAATGAAGAGTGACAGAGCTGTCGTTGGATTGTGGTGGGAGTGTGCAGGGCAGTGGCCTGTGTGATAGTCAGCGGGTCAGTGCAGTCAGTGGTTGGGAGGATACTGAGCTAATGATCACACTAGGCCCATGTCAGCCAAAATGGCACCGATCAATAACCTCAGTTTTAGTCTGAGAGGCCTGAGCTGCAGCCAACACATGGGCTTAGACTTCACAATGAGTCCACAGATATGAGATGTGAAAGTATAGTCTGGAAATGAGTCAAAAGCCAAATATTTCTAGGAATTCCAAAAAAAAGTATAGTAATCTAGCTTTCAATGGTCACATAACTGCAACTAACTGAAGCTCTAATTGGCCAAAATATCAAAAAGCAAAGTGTGCATCTGTAACGTTAGTGAAGTACAAGCAGTTTTTGCAATATGGACACTGTAGATGTTAATGTCTAATGTTATCTATCCTCTCACTGACAGCACCCATAAGTAGCCAGTTGGTTGCCATTTGCTTAAATTACCTTGTTCATGCCAAATCTTTGTTCTTTGGTTGTGAATGCTCCTTTGTCTGCTGAAAATGTTTTATTTGCACTGATAGCTCTCCGTACTTTGTATAGTTTTATCTCGCTTAACCTCTAGCGTTTTCAAAGAATGATCTAGCACTTCAAAACGGAGTACAGACCCAAACTCACTGGTGCTGCTCCATCATCCACATCCCTCTTCTCTCCTGGGCCTGTCTGTGTGTAAATTCTCCACTTAGCACAGAGCCATGAGGCGCTTTCCTCGTGTAAAGATGCACCATTTAAGAAAAACAAACAACAAAACAGCTTGTTTTCATGTCATCAGAATGTAATCATTCAGTGTCCACGGGATTGAGGCCAATTAAGACACACGCATGAACTGGGAGACATAAATGAGGACAGCTTTACATGACTTGAGTGAAGGAGAAATCCCTGTGTGATTTGTTCTGTCTTTATTTCACTTTGATGATTTCTCTTTATTTTTTCAAATTAAAATGTCTAAAAACGCTGGCAGTTTGTATAAAATGCAGTGTTGATACAGAGCATGTGTAGTGTGCCTATTTGAATAAAAGGTGTGGGTGAGGATTTGCACAATTAAAATGAGCAAACATAAAAATGTATGTAAAATTCATTATTCTGTCAAATTAATGATAACTATCTGTTGTTAAAGAGTTTTTTTTTTATCTGCATGTAAGTTAATTATAAAATGAGTAGAAAGTAAACTTCTCTAACTTCTATTCTTTTTTAATATGATATAAAATTACAATAAATACCTGCACCACCTTTAGTCCTGCCTCTTTATACCTCCGTCACCACTCTGATAATTGGAATAATAGATTTTGACACTCCCCTCAATGATCTTCCGTCCGTGTCTCCGCTTGGGTTAAGATTGGGAAGATGCAGCCCCTTGTTTTACATTGTGCCTGGTCTGTGAGAGAGATCCATCAAAATTCCTTTTTTTGGACACAAGATTCAATCAGTTAGTGAAATGTTGGTTTGATTTGAAAGACCAATCCTTACAAGTGTTGGAAGTGGATTCTTCAGAGTTGTTCCTGGCTCTGTATCTATTCTCAGGCTGTCAGTGCTGCTGAAGTTCTTATTTATATTGTACAATTTCCCTTTCTAAAAAGAGACATTTGTTTCGGAGCCCTGTGGGAATTCCACTACGCAGCGAACAGTGCCAAGCTGTGTGCAACATTAAAGGCTGGGGTAAAACATGGTGTCCGTACAAGGGGAGGCTGCAGGTGTGGGTGTTATTAGAAAGCCAACACACTCCACACACAGTGGAGACTTTGTTAAGGCTGCTGGCAGTGTCCCATCTGTGCTGCAGCATGTTTCCACTCGGACTCAAACAGTGTGGCCGTTGTGACTGTTGCTGCTGCATTGTCGGGCAGATACTGTGGTCATCTATATGGAACAGCAAAGTGACAATCAAATATGAAACGTGATCTTGTCTTTGGATCAAGTCTTCATAGTATCAGCTTAAAGATCCTTACGCAGTGATTACTACTTACCTCTAGGGTCATATTTGAGTCATGTCTCGTCTATGTCACATTCCAATAGTATTTAGTTTCTGTAGCTCTTTCAGAAGTTTTGGAAACAACCTATCAAATGTTTTTTTTGTTTTTTTTGTTTTGTTTTTTAACTTTATTGAGTCATTGTTATTATCATTTTTTGACCTTATTGCCTATTTATGTATTTATTTATTTATTCATTCATTCATTCATTTATAAATGACCCAAGCCAGAATTGATTCCTGGTCTCTTGAGTATGTGCTCTACCAGGTGAGGCACAGAGGCTTCCTGGAGACCCACCTTTGGAGCTGCCACTACCACATTTTCTACCCTGTACTTTCTTTGGACAGTGTATGGGACTGTCTCTCACTATTAACCATATTAAATAACTATAGTAAATGTCACTAATTGAATGCAGCAATTTACCCAGAAACTTACCAACAAGCACACACCGGTCTGATTGTCATGATGTTTCATTTAGCCTGAAATGAAAACAGCTTGTTTTAAAATACACAGGGAAACCGTTGTAATTTCTAATTTTAATCACAGAATGTTTGGTGGTAGGAATAGTTCAGAACTGGATTCTATTCAAAATAATATAAGTCAATGTCAAAAACTGGCATGTGGGGACACCTCCGCGGCTCATCTGGTAGAGCTCGTATCATATACCTGGAAGACCCTGGTTCGATTCCTGCTCGGGTCACACCCCTTTCTTTCACCATGTTTCCTGTCTGTCTACTATTCTGTCACATAAAGGCAAAAAAGGCCAAACAAAGCAAACAATTGGCATGTGATGGCGTTCTTCTTTTTTGTGTTTAAAACCAAGTAATGCCTTTTTAAAATGACCTTCCTTAGAACCAAAAACAGGAGAAATAGCTCTGACTGAGAAGCAATAGTGGTTTGCAGTAGCCGGGCACATCCAGACCCTTTCACTTTTTCAGCTTAGTGACATCGGTTTGGTACCTTTCCCACTGACCACAGCTGCCATTGGGTTCAATACGGTTGACCAGTCATCCAGTGTGGTGAGCTTTGTGCAATGCTTTGTTTTTTTCTGATTGAATTAGGATGGGTTGCTAGACTGGGTTGCACTATTGCCTCATTACAAAGGTTACAGGCTTTTCTGTGTGGACTTTTATTCCAGGCTTCTGATTTGAGACATGTATAGATGAAATAGTGAATCTTAACTCCTCATAGTGAGTAAAGTGAAAAGTGCTTTGTCAGTGTGTGGCTCACTGTTGGCTCTGTGGTTTAGTAACAGGTAAGAGGGGTAGAAACAGAATGAATTACAATTTACAAAAAATAAAAACACTTTGCACACCTAAGCAAATCATGGATAGAATAAAAAATACTACAAAACTGTAAAACTACAACAAACAAAAACAAAGAAATCCTAGCCCCAGTGAATCTTGCAGCTGATGTGATAAAATAACTAATGCACTATAAGCTCCCTGAAGCCAACTCTTGCCTCGGAAACACTTTTTGCAGAAACACTGCACTCAGCTGAGCCGCACTGTGCTGCTGGCAGTCTAATACATCACCTCCCCCTTCTGGCTTTTCCAATATCGCTTGGTTTTGTTGTTTTCAAAAGGTTTCTGAGCTCATTCTGCACTGCACTGAGGGATGTTTAACGGCATCTGAAACGCCTAGGTATTTTTTTCTTTGTTCTTTCTTGTTGTGGGTAGGGGCTGGCTTGGAGAAATGGAAAATCATTCTGGTGCAGCAACTCTTACAGACCTTAGAGAATTGTTTCCTTTTGCACTTGGACATTGATCTAGCTCCCTGGGTGTCCATGCTGCACCGGTCTAGAGTAGGGCTGAGGCCAGGGAGGAAGTATTAAACCCAAGTGCATGAATGACACTCTGGCACACAGTCAGTTTTTGACTCTGGTGTGTGGTGTCCAATGTGACTTAATTTGACTTGAGTGACTTGAGTGAAAGGAACATGGAGTCTGTGTGTGTGTGTGTGTGTGTGTGTCAGAGCGTGAGGAAAAGCACTCTTTGTCCTGGTGTGACTGAGTCAGTACTGTTGCATAGTGACTCAAGGAAATAGGGAAAATGTGATATTTAACTGGGACAATGGAGCGTAGGGGGAATATCTTATTACTGTGCTAGACACTACTCAATTGGATTTTTTGAGCTTTCTGCATTGTCAACCAAAACTAAACAGTGCATTTTAATGGTAAGAAATGAGTCTGTGCCTTCTCGGACCAAACCAAAACTGATCCTTTAAGATCTTGGCCTTATTAGATCTCTTAATGATGTGCTGTAGGATCTTGCACAAATATGTTAGAAGCACATTTTCCTGGATTGTAGGAAAATTGTGAATGCCCCCATGCATGCACTCCACATGAGCAGCCGTTTTGGAAGGTGCATCAGTGAATTCTTACTCGGAAAGAATTGTGACCTGGGTCTAGTCTGTCCACGCCAAAATTCTTCTTTTAAATGCCCATTCAAGCTGTTTGGTCTCGTTCTTCATTGTCCTTTTGATGATGCTAGGTATAGTGAAGTGACTACCACAAACTTTTAAATTTTTTAGCATTTTTGTTCCAGAATCTCAGTCTGTCAACTTCTGACGATTCACAGGCCTAATACAAGTTCATGTATTTAACATCACAGTTCCTTGGTCTATAGTTCTCCTGCTCATGCTCCCTTTACATCATTTTAAGGTGAACGTTTCAGAAACGTCCAATATATCCTCCTCACTGCCAAGGCAACCAAATCATCAGTGTAATTTACTGTGTATGGTCATAGTTTCAGGCTTCATCCAAAAAAGACAATTTTTTTTAGTCCTTTGTCTCTTTTTTCCACAAATATATATCCCACGACAACTTTTCACCTCTTTCTAACCCAAACAAAGCAAAAAAACAACAGCCAAAAAACAAAACAAAACCTCTGTAGTCCTGTGTTTTCCAGGACTATCTTCCCCAGAAGCTTTTTAAAGACGGCGACTCATACTGTATCAAAGCCACGCTCTCATCCGGTTCAACTAAACATTTCATTTGCCTTTGTATTGCTCAGCACTTTGATCTCGGGTATAGTTCACCTTCAGTACTGAGCCAATGCAGGGGGAGTAATGAGATTTATGTAGCCTCGAGGAAATGAAGAGCTTTCAGGTTTGTAAAAATCCTAGCGTCTTGTTTTTGAGTGTGGCGTTCACTCTACGTTCTCCGTAACTCCTTTCACTGCTATAATATGAGCCTCTACTAAAAATAGTCAAGTATGGTTTATTTATGAAGCGGTTTTGAGGCTGCATGGTTAAGACTCTTTATCCCAGAGAGAGAGGGTTTGTAGTGTTTATTTTTTACCACAAAAGCTGAATGGAAATGGTTTCTCATCACATTTTGGGAGAATATGAGATTATTTCTCAGTGTTTTGGATTGGTTCCTTTGGAATTGCAACACAGTCAACCCTTTCTTCCAAATGCAATGTTTCCTGAAATATGGACAAATAAAATCCAATTGTGAATTATGTCACAGAAAATAAACAAGGGTCTTCACTGAAAAAGACCCATCCACCACCGCAGCCCAGCTCCTGTTTGACTTATTTATTCATGTACTTTTTGTTTGTTTACAAAAGGCGGCAAACCACCACATATCTTTAGAGTATTTTCTAAAAAGTGAATAGAAAACAAAAGCTTGTAGGTGCCTTGGTAGCTTACCTGGTGGAGCACGCACTGCTTGCTTGGGAGACCTGGGTTGAATTCCGGCTTTGTTTGACAGGTGTCACTTCCCTCTTTCTCTCCCTGTTTCCTGTCTATTTATTATGTAAAAGGAGGCAAAAAGGTTGAAAAAATGTTCTTGAAAAAAACAAACAAGAACCCCCCCCCCAAAAAAAACCCCAAACAAAACAAAAACAAAAAAAAACAAAACAATTTAATTATAAGTAAATAAAAGTAAAAAAAAATACTTATAAATATTAGTAAATAGTATAATAAAAAAATGAAAAATGAATGACTAGAAATAGAAATGGGAGATGGTTATCAGTTCAACACAATTTTCTAAACATTGCCACTTTACATGTCAGCAATGTAACTGAAAAAACACACATGTCCTAGGATTTCTATACCCATCCATCACCCCAACCCCACCTCCTGTTTAGTTAGAAAGACAAAAAAGCTAGAAAACAAACAAACACAAGCTTTTATGAAAGACTGTGGTGGATGTATTCAAATGTTCCTATCACATACATTTTAATAACTGGGTTAGATATACTGCAGAGTCATTATGCAGGATGTGCAGGAGATCTGGGTCAGCACCACTCGAATAATCCATGCACATAGCTGAGGCGCCTGACAAGACCTATGTTCCGAGGTCACCCATCCCCTGCAGCTCACCTATAGAGGGCAAATCAGTCCGCCTCCCGCTGATGTGGACATACTGCACCATATGTTAGCCTACATACTGCGTTTAGGTTGCTCACTGCCGTGTTCTAGCTCTACACTCACAGATACTGATGTCTGCAAAATGAGATCAAATAAAGGCTAAGCTTGTTTTAATCTGCATGTTACCACACAGAAAATGTTCATGTGGTAGTACTCTGAGGGTTTTAATGCTGCTTCTTTCACCCATAATCTGTTAGAGAGTGTATAGCCACAGTAATGTTCAGTATTTTGCCTAGAGTGTGGCTGTTGGCTGTTTTCTATTGGGATTTGTGAAACGAGAATTGCAAATCTTATGTTTATATCTACGCATATGGTGTTTTACATGCTAACATGCTAAAGTATTCTTGACCCTTCAGCCGTAAAGTACAGTAGGTCAGGTTATAAAGGCGTACCTATCATAACCACTCAACCTTTGGGTAAATCAGTGTGGGTTTTTTTAAAAAATTTTTATTTTATTTTTTTTTATGGAGAATGTCATGTTCTTGTAATAAGTAGATATTATCCAATATTCTGTGAAGGATTAACAAAGCGGGCACTGCATGTGACTTGCTTCTGGAAATATAACATTGCATTCACTGTCTTCATTGTATTAAACACAGGTAGGAAATTGGTGAGTGCACTCTATATTTAATCTTCTGATGACTAGGACTTACTTGTTTCTCATTTTTATTAATGGCCGTGCATCACTGTTTTAAAAGCCTTTTGTAAATATAAATCACATCTCATGCAAACCCCCAGCTTTTGAACTACTCTATCTATGGTAATTAACTGGGCAGTTGATTGTCTGTTATCCTGAACCAGCCTTATACAGCCTTACATAACAACCCGGCTCCACCCCAGCTCCTAATATTGGATGTCATTGTTCCTTGCCCTTTTTTTTTTGTATCTATCTTTTTTTCCTCTCTTTACCTTTGGTTGATCTTAGCCATATTTATCACTAAATACAAACTAGAATTTAATTTAACAAGACCTGTTGACTGTCTTAAATAATGACCTTGGCACTTTTTATGCATTGTTCACTTTCTTGAGTGCTTCCAAGACAATTACATATAGATATTTTAAAATGCCTGAAATTAAATAGCACTTATATAACAATGCTGGCAGTCAGTACTCTTGTCTCCACTCACCCAATGGCTCTCATTAACTTTCAGTCACCTTTGTCTCAGGAAAATTGTCTCAGTTCATCAATTGTTTTGGCTTTTTTTTAAGGGTATGTGTGTGTGTTTTTTTTTGTTTTTTTTTAAACTAAATTCAAATGTTAGAGGGGAATGTTTTTGTTGGAGAAAATGAAAAAGATTCAACATAAGCTACCAATGAGTTGTTATAAGTGGTCATGAAATCAAGTTTGACCTTATGGCGTTTCTCTTAAATTGAGAAAAGTGCAGAATAAAGTATGACGTTCTCCCTGCATATTTTCTCATTTAACAGCAGTCACTGTAGTATCAGTTACATGTGCGTGCTGATCGACTGTACACACGTGTCATGTTCATAATGTCAATTGCTCTCAGCTGTTCTGGGCTGATTGCTGTGAGCGTTTCTTTCATTCTTTCTCTCTCGTTGAGCATGTCGGCTGCTACTCAGGACATCCTCGGTGACAGTGACAGAAAGACGAAGAGACAGCCAGCCCTCCTCTCCCAACGCCAACCCTCTACATTCCAGCTCCCTCCTCTTATCCCTCCTCTTCACCTCTCCGTGTCCTGCCACCGTGGGCTGCTGACCTTAATAGCAGCCTCTTTCCTGTGAGATATGTAATCCAATAAAGCACAGCACGCCGCCTGTGGCTCGCTCCCATCATGCGTGCACAAAAAACAGCTCATCACTTTAGACATCTGAGTGCTTTTTGGTCACTGTTTCGGGGACATCCCACTCACAGTTTCTCTGGCTTTTTAACCTATGCATGCAGCCGAACGGGATGTGAGCTCTCGGCCCATATGCTGCCACTTTCTGCCCAGAGAGTAGTGAGTATTTTTGTAACCTCTAACCTGAACAGCCCTCTACCATCTCGCTTCATTTTAAGGCCACGTGGTTCTTGCAGCTTGTCACAGCCGCTTGGCATCATCTGGGGCTTGAAAGAGTCCCATCCCCCTGCTGCAGCTGTATAATGAGTCTGGAGCACTTTTTTGGTGAGATTTGCACATGGGTGGTGTCATGAATGACATCATTTCACAGTCATTGTTTAACACTGACCCAGTACCTGAGAAATGTCATGCTGAAAATTAATACGCCAAGATACAAATGAATCATTGCCAGGTAAGTGACACTAAGAGATATGTTGCTACATCAATCCAAGAAGGATCAGTAAGGCAAATTTTTCTGAACTTTAAATATTATCAGATGAGATAAGGTGGTAGATGGTCCGATTTTAATTTTGGCTGAATTAATTGTGGCATCCCAGTTGCCGTACAGTGGGTATTTTAGATTGGTAAACAACTAATTTTGTCCACCATCCTCTTCTCTCTTGACTGTCCAGCTCCAGTCCAACAACAGACTTTTCTTGAGTAAAGCATCTATGTTGTTTAACCAGTTTATTATTAATGTGAAACCCATGTCCACAATCTCTACGTTCTCTTTAAGGATAGTAACAGAAACTGGAGTCTTCTCCTCCTCCTAAAGTCCACCACCACTTTCCAGCTTTCTCTACACCTCCTTAGATCCTTGGGAATTCCAGTGTTCTTTCCTAGCAGGCGTGTGCAGTCTTTATTTTTGTCCGTCGGCAAACATAAGCATATAAGCATAAGCATAGAACTTGAATTGTCTAAAGTTATCTGGTTAAAAATTCCATAAAAATGCATTTTATGACACAGATAGGGTAGATACTGAACTGTGACTTATGTTTCCTCTACAGTGTATAAAGGATAGCAGCACAAGCTATGTCATAATAATGCTAAGCAAGTTGTCTTTCTAAGTAAAATACATAGCAATTTTGAAGCAAAGTTTAAAATGTGGGTCTCTTGCTGTGGATTAAATTTAAAAAGCACTTCCCGGTTTGTATATAAGTGTATGGAAGTGTCGTAAAGCTTAAAAATCTGTATCAATTGATTTTATATTTCAAAAAACAACTCTTAATGGTTGAAGATTTGTTTGTGTACAATGCAATGTAGACAGTTAATGCAGTCCTTTTGGTTCAGTAAGAAGCTGACAGTTTAATCACCTAACAGCTGATTCTAACAGGAATCATCTGTGAAAAAATAGACCTTAAGACATGCTCAAGGCTTTATATAATTAAGGAGTTTAATAGATGAGAATGGCCATTGGCTGATCACAGCTTGCTTCCGGTAACACACTGATGTCAACAACAAAGGACCAAGGAATTAACCAAGGACATCGGTTATTCCGTTGCAAAAAACGGCTTATCTTACAGAGCAACAGGTCAAAAAAAGAAATAAACAGAGAAACGGACAGTAAATTAAACACTGGCAATGCCTCAACGCAATGTTTAACGAGGTGGAGAAAATTACCGGATGGCTACAGTCTCCAACGTAAACTCCAAAGCTAAAAGTTTCAGATAAACTCTAATCTTTGATTTAATGTAACGTATTAGTATTTTCTGGTGACATTTTGGTCCGGTTTTACTTCATTTTTTCATTAATGTATTTTTTAAAAATAAAAGACGCAGATAGGTAATGCAGCTTTAATTTGAAACTTTTGGAAATAATAACAAAGATATATAGAATATGCTTTCTTTTTGACCCACCCCCCACCCCCCTAATCTTTTGATACGCACATCCAAACACATGAGAAGCACAAAACATACGTGTCAGATGCACTGAGCGTCACACCCATCCGTACACGGTCTCCTGTGGGTTCCTCTTGACACAAATGAATTCAAAAGTAACAAAATGTCTTGAGTTGTGCTCTAAGCATGCTGGTTGCGGAGGCGGATTGCAGGGTTTTGTCTCTGTTTTGCTGTTGCTATCAAATGTATCACGGCAGGACAAACAAGTATCTGAGAATTCTTAGTATTATACAATTTTCTGACACTTTTATAAGCCCAGAATGACAAACCTAAATTCATTCATGTCATTTGAACCTGTTATGAGCTTTCTTCCCTTTGACAGAAGGTAGGTTTGGGGTTGGATGATGGATGGGTACATCAAATCCAGGCCTTATCCCTGCAATCCTTTAGTTTGTGTTGAATTTCTCATAGTTGGTCTAACATATCTTGCTATTGCTACATGAACAGAGCTTAGCCCAGACTGACTGTGTGTGTGCGCGGTGAGTGAGTGACATTAGCCAAGTGGTAGAAGATGAATAAATGGATGATTACATAGCCTAATATTTTAAGCTCATAATGCTACAAGTAAGTCTAAAAGTAAGTAAGAATGAACATTTCAGCTGTTTTCTGTTTTCAACAAAGGCTGATTGCTATTATGTACCAAGACTATACGAATGCAGCATTATTCTGAGTGGAAAGCATTGGACTTTGATTCTCTATTGTGCATGTAAACTCAGATTCTTTCTTCTCTTACTCTTACTTTCTCGTATGATTATCTACTACAGTTTACAGATTATTTTTCATGCACAAAACCATGCCGTATTCCTGTAGCTCAAGTGTCACAAGTGAATTAGATCTGAATATGCGTAATATAATTCAGATACATTATTCCATACATACATTTACTTAGGGGGCACTTAGAGCACTGATATGACCACACACAGAGTGGACCCTGGTAGCGGCAGAGGCTGTTCATTTTGACCGAGCTCTTCATTAAATCAGCACTTTAGCGGACGGATGGAGTGGGGGGAGGGGAACAAAGAGAGTGATCTAGCCTGAGAGTGGTGGAGGGGGTGTAGAGGGGGTAGTAGTCATGTCCCCTGGGAGCAGTATTAACAGACACATGAGATGAACAAAGAAAAGCAAGGCAGCGCTGGGCAGGTGAGGTCAGCAGCAGGACAACAAAGACATCCTCCGGCTCAATCATGTGACCTGAATCAAAGTCTATTTTCAACACTGACCTTTGGCCCCACTCCTCAAAGCTCAAAAAAGAGTGGTACATGTTGGATGTTTTCATCCTTTGATTCCTCCATGGTTTCACTACTAGTGAAAAAAAAAAAGGTACGTTGAAATAAAGTGAATGCCCTGCTAGAAGAACTACAGACTATAACTATGATAAAAAGCAAAAGTGGTAACAATCTGCTGTGGTATAATTCTTCATTTTGTTGGACCTAAATGTTAATGTCTATTAAATATTAATTAAAACTCTTCAATTAAACCATAATCACCTCAGCACTGTTACTAAAGACCCTTTAATTTTTCAACAATATAAGCATGATGAATTTGGAAAATGACAAGTAACTGCTATGTTTGTGCTGTCAGTGAGTGGGTAAAAAACATTTTGAACACACTTTTAAGAACTTCTTTTTTAACATGGCTGTGGAATCCCTACATTTGGAAAATATGTAAAAATGCTAAAGAATAACAGAGGAATCGGCCATCCTTGACTGCACACAGATGCCTCTACAAAACAATACCTCTTTTAAGCTCTGGTCCCACATTGCAGATTCAGTTCATCTGTGACCTGTGACTTGTTTCAGCTGCGTCCTCTCCAGCATTTTAAACCTCTCCGTCTGCTGACTCCACACACCTATATTTTAGTAACGCCCCAAAACAACTCCTAACCCACTTTCACATTTCTATTTACCATATCCTTTTTTTTCATTTCTGTCCGACTTCACATCATCTGCTTTGGGCTGATAAAGTTGTATCGTCACGGATCAACAACTGACGGCGAGGACGTGGTCTGGCCTAATAGTTGTGTTTTTGCGGGGGTTGGAGCGTGCCCGTCTGCCTGTCAGCCCCTGATAAATGATTCTGTGTGAAATATCTCCATTTAATCTCTCTTTATCAGCCATAGAGTCGCTGCCATTAGCATTGCAATTTATGAGACAGCTCCGAGGCTCGACAAATCAATTCCCAAGTGTACCTGGCCAATTCGGGACAGATTAGCTGAAATTAGGCGGGGCAGATTTTTAATAATGCTCCTGAAGATTGCGGCAGCATTAAGATAGCTTTGGCCATTTGCCCGAACTCTGCCGCTCCTTTATAGCTTATAAACCAATCTCCCGCCGTGACATTTTCTATTCCTTTATGGCTGCGTAGAGAGCAGCTGATTTAAAAGTGCTCCTGCCTTGTCAGCACTGGAGAGGGACGGAAGAAATACAGTTAAATAAGGACAAACAAAGGTATATGGTCAAGAATGACTCAGCAGAATGCATTGTTCTTAAGCAAAATATCAGAGTAGGCTGTTTTGTATCTCTCACACTACTGCATCTTTATTTTTTGCAAAAATAAGTGCAAGCCTTTAAGAGGTGTGTATCTTGTAAATGTGGGCATTTTGGGTGCATTATATAAAATGTTTAAGTGTAGATGTATGATTATTGTCAGAGGCATTGCAACTTAGTATGCAACCCAGTCAATTGCCTCGGACCCCAAGCAGAGGGTGGCCCAAAGGATAGCTAATATTATGCAAAGATACACAATCACCTTTTTGAACTCTTTATATACCCATATTGAAGAAACTCATAAGTTGAATATTTGTTGTATTGAGGTTTTGTCTAAATAATGATGAAATGTTAAAGATAAAGCATTAGTTTGTGTCATCATCAGAATGATTGATGTGCTCCAAGTTTGTCAAGAATGGCACACCTCTAGCTTGGGGTCCCAGAGTCTCTAGAAACACCTCTGTAAAATAAACTTTAAGTACAAAAAAGCTCCATAGACCCTTGTGGAAGAAGCCATTTCTTCTATCACTTCCTCTTCCTGTTTCTAAACTGCCTAGAGAGGACAAACTAAATCCAGACAAACTGAGCATTACTGGAGAAGAAGCACATTTCTTTTTGAACCCACAATAATACACGGACATTTATAAACTACTACTTTAAACCACATTTAGCAAAATGTCTGTAAATTTGTAAAGTGAACTTATCATCAGACCTATTTCCTCGGTTTGTTCACAGACTGCAGCATGTCCCTGCAAGGCTACCATAGTTGATCTCCAGCTATAGAAGCAAGGGGTGTTAATTAAACCCAACTAACGTCAAGCTTCCCTTACAAATATGTTTTCCAAACTGTCTCTTTTGCAAAAGGAGCTCATTTATCCCACACGTAAATAGAGCTTTTGTCGCTGAAGGTGCCTGACATTGTAATTCCATGTTTAACAAAGCTAATGGTCCCTGCTTCCCCGGCGAATAACATCTATCCAGTGGACTGTGAGTGTCCTTTGTAGGCCGTATGTGTAATCTCACAGTATAAGGGATTTGGCCGTCCTGCTGTCAAGGTAATGCCCCATAATTGGCCTTCTTAATGCTGCAGGATAATGAGACTAAAAGCTGATGGCAAAGGCTACGCAGCTGTATTTACCTGCAGCATCAGACAATTAGCGCCTATAATGCTAATGGTGGGATGGCAGGTGGCGCTGTTAATGGGACAGGACGGAAAGGATTTAGAACCACTTTTTATCACCTGCTAATTATGATTAATTTGGAAAGTGGGTGTTTTCAAAAGCTTTTATTTAGCAATTTCCTTAAAATGAATGGCTTGCATAATGTTGAACTGAAAAGGGTGTCATAATAACAATTACAACAAACTGACTCAATTTTAAGAAAGTAGCTACTCTTTCTTAGACCAGAAAGAATAAACTGGACTGCAGAATCCATCTGTACTGCAATCACAAAAATCCGGGCTGGCCCCAAATACATCTCCCTATTGTAAAGAAAAACAGAGTGCGATATTCTCCATTAGACATCAGTAAGTGTGTGGACTGAACAATCACTGCAAATCACTGTATGTAGTGAACAGGCTTTATTACAAACTTTTTTAAGCATAATACTTGAAAAATTCAAAATCATGTAAACTTAACCAAAGTACTCCCATAGCCCAAAGTTATGTTACTCAGCAGTCTAATATTAACTTTGTATTTGACCATTTGTACAAACTAACTTCTGCAATAGTTTATGGGAAAGTTATGTCGTAACAGGCGGAAATAGACAGAACAGAAACATGGTCAATCCAAAAAGACTTGACCCCTCTTTGTTTAATAAAATCTACACACTTTACATTTTGGATCGTAAAAGCTTCTAGTCTTAGCTTTAAGAACTAGATCTGAAAAATGACCACTACCACCTCACTTTTTATTTGTCGAGGCACCTGATCTGAACAAATAATGACAGTTAAAATTCTTTTTACAGTGCAT
The DNA here is from genome assembly GCA_036850595.1 of Rhyacichthys aspro. Taxonomy (NCBI): domain Eukaryota; kingdom Metazoa; phylum Chordata; class Actinopteri; order Gobiiformes; family Rhyacichthyidae; genus Rhyacichthys; species Rhyacichthys aspro. Next base: position 8,114,452 of record CM072159.1, read on the forward strand.
CAATGTGATATTGCTGTTGTCATTTTCCTTTAGGATAGAATGGTTGAAAAAGTTTGATTAAAAAAAAAAGCTAGGTATATGATTTTTTTTTGTGTGTGTTTGCTCCAGCTCATTGGCCAAATTCATTGACATTCAGGATGGAATACCTTCATGTTAATTATTTTTGCAAGAGATACATTGTGCAGGCTGACACAAAAACCAAAAATGTCATTATCATCCAGTCATACCATCTTTGACTTTTGGGGAATGGTTAACATGAAGGATTAAATTAGCGTTAGTGTCAGCTTTTCAGTCTCGGTTGCCATCATAGACAATGTCTGAAGATGATATGGTTTCATACAGTATTTTTATGGTCATTTGTGTAGTGATTTGTATGTAAGCCTTGGTTGATTTTTCTAGAAAAGAAAACTGCACTGTTGCAAGGATCGTAGTTTTTCCTGACATGAGATCATTGCATTGGGACTATACCTCAGCCATGATGGATTGAAAGTAGTTAAGACAAAAGCACCTCCTCTGGATTTCCCTGGACACTGAGATAGGTGCCCTTCACTTTGCCTGCGAGTCCTTTCTTAAACTAGATGAGAACAAGCCTTTAGGGAGAAGCAGTGCCACCCGCAGCCAGAGGGTGCCAGTCTCTGAGGTCACTCACAAGAAAAAACAGGTGCTGATTAGAGCAAGACCCTCTCGGCTCAACAACGGACTGTCAGATGTGTCAGCCAACGCCAGCTTCTTGTAAATCTGCAGTTACAGATCCTAATTTAGCTGCCTTTAACATTTCCTGCCAGTCGTCAGCTGGGATTGCCATTGGTAGTGTGCTTTGAGGAAGGTTAGAGTGAGGTGGCAGGCTTTAAAGGAGCAGGCTATAGCTCACAATGGACCAGAAGACTTGTCTTTAGGAGGAAATAAAAAGGGAAGTCATTGGTCTGTCAGACTAATTTTCCCACTACAGTGTGGCCTTTGGACAACATGTGCTCTGTCTGATGAGACCACCCCAGGGGCTCCCTTATTTTACATATAACGATGCACATGTGTTCACACGGATTTGTAGGCGCATGTAAATTCATCCCACACACTTCTGTGCACATGTTTAGTCTGCTGCAGCCAATCTAAAAATCCTATTTGGTTTGTTCATGTTTTGTGTCTAGATTGCATCTGTCTCTCCCACTGATTATATACAGTATGTGCAGCTGTGCATGAGACACATTGTGCCATGGAAATAATAGAGCACCAAGAGTCACACAAAATGAATAAACAGCTGAAGGATGTCTTACAATAAAGACACGACCTACAGATATTCATTTATTGTTTTTTTTTCTTTGTGATTTGATGTGTTTTTTGTGCAAATAATAAACACATCTAGATTGAGGTTTGCGGTTGGCATTTGACACCAGCTTAAGCCTGTTTGTATTGTCATTTCCTAACTGCTGTTTTAGATGCATCCAGCAGTACTGTGTGACTCTGACCGATCATGATAAATTATTTTTCATTTCCTTAGTCCTCTACCCATCAGGATGAGTCAGACCTTCGAAACAGGGAGTCTTTTATAAACGGAAAGTCTCTGCTTCAGTTTCTAATGGACAATGTGGCGATATTAGTTTTGCAAATCCGTTTCCCACCGTCTCTCCTGACCGCAGTGTTTATATGAAGTGTGATTCACCGTGTTGCCTCAGACAGGTCCACACTCTCCCTGCTTCTTTCTCTGCAGTGAGATCTAGCACTGTGTTTATTAGGCCCATCCCTTAAATGCTGATTAGATTGTCCAGTGTGGGCTGTGGGAGGTGATGATGACACTGTGCAGGTCTCCGTTTGTGTGCGTGTGCATGAATGAATTTGCGGTGGCTCTTTATTTGCGTGAGATTGGGATTTGTGATGCTCCTCGCAGGTCAGGACGAATTGAAATATCTCCCTGTGAAGTAATAACCTCAGGCGGAACCACAAACACACTGGCAGCATTTGTTTTATTTATATATTCTAGGTCCCTCAAAATGGGAGCCATTGTCTGTGCAGGACCATTAAGTGGAAATCAATGACAGGCTGTAATTTGAGGCTTCTAGAAAGAGCCAATTGGATCAGTCTTCTTCTGTTAGAATAAAGATGTGTCCTTGGGATGTTTAAAGACCTGGTCTGGCTGCTTACGTCAGCTTTGATCACATCTTCACTAAAACTACAAATTATAGCAGTTCTATGATGCTTGGAACTGGAAGAAAAGCCTGTTTTAATGGAGCCATTGCCACAGGTTTCTTGGCAACCAAAACTTTGACAATTTGTCTAAAGTCGTCTTTCCTTACTCATACTCTCATTTAATCACATAATAAAATCTCATGCAAATATATGAACATGTTTACGTATGTATAAACACATCATGTAAAAGATTCTGCCATATATATTACTTAACCTTTTTGTTTTATGTATGTTTATTATGTATACCAGATGCAAGTCAGGCGCTAACACAATCAAATGCATTTCGGAACAGATGGAACTCTCTGGGTTTTCATACGACACTCCATGTGAAGTCAAGTTGCCCTTTGCAGTAACAAGGTCACGGGTTCAATTCCCATGGCCACAAACCCTCCTCCTGTTGCCACTCTCTGCACTCCAACTTCCCCCCACATCCTGAGACATGCATGTACTAGTCAACTCTGGATTTGACTTTGGATTTCTCCAGGAAATGTTTCCATATCTGGCCTGAGTTCAAACTTTTGAAGTACTTTATAGATCTTATCCTCTCTGTGTGTTGTCACTTATCCCTCTGGACCCCACTGATACATGTCCTTCCACTGCTGCCATGTTCCTTGCTCTTCTCAGGTGCCACTGCCCTAGTTATGTCCATGAAAGCTATCCTCTGCCCCAGGTGAACAGAGGGATATGACCATACTTGGGGCATGTCCTTGTCAAGGAGCAAGTACACAGTTCAAGCAACATGTCTTCTCCGGGGAAACATGGCACGAGTTGTAGCCCTTCTCTTGCCCTTGACACGTTGTCCTGTTGGATCCCACGGGCCTGAATGCACCACCATCGTGTCATGTTCACTGATGGTTGTTTGTTGACAGCTGTTTTTTAATGGTTGTTCTCACTCAAGCCAAAAATGTGTTTTCTTCTTCTGCTCACAATGGAACTGACAGTGGCATGATCACAGGCAGAGTGAGTCACAGCGAGCCCTGGGCCTCATCACGTCTCAACCCACTGGCTGTAATCAGAGATGGGCCTTTGTCACACAAGGACTTCACAGAGTGAGCAGTTATCAGATGGCTCTTTCTTATCCTCTCTAAAGGAGGCATGCATTTCTGCTGGGAACTCTATCATTTACATCATAGTATTTTGGTGGTATTTTTAATCATGCATTTTGACTAAATCCACTAAAGCAAGGATGGGATTACACTTACTTTAGAAATTGTATAGGTAAAAAGACAAAAACAAGTCTTTTTGTCAGCTCAGAAATGTGTGTCACTGTAAACTTTTTACAGTCATTGTCCTTATGCGAGGCCTCTTTTCTTTCTTAACACTTGAAAGGCCGTGGCAGTTGACTTTTTGAACACTTAATCTTTTACATAACTTTTCTGAATTCAATAATTGCAGGATACTTGTTAAAATAGAACAAACACTAAAGCAAATATGATCACTTTTACCTATTTCAACCACAAACCTTAAGTGTTTTTGTAATTTATTATATTCCTTATCAGAGGGTGATAAATATAAGGAAAATATAATTGGAGAGGTGTCTGGCTCCAGTAAATATTATTACTACATGGTAAAAAGTCTCTTTATTTAGGTTGGTTGTTGTAACCATATATTTATTATATATTTTGTGATTTCAAAATAAAAGTGGAGAAAAGTATGTCCTTCTCCACCCATCAGTTAATATGCCTATCATTCATAACATTATGAAACTTGTCACTGGGAGGGATATATTAGGTGGATAAGTTAGAAGCAAGGGAGCACTTTGTTCATGAATATGATGCATTGGAAGCATGACAAAATGTGTTGTGTGTAGCGGTAGTCCATACAGAAAGTGGTACTGTTTGTACGTTATGATACTGTATTGACTGTCTGTTTGTTTAGGTGACATTGAGTGTTTTAAGAGAGCTAATGAGTTAAATGTATTTTATAATTTAAGGACAAAAAGGCATGTGAGCTCCACCTTAGATCTTCCTGCTTTACAACATACTACAACTTTATGGCTTTTTAGTGTTTTTAACAGCCACACTAAATTTAACAAGAGCAGCAAAATTGCGTAAAGTTAAAATTCTGCAATAAAGTGTGACATTATAAGTCAAGGACAATAATACCACTATCTCTAAGTGTAAGATTTGAGTCATATACTGTGGCCTTCACAGTCACAGATTCCAATCCAATAAAGAGCATTCATTGTAACGTGCTTAGTACAGTGCACAACTATCAGCGGCATCTATTAAACTCATGTAACTGCTTCATCCTTCACTGCCTCATGAACTTTAAATGTTTGCACTCAGGATTACCACGGAAATGACCATGTAAATGAGCTGTAATAACATGATAATCTCTCTGACCTATCACGGTAGTACTGCAGCTACACACACACATTCATGCTGTAATTGATTTGATGGAGATATTTGCTCTGCCGCATGCTTGTTTGGAAGAACAGGATGTTTTGTGTGCTCAAGATGATTGTAACCATAACAGACCTACTGAGTCACGCTTCTGTGTCCATAAATGTTCTAATAATTGCTTGATGGCATTGTAAGTTGTATAGCATGGCCAAAAGAGGAAAGCACAAATCCAGCAGATTAAAGTGTAAGCCATTAAACTGTCACATAGTAACACTAATGACTCGAGTCAATGGCGTGTTTTAGCAGATTACGTTGGTCGCATTCAGGGCTTAAGCTTTTCATGTCATGAAGCCTTTAGTGGGATGTTTATTGAGGCAAAACAACAGACTGTGACAAATGACAGTTGAATGTACTTAAAGAATACAATAGACTAAATAAGTGTTATTTCGTAATAGTTATTATGGGTCACTCTGTTTTTCTTGGCCATCTTCCTCAGTTCTAGCTGTGAACATTTTTGGAATGTTTATCAGTTTTTCAACCTGTTATTAGTAAAATAAAAATACTTGCCATCAAATTTCATCTTGAGCTGGACCCATTTGCCGTGTTCCTTTTCTGGGAGCTGACACCTGAAATAAAATAATATAACATTCTTCAAATTTAATCATGAAGTCTGATGATATTGTCTATAGAAGTTGTAATAAATGGCTTGTCCAGGCTTTTGAGTCCAAATCTACAATCCCATTTTCTTCAAATCCTATATTGTACAGTCCAGTATTAGAAGTCTAAGATCTGAACCCACGACTAAAGCTGAAATGATAATCCTGAAGTCAAACCATGCATTGTCTGATATATACAGCATTTAATGACTCAAAAGATGGGCTTTTAACACACTTCTTCACTGTCCTCATTAATCAAATCTGCTTATGACACATAGCTCCTGATATGCCAGTGTTTCTGATATCTGTATGTGCAATGTGTCAATGATTAATAATTAATGATTAAAACTGGCTTTAGAGAATACTTTTGGTGTATGGTTATGAATAAAATAATTGAAAATTGGTCATGTTTAAACACCAAAACTCATAAAGTCAATTCACTAATTACCCATTTTTTAGTCCAATATATCTTACCTCTAAACTACAAGACTAATATGACCTCGATTATTGAGAACCTTCACAGACAGTATGTAGTGCTAATCCTTTTCCGTAGCTTTTATTTTTAAACTAATGGCTATGTATGTTATTACCGTCAGTATAATGAAATGTGGGCTCGTGTGGGATTTGAACCTTTGACCTCCTGTACTCAAAGCCCTTTTCTGTTCTTCAGTTTGGTGTGTGGTGTTACCTTGTTTACCCACCAAAACACTATTCACATTGAACAGTAACAAATAGTAAATTAGTGACTATAGATTGCACAATGCACAACCATATTTGGGTTCTCGAGAGGATGATTAAATGTCCTTGTAAAGTTCAGTGTGACTTCCAAAAGATGAAATGAACAATTGAAGATATGCTTCTTTGTCATGAATTCGTCTTTAATATGTCATCCTTTCTGTGAGTGACACATGATCTATCTAGCACAGGCACAACCCACAAGGCCACATTTTTCTGCCATTTTTTCCACGTAGTTTGGTGTGTGTCTAAAAGTATGATTTTTTTTTTTTAAGCTTGTGTCTTGTAGAAGCATTTTTTGCAAAAATAAATAGCCTGTAATATACCTGTAGGACATCAGTTTAGGCACATTAATTAGAAATACTAAGCATGGACACGTCAGATGGCAGTGTTCCTAATGTTAATCACTATGGCGACTGGAAATGAAGCCACAAGCCACAAATCTGCTGCAAAATAATGACTTCATTAATTACAGTGTGGTGGTAATGCGTGACTGTTCCTGAAACATTGCCTTAATTGAATGTACCAATAATGGATTTACAGCAACGTTGAGAACAGTTCCGACGTGTTGCACCTAAATCAAGTCAAATCGAGTGTCACGCTGCGTTTGGGGGGCTGTGGTGGAGATGAGAGGAGGAGCAGGGCGTACAAAGATGGAAGGGATAAAGACAGACTAATGACGGAGCATGAAACGGGCGTCCATGTTTGATGAGCGCTAGCCGAGGGACTGGGAAGTGAGATGAAACAAAGATGAAAAGGATTGAGTCTGAAGAGGCTGTTTCACCAAGAATAAAGTCTGGATAAGGAGCTGAGATAATAACTGCCAAATAAACAAGACGGCAATCCTTCACTGGTGGACTCTCCCACAATATTTCATCTTTTAACATGTAAACATCTGCTTTTTATTTCAAACGCAGCTGTGTCAGCAACCCCAGAACTGCAGCTTCTCACACAATAAGAGACTTGACCTTTGATTGCCTACGTAATAGCATTGTATAATTTAGTCCAGAAATTAGCACAAGCATTGGTAATTAAAGTGAACAAAAATTTCCAAACCAGGGAGCTTAGAGTCACTGTTTTCATTTTCTTTTCAACTACTCGCTGGAAGCACTTCTTGATATTATCCAATGTGCAATGTGATTGATCGTACTGACTCAAGGCTCCAATAAAACTTTCTTTTAGGTAAGTGATTCTTTGATCTTCTGTTCCCTGCCCTTTGGTCTAATTTTAAAATGTTTACTTTTCCAATCATTAAAACACTATGGTCTCAAGGTCTTAAATAGTCTCTACTTGAAAACAAACGACATCCGTAAAATGAGGCAGCTGTTTTAACAACACAGAGAGTCTGTTGAGGGATCTGAGCCCTCTGCTTTAATCATGGACATGATGATGACAGTTTATTGAAATGTGTCAAATTTGATGGCCAATATAGTTTAAAGACTGTGGGATCACTCCACAAGCCCAAAGATCATGGTTGGCACGCTCTGTGGGCTGCAGAAGAAATTTAAAATAATCACATGGTTTGTCTTGAAAGCTCTTCACAGTCATTAGTGCACAAGTGCAGGTGTTAATGGACTAGCTAGTCTGTTGTGACTGTGTGGCCCTGTTTAAAAGCCTCTTCTTTCATAACTTTTTATATTTAACCATCTATTTTCTATATTTTCCCTGGAGCAGACTTTGAGTAATATCCCTACTCTCTGTCACTGACTTTGTCTCATGCATCCATCGACTCACGGCTCGATCGATGGCTGAGGGTGTGTGAATGCAACGCTAGCTGTCTGCCGTCTGCTGTCTGCTCACTCACACAGAGATGAATGTTAATCAATGTGATGTTCGGTGGAAACGCATCAAAACACACTGTATCGTCCTCGTTTAGTAGGTATCGTTTTATTTGGATGAACACACTCGGTTTCATTGAGTGATACTTCACATCTGGGTCAGATGCCGTGTGGGCTGTGTAATCAGATTTGCTGTGTCATGGACACCAAAGGTAAATGTCAGCCACACTTGTAAGGCCTGTGTCAGCTTGTCTTATCAGGGTTTGGAGATTGTTGCTCTGTCGGGAATAGTTTTGAGACCTCAATGTGTTGTTTGATTTAAAGCCACTTTTGGTTTGGTCAGCAGCAGAATAATCTCACATGACAAGGTGTAAACTAATGTGAGGTCGTAAGTGCTTTGTAAGGATAAAAAGTATGGTCAAAAATTCCTTAGCTGTAGTGACTAATGAAGGATATAGTGGACATTTTAAAGCATGCACATGATGCAGCAAGACAAGGGATACATTTCTTCATCATGGCAAATGACAACCTGGTATTGACTAGAGTTTGTCTTCTTTCTATGGTTTGTCCTTGGTTAGTGATCTTAAGTGTTCATCAGAATGTGTTGCCTCATCAAATAGCTACAGGGAGAGGCCTAAATGTGATGTACTGCAAGAGACAACTGGCATGTGAAGTTTATTTTATGGGGTATTAACATAAGCAGAAATAAAAGTCTGCGTGTGCAATCTAAAATTTTACAATACAGCTTCAGGGCAGATTTTGCAATTTGTATTTCATTGCCTGAAACATGCAAGCTGTGATTTAAATCGTAGTGCACTGACAGATGCACTACTGTGGGCTTTATCAGTCATTATACAGCTTTTATTGTTCATTTTCTTGACTTGAGTGTTTTTGATTGGTCCCATACAAAGTAAATGCTTTGCCCAAACCTTTATTTTAAAGATCAAACTCAAATCGTCTGAGCCTGTCTGCTCTAATATGCCACAACCACATTTCCCCTAGATTTATGGAGGCACTTGTTTTATTATTTGATCTTTAATCAAAGTAGGAGATGACAGCTTGAATGTCATCTCATGCTGGGAACAAAAGTGCCCCTGACTGCTGCAGTATGGCCCGGCTCATTAATGAATACTAATAACATGTAAAAGCATAGGACATGGAGTGATACCAAAAAAGGAATGATTCTTTTGAGTAGTGTTTGATGCACCTTTTGGCATCATTACTCAGTGCTTTTATGAATTGTGCCAGCACGGATGAGCGCCTATGTCTTTGAGCCATCATTAATATCCCATAGTACAGTTTCTATAAAAGGTATTAAAAGATTACGCTAGCAGGATATGGATCATGCGCAACTCAATGGAGAAAATGGATTGTTTTTTGCACAGACTTATTCTGTCACACTCCTGCTTTAATTATTCTCTGGTGAATAAATGATTAAAGGGCTGGCACTGCAGGACATTAAACATCAAGACGAGTAAAAAACTCTGATTGAGACTGTGAGGGTGTTACTTCTTTAAATTGAAATCTTTCATATTGTGCTTTTTTCTGCTGTGATTTTATTCATATAAATGTCTGCGAAGTAAAAATAGTAGGAGTTGCCCATGCCCTTAGCTGCAAGAGGGGCCCCGCAGACCTCTGTATACATACATTCTTAGAACATCTGCTATTTTCCTTTAAACAATATCTTACTGTCAATATTTAAACATTTGTATAGTCCTCCATTTGCTTTATATGTATATTTGTGCTGAAAGTTCAGTTTGTGTGAAGAGGAAAATGTACCCCAGGGTACCCGTGGCCTGGGGCCCCTGGAGTCTTTAGAAGTGTCTCTGCTAATAGTCCTAATAACCAGTTGCCAAGATTTTACACATTAAAGGGATGTATTAATTCTTTTACTTAGAAGTTTCTCTATGTAATGCTAAAAATACAACGTTAAATATACCAAGATATCAATTAAATTATTAAAAAGGTGCTATTTCTTTTATATATTTAGTGATGTATTTTGACTCATGGATGGCACTTGACTTTAGAAGATCTATTAAGCTAAATCATCTATTATTGCATTTTTAAATCAGATTTTATTATTTAATTTTCCGCTCCATAAAATATCTCAGACACAATATGGATGCAGTAAACAAGTGTTCAGCAATTACCGACAAACTTCTGGGTTCATTTCACTTTGACAATCATGAGTTAAACCACTCAACTAAAACTGTGAACATGGAACATATTTTGCACTCCCTGCAGGCTAGATTGAAACATGCATGGATCCCAGGTGTAAAAGTAGAACCATTTGAATCCCAGACCCATTTGGATGTGCACGGCTGCATTCACATTAGATATAATATGAGACACAGTGAGAGCTAATGGGGCATCCCAGTGTCAGATGTAATGCGGCACAGAGGACGTAGCGTGAGATCAGATCCAAATACAGAAGTGAGGTTAATGTGGCGTCGCAGCATCCTCGCCATCATCAGGAGAGACACTAACACCTCAGATGGACAGGGTGAGTCATGGTCGTGGTCTGCAAACTGCAAAGAAGATCTGATGGCCAGATCACGACACTGGATGTATTGGTCATATCATTCCAATACTTTTTATAACCGTCAGGGTCATTTTACCCCCTTCCACAATAAAGCCAACATGTGACAATACTGTGTCTTTTTCCATCAAATCTGTTGAGATTATGGGGTTCTAATATGCCTGAAATGCTTGTTTTTCATCCTTATTGCTTGTTAGTGGCTATAGGCTCAGTGTTTTTCAAATGTGGTTAAAATGACCCGCAGGCAACTTAATAAATTATCATAATTTTCTGATTGCTTATGCCATTAACTCACTAAATATATTGGGTTATCAATAATGGATTTTTATG